>AP028918.1:1200000-1800000 GCA_036186465.1 Nesidiocoris tenuis
CTTATTTTTGTAATTATTTCGCAATTTGAGGGACTTATTGCCATTTTACTGAGACAAGGTCGAAAACAATCTTCAAAGCTAAAAAAGTGTATTTCTCCTTGGGCTCACAAAAAATGTTATGGAACAAAAATCTTTGCAAATAAGCCAAAGAATCAAGGAAACTTCATGTACCAAAATATGGAAGTACTCCTTGATATGTCTTACATTTTTTGAAACATCGCATAATTTTGAAAAGGCCGACAATGTTCCAAGAAGTTCGCTAAGCATTCGCGTTACTTCTCGGGCGTCAAGTGAACGCGGAACTTGCAGCCGCGGCGCTTTCACTTTCGTTCGCTTTCAAACGCGGCCTTGGGATTCTCATTAGATCACGATCGAATAGAATGCTTTTACTTCCACATTTTCGCTTAGAGAATAGCGAAATCGGAGATTCATTAACCTTTTACTTTACAGTCGAGAATTTTTCCTTGGGGCTCGAAAGTCGATGGCCTCGGGAAAAGTTAGGGTTTCGATTGGATCAGTTCTGTCCGGGCATGGAGTATCAACGACGTTCTTCATTCTTTAGCTTGCCTACAGAATAGATTCGACTGCATCTGTTTCATTTTACAGTGCTGCAATCTCAGAGGATGATTTTTTCATCGAATTTACGATCGTGTTGGTATGCTCACCCCCAAAAATATGGAAATACTGAGCGTTTACATCGGGTGCCACCCGCTGCTGATAGCAGCCCATGAATTCCGCTCCATCCCCTCTTTGAAAATACCACAAATCGTTCAATTTATAACCCCTACGAGCCGGAGGAGTTGAAGTTTTCGGATATTCAGCAGAGCGATGATGAATTGCTGCCCTGTTGAGAGGCGCTGGAGTGGGAGTAATTACTCCGGCGGCGGAAGCAGCAGAACTCAGCCGCCAAGGACGGCTAATGACTCTGCTGGATGATTGATTCCCAAGACTTCATGTCGGGGCCGAAACGTTAAAAACGAAGACTCCATCTCGTTATTTTTTAGGAGGAATTCCAGGCATGACCCAGTTTTTATCTGTAGGCCTTTCATCGGGAGAATTATTGCAGAAGTCGTTTATCGCTCTGCGGTATGCTCGGGAATCATAAGTCAGAAATCAAAGGGCTCCGTGAGCTGTTTTTGAAAGTCGAAAGTACAAAAGTGGTACGACCCCTTCAACCGGCAAGCGTGGAATAACCGTAAAAGTACCCAAAAACCAGTCGATCACCTTTCAGCATTCTGTATGAAGAATTGTCTTGTTTCAAGATTCAGAAACGTTAAAATTAATTCATTTATGGAGGAGTTCCAGCTTCTAATCTCACTTCGAGCATTGCCCACCTTAAAACTGGGGAAGGAAAATTTTTGATATTTTTGGCGTAATATCAATCGGAAAGTAAAAACACGCAAAAAAAAATGCATGACGTATCGTTCGAAATAAATAAATAAAACAAAAGGTAAGCCAAATTCCTGCTTCCGGTCAGAACCTCCATACTTACAGGATTTGAATACCTCGAAATTCGCAATTAAGAGGCTTTCTTCGGGAAAATATCCCCGTAGATGGGCGGAGGGATTTCTCGATGAAACGCTCGGATTTGAGAATTCCCAATTACGCGGTGCGAGAGACCTTTTTGCGGAGAATTTCAACGGCGAGTCCCCCTCATTTTTATTCAGCGTGCCAATCAATCCGTTCAGCTTTGGATGCCCCCTGCGTAAAACCGATTCCAAGTTGAAGGTCTCCGATGGCTGAATGGCCTCCCAAATTGCGAGACTGATGGCCGGTGACCCGTGAAATTTATTTACGTTTCACGAAAGGGTTGGCACTCTTGGGCTGGGTCAAAGGGATGGCTCGGAGATAGCGAAGCAGCGGAATATATTGATTGCCCTCCAGAGTTAGTCTGACTTTTGTTGCTTGCACTTCAGAATATGAAATAATGAAATGAAGGCCCGATTGAATAATTTCCGAATAAAGTTCGTTATCTGGAATATAAATAGCCTATATTCCTGCCTAGTAGAAAGTGAGAGCACAAAATGAAAGCGGAAAGTGCGATTAGAAAGTGGAAGTGGAATGAGAAAGTATGGAGCAAGCGTGGAGAAATGGAGTGAAAGTAGAGAGTGAACGTAGCAAGTGAAAGTAGATACCTAGTGAAAGTAGAAAGTGAAAGTAGAAAGTGAAAGTAGAAAGTGAAAGTAGAAAGTGAAAGTAGAAAGTGAAAGTAGAAAGTGAAAGTAGAAAGTGGAAAGTGAAAGTGGAAAGTGAAAGTAGAAAGTAGAAAGTGGAAAGTGAAAGTGGAAAGTGGGAAGTGAAAGTGGGAAGTGAAAGTAGAAAGTGAAAGTAGAAAGTGGGAAGTGAAAGTGGGAAGTGAAAGTAGAAAGTGAAAGTAGAAAGTGAAAGTAGAAAGTGAAAGTAGAAAGTGAAAGTAGAAAGTGAAAGTAGAAAGTGAAAGTAGAAAGTGAAAGTAGAAAGTGAAAGTAGAAAGTGAAAGTAGAAAGTGAAAGTAGAAAGTGAAAGTATAGAGTGAAAGTAGAAAGTGAAAGTAGATAGTGAAAGTATAGAGTGAAAGTAGAAAGTGAAAGTAGAAAGTGAAAGTAGAAAGTGAAAGTAGAAAGTGAAAGTAGAAAGTGAAAGTTGTGAGTGGTAGTAGGAAGTGAAAGTATAAAGTGAAAGTATAAAGTGAAAGTAGAAAGTGAAAGTAGAAAGTAGAAAGTGAACGTAGAAAGTGAAAGTAGAAGGTGAAAGTAGAAAGTGAAAGTAGAAAGTGAAAGTAGAACGTGAAAGTAGAAGGTGAAAGTAGAAAGTGAAAGTAGAAAGTGAAAGTAGAAAGTGAAAGCAGAAAGTGAACGTAGAAAGTGAAAGTTGTGAGTGGTAGTAGGAAGTGAAAGTAGAGAGCGAAAGTAGCAAGTGAATTCAGAAAATAAGTAGAAAGTGATTAAAATTGAGGATAAATAATTAATAATAATAGTAAAATAGGTAAATAGGTTCTGAGATGACAATTGGAAAAACAACGTTTAGCCAGCGTTCTAAACATTCGAACTTATGAAACCCATGTCAGCCCCGATTTTGCCGTTTTAAAATAATTCGACGTACGTCCCGACATGAAATGGGTATTGACGAGTATGAGGCTCCACTCCAACCAATGAAGTTCAGCTGCTAAGAGTAATCAGGAGGTTTGGTAAATTGCTTATGTGAAATTGCCAAATGTTCCGATAATAGTTGTGTAAGGCGTCGCATGTAGCTGCCTAAAACCCATTAGTCTAATCGTTCCGTGTGGATGCTGCTGTGGGAGTAGGTCGGGTTCCAACTTGTCACCTCTTCGTGTACATACGTTTCCCTTGACGGATCAATAAACCCAACTGCTGTTCCAGATAGAGTCGAATGGAAATCGTATGCGGTCAGGCAGTCGGAATAGAAGTTCGCCTTCTAGCCTTCTGATTATAATATTTGCGTTTTCGGAGGCCAGAAATGAAATAAAATGAAAATCCACGATTTTCTGATATTGTGGAAAATTGTTGGCAATTTACCAAAAAATTGGATTTGGAAAATTGGATTCCGGGACATTATCGTTGTGCGGAAAAACGGACTCTCCCAACTTCTCTCTATTTTTGGAGAAATCATTTTCTTTTGTAGGGTACTCAACAGTTGTATGAGAATTGTTTCGTGGGGGTGAGGACACTCATCATTGATCATACCTCCACGGTCGAATCAATCCTTATGGCATAATTTACCAGCAGTAATGATAGATTTTGCTTATCATCTGCGATTGTGCGTATTGCAATATCTTCTTTTTCCGATGATAAATTGATTCCTATTAGATGAGAGCTGACGTTCGCAAGAACGATTGATAGCCTACCCATCTATTGGGTAACCAACGTTCCCGAGGCTTGAGCGGAAAATCTTTTTTCTTCGAAGAAAGGAAAAAATGAAGCTTTGACTTTGAAAAATCGGAGCGATGAATTACCGATAGGCCCGAGGGAAATTTGCGCCCGGTCATGTCAATTGTGCTATCCACTGATGGGTCTTGAGCCTGTCAGATTTAAGAATGAGTAATGTTGACGAGTAACGGAATACGTAGAAGAATCCGAGGAAGGGCTTAAACGATGAACGGTTCCAAAGTCCAGAACTCTCGAAATAATACGGAAAATGCAGAAATGTAAATAATTTAGAGCCATAAATAACGCAAGGGTCCTTCCATAGTTAGATTTCGTGATAAATTGCTCGTTTGACAGTTTTCGTAAGTCTGCTTGGATCAAAAATTCGAATAAAGTTATTTTCAGCCTCACGAGGAACGGAGGGTCTGCCTTCATACCAGTTACATCTGGTTCGGTCTGCGCTTCAGACTGCTATTAACGTCATTATGGCGCAAGAGCTACTTAAAAGAGGTTTTTAGAACTGATTGAGTCCCTCGTGGTTCGGGCCCTGCCACTAGTCATTTGTAGTCGAATGTGTGAGTCTGCTCGGCAGGAGTGCGATTAAATGGAATGCATCTGAAGAGTGAAATAGAACCACGTTCTGCTACCATTTCACCGAGCAAAAGTCATTTTTCGAAGATCTTGATATTTTTCTCACCATGCTTGCATCCGCAGTGCAGTGAAATGCATAAAGTGAAATAAAATAGAGGAATGCCATACCGCGTTTTGCTTCTATTTCGTAGGACGAAAAATTATTTTTTGAAGTATTCCATAAAATTGAGGTTCTTGCTATTTGTGGTCTTCCGCTAGTTTCACTAGAGTATTATTTTGCTGTGAAACATTTCTTGCCCCAACATTGTTTTTCATCCAAAAAGCAGCTAAGTAAATCTTAAGACATAGAACCAGGTTCTGCTACCATTTTAGTTTAAATTAATATTTTATCGAAAATTTGTCCTTCTCGACATAATTCTATTGTGATTGATGCCAGATCAAAGTAATTGTTCTATTCTGACTTCATCCAAGAACGCGGCTTTTTGGTGTTGAAGACAAACTTGTTTTAATTGCCTTAATAATTGTATGCAGTGTAAATTCAGCCTTACAACTTTGCACTGATCAACGTTAAAATGAATCGGTGTCACGGATGTTCGGCCGTGTCTCTGAACATATTAACCCTCAAACGGATGGCGGGGACGTTCGCGGAAATCTCCACTTGCGAAGGTTTCCCCGCACGTCCGGCCAAACCGAAATACCGCAAAGTTTCTGTGACAGCTGTCCAATACGATCCGGCTGGAATGTCCAGATGACGGTCCTATTAGAACTGGAAAGGACACCGTGACACTTCGTCCTGTTTGGGGAATTTTCACTTTTTATTTGACGTTCCCACGTCCTTTCTCAATATTATACGGGTTTTCCTCGTCCTGCTCACCAACCGGAATTCGGTAAATTACGGTTTCAGGAATAGGGTATAGTTTAAATAGTTGATTATTTGGAGATTATGTTGTTGTTGTTGATACGCACATTTGTTAGCCAAAGCAATTTGATTTTGACTGATTCGGTGGCTTCAATTGTCGAAAATGTCAAAAAGCACACTATGCATATTTTAAAACCCGCCTGTAATCAAAATAAGTCACGTTACCGGACTATAAAAACTACCCACGTATTCTGCTAGGTAAAACAAAGATTTTAAGACCAAGAAGTCCCTGGGTCCTGTTATAACAAATGGGTGCCTCTGGGGTGAGAACCTTCGCCGCTGCGAATTGAACTGTTGCCAGCAGTCGGCCGAACATGATTGACATGCCAAATACGAGACATAGTTTCCGCCTGTCGTACCGGATCTGTTTGCCCAGTCAATATTGACGTTCTACCTTGCCACTCAACATGGATAGCGGACAAATCGCTTCCACTCAGAGTGCAATATTCGCCGTTTTGCTATTGTTTGCTGAAATATGGCCTCGTCGTGTATATTGACCTGTTTGGTGGTTACACAGAGCTGCCGGAAGCTAAATGGGCGTGGGATCAGTCAATTTGGATGCGCAAACTGGAGTTTGCAAGTAGAGGTTGAGTTTCGGTGGTAATTTTTGGCCAAAAATGTTGGAAATTCGGGCAAAAATTTGTGTGGGGTAGGGCCTTTTTTGAAGAATCTAAGGGGTTCACGGCCGGCTCGAAAGATTCGACTATTGCATCTTCTCCGGCTGGCGGTTTTAGCCGTCCTTGGGCGTGCCCAGCCGTAGCGGTCTAGTCTGTGATTGGCTGAGTGCCGCTCAATGGGGCGGTTCCACGGACGGCGTTGGCTGGTTGAGCCGTTCGTGTGATACCCACTTAAGGGGTTAGCCGTTCTCAGTCCAGTTGAGAGCTAGGGGTTCGAATCCCATAAAGCCCTGAAATTTTCGTGACCCTTCCACATCCATACTTTCAGTATTCACTTATCAGAAAAGCCTCTTCGTCATGTCAGGGCCGGCTTGATGTAAAGCAAAATTTGATTTAATTTTTATTGTATCGTAAGATATAATAAATCGTTATCTCTTTCTTTAACGTACCTACCCATACACCGTATCGATGCATTGAAACAAAAGTTCAGTTTAATAGTTTTGCAACAGTTTTCCCGGTTGGCTGAAACATGAGAATGCCAAATCTTATTGTTCGGAGTGATTCCGTGGTAATACTGCCTTCTTCTACAAAATATCCACAATGACATGGGTATTCGTTCCCCTGATGTGTGCAGAGGTGTTGTATTACCGCTTAATGTCATCCGCAGATATGCGCATTTCGCATCGCCGCTCGGTGGGCGGCAGCAAAAATCTTTTTACGGCCCCACCGCTAATAAAAACGTGAAACTGCACGTTCGAACACGTTTGCGGTCGGCACTTCACCGGGGAAAAAATCCTGGGAAACGAACAGATGTCAGGGGACTCATGATCGTTATGCTCCAGCATACCTCGGCAAAATATCCAGTTATGCTACAAAAAAAGACAGGTCGCGGTCCCGGGTTAGCTTTAATGCAATGGGGGTAGCCGCCCCGGAAGAACGTGTCGAGCATGCTTGATAGCTGCTCAAGGTGATTTCAACCCTCGGATATTATCCCCCCGGATCGCTCCCTCAGCCCAATGGTGATTCTGAGCGGATGAACCGAAAACGGTTAAACCGACCGGGGACTTGAGAAGTGGATTCGCTCGAAATCCCATCGCTCAACTCGGAGTTCACCGTGGAAAATCAACTCTTATTTTCAGTCGAGGTTTTCACGCTTTCCTTGCGAGGGTCTGGAGATAGGTATGCCTACTATAGCAGTTGGGTCGGATGAAAAAATTTTAATTTTTGCTGTACTTTGACAGTTTCGGCATCCGTAAGTCCCAAAGACGCATTTTTATTTTTATTTCGAAATTAAAATTAACGAGTTTTTTGGAAGAGCTGGTTCAAAACCGGCTTCGGTATACCGACACTTATAAGTGAATTGAACAAAAAATTACCATTCGCGAAATTCTTCGTGAAATTTTCCACGTTGAATTACCCTGACAGAAAACGATGGTAAATCTCTGGTAGGGACTTCTCCATTATTTGCTCGGCGGTGAAACTGTGAATCTCGGCTGAGGTGATTTGTACCTATCCTCCCCCCTCCACCATTGTTGGCTCATCTCCGGCAGCTCTTCTCAAGATTTGCTTAGCTAAGTTGACGAGACGTGAAGTTACCGACCCAGGCAATTATTCAGCCGCTGAACAATTTTACCCAGAAATGAGTTTTGCTTTCTATCTGAAAATTACCAACCGACTTACAACAAAATCGAGTTTACTTTTCGAGGCCGTTGTCGAAGTTTGAATTGTCAATATTGTTCCAGCCGTTGTGAATTGGGTGTTTGTTTTCAGCGGGAAGAAAATTAAGTTGGACAACTGGCAGAAAAGTTTTATTTTGACTGGGGATCGAACCAAGTGTCTCCAGAAAACTAGTCGGACGTCTTAACCACTAGACCACAGAGGCCTATTGGGACGACACATTTTGGGGGAACATCCAGCTCAGTAGAAATTCAGTTTTTGCGATTTTCGCACTTTTTGTGCAACACTCATGTGCCAGTTTTGTGCAACTTTTTGTGCCTGGTTTTTTAGCTTGATAGCTCCCCCAAATTTTTGTCTAACCTTTTTGTACCTGTTTTTCGATTAAATTTTCTTCCTATTCATCTTAACGTCGGGGAATTTTTCTTTTTCTTGCGCAGATTTTCAATTTTGCTTGTGCAGTTTTCTATTTTTCTTGTGCAGGGTTTTTTGAGCAAATTTTCCTGTATTTTGGCTTGTACCTACAGCCGCAAAGTCACTCGTATTGGTCCAAAATTGTGTGCGTCAATTCACGTACTCATGGTCTTTGAAAACACATAGCTGCCTGCAATAACTATCGGTTTGTTCATAATGAACAGTTCATTAGCCGTACGGTACAAAACTGCATTTTTACTGCAGCCGTACGTGGTAAAATTCCGCTATGAACGGGGTCATCGACTCTCGAGCATCTCGAACCCTAACCGCAAGGTAATCGCCGATTTTACGACGTAATCTTCTCCTTTCTTCGGTCGAAGGCTTTGCTTTAAAAGCCAATACAACACCTGGATGGTACTAAAATGGGAAGACCCGTAAACCTGTGGGTACATTTTGAGGTTAGTCCGCCCCATTGAAATATTGCTCGAGCTCGACCGTTGTTTTCCGTTTTTGACTGAACATCTGGCTATCATTTTGGACAACTCAAAATGATTATTTTTTGCAACAACGTTTATTGCATTTATAACTCTCAGTAGGTTATGGTGCATTGAATTTTTGAATCAATTCCATGGAATTTCGATGATTTTGAGGCTGATTATATCTACGTCTATTTTTTGCTTCGTGATGATACGTGATCGTTTAGCTCGATAGAATTGTGAACTTTTGGCGTTTTTGTCGATCTTCTGAAATCCGCGTTAAATGAAATCTCCCTACATTTGGCACAGTAATGATCTGAAGAAGAGTCATTATTCATAAGACCGTATAATAAATGGCCCCATTATACGCAGCATTCGGCGACTACATTCAGCAAAATCGGTCGAGTAACGACGGAAATATATCACTTTTAATAGGTCAGAAGGAGAGGGAGGGAAAGAGAATATTAGCGCTGTCTCTGCTATGTCCTAAGGGCCTGGCTGCCAAGATGACCCTTAGGGTGCCCTATTTCACGCCTACCGCTACCACACTTTCGGAAGGTCCCTACTTACCGCCCTTGCTGACCCTTCTTGCCTAACGAAGTTACCCGAGCTGACCGTTGTGTGGGGGGGGGGGGGTGCCGGTGGCATGTTAATGAGGCTATTACGTTCTCGCATTTTCTCCCTATTTTCACACGTCAGCATCAAGGAGCAGCTGAAAAAAGGGCGAATGCTCATCTTCTTCGCAGGGGCGGATGATCATAGGGGAGGATTACTGATTCGGATTCATATCATTGCAGATAGGGAAGAGGTTCGAGGTTTTTACTTTCCTGCAGGGTATAACATGGGGACCTCATCATGTTAAAGATGAAGATGTAAGTATGTGAAAGTAGGAAGTGAAAGTAGGAAGCGAAAGTAGGAAGCGAAAGTAGGAAGCGTAAGTAGAAAGTGAAAGTAGAAAGTAGGAAGTGAAAGTGAGAAGCGAAAGTAGGAAGCGAAAGTAGGAAGTAAAAGTAGAAAGTGAAAGTAGAAAGTGAAAGTAGAAAGTGAAAGTAGAAAGTGAAAGTAGAAAGTGAAAGTAGAAAGTGAAAGTAGAAAGTGAAAGTAGAAAGTGAAAGTAGAAAGTGAAAGTAGAAAGTGAAAGTAGAAAGTGAAAGTAGAAAGTGAAAGTAGAAAGTGAAAGTAGAAAGTGGAACGTGAAAGTGGAAAGTGAAAGTGGAAAGTGAAAGTAGAAAGTAGAAAGTGGGAAGTGAAAGTGGGAAGTGAAAGTAGAAAGTGAAAGTAGAAAGTGAAAGTAGAAAGTGAAAGTAGAAAGTGAAAGTAGAAAGTAGAAAGTGAAAGTAGAAAGTGAAAGTAGAAAGTGAAAGCAGAAAGTGAAAGCAGAAAGTGAAAGCAGAAAGTGAAAGCAGAAAGTGAAAGCAGGAAGTGAAAGTAGGAAGTGAAAGTAGAAAGTGAAAGCAGAAAGTGAAAGCAGAAAGTGAAAGCAGAAAGTGAAAGCAGAAAGTGAAAGCAGGAAGTGAAAGTAGGAAGTGAAAGTAGAAAGTGAAAGTAGAAAGTGAAAGTAGAAAGTGAAAGTAGAAAGTGAAAGTAGAAAGTGAAAGCAGAAAGTGAAAGCAGAAAGTGAAAGTAGAAAGTGAAAGTAGAAAGTGAAAGTAGAAAGTGAAAGTAGAAAGTGAAAGTAGAAAGTGAAAGTAGAAAGTGAAACTAGAAAGTGAAACTAGAAAGTGAAAGTAGAAAGTGAAAGTAGAAAGTGAAAGTAGAAAGTGAAAGTAGAAAGTGAAAGTAGAAAGTCAAAGTAGAAAGTGAAAATAGAAAGTGAAAGTTGAACGTGAAGTAGAACGTAAAAGTAGAAAGTGCAGGTAGAGCGTGAAAGTAAACACTTCACACACACACAACAACACTTTAAAACACACAACAAACACACAATAAACACTTTATCTTCTTCGCTATCTTCTTAGGTGAATGGCCATCAGATGAGAACTCCTGATCTTCAATAACCTAACGGCAAAGAATGATGTTGAAAGTGGGTATTGGTTTTCACTTTCTCGCATGATAAAAAAGTCTTGCATGTGATAAAAATGTCCCAATTACAAAATAAAAATGAAACAAATTACGGAAAACTTTGAATTTACCCCGGCACTATAATCTTTTTCATAGGTACCTACTCCAATACGGGTAGGTATAATGCAAAATTATAAATTAACCGAGAACGCACGCTTTGTGTTCCTCATATCCGGCTGTTGACGTTTAAATAATTGGTACGCAATTAATACAAACTCCCCCTCGGGGAGGCTGAAAGTGTTCACCTTTGGGGAAACTCGTTCTCATTCATATTACACAGGCGAGGCGAAATTAACCCAGGGCGCTTTTGTTTGCAATTTCCCTCCAAAGGCAGGAAAGCGGAGCGACTCGAAATCCGCACATGTTGCCCTCATAATAAAAGGATGCTACTCCCCGGGGTGTAGCATTTTGCATGAAAAATAAAGCAAACTTGACGTCGCCGTGTGACCGCGGGAAATGAGCTCGAAAAAGAAGCGGCCGACTTATGAAGATGAGGGCAAAGGACTCGTTGGGGTTTGGATTTGCAGCGCAGAATTGGACTGATGAGATTGCGAGAGTAACAAACGACCGTTTCAAGAATACAAACTCAAAAATGAGAGGGGTACACTGAGAATATTTGGCTTATATCCTAAAGCAGAGGTATGAGTGAACGTGACAAGTGAAAGGTGGAAATATAACCTCAGCACAACAATTATTCAAAATTAAGATTAGAGGCCTTAAAGTGACATTGACTTCTTATCCAGGTTTCTGCCCTGTACCAATGACCTCCAGTCCTTCTCATCACCAGTCTGGCCACAATAGTACTGTAAACTAGTACCTATTTAATACACATTCTTTCTGACTACCTATCATCCTAATAATAGATAGATACAATCAAACTCTTATTCAAACCTTTGTACTTGACGAATTATTTTGACGAGTATTGCTCGTAAAGTCAGTCAATAAACATGCTAAAACCCCCACAAGCGCCCACAAGTAGGCCTATTCCCAAATGGCCTTTTCTTGAGAAGCTACCTGTCTCTCAATTCAATTATAATTGAAGCTAATTAGCTGTTATTTATCAGCTGTACTTAGCTGTTATTTCTTCATTTTTAAATTTTTCCTGGTCCCTCCGACTACCGCAAAAACCCCCGAAAAATGTCACCCCCAAAATCCCCCGTGGCG
Source organism: Nesidiocoris tenuis (assembly GCA_036186465.1). Classification (NCBI taxonomy): domain Eukaryota; kingdom Metazoa; phylum Arthropoda; class Insecta; order Hemiptera; family Miridae; genus Nesidiocoris; species Nesidiocoris tenuis. The sequence goes on from AP028918.1 coordinate 1,211,777, forward strand.
TAGAAAAACCCCCGAATTCGGGGAGAAAACCCCCAACTTGGCAACACTGCCGAAACACTGCCGTAGTAAGGGTTATCAACCCTATCGCTATCACCTACTTCATCACTATCACCTACTTCATCCCTCACTAATGCGGATATCTCTTCGAACCTCTCACACCACGATCTTCCAAGCAATACACTCAAACAGGTAACATTCGAGCTAAACTCAAGTTTCCAAACGAGCAGCTTGGCGTCTGGCTGAACATTGTTGGAAACTTTTGAAGCGGAGCCCGGCAGACGTTGAATCGGTGCACCCTCGTTTAAGGTATCTGGACAGGCGAGCCAACTTTGTTTAGGCAATTTCGGGAAGCGCCGAACTGGGCCGATCCGGCTGATAATTCGCTACCTCTTCCGAAGGGGCGCAATAAAGTTAATTGTTTATGCTCCGTCGCAACGGACGAAAATAGAAGCGCAAATCTGGCGAAGTTGAGGGCGTAACTTTCGCCGAGATAGAAGGAGCAGGAAACCGTTTGGAACTGCAAGCAGGCGCCACTTCACATAAATTCCTCTTCCTGTTGTATTCCGAAGTTCCTTTAGGAGTCAGCTGTTCGTACGGACTTGGGAAGACCCAACTTCTGCCAGACTGGGAAGTCGTGGGTTCATTTGGTGCAATGGGCGGCACAAGTTTAAATTAACGCATGGTCGGTACGTGTGATATGGATGCGCATATAAATTGCGGTTTACCGGTCTGCCTTCCTGCGGCGATCGTACGAGGAAATCTGAACGATTCTTTGGGCTGAAATGCATGGTTTTCACATAGAAACGTAAAAAACGGCATTTCAAAAAAAAAAAAAAGGTTAAAACTATATTCAATTTGAAAAATCCACCCGCTGGGAGATTTTTACCCTCATAAATCAACTTTTCCGCTTCGAGGTGAAAAAACGTCTAGTCCGAGGTTCATATCTTTTAGCCCCGCGTTTTTCCGGATAGACCGTATAGAAAATAAAAAGCACTTAGTCTGACCTTCCTCGCCACCGTATCGCCTCGCTAGTCCGGCCTGCCAGAACGAGGTGAGATTTATTGGTTTACCACATACCCAGATGCCCAACAGTCCAGACTCTGAGACAGGCGCCCATTAGGTGTGGAAGTCTCCTTATCCTCGGCTTCTTTTCGCCGGCCCTCGTACGCACTGGATACGCAGACGCAGCCGGGCTGGTCTGGTCTGAGCTGTCTGCGGGTCTGCTGTTTACCCGACCTCGCACCTTAAATCCGGTCTTCCCGAAATGGCCAGGGTAGGTCTAAAAAGCCCATTTATTTTCCCGCAAATTGGACGAATTCCGCCATCGGCTGTTTCGCAGGGGACAAATAAATAATTTTGCCTTTGGTTCCTATGGAGACTTCTCGGTGTCCATGACGATATACCATTAGTAGTTTTAGTGTGAGCAGCACTCACTAACTTAACTATAACGATTTTAATCCAAACTTGTTTTTTGGGGTTCGTGCTGCTAATAGCAGCCTGCTATCTTGTGGTTCACTATTGTTATAATACTTGAAACAGTTTTAAAATGCTGTTCACTTCTACGAGCTTCTGAAGATTCGTTGCAAAAATATCGAGAAAACCTGAAATTCGAACTCAATTTTTACTTCATAATTCGTTACTTCATAAAAAACCAGCCCTAACCAGTGGTGCGTAGATAACACACAATACTTCCATATTTTGAAACGTGAAATTGTGACACAATTTGATCATATTTTGACTGCTTTTAAGGGTGTTTAGGCCAAAAATATCGAAAAATTCACTAGGTATTAAAATTTTAAAATTCGCCCAAAATGAAAAAACGCCACATTTTCGGAATCTAAAAAATATCCACATATTCTGCAAGGTAAAAAAAAGATTTTAAGACCAAGAACGCTCAATTCGGTTCATTTTTGTGGCCGGAAAAAAATAAAATAGAAAACACTAAAAATGCAAATATATCGGAAGTACTGTGCGTTATCCAAATTCCGATAAAACAGGGTGTTAGGTCTTGCCGAGACAAACATTTCAGTTCAAGAAATTTGAAAAAAGGATGAGAAATGAGGGAGTTATGGCCATTTTTGTAAATGACCACAGACGGACGTAACGGACGTAACGGACACACAGACACTTGTTCAGGAAGTGATTCTGAGTAAATGTGTATAAGAAAAAGTTTTTTCTGAAGCTCCGTTCCGATCCTCGATTTTAGGACGATTCCAATACTTCCATTTACTCTGTAAATATGGAAGTAAAAATTCGTAGATACCTATTTTTTACCGTCTAATAACTTGACGTATTTCGATTTTAGACGACTTTCAGGCGACCAATCGCTTTGGTTTAAACATTTACGTTTCAAAATATGGAAGTATTGTTGGTTATCTACACACCACTGGTTTTTCTAATTTCCGCGTCATTTCCACATATTTACGACGATTAGCTCAGTTGAATTTCCGTTTTTCCGTATTCAGCCGTCGAATCGTATAAAGGAAGTTAAATTCTTCCTATGCCGAAGACTGTGCCCGGGTGCATGCATCATTCATACGGCACTGCCGCTTGCATAAATATGTGATGGAAACCCCTGCAGATGTGAAACGTTAGTCTTTTTCAATGGGGCTCGTAGAAATGAATAAAACGCATTGCTCGCTTTACGACGGCTCGAGGAAAACTTACATCTCACCGGCTTGAAAAAGGCATAGAGGGAAATCTGCATTCAGGCTGAAGCAGCATATTTTTACTGCTTCTAGAATGTCCGCCGTAATATTTCTTCGTATGATAGCGAATTAAAAATAATATTTTTCTCGGAAAATACGAGATTTACTCTCGCAGCCGGTACTTTGATGGAGTCAGGTGCCTATTTCGAATAGTAAAGTTAGATTTGAGAAGAGAAACAACTTTATTGCTTTGACAAAAAAAAAATAACAAGGAAGCGGTCTGCTCATTTCTAGTGTTTTTTTTTTTCATTCATTTGTGAAGAGCTGAGCTATGGTTAAGTTTTCCTGCTTCAATATAGATAGATAATATAGATTTAATTTAGAATTCAATATCTATTTGATTCAAACTCGATATTCTGAATTTTTCTATGCTTGAATTCTATATTTCAATAGTTTTTAAATTTAATTTAGCATTAAATATCATAGGTTGGTATAATGGGAATAGGTACCTAGTTGATAATGATTTGATAATTTGATTGGCTTCCGAATCGAATGTTTTTAAGCTCGACACACCAGGGCTTACTACATTTGAAGAAGTCTCTTCAAAATGGATAGGACCAATCTCAAACCACCCCTTTTAAGGGTTTACTCCCTGGAGATAGGGAGGTAGATTGATTATCAATTAAGGCAACCTTGGAGCTCTCAATCCCTCACCGAGACACCCCCCCTTACGAGCAATTTGATACGAATGACGTCATCCGAGGGGGATGGAATACATGCCATGATCCCCCCTGGGGGTTAGGGGGTATAACGCGCCCCTTGAACCGTCTAGCTCGTAAACGATGTGTCTATTTGCCGGGTCGTTAGAGCTAGGTTATGTAACCTCGCCGTCTGGCTTCGGAATTGATAGGTTAGGATTTCCTCCAGAAAGTAATCACTTTTTGAAGCGAGACTTTTTTTCAAAAAGTAGCCCCGCTGGCCATCGAAAAATTTCAAATATTAAAATGGCTACAGGAAAATAGAAAATATATTTGCACTTGACGTATCCGGCCTGTAATAGGCGTCTCTAACTTGGCGTGAAAAAAACATGGCGAAACTCGACCGAAAATGGAGCAAAATGCCACCAAACTCAATTTTCTATCTCAACCTGTTTCCAAGATGCGATTTTTAAAAGGTTTTCCCAGGAAAATCATTCTTTGTTTCATAAAAACCCTCATCAAATGATAAATTTTATCGTTGTTTCCACTTTTGAGGACTTCTCTCGATTCAGAGTTAAATGTCCTTTTTCGTTATTGAATGATCACTTTTTTGGACTGAAATTGCAATGCATAGTGGGAGTTAGTTTTTGAATACGAGTGTATGCTAAAGTTGTTGGAGATTAACGCTTAATTTATATTGTTATTGAATAATAAAAATAAAATGCTCCGAATAGTTCAATGGACAATGTTTATCCTAGCTTAAACTAAGGGTTGTTGGGATTAATCTCAACTAAACTCTTAAAATTAACTAAAATCTCAACTAAAATTATGGGATTGGATTTCTGGGAAAATTGTGCCGGACGACCAATGTTCCTCTATTCAGGATAGCGATGATTAAAACCATCGGTTACTCCCGCTGGACTCCGCTGCATAATTACGTCAACCGATGGCAGGCAATCAACATCAATATAACGTCAAAGGTGAATTTCCACTCTGATAAATAGTGGCTCATTCGCACGAACCAATTTACCATTGATTCACTTTACATTCGCCTCCCAAATGACCTATAATGTCAACCCGTCGTATTTCTAATCAACCCACCTGTCAGGTAATCGATGAATGCGAGAAGCAATTAACTGGCTTTTCAATTCCGACTTGGATAACTTCGATGAGGTGAATTTACGCTCTGGAAATTCATCTAGTGGCGAATCGTGAGCGAAGTTATCTGTTTCGTATCAACATTCGAGAGTTCCGTCTCAAAATCATCTCAAACTCAACGCACAAACTCGACTCACAAACTCAACTTACGAACTGAACTTACAAACCCAACCTTCAAACTCAACTCACAAACCTACGCCACAAACTCAACTCTCAAACTTAACCCACAAACTCAAACTACATACTTAACATCCAAACTCAACTCACAAACCTAACCCACAAACTGAACACGCAAACTCAACTCACAAACTCGAACTGAACTTCCAAACTTAACTCACATCCTAAGCCACAAACTAAGCCCACAAACTCGACTTACGCACCTAATCCGCAAACTCAACTCGTGAACTCAGCCGTCAAACTTAACTTCCAAATTTAACTTTCAAACTCAACTGACTTCAAAAGCTGCGGATACATCGGTCAAATTTGGATACCAGATCTATCCGATTGGTGAACTTCCCTATGAGCTGACACCTAACCCTCTTTTCGTAAACCGCCCTCGTAAACTCGAACCTGGAAATTCGATTAAATTCATCCGCCGCCCCTATCGCTGTCGCCTCTGACATTCGACCCACCCCGACGACAAGGATCTTAGGGTATCCAGGGTATTCGCCACCCTTTGTTCCCTGTCGGGTTTGAAGAGGCATTCAATCCCCTTTGCGAAGAGGTGACGGCGCTAACCCGCCGCATCGAATTCAGCTCGAGCCCCAGGAAACTTGCCAGCTGACTTGGCTGGAATAATATTGCACCTTTTTGCGCTTGGAAGGCTCGAGGTTTCGAATAATTTACTATCCTTATCGCAAGTTCTATTGTTTGCTGCTGATGGCTTCAAATCCAAGGGAATACCAAAATTTTAAATCGTAAAATGCCTTAAGTTTGAACTTTGAACCTTCTTATCTTGGTGGTCCTTTGGTCAAAAACCAAAGTTGACTAGTGAAATTTGAAGGAAATTTAGCCCTCTACAACTTTTATATAAACACAATTTCAGTGAAACATCCTAGAAAAAAAGATATGCCACAAAAACTCTAAAAAGGTGCCCAAAAATCGCGGTTTTTGGGGCTCCTGGATTTAGAGCTGGGTTTAGGAGGGGGAAATCTGAAATTTATCATCACGAGGCAGTCACAAACGACCCCGTTTCATTAACTTAGCAATTTTCGCAATCTCAGTCAGGCTGGATTTACAGTTTATTCCTACTAAAAAACGTCAACAGCGCCTGAACACGTTGAAGGGGCTTCAGACAACTAAATCGCGCCACTATCCCTCAATCATAGGAGGTTTCAGTCAGCACCGGCTGCTTTTCAAAGGGAAAAGCTCCCAGAACAATCGGGGATTAACTGTGTAATCCGGCGCTGGCTGAAAGAAAATGAAGAGTAATCACGAGCGGACACGGTTCCATCAATTTGAGAGGGAATTGACTCCATTGAGAATACAGGCCACCGCGGAGCATGTACATGCTGACGTGTACATCAAACGGTTGTAACGAGGCTACAAACGTACACACATCAGAAGGTGCACATCAGCACCTTTTAACACCGATCAGTGCACACACAGGTACTGCGCAATTCCAACAACATAGTATGTTGTGATATTATCACTCGTTAACACACATTGTTTACGTCGAGAAAGAAGATAATATCTTAACTGTTCTTCTTCTTCTTTATATGGAAGATATTATCTTCCATATAAAGAAGAAGCAGAACAGTTAAAAACAGCTAACAGTTAACAGATAAGAAGAAGAACATAATATTATCTTCAAACTCAACTTCGAGATCTAACTCAACTTCGAGATCAATGTCAACTTCGAGATCAAAATCAACTTCGAGATCAACGTCAACTTCGAGATCAAAATCAACTTCGAGATCAAAGTCAACTTCGAGATCAACGTCAACTACGAGATCAAAATCAACTTCGAGATCAAAATCAACTTCGAGATCGATCAACTTCGAGATCAAATTCAACTTCGAGTTCAAATTCAACATCGTGATCAAAGTAAACTTCGAGATCTAACTCAACTTCAAGATCAAAATCAACTTCGAGATCAATGTCAACTTCGAGATCAAAATCAACATCGAGATCAACGTCAACTTCGAGATCAAAATCAACTTCAAGACCAAATTCAACTTCGAGATCTAACTCAACTTCAAGATCAAAATCAACTTCGAGATCAATGTCAACTTCGAGATCAAAATCAACATCGAGATCAACGTCAACTTCGAGATCAAAATCAACTTCAAGACCAAATTCAACTTCGAGATCAAAATCAACTTCGAGACCAAATTCAACTTCGAGATCAACGTCAACGTCAATGTCAACCTGAAGTTGATCTCGAAGTTGATTTTGATCTCGAAGTTGAATTTGGTCTCGAAGTTAATTTTGATCACGAAGTTGAGTTTGATCTCGAAGTTGACTTTCATCTCGAAGTTGAGTTTGATCTCGAAGTTGATTTTGATCTCGAAGTTGACGCTGATCTCGAAGTTGATGTTGGCTACAAACGTACACACATCAGAAGTTGCAAATCAGCACCTTTTAACACCGATCAGTGCACACACAGGTACTGCGCCATTCCAACAACATAATATGTAGTGATATTATCCCTCGTTAACACACATTGTTTACGTCGAGTAAGAAGATAATAACTTAACTGTTCTTCTTCATTATATGGAAGATATTATCTTCCATATAAAGAAGAAGAAGAAGAAGAACAGTTAAGAACAGCTAACAGTTAACAGATAAGAAGAAGAACATAATATTATCTTCATAGTCAACTTCGAGATCAAACTCAACTTCGAGATCAAAATCAACTTCGAGATCAAAGTCAACTTCGAGATCAAAGTAAACTTCGAGATCTAACTCAACTTCAAGATCAAAATCAACTTCGAGATCAATGTCAACTTCGAGATCAAAATCAACTTCGAGATCAAACTCAACGTCGAGAACAAAATCAACTTCGAGATCAAATTCAACTTCGAGATCAAAATCAACTTCGAGATCAAAGTAAACTTCGAGATCTAACTCAACTTCAAGATCAAAATCAACTTCGAGATCAATGTCAACTTCGAGATCAAAATCAACATCGAGATCAACGTCAACTTCGAGATCAAAATCAACTTCAAGACCAAATTCAACTTCGAGATCTAACTCAACTTCAAGATCAAAATCAACTTCGAGATCAATGTCAACTTCGAGATCAAAATCAACATCGAGATCAACGTCAACTTCGAGATCAAAATCAACTTCAAGACCAAATTCAACTTCGAGATCAAAATCAACTTCGAGACCAAATTCAACTTCGAGATCAACGTCAACGTCAATGTCAACCTGAAGTTGATCTCGAAGTTGATTTTGATCTCGAAGTTGAATTTGGTCTCGAAGTTAATTTTGATCACGAAGTTGAGTTTGATCTCGAAGTTGAGTTTGATCTCGAAGTTGATTTTTTTCTCGACGTTGAGTTTGATCTCGACGTTGACTTTGATCTCGAAGTTGATTTTGTTCTCGAAGTTGATTTTGATCTCGTAGTTGATTTTGGTCTCGACGTTGACTTTGATCTCGAAGTTGATTTTGATCTCGAAGTTGATTTTGATCTCGAAGTTGATTTTGATCTCGAAGTTGATTTTGATCTCGAAGTTGACTTTGATCTCGAAGTTGATTTTGATCTCGTAGTTGATTTTGATCTCGAAGTTGATTTTGATCTCGAAGTTGATTTTGATCTCGAAGTTGATTTTGATCTCGAAGTTGACTTTGATCTCGAAGTTGATTTTGAACTCGAAGTTGACTTTGATCTCGAAGTTGATTTTGATCTCGAAGTTGATTTTGATCTCGAAGTTGACTTTGGTCTCGAAGTTGATTTTGATCTCGAAGTTGACTTTGGTCTCGAAGTTGATTTTGATCTCGAAGTTGACATTGATCTCGAAGTTGATTTTGATCTCGAAGTTGACTTTGATCTCGAAGTTGATTTTGATCTCGAAGTTGATTTTGATCTCGAAGTTGACTTTGATCTCGAAGTTGACATTGATCTCGAAGTTGATTTTGATCTCGAAGTTGACTTTGGTCTCGAAGTTGGTTTGATCTCGAAGTTGATTTTGATCTCGAAGTTGAGTTTGATCTCGAAGTTTATTTTGATCTCGAAGTTGACTTTGGTCTCGAAGTTGAATTTGATCTCGAAGTTGATTTTGATCTCGAAGTTGACTTTGGTCTCGAAGTTGATTTTGATCTCGAAGTTGACTTTGGTCTCGAAGTTGATTTTGATCTCGAAGTTTTTTTTGATCTCGAAGTTGACGTTGATTTTGGAGTTGATTTTGATCTCGAAGTTGACTTTGATCTCGAAGTTGATTTTGATCTCGAAGTTGATTTTGATCTCGAAGTTGACTTTGATCTCGAAGTTGATTTTGATCTCGTAGTTGATTTTGATCTCGAAGTTGATTTTGATCTCGAAGTTGAGTTTGATCTCGAAGTTGATTTTGATCTCGAAGTTAATTTTGATCTCGAAGTTGACTTTGATCTCGAAGTTGAGTTTGATCTCGAAGTTGATTTTGATCTCGAAGTTGACGTTGATCTCAAAGTTGAGTTTGATCTTCGAAGTTGTTTTTGATCTCGAAGTTGACGTTGATTTTGGAGTTGATTTTGATCTCGAAGTTGATTTTGATCTCGAAGTTGATTTCGACCTCGAAGTTGATTTTGATCTCGAAGTTGACATTGAACTCGAAGTTGATTTTGATCTCGAAGTTGACTTTGATCTCGAAGTTGAATTTGATCTCGAAGTTTACTTTGATGTCGAAGTTGAGTTTGATCTCGAAGTTGACTTTGGTCTCGAAGTTGGTTTGATCTCGAAGTTGATTTTGATCTCGAAGTTGAGTTTGATCTCGAAGTTGAGTTTGATCTCGAAGTTTATTTTGATCTCGAAGTTGACTTTGGTCTCGAAGTTGAATTTGATCTCGAAGTTGATTTTGATCTCGAAGTTGACTTTGGTCTCGAAGTTGATTTTGATCTCGAAGTTGACTTTGGTCTCGAAGTTGATTTTGATCTCGAAGTTGTTTTTGATCTCGAAGTTGACGTTGATTTTGGAGTTGATTTTGATCTCGAAGTTGACTTTGATCTCGAAGTTGATTTTGATCTCGAAGTTGATTTTGATCTCGAAGTTGACTTCAATTCAACTTCGAGATCAAAATCAACTTCGAGATCAAAGTAAACTTCGAGATCTAACTCAACTTCAAGATCAAAATCAACTTCGAGATCAATGTCAACTTCGAGGATCAAAATCAACATCGAGATCAACGTCAACTTCGAGATCAAAATCAACTTCAAGACCAAATTCAACTTCGAGATATCTAACTCAACTTCAAGATCAAAATCAACTTCGAGATCAATGTCAACTTCGAGATCAAAATCAACGTCGAGATCAACGTCAACTTCGAGATCAAATCAACTTCAAGACCAAATTCAACCGAGATCAAATCAACTCGAGACCAAATTCAACTTCGAGATCAACGTCAACGTCAATGTCAACCTGAAGTTGATCTCGAAGTTGATTTTGATCTCGAAGTTGAATTTGGTCTCGAAGTTAATTTTGATCACGAAGTTGAGTTTGATCTCGAAGTTGAGTTTGATCTCGAAGTTGATTTTGTTCTCGACGTTGAGTTTGATCTCGACGTTGACTTTGATCTCGAAGTTGATTTTGTTCTCGAAGTTGATTTTGATCTCGTAGTTGATTTTGGTCTCGACGTTGACTTTGATCTCGAAGTTGATTTTGATCTCGAAGTTGATTTTGATCTCGAAGTTGATTTTGATCTCGAAGTTGATTTTGATCTCGAAGTTGACTTTGATCTCGAAGTTGATTTTGATCTCGTAGTTGATTTTGATCTCGAAGTTGATTTTGATCTCGAAGTTGAGTTTGATCTCGAAGTTGATTTTGATCTCGAAGTTGATTTTGATCTCGAAGTTGACTTTGATCTCGAAGTTGATTTTGAACTCGAAGTTGACTTTGATCTCGAAGTTGATTTTGATCTCGAAGTTGATTTTGATCTCGAAGTTGACTTTGGTCTCGAAGTTGATTTTGATCTCGAAGTTGACTTTGGTCTCGAAGTTGATTTTGATCTCGAAGTTGACATTGATCTCGAAGTTGATTTTGATCTCGAAGTTGACTTTGATCTCGAAGTTGATTTTGATCTCGAAGTTGATTTTGATCTCGAAGTTGACTTTGATCTCGAAGTTGACATTGATCTCGAAGTTGATTTTGATCTCGAAGTTGACTTTGGTCTCGAAGTTGATTTTGATCTCGAAGTTGATTTTGATCTCGAAGTTGAGTTTGATCTCGAAGTTTATTTTGATCTCGAAGTTGACTTTGGTCTCGAAGTTGAATTTGATCTCGAAGTTGATTTTGATCTCGAAGTTGACTTTGGTCTCGAAGTTGATTTTGATCTCGAAGTTGACTTTGGTCTCGAAGTTGATTTTGATCTCGAAGTTTTTTTTGATCTCGAAGTTGACGTTGATTTTGGAGTTGATTTTGATCTCGAAGTTGACTTTGATCTCGAAGTTGATTTTGATCTCGAAGTTGATTTTGATCTCGAAGTTGACTTTGATCTCGAAGTTGATTTTGATCTCGTAGTTGATTTTGATCTCGAAGTTGATTTTGATCTCGAAGTTGAGTTTGATCTCGAAGTTGATTTTGATCTCGAAGTTAATTTTGATCTCGAAGTTGACTTTGATCTCGAAGTTGAGTTTGATCTCGAAGTTGATTTTGATCTCGAAGTTGACTTTGGTCTCGAAGTTGATTTTGATCTCGAAGTTGTTTTTGATCTCGAAGTTGACGTTGATTTTGGAGTTGATTTTGATCTCGAAGTTGATTTTGATCTCGAAGTTGATTTCGACCTCGAAGTTGATTTTGATCTCGAAGTTGACATTGAACTCGAAGTTGATTTTGATCTCGAAGTTGACTTTGATCTCGAAGTTGAATTTGATCTCGAAGTTTACTTTGATGTCGAAGTTGAGTTTGATCTCGAAGTTGACTTTGGTCTCGAAGTTGGTTTGATCTCGAAGTTGATTTTGATCTCGAAGTTGAGTTTGATCTCGAAGTTGAGTTTGATCTCGAAGTTTATTTTGATCTCGAAGTTGACTTTGGTCTCGAAGTTGATTTTGATCTCGAAGTTGATTTTGATCTCGAAGTTGAATTTGGTCTCGATGTTGATTTTGATCTCGAAGTTGACTTTGATCTCGAAGTTGATTTTGATCTCGAAGTCGAATTTGGTCTCGAAGTTGGTTTGATCTCGAAGTTGAATTTGGTCTCGAAGTGGATTTTGATCTCGAAGTTTACTTTGATGTCGAAGTTGATTTTGATCTCGAAGATGACGTTGATCTCGAAGTTGATTTTGATCTCGAAGTTGAATTTGGTCTCGAAGTTGATTTTGATCTCGAAGTTGATTTTGATCTCGAAGTTGAATTTGGTCTCGAAGTTGATTTTGATCTCGAAGTTGAATTTGATCTCGAAGTTGAGTTTGATCTCGAAGTTGATTTTGATCTCGAAGTTGACTTTGGTCTCGAAGTTGAATTTGATCTCGAAGTTGATTTTGATCTCGAAGTTGACTTTGGTCTCGAAGTTGATTTTGATCTCGAAGTTGACTTTGGTCTCGAAGTTGATTTTGATCTCGAAGTTGTTTTTGATCTCGAAGTTGACGTTGATTTTGGAGTTGATTTTGATCTCGAAGTTGACTTTTGAACTCAATGTTGAGTTTGATCTCGAAGTTGATTTTGATAATGTCAACTTCGAGATCAAAATGAACTTCGAGATCAAAGTAAACTTCGAGATCAAAATCAACTTCGATATCAAAATCAACTTCGAGATCAATGTCAACTTCGAGATCAAAATCAACATCGAGATCAACGTCAACTTCGAGATCAAAATCAACTTCAAGACCAAATTCAACTTCGAGATCTAACTCAACTTCAAGATCAAAATCAACTTCGAGATCAATGTCAACTTCGAGATCAAAATCAACATCGAGATCAACGTCAACTTCGAGATCAAAATCAACATCGAGATCAAAGTCAACGTCGAGACCAAAATCAACTTCGAGATCAAAATCAACTTCGAGACCAAATTCAACTTCGAGATCAACGTCAACGTCAATGTCAACCTGAAGTTGATCTCGAAGTTGATTTTGATCTCGAAGTTGAATTTGGTCTCGAAGTTAATTTTGATCACGAAGTTGAGTTTGATCTCGAAGTTGAGTTTGATCTCGAAGTTGATTTTGTTCTCGACGTTGAGTTTGATCTCGACGTTGACTTTGATCTCGAAGTTGATTTTGTTCTCGAAGTTGATTTTGATCTCGTAGTTGATTTTGGTCTCGACGTTGACTTTGATCTCGAAGTTGATTTTGATCTCGAAGTTGATTTTGATCTCGAAGTTGATTTTGATCTCGAAGTTGATTTTGATCTCGAAGTTGACTTTGATCTCGAAGTTGATTTTGATCTCGTAGTTGATTTTGATCTCGAAGTTGATTTTGATCTCGAAGTTGAGTTTGATCTCGAAGTTGATTTTGATCTCGAAGTTGATTTTGATCTCGAAGTTGACTTTGATCTCGAAGTTGATTTTGGACTCGAAGTTGACTTTGATCTCGAAGTTGATTTTGATCTCGAAGTTGATTTTGATCTCGAAGTTGACTTTGGTCTCGAAGTTGATTTTGATCTCGAAGTTGACTTTGGTCTCGAAGTTGATTTTGATCTCGAAGTTGACATTGATCTCGAAGTTGATTTTGATCTCGAAGTTGACTTTGATCTCGAAGTTGATTTTGATCTCGAAGTTGATTTTGATCTCGAAGTTGACTTTGATCTCGAAGTTGACATTGATCTCGAAGTTGATTTTGATCTCGAAGTTGACTTTGGTCTCGAAGTTGGTTTGATCTCGAAGTTGATTTTGATCTCGAAGTTGAGTTTGATCTCGAAGTTTATTTTGATCTCGAAGTTGACTTTGGTCTCGAAGTTGAATTTGATCTCGAAGTTGATTTTGATCTCGAAGTTGACTTTGGTCTCGAAGTTGATTTTGATCTCGAAGTTGACTTTGGTCTCGAAGTTGATTTTGATCTCGAAGTTTTTTTTGATCTCGAAGTTGACGTTGATTTTGGAGTTGATTTTGATCTCGAAGTTGATTTTGATCTCGAAGTTGACTTTGATCTCGAAGTTGATTTTGATCTCGTAGTTGATTTTGATCTCGAAGTTGATTTTGATCTCGAAGTTGAGTTTGATCTCGAAGTTGATTTTGATCTCGAAGTTAATTTTGATCTCGAAGTTGACTTTGATCTCGAAGTTGAGTTTGATCTCGAAGTTGATTTTGATCTCGAAGTTGACTTTGGTCTCGAAGTTGATTTTGATCTCGAAGTTGTTTTTGATCTCGAAGTTGACGTTGATTTTGGAGTTGATTTTGATCTCGAAGTTGATTTTGATCTCGAAGTTGATTTCGACCTCGAAGTTGATTTTGATCTCGAAGTTGACATTGAACTCGAAGTTGATTTTGATCTCGAAGTTGACTTTGATCTCGAAGTTGAATTTGATCTCGAAGTTGACTTTGGTCTCGAAGTTGATTTTGATCTCGAAGTTGAGTTTGATCTCGAAGTTGATTTTGATCTCGAAGTTAATTTTGATCTCGAAGTTGACTTTGATCTCGAAGTTGAGTTTGATCTCGAAGTTGATTTTGATCTCGAAGTTGACTTTGGTCTCGAAGTTGATTTTGATCTCGAAGTTGTTTTTGATCTCGAAGTTGACGTTGATTTTGGAGTTGATTTTGATCTCGAAGTTGATTTTGATCTCGAAGTTGATTTCGACCTCGAAGTTGATTTTGATCTCGAAGTTGACATTGAACTCGAAGTTGATTTTGATCTCGAAGTTGACTTTGGTCTCGAAGTTGATTTTGATCTCGAAGTTGACTTTGGTCTCGAAGTTGATTTTGATCTCGAAGTTTTTTTTGATCTCGAAGTTGACGTTGATTTTGGAGTTGATTTTGATCTCGAAGTTGACTTTGATCTCGAAGTTGATTTTGATCTCGAAGTTGATTTTGATCTCGAAGTTGACTTTGATCTCGAAGTTGATTTTGATCTCGTAGTTGATTTTGATCTCGAAGTTGATTTTGATCTCGAAGTTGAGTTTGATCTCGAAGTTGATTTTGATCTCGAAGTTAATTTTGATCTCGAAGTTGACTTTGATCTCGAAGTTGAGTTTGATCTCGAAGTTGATTTTGATCTCGAAGTTGACTTTGGTCTCGAAGTTGATTTTGATCTCGAAGTTGTTTTTGATCTCGAAGTTGACGTTGATTTTGGAGTTGATTTTGATCTCGAAGTTGATTTTGATCTCGAAGTTGATTTCGACCTCGAAGTTGATTTTGATCTCGAAGTTGACATTGAACTCGAAGTTGATTTTGATCTCGAAGTTGACTTTGATCTCGAAGTTGAATTTGATCTCGAAGTTGACTTTGATCTCGAAGTTGAGTTTGATCTCGAAGTTGATTTTGATCTCGAAGTTGACTTTGGTCTCGAAGTTGATTTTGATCTCGAAGTTGTTTTTGATCTCGAAGTTGACGTTGATTTTGGAGTTGATTTTGATCTCGAAGTTGATTTTGATCTCGAAGTTGATTTCGACCTCGAAGTTGATTTTGATCTCGAAGTTGACATTGAACTCGAAGTTGATTTTGATCTCGAAGTTGACTTTGATCTCGAAGTTGAATTTGATCTCGAAGTTTACTTTGATGTCGAAGTTGAGTTTGATCTCGAAGTTGACTTTGGTCTCGAAGTTGGTTTGATCTCGAAGTTGATTTTGATCTCGAAGTTGAGTTTGATCTCGAAGTTGAGTTTGATCTCGAAGTTTATTTTGATCTCGAAGTTGACTTTGGTCTCGAAGTTGAATTTGATCTCGAAGTTGATTTTGATCTCGAAGTTGACTTTGGTCTCGAAGTTGATTTTGATCTCGAAGTTGACTTTGGTCTCGAAGTTGATTTTGATCTCGAAGTTGTTTTTGATCTCGAAGTTGACGTTGATTTTGGAGTTGATTTTGATCTCGAAGTTGACTTTGATCTCGAAGTTGATTTTGATCTCGAAGTTGATTTTGATCTCGAAGTTGACTTTGATCTCGAAGTTGATTTTGATCTCGTAGTTGATTTTGATCTCGAAGTTGATTTTGATCTCGAAGTTGAGTTTGATCTCGAAGTTGATTTTGATCTCGAAGTTAATTTTGATCTCGAAGTTGACTTTGATCTCGAAGTTGAGTTTGATCTCGAAGTTGATTTTGATCTCGAAGTTGTTTTTGATCTCGAAGTTGACGTTGATTTTGGAGTTGATTTCGATCTCGAAGTTGACATTGATCTCGAAGTTGATTTTGATCTAGAAGTTGACTTTGATCTCGAAGTTGAATTTGATCTCGAAGTTTACTTTGATGTCGAAGTTGAGTTTGATCTCGAAATTGATTTTGATCTCGAAGTTGACTTTGATCTCGAAGTTGACTTTGGTCTCGAAGTTGATTTTGATCTCGAAGTTGAGTTTGATCTCGAAGTTGATTTTGATCTCGAAGTTGACTTTGGTCTCGAAGTTGATTTTGATCTCGAAGTTGTTTTTGATCTCGAAGTTGACGTTGATTTTGGAGTTGATTTTGATCTCGAAGTTGACTTTGATCTCGAAGTTGATTTTGATCTCGAAGTTGATTTTGATCTCGAAGTTGACTTTGATCTCGAAGTTGATTTTGATCTCGTAGTTGATTTTGATCTCGAAGTTGATTTTGATCTCGAAGTTGAGTTTGATCTCGAAGTTGATTTTGATCTCGAAGTTAATTTTGATCTCGAAGTTGACTTTGATCTCGAAGTTGATTTTGATCTCGAAGTTGATTTTGATCTCGAAGTTGATTTCGACCTCAAAGTTGATTTTGATCTCGAAGTTGACATTGATCTCGAAGTTGATTTTGATCTCGAAGTTGACTTTGATCTCGAAGTTGAATTTGATCTCGAAGTTTACTTTGATGTCGAAGTTGAGTTTGATCTCGAAATTGATTTTGATCTCGAAGTTGACTTTGATCTCGAAGTTGAATTTGATCTCGAAGTTTACTTTGATGTCGAAGTTGAGTTTGATCTCGAAGTTGATTTTGATCTCGAAGTTGACTTTGATCTCGAAGTATATTTTGATCTCGAAGTTGAATTTGGTCTCGAAGTTGATTTTGATCTCGAAGTTGATTTTGATCTCGAAGTTGATTTTGATCTCGAAGTTGATTTTGATCTCGAAGTTGATTTTGATCTCGAAGTTGATTTTGATCTCGAAGTTGAGTTTGATCTCGAAGTTGATTTTGATCTCGAAGTTGATTTTGATCTCGAAGTTGACTTTGATCTCGAAGTTGATTTTGATCTCGAAGTTGAATTTGGTCTCGAAGTTGATTTTGATCTCGAAGTTGATTTTGATCTCGAAGTTGAATTTGGTCTCGATGTTGATTTTGATCTCGAAGTTGACTTTGATCTCGAAGTTGATTTTGATCTCGAAGTCGAATTTGGTCTCGAAGTTGGTTTGATCTCGAAGTTGAATTTGGTCTCGAAGTGGATTTTGATCTCGAAGTTTACTTTGATGTCGAAGTTGATTTTGATCTCGAAGATGACGTTGATCTCGAAGTTGATTTTGATCTCGAAGTTGAATTTGGTCTCGAAGTTGATTTTGATCTCGAAGTTGATTTTGATCTCGAAGTTGAATTTGGTCTCGAAGTTGATTTTGATCTCGAAGTTGACTTTGATCTCGAAGTTGACTTTGATCTCGAAGTTGACTTTGATCTCGAAGTTGATTTTGATCTCGAAGTTGATTTTGATCTCGAAGTTTACTTTGATCTCGAAGTTGATTTTGTTCTCGAAGTTGATTTTGATCTCGAAGTTGACTTTGGTCTCGAAGTTGACTTTGATCTCGAAGATTGATCGTTGATCGTTGAGATCGTTGATCTCGTATATTTTGGGGGATGTGGGTGCTCTACTAGTTTCTGTTTACAATATTGCTTGCCGCTGGTGGCCTGCCTTTGGTTGCCACGCTGAAGTGGGTCCTTCTTAAAAGGAGAATATTAGCTCGCCGGATATCAGGTGATATTCGTTAGCCGTATCCAAAAAAGTATTCTCAGCGCTCTTTGGGTCCGATGAACCCTTTTTGCCTATCGAACCTTTCAACGGCGTTCGAGGGTCAGCCCTTCGAGAGGCCACTCAAAATAGCCCCGTTTTCACTTCTTATTTGTCGCGGCCCCTTTTTTCGGATACAGATAACGGATCGGTGGGCCGAAGGAAAAAAACGGGGTATTTTTCAATTAGCTGAAACCCCTTCTTCCGTGGGGTTTTCGCCCAAGGGGTTTCGTTGCTTCTGCTTAAATGGAAAATGGAAATGCTCTCTGGCGGGGAGTGTTTTTCAAAGGCGATGCATAGGTATACTCGATTTTCCCGGGGTGTCCGCCCGTGAAAAGAATCGTTTCATGTCTGGTTACAATAGGAGTGAAATATGCCCCTTGTACCATGAACCTGTTGCTTCGTACTTTGCAAATCTGCATTTCAACTTCTGCCTCTCGGTCTGCAATTCGAAAATGCATCATTCAATTCTTCGGATTATCCTTGTCGTCTCAAAAATATTATTTTCCTGCAAGTATTTTGACTTTTGAGTTTATCCCGCTTTTTTCGGAGGTGGTTTTTCATTTTTTTTTAATTTTTCTTACTCATACTACTTTTTATTCTAGCTGCTGCAAAATAATATGATGTCTAGAAACGTGGAAGTACTGCGTGTTAGTACAGTGTGTGTGTTGTACTGTGCCTCAGAGGTTCGATATCATTTGTTGTTGTTGTTTTCTTCTTTTTTTTTGCCTTGTGCTTCAGGCAACGGACGACATCGGATGTTTATTTTCCTTTTGATTTTGACAAAATGTTAGATGTTCATGTCTAATAGGGACAGAGTTTCTGATATATCCCTGAGAGTCTCCATGTTCTCCACGAAATCATCCGTCAATTCAAATGTCTGCTGGGAATTTCAGGATTGAATATCTAGTTACAAAATATGTTACATATTATGTAACTAGATATACCTACCTATACCTATAGGTATTATATTTATGTTGGCGTTTTCAAGAACTCCCTTTTTGAGGAACTGCGACCAATTTCCGACGCTGATGTGTAGTTTTTCGCTCGAATTTCCAAAAACAACAAGTTCTGCTTTGACTTGAGCTGAATGAAATGTTCAAACGTAAGGGAGAGCATACACTGTTCGGTCGGATAAGAAAGGAAGGCAATTCGCTTTCAACGAATCAGGTACGTGCTCAAGCGAGATCCTCCCTTTCGGATATTCCAGTCAGGATTCGACAATCCGCTGAGCCCGATACGAGAAAAGATCATCTCCAGGTGGGGGAGGATTTTTGCTTTGGAGAAAGGTAACAGCGTATTGGACAGAATGAACGAGGATGCTCGTTTGCTTCTATCGAAGATCTCCTTACGTGCCAGAAAGGCTAAAGATATCCACAGGATTGAATGTAGAAATGGAATCACTTTGTATGGAGGAGAATTCGAAATGGTATTATCGAGTTGGTACCATTTCAAACTGCAGGTGCAAGCAAAACTCTTATTTTTTGGAAAGAATTTTTTTGCCATACCTACTAGGCATTACCTAGTCAAATTAAGCGTTCCCTCGTCAAATGGAAAAATTTTAAAATCAAAATTGAAAATTTTCGAAGCCAAACTGCCTTGGAAAATTTTAAATTTATTTAAGATAATTCTCAATTTCATTCTTTTCTAAAAATTGCTTTTTCAAAAAATTAAATAAATCGTGAAATTTTTTTGGAATGAAAAAAATACTTTTTCCAAAAAAGCGATAATTAGGTATGTTCTTATTCCGTGACCATTTTTGCTTCAATTCGTCATCTCGCTTTTCGTTGTTCGAGCCCTCAATTCCCATTTATCTGCCGTCGGTACAAACCAGAACCAACTAGTCTCGACGGAAAAGGGTAATTTTATCGGGCGGACGAAACTGTTAGCATTGTCTTTTTTTCACGACTAGTCTTTGCGATTGCGACGTTTTATCGGAAAAATAATTCGTTGAAAATGTTTTATTGGCCGATTCAAGCATAACGTTTGGATCTGTCGGTTAGTTTCGTGGCACCGTCTGTCTGTTGAGGCTGGTGGACCAGCTGGTGAGTAAAAATGTACTTTTCATCACTGTAGGGTTCTACTGGTCAAAAAAATGACTTTATTCCCATTCACAAAAATTGCCATATTATCTCCCACAATGCCAATTTTCCCTAAAATTTCTGAATTTTTGATCTGGCTGATTTTCAAATTTTAATGTTTTGTCGATATTTTCATCCTGGCAGTCACAAAATCGGCAAAATGTCCTGGATTTATCCCAATTTACTCGTTGAAATATTTATGAAGTATTTTGTTGTAACTTGATTTTTGGCTGTGGTGGTCCATCAAATTTCCCAGTTTGGTCGCCATTCTAAAAAAAATACTATGGCTTGACGTTCCAGAAAGTAAAACATAAAGGCCAGGATATTACAGTGATGAATGGGGGGGCCCGGCTTTTGAAAAAAGGTCGGAGGTCCGCAGTTTTCTCCAGCTTTCAATCAATCTTCTTCTTCTCTTGTAATTTTTTTGCTCTCTTGCTCTGCACCGAAAATTTGTTATTTTCTCCTTCTTCTTTTGTCACTTAATGTTATTGTCAATCCGGTTGCGTTTGAAGCGGAAATGTTTTATCACTTCTGCCTGAATTGTGGGAAATTTCGGATTTTTTCGGTTTTCGGCCTGTAACGTAAGAGTTATGCGTCCCTCGAAAAAATCATTCAAAATGAAAAGAAAGCTGATAAAATTTTCTAAAAGACCCATTTTTCAGATCTATTTGATCTTGATCCGTTCGTGAGTTACAGAACTTTGAAAAATGCCTGTAGATTGTGCCAGATTGAAGCACAGCTGAAAAACTAGTGTCTTTGTGTAAAACATGAAACAAAAATTTGCGGGAAATATAATATACTAATTTCCCGCAAATGACCATATTATGGTCATGTGAAGGGGAAATAGGCTGTGATCATTTTCTCTAAAAACGAGGGTTGAGAAGCCGATTTTCCTCAGAAAAGTGGCAAAAAAATCAAGTGTTGGATATCGTGGCATTTTTCAAAATTTCAAGAAAGGATGAAGATCAAAGAGATCTGAAAATGGGTCTCCAAGAGAAATTTATCAGCTTTCTTTGCGCTAGGAATGATTTTTATCGCAGGACGTACATTTTTTACGTAGGTACAAGAAAAAAAAGTTCGACATTTTCCCCAGCTTTTGCCTTTGTCTAGGGTCGCGGAGGTTTTGTAGGTAACTATGTTCATCTACCTACTCCAAACAAATTTCTGATAGTGAAAATTTTTCTCGATTTTTTGCCTATACCTACCCTTTTTTGAGCACTGTTTCTGACCAAATCTTTACGATATTCAGGCGGTTCATTCAGAAAAACATGATTTTATAATTTTTATTATGATGTATTCAATTTTTTATTTGAGAGAAAATGGAAAAATTTTGGCTGACATTGACAAAACATGTTGTCGCTTCAATGATTGACAAATCGGTCTGGCTGATCGTAGATTGCCCTAGAAATCATTGAAGTATCAAATTGTTATTAACTTTTTCCCACCCATGTGCCATCGACGCCCACGTTTACATTATTGTTATAATTCCGAACTACCGCGTTACCTTATTTTTCTTGGTAACTTCGGAGAAATATAAGTTTTCACGTTGCTCCAAAAACTTCCCTCCCCCTCGGAGGCGAATATTCGAATTTCCCGACTTCGCGAACTTATTCCTTTCAGAGGACGAGTCGTAACGTAAAAATAACGAACCCCGGCCTAATGACTCGGGAACGAAAGCGTATTCCATTTCACCAACTTGGACCATTTCAACTTGTTTACATTTAATCTACCCTTTCGGTCTCTGAAATTTCGACTTTTTGTTCCAGGTTCGTTCTTCCTATTCTGTTTTCTCCGACATTGCCGCTCGTACAGGTAAAAATTAATGTACGATATAAAGAGAGTTTGAATCTGAATTAATTGTGCGTAACGTCCTGGTGGTGGTTTATTGATTCTAGATTTATCGGTAGATTGTGTGACCATTAACGAGGTGGGCCTAAGTGGCCCTTATCATTGAAATTTCCATTTTTCGTAATCATATATTTCCAACAAAAATTGTCACATCTTCTTTCATTCTCAACCTTTTTTCCGATTTTTTCATTTTTCGTGATTTTTCCATATTTTCATTTTTCTATTTCAGTTTTTGGTTCATTTTTCTATAGAAATGAACCTTTGTAATCGGTCAGGAAAAAAAAAATTTTAACACCCCCTGAAAATTTGTTGGTTTACGTTTCAAGGGGTGTAGAATCCAAATCTGCAATAAAATTTTTTGTCCGTCCGCCGTCCGCCGTCCACCGTCCGCCGTCCGCCGTCCGCCGTCCGCCGTCCACCGTCCGCCGTCCGCCGTCCGGGGTTTTTCAGGGGGAAGGAGTTATCGAAAAATTTTGAAATTTTTACCAAAAATCAAGTTCCGTATCTAGTTGGTCCTAACATCTCGACAGAACCCTACCTTAATTTTAAGGCCAGTAAAACAGCTGTTGAAGTGGGAAAAAATTCGTGTTTTTCTGGAAATTTGAAACATAGGCATGTGACGCATCATTTTCTATAGATTTTTCTATGCTGAATCGAATGAGACCATCGCCACGCCGGTAGCTCCAACCGTTCAGGATTTATTGCAGTTTTAGTGAGACATTTTTGAGTTTTTCAAAATTTCTACAATTCTTAATAACTCGAAAACTACTCGAGCCACAAAATTCGTTTTCCACTCGTTGGAATCCCCACAAAAACTTCTGTCCTCCCAATATCTTCAATTTAAAGAATTTGGTCGAATTACACAAATCAGCAAAACAAAAATTGGAAAAAGTTGGGAACTCGGCATCGGTTCTTAGACACAGTTGATTGATCTACTTACGACCACTAGCCTATGACACCAACAAAGTGACGCACTCACACTAGGCCAGTTGCGCTTGGCAACGTGAGAGCGAGTCAAGCTTCAACAATGGTTCTGAGGCATTCTTGACGCATTTTTAAGTTAATTGTTATAAATTTTATTTAATTATAAAATAATATATAAATAATAATAATAAATAAATTTATTTAATTATTCAGATAATTTAATAATTATTATTATTCTGTTAGTTACGTAGGTAAATAAGAATAGATTAAATGATGATTTCAACAAAAATTAACGACGCGCTGCGTTGAAAAGATAGATAGGTAGGTCAAGCAAGGAGGACCAAGCAAAGAGGATGATTATTTTTTGCCGGGTTGAAAAAACGTTTTTTCAAATCCCCATCTAGAACACCAATTTATACTGAAATTCTAGAATAATAACAACTAAATTCCGTGTTTGAGGAGAACCTATATATCGTAAGATTTGTCTTTGCAATCGAAAAATGAACCCCTGTGCAAAATTTCACTTCTTCGGCTACACCAAAAACTGATGTGCACATGCCACTGATCTACTTAGCAGCGTTTTTCCGTTTTGTTCTTTTTTCCAAAATTTCCATTTTTGGAATCCTACAAAAATGGCCACATCTCCTTCAATTCTCAACCTTTTTTTCGGATTTTTCCATTTATCGTGATTTTTCCATATTTTCATTTTTTGATTTCATTTTTTCCATTTTGCATTTTTTCCAAAATTTCCATTTTTGGAATCCTACAAAAATGGCCACATCTCCTTCAATTCTCAACCTTTTTTCGGATTTTTTAATTTTTCGTGATTTTCCCATATTTTCATTTCAATTTTTTCCATTTTTCTTTTTTCCAAAATTTCCATTTTTGGAATCCTTCAATAATGCCACATTAATTCTCAACCTTTTTTCGGATTTTTCCATTTTTCGTGATTTTTCCATATTTTCATTTTTTTCCATTTTGCATTTTTTCCAAAATTTCCATTTTTGGAATCCTACAAAAATGGCCACATCTCCTTCGATTCTCAACCTTTTTTCGGATTTTTCGTAATTTTCCCATATTCTCATTTTTTTATTTCAGTTTTTTTTCCATTTTGCTTTTTTTCCAAAATTTCCATTTTTTCGTGTTAACATTTTTTTTTTCAAACAAAAATGGCCGCATCACAAATTATGGTATTTTACTGTATTCGAGCCTTTCGAAAATCCGCTGTTTGGGATCGCCATCTGAAATCGGGCACTTATCAGGTTGTGGACTTATTGAAAAGGGGAAATCCCCTTGATGAACTTCAGAAACTTGTACGGGCTCCCGATCAAGGGTAGAAATCCTTTCATTCCCCTTTTCGGTGTCGAGGGAAACTCCCGAGCGCCATCTTGGCGGATTTCAGCCGCTCTACTGCTTCGAATTCTATTTCTGCCCTTTTTCTCTACCCCGGGTGTCAATAAAATTCCCCGGCTCGGCTTTTCATTTTTTCAATCCCGCCCCCGGTGGAGGGGGGTTTTAATTAAAAAACTTCACTATGGCTCCTAAGCTTTAATGTACACGGGCTAAGGAGCTGAAAGTCAATTTTTTTAATACCGTCACGGGCTTAATAGCGTTTTTCTCCGGTCCGAGCTCAATTTTCACCGCTTCCTGTTTACCTTGTCCGAGTCAGGGCGAACGTTTTGGGATTTTCTCCAATTATCTCGAGTTACAACACTTTTTCCTCTCGCTTTTCCCTTGTAATTAATCGGGGCCGGGTCAATTGCGCCGACTTTGATGTCAACTGCGCCAGAGGTTGGTCTTTTAACGGAGTTGAAGAGTAGGCGCGAAAGAACGAAGGACCGAGCCTCGAATTATTTGGAAAGATAAAATGTGGTTGAAAATCAGAACACTGTCAAAAATAACATCTTAATTTTAAGATGTTTCCGGCTGTCCCCGAATCGAAGATGCAATAAAACATCTTAATATTAAGATGTTTTAAAACATTTAACAAGTATCTTAAAATTCAGTTACTTTTAGGTATCATGGAATCCAGTTGTTTTCAAGCATCTAACCGATTACTTTGTGTTTTGCATAAATAAGTTTGATGACTTTTTGTTCGAATCTTTAAATTTTAGATTGCGAAAACAAAGTAAAATTTAAAGATTCAAACAAAATGTCATCAAACTCATATGTCTACGCAAAACACAAAGTAATCAGTTAGATGCTAGAATAACTACGCTAGTGCGAGCTGGATAATTCAAAGACTTAAGAACTAAAAATTGAAAAATAGACATTGAATTGTCGCTGAGCGAATTGCAAAATATCCATAATTTATTATATTTTGACTTTTTGGCAGAAAGAGGCGGACAGCCGAGAAGAGAGGTGAGTGTAGGCCGAGACTCTGCGAACGGAGAAGTGACCGCCTCGAAGAAATATATCGACACGATATACGATCGGGTGGATTGATGCCCTCGATCATCTTGCATGAGCGGAAGTATTCTGTGGCATTACCCCTCCTCCAGGAAAAGCGCGACAATGTCGGATGAAGGTATCACGGTGGTCGAAACTGGCCGAAAATAGTCGTGGTGAGTGTATGACGGTGGAGTGTTGAGTGGGTCGCCCAGCTTGCTACAGTTGTCTGCTTGCCTGAAGTCACGGACATGTCCCGCCGTGGATGCAGAGTCCCACCGATGGGCGCTAGCAATTCTGCAGAGGACAGAGAGTGGATCAACTTCGGGTTGGCTTTGCTTATCAATAGCTACTGTGATGTTTCGTTTAGATAGACAGCAGTGAAGGGATCGAGAGATACAAATTGAGCCAATATGAGGAACAAAAGAGGTGTGCACTCACCGAAGCGCTCCACATGAGAGGAGCGGATAATTCAAAGAGAATAAGAAGTTGTTCTCCAGGGCCAGATTAGCGCATTTGACGGGCTCCGTGCTGAGCGCCGACGAGATGATTCCCGAGTAGAAATCCGTGAGCGTGCCAAACGTTGAAGAAAAAGCTGTACAATATAATTCGCAAACGACCGCTAGAGAGGTTCCGGTGGAGTGTTGTGTGGGTCGCCCTGCTTGCCACTGGTGTCTGCTTGCCTGGAGTCACGGACATGTCCCACCGATGGGCGCTAGCAATTCTGCAGAGGACAGAGAGTGGATTAACTTCGGGTTGGCGTTGCTTATTAAATAAGAAAATAATAATACATTCCATCCTATGGTCGGGAACACACAGGAACGGGTCAGAATACTTATAAGTACGTTTTTGGTTGATTAAATCAACAAATTTTGTTTCGCCTTGTCAGATAATATATAGGTTTCGATGAGCACCTTCAATATCGTCGTCAATATTATACTCATGTCAGTATTATACTCAATATGTCGTCAATATTATACTCTACCTTGGCGTGAGTGTTGTCGTACTGGCATTTCATTCGTGAGAGAGCTGCTTTCAGAATCTCCAATGCCTGTTTCCAAATGTCCGTCTGCGCGGTTTGGTTTTGGTGGTCGGAGCAACTGATGTCCCATCGCAATAAGAGAGGTGACTTCCCTACCAAGGAAGAGGCGAGTCGGTGATAACCCTGCAGACGAATGTACGGCAGAGTTGATGATGGGCCAGCACCCGCATCGCTGTGGGGGTCGAATTCCGGTAATTTGATCATTAAAGAAGTTTTTTTTTGCCGACGAGGGGATGAAACTTTGCACCATTCGCTTACCTATTTTGAGCAGCCAGTTGTTGATTCTGGGCCTCCAACAACGCGATCAGATCCGATTTGAGATTCGTCAAAAACTGGTCCTAATTCAGCCATTTTTGTCAACAACTGTTCGGCGTCAACAGATCCCTCAGCAACTGGTTGAGAAGTCACAGGGCCGGGAATGGGATCAGATCCCACTTCTGATGCGATAGAAATCATCTCGTCTCAATCACCTTCACGCTCACAACACATTACCACTATTCGCCAACAACCGAAAAATTTCTGGTTCGTTTGTGAAAAAAGTTTGTTGTATTCAGGGAACCAAGGCAGCGAGCTCCATGACCACGACCACATGACTGCCAAGTTTAAAATGCATTAAAAATAAGTAAAGTTCAGAAAACATCTTAAAATTACGATGCTTTTTCAAAAGTATGATGCGAAATAACAACTATCTCGAAATTCAGTTGTTTCTGATGAAAAACTTCTTAATTTTAAGATGTTTTTGAAAATCCTTTCTGACAGTGAAAAATTGCCGTTTGGAGCGGATTTGGATCCAGAGTGAAGCAATCGCCGTTTGGAGCGGATTTGGATCTTGAGTGAAGCAATTGCCATTTGGAGCTAATATGGATTTTGAGTAATGCAATTGCCGTTTGGAGCAAATTTGGATCCAGAGAGATGCAATCGCCGTTTGGAGCAGATCTGAATCCAAAGTGAAGCAATATTTCCGTTCGGAGTAGGTTGGATCCAGAGTAAAGCGATTGCTTTTTGGTGCAGACTTGGGACTAGAGTGAAACGATTGCCGTTTGGAGCGGATTAAGATCTCGAGTGAAGCAATGCCGTTTGGAGTAGATTTGGATCCAGAGTGAAGCAATTGCCATTTGGAGCGGATTTGGATCCAGAGTGAAGCAATCGCCGTATGGAGTAGATTTGGATCTAGAGTGAAGCAATCGCCGTTTGGAGCGGATTTGGATCTTGAGTGAAGCAATTGCCATTTGGAGCTAATATGGATTTTGAGTAATGCAATTGCCGTTTGGAGCAAATTTGGATCCAGAGAGATGCAATCGCCGTTTGGAGCAGATCTGAATCCAAAGTGAAGCAATATTTCCGTTCGGAGTAGGTTGGATCCAGAGTAAAGCGATTGCTTTTTGGTGCAGACTTGGGACTAGAGTGAAACGATTGCCGTTTGGAGCGGATTAAGATCTCGAGTGAAGCAATGCCGTTTGGAGTAGATTTGGATCCAGAGTGAAGCAATTGCCGTATGGAGTAGATTTGGATCTAGAGTGAAGCAATTGTCGTTTGGAGCAAATATGGATCCAGAGAGATGCAATTGCCGTTTGGAGCAGATCTAAGTCCAAAGCGGAGCAATATTTTCGTTCGGAGTAGGTTTGGATCCAGAGTAAAGCGATTGCTTTTTGGTGCAGGTTTGGGTCTAGAGTGAAGCAATTGCCATTTGGAGCAGATTTGAATCTCGAGTGAAGCACATGTCGTTTGGAGCGGATGAGGATCTTAAGTGAAGCAATCGCCGTATGGAGTAGATTTGGATCCAGAGTGAAGCAATTGCCGTTTGGAGCTAATATGGATCTTGAGTGAAGGAATTGCCGTTTGGAGTAGATTTGGATCCAGAGTGAAGCAATTGCCATTTGGAGCAGATTTGCATCCAAAGTTAAGTCATTTTGCCGTTTTGGTTACAAAGTGAATCAATTGCCTTTAGAAAGGAAAAAACGTTTTGTATAAAGGTACATTTTCCGAGCTACCGTTTCCCCAAACACAGGACCGGTTCTCTCGTTTGAATTAGTTTATCTCAAATTGACAATTTCAAGGCTCTGATGTACCCCCCCCACAATTTCCCGAATTGTCTCACTCGGCCCCGTCTCCGATAATCATTCCCGTTTCCGCGTCAAACGCACGGCCGTTACTCGAAATTAATGTTTTTTCCACCTACCCCGCGTTGTAGGCTTTTCCGGAGGAAAAATCCCTCCTCGGCCCTTTGAATTCCCGGAGATTTTCCGCGCCGGGAAACTCGAAGGAGCGGCTCCTTTTTCCGGGCGCGTCTCCGTTTCATTGGCAATTGCGAACACCATTATTTAAGGATTATAGCTTTACCAGGGACAGTAGATCCGGACAGGCTATTCGGCAGATAAAAGAACCAAAGCGGAAAAGACGGATATTCGGGATAAATCGCGGGCCCCGAGTTTCCCGACGCCCGGGAAATTGAACGAGTTGAGGTTTAAATCTTTTCTTTGAAGAAAAAGTAGGTAGGTACCTGTTTTCATCATTCAGCTTTCCGAATTGAGGAAAACGTGAAAATACGAGAAATGTACTTATAGATTTATTTTCCTTTTTCTAATACCTACGTAATACGTAGTACGTATGTTGTTAGGTTCCCCCTAGATAACATAAATCTAGATTTGCAACCCCCAAAAAAATTGAGCCAGCCAAGTTGTAATCGAAAAAGAGCAGCAGCAGGTTGTTTGCATAAAAGTCATAAGAGACATATTTTTCGCTGAAACTCATGATTACCATTATTAAAGTACATAAAATTTGCTACAGTTTGAGTTATGATGGAGCTCTCCATCTGCAGCAGGTCAGGAAACACAGCTGCGAGAAAATTGTCGATTTTTTCCACAAAAAAAAAATAATAATAATAATTTTTGGGTTTCGGATTATTACTATAGTGTTGGCAGTAGGACTCATCCTACACAAAACATTCGAGAGACAAATTTGTGCCAAATTTGATATTCTCTGCGCTTTTAATGAGTTGTTATCTATTTATTTCGATGTTTTTCCAAAATAGCTTTCAGAAAATTCTGTTGACGATTCCATGGTAAATTTAATTTGTATGATAATGAAATGAGAAATTTTACGATACCTAATTTTTGGGACGATATAAAATGTTTATGAGACGGCTCCTTTTACAAATGAATAAATTTCTCAAGACGTTCGCCTCTTTTATGAAATTAATTATACTGAAGGATGTCTAGCGCAAACGCGCATTGTATATGGAAACCGATCTGTAACGTGTATTGAATACGTTTAGTATTGTTTTCGATAATTGGCTCCGCCAATGGATTTCCAAGGACAGGGCGCATCGTTATTACAACAAAGACGTCATAGAATTCCACTGAATGAGCAAAACCTGTATGCTGCTATTGGCAGGCATTTGCAGCATTGTGCGCTTTGTCGGAGGAAATGATAATTTATTATGGAATACATCTCTCTTAGGAAGAGGGGAAAGACGGCGTTTTATAACGCTCTACTACTCCATAGGTTAAATTTAAATATTTTTTCCCTCACATGTAAAATAGTTTTTAAACGGAAAGATTTAATTTTTTTCAAATTTAATTATCGAAAAGTGATATTTCATACTATGACATATCACATAATAATGACAATAATAAAAACTGATATTTCACACTTCAAAAATTTAAATATTTTTGTCCACTCATGTACCTAAAATCAAAAATTTTTAAATGGAAATTTTTTCAAATTTAAATGATGAAAAGTGATATTTCATACTTCAAATAATGACGGAAATTACGGCTTTTTATAATGCTCTATTACTCCATAGGTTTAATTTAAATATTTTTTCCTCGCATGTAAAATCAAAAATTTTCAAATGGAAATATTTCCAAATTTGATTATCGAAAAGTGATATTTCACGCTTCAAATACTGCCACCAGCTTTCATCGCATTATCGGAATAATAGAAATGATAAATCGATCGTAAAATCGATTCCACACTTCCTCAAGCCCAGTAAACGTGGCACATGAATCAAAACGGTTCGACATTATTAACAAAGTTTGACACGTCTGGTTGAAAATGATATTAATAAGGTCGGAGCGGAATCGCGAACTTTGTCATACGGACTTTCATAAGGAGGGGACCAACTTTATCCCATATATTCTCAGCACATGCCATACAGCGCCATATTTCATCATTCTCACATTTCACGTGATTCGGCTGAGTTTGGATTCGACACTCCATCGAGAAAAGCAATCCAACGAAATAATCCGGACAAAAAAACGTATTTTAGGTACATACCTAACCTCGCCCATCTATTTTTTACTTCCATATTTACAGAGTAAATGGAAGTATTGTGATCGTCCTAAAATCGAGAATCGGAACGGAGCTTCTGAAAAAACTTTTTCTTATACACATTTACTCAGAATCACTTCCTGAACAAGTGTCTGTGTGTCCGTGTGTCCGTCTGTCCGTGTGTCCGTCTGTCCGTCTGTGGTCATTTACAAAAATGGCCATAACTCCCTCATTTCTCAACCTTTTTTCAAATTTCTTGAACTGAAATGTTTGTCTCGGCAAGACCTAACACCCTGTTTAATCGGAATTTGGATAACGCACATTACTTCCGAGATATTTGCATTTTTAGTGTTTTCCATTTTATTTTTTTCCGGCCGCAAAAATGAACCGATTTGAGCGTTCTTGGTCTCAAAATCTTCGTTTTACCTTGCAGAATATGTGGATATTTTTTACATTCCGAAAATGTAGCGTTCTTTCATTTTGGGCGAATTTTATAATTTTAATACTGAATTTTTTTATATTTTTGACCTAAACACTTTCAAAAGCAGTCAAAATATGATCAAATTGTGTCACAATTTTACGTTTCAAAATATGGAAGTATTGTGTGTTATCTACGCACCACTGGTCTTTCATTCATATCAACTTAAATTGAATAATAATTTAGAACAATAATTTTTCATTTTGAGAGCTGTTTTGAGATCTTTAAAATCCGTATTCTTTTTACAACAATACAGATAGATAGTATTTGAAAATAAATTTTGCACAAAAGCTCTATTGGTATGTCCCATTTTTGGTAGATACTTCCAGGTATTGTTATACAAATTTTCTAAATTCAAACCGAAATTCGCCAGGGAAAAAGGTTATTGAATAAAAATGTTAAATGCAAAATTTACCATGTGAAAAATCTGAAAATCATGACTCTCCGATTTAACATGAGTTTTCCTCGTTCGCTGATCAATATCACGATTCCACGCACGTGAAAAACCGTTCACAAATAATTTGTGAATCTACTGAATTTTCAGTAGATAATGAAGCACGAATATTCCGTTCTTCGGAATATTTTGCAGGATTGATTAAATTCTTGTGACTGCAATATTGAAAACATAATTTTATCGTGTGTCTAGGAACGCAAATGAATGAAGTGGGAATTATTGAGGTATTGAAAAATGAAGCCGTGTAAAATTGAAGGAATTTCCAATGAAAATTGCTTCGAAAAAGCAATAAATACTTGAAAGGTAAATTATAAAGTAGGTACTTATAGGTAAATCAGATTCAAAAACAGTTTTTTGCTATAATAATTTGAAGATTTTTTGTCGGAAATTCTCTAATACAAAAATCCTTGAAACTGGCATCCGCCTAGATAAAAATAAGCGTATTAATGAAAATTCCTGCAGAGAATTAAATTCTCTACAACTTTTACTATTTCAAATTTAGGGCTAGAGTCAATAGTTTGGGCGATTGGGACCAAAAACGTGGAATTCGACGTTTTCCAAAAATCGTCACTTTAAACAGCTTATATCTCTGAAAGGGGTAAAGTTGGGAAAGTATTGTATGGAATGAAATTTGTAGGAAATTTATCCAACATTAATTTTGTATAGGGTCGCTTCCTCGGTCCGACTTTCCGTTTCCAAGTTATGAGCGAAAAACTGAAAAAGTGGACCTTTCTTCCTCACCCCTATTTTTTGCTTATTTTTAGCAACATGAAAACACATTTTCCCGGGAATCGAACCTCTCATTTGAACTTGGAACAAATACCCAGAGGCGATTTAAAGACTTCAGGAGGAGATAAGGCTAATCTAAGTTTTAGGTGAGCTTTGCTCGGACTTGATAAATCCTCCTGAAACTATAACCCGCATACGTTTCGGTGACGTATACAATATTCGAGCAGCACGAAACACTGGGGGCCTATCTTTTCACTTTTCTCGCCCGTAGGGAAACTTTCGAGGAAACATTTCAGTATGATAATACTTAACATTATCTGAGGCCTGCGGGATAATGCGAATGGCGCAAGTTCCCCGAAGTTGTATAGGACTTGGAGATACCCATCATAACTCGGTCAAGTCGTTGTGAAGTTGTAATGGCCAATGGAAGTTTGCCGGGTTTTCATACATACACGTGCACCGCACCGCGCATGCGCGTGTCACCCGACATTATGAGGCGAGTTGTTCGAACGTGCCCCATATCCCTGTCAAGTTATCTATAAAAGGCAAAATAATATATTAGGACGAAAACAATTTGATATTAAGATAACATTTTTTTAAAACGGGAATTGGTCTCCCTCTTCCACACTTTTTCTGAGCTGGGAAGAGTGAGGGGTTTTTAGTAAGTATGTCCCATAACCCCCCTGAAATTCACTGCTATTGTCGGAAATATTTGTCAAAATTGAGTCAATATTTTATCTTCGAAATAAATTATTTTTCCTACGTTTCCTAAATACGCGTCTGAAACATGACCCATGAAAAAGCTGTCGCAGTTGTGCCCCAGATTTATTTATTTAATTATTCACACCTACAGATGGCGAAGCAGTGCATTGAATTATTGCATTTTTGCAATTAAATTCATCGCGCTGAAATTAAATCTGCCTGGAAATAAATCTTCTATTGGAAAGGAAAACATTCGCTAGGAAAATTCGCGGTTTCCAACTTATCGTTCGAATAGGACCAGAGCAAAACTTTTTTTCTCCTTTGTCGGTCGGTTTTTAATTAGAAAACGGGACAGTCGACAGTTCCATCAGATTTTCCACCATTATCACTGTGCCAGCGTTGTACAAAGTTGAAAAGTCATTCGGCTCTCATTTTCGAAACTATTTATGAGCTTATTGTGGAAAAACTTTTCCGGCTAACTGTTCCTCGTTTCCGTTTTCTGGCTTCGGCTCGACGCGAACGATTTTATTTCATAACAACTTATCGAGCAATCGGTTTTGTGCGTCATCCGGTCTTTTGACAGGTTTCGACGCCGGCACTTCAAAGCATTCTTTTCTATGATCGTCAGTCTGAAAAAATAATATGATCTGATAAAGACTGATGCACTTTGCCTACAACACACAACTTACTTTTCCGTCCAAAGTTCCTTCGGTTTTTCTTTAAAAATGTTCTAGATATTATTTTTTGAAAAAATGAACACCCGAGGCAATTTGCCGCATTTTTTGCCATAGTTTCGATTTACGGTCAGTTTGCCTGGTTTTTTTTTTTCGTTTTTTCCTAAAAATATTTCTAGGTAGGTATTATTTTTTGAAAAAAGTGAACACCTGAGGCAATTTGCCGCACTTTTTGCCATAGTTTCGATTTATGGTCAGTTTTTCTGTTTTTTTTTTTTTTTTTTTTTTTGCTCAGTCACCAGCGGTTTTTTCCTGGTTACGGAGAGTGTCATCGAACTCCCCGAAGGCTGAGATTCGTCGTGACAACTTTATCAGCGTTCCTTCGCCGGGGCCCCGAACTTAAACTGACAAAGGGGTCATAGCTGAGCCAAGTTCAGGTCTAAAGTTGTCCGAACTTGATCCTACACTTGACCCGTTTCTTCCGAGCGGAGTTCGGAATCCCATCCGTTTAATCCTTTGCCCCGAAGCTTTGTTCGTATCTTGGCAAGAGAATTGAGAAGTTTTTTTCCGTTTCTGCTGATGGCCCATCAAGCGGAAACTTTTTTTTTTTTGTATAATCGTGTTATTTTTATTTTCTTGAATATTTACTGAGCGTGCGGAAGTATTGTAATTGTCCGAAATTCGAAAATCGGATCGGGGGTTCAGAAAAACAATTTTTTACCCAGAATCACTCGCATTTTATGCATTTGGTACAGTAAAAATTACTAATTACTAGTAATAATTACTAATAATTACGATTATTGTAATTATTGCAATATTACTTTGACCCAATAATTAATCATTGTAATGGCAGGTCCCAATATCACAAATACCCTTTTTACAGCAAGAAAAGCACAACAACCACTATTATTATCATAAACATAAAACAACTACAGCAGCAGCCGCAACAAGAAGAACAACAACAACAACAACAACAACAACAACAACAACAACAACAAAAACAACAACAAAAACAACAACAACAACTACAACAACAACAACAAAAACGACAACAACAACCACAACAACAAACACACCAACGGCAACAACATCATCCCCAAATTGGTCCAAATACCATCGATAAATTTGGTCAAAAATGTTACCCTAGGCATGAAATATTTTATTATTATGGGTTTAGACCAGACTTACTTACATCACATACAGAAACATTGGGGAAACCTGGTATACCTACCTACTGTTAGGCTCAATATCGAGTTAAAATAATATTCTAGAGATATTATCTGTCTTGGCAATGAGGAACACGCATGAAAAACGAAATCCATTTTTTCCGCCAGAATGATGCTGTTTAGGATGCGAAAATGATGTAGTGATGGTCTACAACGAAAAAACAACATTTTTCCTGGCGAAAAACACTAATGAAAAGGGCCCTTTTGAATGTGGCGGGTGAGCCGTATGACGTCACTGCGCGGACGTGACTGCACGTAGTTCCACGTTCATAAAGTAACGGCAAAAAATCCGTTATCGCCTTCCTATCACTATCACAATACACATGAACTCGGATGAGGTTGCACTGGTATTCACAGGATGTAACCTTGCGGCTGGCCATTTTCCCGCTCGACTTCAAATCTGCGATTTTCACTAAGCCTCCCTCCTCTTTTAATTGCCTCTTTTCCGAACCGTCATCCACCATAACTCCATTTTCGAAGCCTAACAAGGAATATTATGGCGAAAAAACAGTTTATTTTCTTTCATGCATGTTCCTCATTATTTACCTACTCAATCACGTTACCGTAGAGTTGGAGTGAAACTACTGGCTAAACTGTCGGCCGAGGATTATTAGCGAATAGGGAAAAAGTGTAACGACCGTCGTAAATAAAATGGCCGACACCGCCGGCTCCTAATCACGGCCGGGGCCGGAAAAACTTTTCACGACTGTTAGGCGGAACTTTTAGAGGGAGATAAATGTTTACGCCGTACACTCCTCGAGTTACCTCAATTTTAAGGATCTCCCGTGACAATGATATCAACCTTTTTTAAGGACCTGCCCTAAAGGGCGATGCGGGGGCTAAAGATGAGCTAAGTTCGAGGAAGTTGTTCGAACTTGATCGTAAACTTCGCCAACTTTCGCAGTGGAAGTCTCCGAATCGGGCGAAAAAAATGTTGAGCAATCTTGTTTTCTTGGTGTTTCCCGATACGTCAGCTGGAAAACTTTTGCCAGCCGTCAGGTGAGCTTGAGGTCTTTCGTGTACAAAATATCAAAAGTCAATAATTGACAATTATTGTCATATTCGAATAAAACCATCTGGCCCTCCGGAGTTTTAAGAATTTATTTCAAAGAATTGCGAGGGCCAGATTTTTTTATCATTTTTCATCGAATCGATCCTGTAGACACGCGATTGAGACCGATCGATATGCTGGAGCGGTTTGCGGAAAATTACGATT
The DNA here is from genome assembly GCA_036186465.1 of Nesidiocoris tenuis. NCBI lineage: Eukaryota > Metazoa > Arthropoda > Insecta > Hemiptera > Miridae > Nesidiocoris > Nesidiocoris tenuis. The sequence continues at coordinate 1,247,480 of AP028918.1, forward strand.
TCTTATAAAATTTCGAGAAATTGTAATCGTTTACGTTAAAATTTCAAGAAACTGTTTGCGTTAATTTTACAAGAAAATGTAATTTTCGCATTACAATGTCAAGAAAGTCGTAATCGTTGTTTTATAATAAACCACCATTAAAAAATTTTTACTAACGGTTGTACCTATTTACGATTTTTATTTTCGATTTGCCTCCGCCTTCGATTGGCGCACCTTCCGTCACGTCTTCGTTCGGTTTACGGCGCGATTTGCCTCGTAAAGATAACAGCAACTTCAGTTACATGTCCGTCCACCGTAACGTTTTTCTCTTTGCGCCTGAAAAAACGTCAATCGACGTCTCTCGTCTTTTACGCAGTGACTAAGGGAACCTCACGCTCCCCTGAACACGATCGCCGGTTGTACGACGGTGTCGACACTTTTTTCTTTTTAGCCGGTTCTTTTTTTGAGTTTTTTTCTCCTGTCAAGTACCTGCCTCATCTCGGAGTTGCAGCTATGAACTAACCGAGCGAATCAGTGGCTACCGTTAATGTGATTTTCTCCGTTCCGCGCCAACTGCCACGAGCGGATGTGAGTTTTTCGAAAATGCGACCCCGATTAATTAAACGAGGTGTTAGACCGAAGATGTCATTTCGGGGGGTTTTAAATGGAACTTTCCTCGCTGTTTTTCTGTCGTGTCTTATTGGCGTTTTCCTTATTATTATTTAATTTGAGTTCCTATGCATGCTTTTACGCATTCTACCAGCCAAAGAATCAGCCTAAACATGATTTAATTCAGTTAAAAATGATGCGACTCAAAATACCGAAATTTTCTGTGTTATCATTTCTCTTGCAAAAAAAATTGTTAGCTCGTCGTCGAACAATTCAAACTCCTGACTTTTTGTCCCGGCCGAAGGGTTTTTCTGGACGGATATGACGTTACAAAATCCGGCTGGAGGGTTTCGACTCGAAATTCAACTGTCGTCAGAAGGTTTTAACTGTTATTAATAGCCCCCCTCCCACGCAGTTTTCCCTCGTCGCCTCCGAAACTCGCCATGTCGGCAGTTCCTCTTCAAACAATGTTACCGGCGAACGAGGTCGCTGTTACCAGTAAATAAACGGTTACTAATGGCCGCACTCGGCCTGTCAGAGAGTTTTTCCAACGTCTCTATCCGCTAACTGTCAATTTGGTACATGTTGTAATTATAGGTACAATTATTTACGCATGGAAATACAGGAGGTTCAATGTTTGCGACCTTTAGTCTTTGCTGGGATGGCCGGAACCAAATCCAAGGAATCGATCTAGTCACTGATCCGTTCTTCGTTCTTTCGTTCTTCGGTTCTTTCGTTCTTCTGCTCTTTCGTTCTCTCGTTCTTCCACTTGTCTCTCTTCCAGTCTTTCTTTCTTTCGCTTTTTCGTTCTTTCGCTCTTCCACTCTTTTGTTCTTCCGCTTTGTCGTTCTTCCACTCATCCGTTTTTTTTGTTCCCCTGTTCTTCCGCTTGCCGCTCTTTTGGTCTTTCTTTCTTCGGCCTCCCACTCTTTCGTTCTTCCGTTCTTCTGTTCTTCCGCTTGTTGCTCTTTCGGGTTTTCTTTCTTCCGTTCGTTTGCTCTTCCGTTTTTTCGTTCTTTGGTTCTTCTGTTCTTCCGCTTTTGGTCTTTCTTTCTTCCGTTCTCCCGCTCTTCCATTCTTTCGTTCTTCTGCTCTTCCTCTCTTTCTTTTGTTCTTCTGGTCTTCCGTTCTTCTTTCTTTTGCTCTTCCGTTCTTCGAAACTTCAGTTCTTCTGTTCTTCTGCTCGTCGCTTTCTTCGCTCTTCCGGTATTTTGCTCTTTCGTTCTTCCGTTCGTTTTCTGTTCCGCTCTTCCGTTCTTCCTCTCTTTCTTTTGTTCTTTTGGCCTTCCGTTATTATGTTCTTTTGCTCTTCCGGTCTTCTTTCATTTGCTCTTCCGTTCTTCGGAATTTCAGTCCTTCCGCTTGTCGCTCTTCCGGTCATCAGCTCTTTCGTTCTTCCGTTTTTCCATCGTTCACTCCTTCGTTCTTTCGTTCGTTTCCGCTCTTCCGTTTTTCCGCTTGTCGCTCTTTCGTTCCAATAACCAAAAATTCAACTTTCGTACTATTTAGAATTTTTCGCGCATTCTGCTAGCTCTTGTTTCGGCTATTTTCCAGCATATCGATCCGACCTCTTATTATCACGCATTTTCTCACTTGTTAGGACATTGTTTCAAAATCTTGAAACCGCCGAGCATTTTCTTCAAAAATCAGATCCGCTCGCCGTTCTGAAAGTTGGAATTTCAAATTTATTTCACCATTTACATTATTTTACCATTTAATTCACAAATTTATTTTCCATAAGCATTCGAAATTCGCTCGATCCCCCGCATTCCCTTCAACGGAGAAACACGTGTTTGCCAATAAGGGGGAACATAGTGTTGTCGGGTATAACCATCGTTGAGCAAACGTTCCCGTGTAACAGCCAGTAATAGAAGAGGGTAACAATGGTCCGTTCTGTATGGCAAAGGATCGGATAACGGGAAAACCCGAGCGTTATTACTACGAGGCCCTTCGAACTATAACCATGCTGAGGGTTTACAGTTCACTTTCCCCCAGGAAGGTCTAACGGCCGGCTTATATCAACAGGTATTGTGTTCGAGGGATCGTATATATCCGAGATCCGTAGGGCCCGCGACCGCAAACATCGCGGTGCACCTATGCGAGCATAAATAGTCAAGGAGCGAGAGGAAGGAGAACCTTGGCCGCCTGGGGGAGCGAGAGGGCGAAAGACGTTCGCGGCCTGAAGGTGCAGCTTGTAATATTGATGGCGCCTGCTCCGCTCTCAGAGCTGCTGACCTCAGCTATGCCTCGGATTCGGAGCTGTCCTGAGAGATTGCTTGATTCGTGACGGTATTCCGTTTTATCTGAATAATTCCTTGTACGGTACTTCCATAATATTTTGATTCGTGTCATTTTGGATCATATTGATTGTATTGACTACCCTATATTTTGATTAACTTGGAGCTCCTAGGATCAAAAATTCCAAAAATCCGCCCTTAGGATAATTTTTAATTAATTGGATTAGGTGATACACAGGTCCCACTTCTATGTTTTTATTCGCCCAGTTTTGGACCTAATTCACTATTATTTTAACCAAGGCTCCTAAGATCAAAAATCCGACTTCAGGATTTTTTCGGAAATTTATCGCTACTTCATACTTGAGGCAGAGGAACGAGGGATATAATAATTATATTGTGAATTATTCACTCTCATCGCAACATGACAGCTCTATTTAGACGTGAAAATCAAGACCATCCAGGGTTGGCTAATGGAGGAAAGATTGAGAAAAAGGAAAATGACCCAATTACTTTTTGATGGCCGTCCAAAATTCAATTCAGTTTTTTGTTCTCCTAGGACTGGCATGTGGTCAAACACCAAGTACCTATCGAATTTTCAAAAAAATATCGAATTCGGCTGCGTAAGAGCAAACCGAAAAACCAAAAAAAAGCCTTATGACAAAAAAAAACTGAAGTCACATCCTTTTCTTTGAAGTCGGTAAAAAGTCATTAATAGCTCAAATATCTAGTGAAAGAAATTTGAAGAAAGGCTAAGAAGTGAAGGAAATATGGTAGTTTTTGTCATTTATTTTGATCCTATGTTATTTTACTAAGCTTCTTATCAGTTTTTCAACTTTCGTAAAATCACAATAGTTTAACCCACGCGGTAAATATGGAAGTAAACCGCCCGTTCTGAGTATAACTCGTTTTCAGTTGCCACCCAGCTTTTCCCCGGCCCTTGGTAACAGTGTCGACAGTTATTTCAAGGTCTACAGCCATGTCGCTAGAGGTAGCACATTGTTTTCCAAACCGGCGAGCAATTCTCAAAGGCTTCCCTGAAAGCCTGGGGGGGGGGGTCCCGGTGAAAACAAAGGGAAAAGCACTCAGACTTGAAGTGCCCTGAGGGATGCCTGGCAACCAGTTTTAAAATTGAACATTATCCGTGCGATGAGCCGGGAATGGGTGAAAATAATTTTCCCACTATTTAATCCAGTAAATGCGTGCTCAAAAGGGGCAATTTCGAGAAAAAACTGAAGTAGGGTTTTTCAACGGTTTTATATGTTTTTTTGGAGAGCCAAATTCGAATTTTTGGTCTGCCACCTCAAAACCGAGCTCTCCACAACAAGAAATCCAAAAAATTTCTAAATTTCAGGACTATTTGTATTTAAGAAGAATATACGATTAGCATTGTTAAAGATGACAAAATGTGCAACAGTTCAAGCGCACCCGCAGCTTTCCAGCTCAAATAGCCACTGAATTATGGCTTACCAAAAAATGGGAATTTTTCCCAAAAGTTGCACTTTTTACTTTGGCTTGTTTTTCGAGTTGAATACCAACATTAAAATGTGGCAAACATGGTACCCTAATGTAACGGCAAATCTTATCTGCTTCAATTTGAGAACGGAAGGGGGTTTTGGAAATAAAAGCGAGCCAAAATCATACTTGCAACTTTTGGGAAAATTCCAATTTTTCGGCAAGCCATAATTCAGGGGCTATTTGAGCTAGAAAGCTGCGGTTGTGCTTGAATTTTCACACATTTTATCATATTTAACAATGCTAATCTTATGTTTTCCTTAAATACGAATATTTTTAGAATTATGAGCAGATAAGTAAAAAAGGTCCTAAAGTTTTGAGGTGCTTTACGATTGTGGGGTGGCAAACCAAAAATTCGAATTCAGCACCATAAAAAGCATAATAATATTATGCTTTATGCTATTATGCTTTTGTGTATAAATTATTTTTGCATAATATACAAAAATAATTTTTTTTAATATTATAAAAAAAGTATTTTTTGTATATAAAGCATAATAATCTTGTTGTAGGTATATTATACAACTGTTGAGAAACCAACTTCAATAGTTGTTTCCCACCAAACTATTTACTGGACTATATTTTTGGAAAAAGTTACAATCCTCTCAGTACCAATGTGTGAAATTTTTATAATGTCCTCGCGTGAACTCCTGTATTGGATACATGCGAGGGCCGATGTAATACCCTTATTTCGATCCAATTACGGCGTGTTTACGTCCTGTTAGGGAACTTTCTCGAAATAACAAGACACCATTCGTCAGACTAACGAGGAATAACAGGTCAACAGGTTGGTTTAAAGGAAGGCGTTTCTTGTGGTTAAAGGGCCCTCGTTAACTCTTTGACAGCTTGTTTTGACAAGTCGATCGATGTGGACATACTAGAAATATAACAAAATATAATGCGTTGGCAATTTCCACGCTAGAATAATATGATAGTGATGAAATGTATCGTCGATTGCTTACTTGGTACGGAACATGATGCAATCTACGTGGATTTATGTTAATTTTCAAATCAAAACATACATTGTTATTAATGACTTACGGTTTTTCATTATTGACATTATCGAGAAGGAGAAATTGATTTTTTCAGAACCTCATCCGTATCAAAACTAATTTTTTGGCCTTTTTCAAGAAAATTCCACTTTTTGGGAAACCCGTCTATCTCCATTGAAACACGAACGAGGCATTGATTAATTTGGAATGTCCCAGAACGGGCTGGAACATATTCTCCCCATATCCGAGCCGGTGGCTTTTGTGTAATATAATTAACACATATATTATACCATACTGAGCGGCGCATTCTTGAAGCGTTTTGCATGCCTTTGAGCAACAGAACGTTTAATGGGAAGCCCGTGTTTCACATGTTGCTATTCGAACTATTTCATCAGGCCTCGCGCACATGAAGTGGCTCCGCACAGAGACTCGTCGGTCATTTTCTCAAGTTGGCAGCTAATTTAAGAGAGATGAGAGAGAGTGAGAAAGAGAGAGAGGGGGGGATTTATTTAAAAACCAGTGGTGCCTTGATAACATACAATACTTCCATATCCTGATACGTAAATTTTTGAGTCAATTTGATCATATTTTGTCTACTTTTGAGGTCGTTTAGGTAAAAATTATCAAAAAAACTTACGTTGCAAATTATAAAACTAACTAAAATTAAAATACGGTAGTTCAAAATACAGAAATAGGTTCAGATGTTCGGATGAGACGTATTGGAATTTTCCCTGATAGAAAACTAATCGTAGTTTCTCGAATTCATGAAACTTTTCCTGATGCTTGAAACTTTATCTATCAAAACTTTGGTCGTCAAATCAGATTACCATTTCCACTCGTCAATCGATAAACCGGAGCATGCGTGCCCTTATTGTTTACGGAATCCTTCGCTTTCGATTTTCGAATCGCTCCCTGGGTTGATGCGGAGTTTTGAAATTAATATGAGCGAGTCGAGTGGAGATTGACGAAACTGAAGGACCGGCTGTAGAATGGGACCAATCAGTCCGATTCGAGTGGATAGCAAACGTTGAATTCGCAGGGGACTGTCCGTCCGAGAGGATCAGAAGGGCGCGAAGGGGTCAATTCTGATTGGAAGAGTCGGAGCGAGATGGAAAACGGCGCTCGGCCCCGGCCCGACGAGGAGGGGAACAGGAGGGAATCGAAAGTTGGCTGTGGGGCAGTTCAGAAGAGCAGAGCGGAGGATTAATGTTGATTGGGAACTTCCTGGGCTGAGATGGGCTGGGGGCGACTATCGAGAGATTCGAGTTAATACGAGGATTGAGAATCCCCCTCCCACCCCCCGGGGGACACACGAGACCTGCAATATTGATGACATTTTATCCCTTGTTCTTATTCGAGAGTGCAGTATGAGCAGTATCTACCACGATGGCAATTCTCAAGAATACGGGAATGCCTTCGATGCTGTGCATCTTCGAGTTAACAACCTCAAAATTAGCTACAGACCAACAATTAGGTACAGTAAGTAGTGTAAGTGATAAAACGCTTCATAAACATCTCAGCTGGAAATTTGATAATCTTAAATGCTCCCAACAATGTACACCATGGCTACTGCTGAGGACAAAGATATACAACAAAGCTGCTGGGAGGGGAGTTGGTAGCACGACATCAGCTCACGATTGTTGGCACCACTGGAACAGGCTGGAATATTCTGAGGGATCGAGATGGCATTGACCCACCCATAGCCAGTGATGCCAACCGAGGGAAAAAATCCCATAATTAGGGAAATTTGGAAGCCCGTGGGAAAGGCGAGGGAAAAAGGGAATTTTTTGCCGCGTGAGGGAAATATTCTAAAAACTCGCTTTTAACTAATGGATAACTCGTCCACGATCTTGCTTTGTAAAAAATCAGGTCTACTTTCGCCTGGGGTCTAGAACAATATAAATCCAGTAAAAATAATTCAACAAAGTAATAGTTTAATCACTTTTTATTGGTACGACCACGGACCGAAATCACGTAGTACACTATAGGAAACCAAGGTCGGTAACGTTAATGATAAATTAAAGTAATAACATTACCGTATTATGAGATATTTTAGTAACAATTAAGGTAAGTCTCACACGATGTTTTGCCTTTGCCGTATATGAATGCTGCTCATGTTGTTGTTGTCGATCACAGCCTTCTACAAAACCGAGCGAGCGAGTTCCCACTGTTTCTGCAATGCAGCCAACCTAAGGCCAGCGCGGCAACTAAATTATCTCTTAAACGCACGGAAAGAGGGCCTAAGACCCCTACAAAGTGATCTTTTCCTTGTAAATAGCTATAAAATGCGTAAAAGCATGCGAGGGAAATTTAGACCTTGCGAGGGATTTTTTTATGGGAAATTCAGCTCATGTGTGGGAAATTATGTGGGAAAACGCTTACTCATGGGTTGGCATCACTGACACAGGGCGGGTAGGAAGTTGTTGTTGTTGCTCTGCAGTGGGAGGGCGGGAGGAGTGGATGGCGTGGGTGATAAGAACTGATACATGAAATCACTATTTTCCCTCGACTCAACAGCGTTTGTCATTGCAACAAAGGCTGCTGTAGTAGCTGTTGTCAGAGCGACGACGGTTGCCATGGCGACGGCGGTTGTTATGGTAAGTGGGATTGTCACATAAGCGCCGTAGCAACGACGGTAGTTATGTCAGCGGATGTTTTTATCGCAGCAGCGGTTACCTTAGTAGCAACGCGTCTGGGCAATAGCGGTTGCCACGGCAAAAGAATTGTCCACATTGGTGGCGGATGGCATGCCAAAAATTTCTGTTCAGCATGGTTGGCACAAGACGATGGTTGCAATGGCTGTTGTCTTGATACGAGACCAAATGCGCACAGTATAAGATACAAAAGCATTGCGTTTTACCAAAACCGAGAGGTTGCTTTTTCTTCTAAAGCAAAATCAGCGGAAATAGAGTCGAATTGTATTGAGTTGTTTCTCGAAGGCCGCCTAACCGCATAAAACCGTTCCGAATCGTCGGGGGTTTTCGTGTAGCAAATTGAGCGAGAGGTTGGAAAAACAAAAGAGACCCCCGCATTCTGACGTCGGAAAGACCCGTCCGTAACAGAAGATCCGTTTTGGCTACGAGTGTTTTCCGCTCGAATCTCCCGAGCACCTGCGGCTTGCGAGTTTACGACGCCAAATTGACCAATTCGCTCCGCCTTTGGACCCGACCTGCCACCGATGTCGAAGATGAAAGTCGACGGCGGATCTGAAGGAATTGTCAGAAACCTTGACAGCCGGAGCTTTTTGATCTTGGACTCCTCGGAGGAAAATCCATTTTCTTCGACGGTAACCTCAAACTCGAGTATCTCCAGGTGCCCAAACTGACGAAAATTTTGGTTCATTTTTCAAGAAATGAACTTTTTTTTGTTATTTATATTATTTTTTATTTTTATTCGTTTTTATAACCAATGTGGACGTGTCCTGCTGGCACCGACGAAGGATCATTTCTTCAAGATGATGCCGGAAGCCGAAGAGTTTCAAAAATGTCACAACCACCTGTTAAACGTCCATGATATAAATGAACCGCCACCTCGCTTTGATAAAAACGTCTCTTACAATTACGAGAAATGGCGCGCCACATGTTTACGACAGCTTGATAAATTTACCCCTGGAAACCTGAGACGTAAAAGGACCAAAATGAATGATAGCTACAAGAAACATAACGATGAATGTATTCCGGCAAACCCTGAAAAACGTTCAAGGGGCAATGTTTCTGATATTTCCATTTTCCATGTCTCTGGCACATAATCAATCCGAAAATCGAAGTGTTTTTCTTTTCAACTTAGGCCCGGTTTATTGACAAAATTTATCGATCCGATATCTAAGGAAGCTTTAGATAAACATTTCCAATGAGATTTTTATATTGAAATTTGGTGTAAAAACCACCGTGGTGAATTTTATCTGAAGCTTCCTTGGATATCGGTTGGATAAATTTTGTCAATAAAACGGGCCTTAATAAGTTGAAACCACGTAATCTGTGGTTTTTATATCAACGACGGCCGTCATAGCAACGACGGTTGGCATAGCTACGACGGTTGTCATGGCAACGACGATTGTCATAGCAACGACGATCGTCATGACGACTTGCCTGAGAAAGTTATTGTAATACTGACCTGTAATTTCTTCTCAACTATGACTTTGTGAACTATATTTTTGTAATTATTGGAATTTCACATTACCTATGCTAATCTCTGCTTCGTACAGTAAGCACGAGGTTACAACTGGGTTAATGACTCGTAGTATTTACTCGTATTTAATACTGGGTTAACGTGATACTATCCAAAATTATCGCTTTTTCTGGTGAAAAGAGCGTTCAGAGGGTCAACTCGCGCATTTTCATATAAAGCGGAATTAGTTTCAACGTTTGCAAATAATTCGGAAATTCGGCTTTCGGCTTGTTTTTCGATTCGCTGGAAACGTTCGTCCGGTCGAAACTCGAGTGTAAACAAGATGAAAAATGCAAATCCGGTCCGAGCGCAGTTTCCAATCATCCGTTTTAAGTTATTCAAAGTAAAGGCGAGCCGTCGAGTGAAGATTTGCATTTGATTTATTCATTTCCGACTGAATAAATCATTTCATCCTCGAGAGTGCTTTGTCGATTGTGATGAATCATGTACTGCGGCAGCCATTTCGCTGTATGATTTATTGATTGGTACCTAACCTTTTTCGGCAGTAAATATTTCGAGTTCCCGCGATGAACGTTTCACATTTTAGCATGCCATTCATCAGGTCATTGTCAGGTATTTTTCGATGGTCTTCTGTCAGTCGTGAAATTATTCAATATTGTTTTGACCTTCCCTTGCAATAGAGTGGGGTTTTCAACGCAATGATATAACACATTTTAATAAATTGTTTTCGTTTCCTGCGATTCCCTGTTGAATGGTGTGATAAAGGAGGGAATTAATGGCTCGGTCAAACTAAGTGTATGTTAGCGGTAAAGTTTAAGCCATACAACTCGGTCCAAGCCCACATTGACTCGGTCCAAGCCCACTTTGACTCAGTCCAGCATAATCATTAAGCCGGTCCCGCGTATCTAGCCGATTTACGCCCGCATTAACCCGGTCTCTTTATAATCATCAAGTCGGTCCCGCCCAGTGTTGCCAACTCGCCCTTGCTTTCCCTCTGTCGGGCACCGAAAAAACCTCTGAATTTGACTAAAAACCTCTGACTTTCAAAAAGTTGTGTTCTTAACTCCAACATTAAAAAATACGAATATTGAATGAAAACGCTGCTAAGTAGATTAGTGACTTGGGTACATTATTTGTCTGGGTATCTCAGAGAATAAAGTTCAAATAGTTGGAGTAGGTCGGTTTATCATCATATCATTTGTGGAGTAATGGTCCATGGTGAGCTCAATGATGCTTAAATGGTACGTTTTCACAATAATGAATAAATAGGTACAAAAAGAAAAATACTCTTGCCCCCACCCCTCCCCGGATTCAACCCTCACCAGCGCCCGGCGCCCCTACCCCTCCCAACCGCTCCTTACATCATCCGTCCCTCCCATACCTGCACCGTATGCCCCTTCCTAACGCGGCTAGACGAAACGTTCTCTCTCTAAGAACCGATTCAAAAAAGACCTTATTAGGACCTTATTAAAACCTCTAGAACAGAGGGATCCCTCAACTATATTTGAAGGGTAAGGGGAAGGAACGAGGAATGTCACAAAAAGTACTTTTAGAGAAAAAGCATGTTTTGTATTTTAAACTCAATGTTTTTTCCCCTTACACCGAATCTTTCGTTGCTTCTCAGTGCGACATTTATACTTTTTTCCCCTTGGAGTTTCACTATACGGTTAGAACCTTTGAATTCCTACAAAATGCGCTATTAAGCTGGTTTTTGGGAAAAATGGACATTTCCTGTTCTTTCCCCTTACCCTTCATTTATTTCCCCTCTGTTAGGCACCTCGAAACCTCTAGGAACGGAGGGAAAACCTCTGATATGGCAACACTGGTCCCGCCTATCAACCCGGTGGGCCTAGACATTGACTCGGTTCCTCTATGCTCACCAAGACGTATCGGTTTATCACTTTCGGCTGGTAGGTAATCGTAAAAAACAAAATTTGTTTGTTGTTAGATTTAATCTTACTTTTTTCTCGATTAAGCTCGAGTCGAACGCCTTAATTTGAAAAAAAAATCATGTTTCCATTCATAGTACACTTCGGTGTCCGTGTTCATCAAGGGTGAGGATTGATGATAACGAAGCCCTCCTTCGTATTCAAACGGCGTGAAAAACTTGGACACGCCGCCATGACTCAAATTTCCATCAGAATATGGTCGGGCCAAATGGATAATTAATCAGACGGCCAAAAGTGAAAATGTTCCCCAAGAGATGAGTTGAGTCATTATAATTGTAAATTAGGCTCATTCATTCGTCCCGCTATTCCCACTGGCGGTATTACTTCTGCTACAGTTTTAATCCCAATTTCGTGATGGGCTTTCCACGGGAAAGTCCCCTTTTCACTTTTTAATTTTTCACCGCGTCGGAAAATAAGAGACTAACGCGTTTCGGTGTTGCATTTCGGCCCTCGCTCGGCATTATTTTTTAATTTCATCTTTCACGTTGAAAAATGTCAGTCTGCCGGGGACGGACAGTTTTCCCAACTTTCTGATGAGGGGAATTAGGGTTGCAACATTTTCCAGTAACGAGTTCAGCTTTCGTTGAAATTTATTTTTATCGAGGAGTTTTTCAAAGTAGGAATTTAATTTTTAAATTCGTCTAAATTTACTTCGGTTTTTATTTGGGAAATTTTTGGGGATAACATAGTAGAAAAATGCGAAAGCGAAATTAACTGTGCTCGATAATAAACGTTTCTTTACAATTTTTGATCCGGAAAAGTACCTAACCTGAAATTAAACTTAAATTCGTCAAAAATCTGACTCGTCGAAAAATTCAAGCGCAGATTTTTCCGGAAATTCAAATCTATTTTAGCATGCTTGGTCCACTGAGAAAATATGCTGTAATATGATGGTTTTTTAACGAGTCAGGGAAGGAGGAAAATGTTTTATAGAGAAGCTATAAAAGATTGTCGGTCTGTTGGAGGAGGGCTCGAATTTTTGACAACCCCATCCGCGTACGAAAATGATAGAACTCGCTGCGAATGTAGCGAACCTTTTTCATTCGGCGACGCCTAAAATAAACGTGAAAAATGAGAAACCCCTTCTCGGATGGGTCGTCTTTTTCCGACTGAAATTCCTGCAAGTTACGAAATGCGAAAGGGGATGAAACCGAGGTAGAATAAAAAATATGGAAAAAGGAGCGATATTCAATCTTCGCGGGGGAGCGGAATATTTTCGTTTTTGAGCGGTATGCCAAGGTTTACAAAAAGAATTTTGCTCCCCTTCAATCCAGTTCAGCTTTTTACTTCCATATTTACAGAGTAAATGGAAGTATTGTGATCGTCCTAAAATCGAGAATCGGAACGGAGCTTCAGAAAAAACTTTTTCTTATACACATTTACTCAGAATCACTTCCTGAACAAGTGTCTGTGTGTCCGTGTGTCCGTCTGTGGTCATTTACAAAAATGACCGTAGCTCCCTCATTTCTCAACCTTTTTTCAAATTTCTTGAACTGAAATGTTTGTCTCGGCAAGACCTAACACCCTGTTTGATCAAAATTTGGATAACGCACAGTACTTCCGATATATTTGCATTTTTAGTGTTTTCTATTTTATTTTTTTCCGGCCACAAAAATGAACCGATTTGAGCGTTCTTGGTCTTCAAATCTTCGTTTTACCTTGCAGAATATGTGGATATTTTTTATACGCCGAAAATGTGGCGGTTTTTTATTTTGGGCGAATTTTAAAATTTGAATAATGAATTTTTTTATATTTTTGACCTAAACACCCTCAAAAGCAGTCAAAATATGATCAAATTGTGTCAAAATTTTACGTTTCGAAATATGGAAGTATTGTGTGTTATCTACGCACCACTGGTTTTTTATGGAACGTACTATAGCTTGGCCTAACTGCCAAAAAAAACGTTACGGTATCGAGGAACGAAAATGCGGCCCAAGTTAACCATTTTTGTCAAATCCATGGTTCTCATGGGCAGCTTGAACTAAATCAATACGTAGGTACGTAGTCCCGACTCAAACTGACACTCAAATTTAAAGGTCGAAAGAAACTTAATTCCAACCAAAACTCAAATTCAAACTGAAACTAATACTGATACTAGAACTTAAATCTCAAATTCAAAGGTCGAAGAAAAGGTTAACTCATACCTGGTACTGAAACTCGAACTGATATTCAACTCAAACTGACGCTGAAACTAAAACTCAACCTGATAATCAAACTTGAATTGAGGCTGAAAGTAAAACTCAAACTTGAGCTGACACTCAAACTGCAACTAAACCCCATATTCAAACTGATACTCACTCAGTCAAACTCAAACTCACACTGAAACTCAAGCTTAAACTTCAACTTATACTGATTCTCAAACTTGAACTGAAACTCTAACTGAAGCGCCAACTGATACAGAAACTGAGACTCAAACTGAAGCTGATACATCAACTGAAACTCGAACTATAAGTCAAACTCATACCAATACAAAACCAGTGGTGCGTAGATAACACACAATACTTCCATATTTTGAAACGTAAAATTGTGACACAATTTGATCATATTTTGACTGCTTTTGAAAGTGTTTAGGTCAAAAATATCAAAACATTCAGTATTAAAATTTTAAAATTCGCCCAAAATGAAAAAAACGCCACATTTTCGGAATGTAAAAAATATCCACATATTCTGCAAGGTAAAACGAAGATTTTGAGACCAAGAACGCTCAAATCGGTTCATTTTTGCGGCCGGAAAAAAATAAAATAGAAAACACTAAAAATGTAAATATCTCGGAAGTACTGTGCGTTAACCAAATTCCGATTAAACAGGGTGTTAGGTCTTGCCGAGACAAACATTTCAGTTCAAGAAATTTGAAAAAAGGTTGAGAAATGAGGGAGTTATGGCCATTTTTGTAAATGACCACAGACGGACACACGGACAGACGGACACACGGACACACGGACACACAGACACTTGTTCAGGAAGTGATTCTGAGTAAATGTGTATAAGAAAAAGTTTTTTCTGAAGCTCCGTTCCGATTCTCGATTTTAGGACGATCACAATACTTCCATTTACTCTGTAAATATGGAAGTAAAAAGAGAAACGAAATGAAACTCAAACCCAAACTGAAACTCACACTGAAAGTCAAAGTCAAACTGATACCTACAGAAACTGCGACTCAATCTGAAACTCAAACCCAAACTGTAACTGATCTCAAACTAAAACACAAATTCAAACAGACAGTGAAACTCAAAGAAGAAAAATATTTTTTCTGCGGGATATTTCGTCACGATTACCCGCAAAGTTGGCTCACCGGCGGAGCCGCACCGCCGAATTGCAACTACTGAAGATACTAAAAGCGACTCGATCGCTATAGGGGAAAGTGACCTAATATGAGATACTTTTTTTCAGAAGGCGCTAATGACCACTTAAATGCATTAAAAAAAATCAGTTTTTGGTTTAATTTGTTCATAAACATTCCCTTTTAAAGATATTTATTGAAATTTCAACCAATCGTTATTCAGATGCTCGAAAAAATCAATTTTTCGAAATCAGTCCAGCTTGTTCGATTGGGCAACAGGTTGCCTAATATGAGATACATGCTGTTCCTAAAATGAGACAGTCTCATATTAGGACTTCCTTTGTTAGGAATAATGAAAATCAAAATTTTGTTAGAGATTTCATTCATATAAAGGTACAAAATGAATTTCTGACTTACAATCAATACTATATAGGGTTAAGATCCCTACCAATATAATATCCTTGGAAAATGTTTCAAGTACCTAATGGCCTTACAAAATTACAAAAAATACTGTCAGCTTTCAAAATTAGGTTAACAATCTTTGGTTGAGATTTCTATGAAATCTTCAGAAACAAGGTAATCTTCAGTCTTCAAAAATTTGGTAACCATTAGGTTGATATCATTACGTAATTTTTGGGACTGAGACTGACCAGAGAAAAAAATGCACACAATGTAAAAAAAAGAAAGTTTCAAATCAAAAATGTCCCCTAAGAAAAGAAAAAACAATACGATTAAAGTTTTGCAAAATAAAATGAAAAATATCTGCACATAAAAAGATTGCTCTTTGTTGGAGCCATCTGAGACGAGTTCCCATTTCCAATAACACTCATGTTAAATTAATCAAGGGCGAGATAAATTGATAAATTTCATATTGCAGAAACTTTACATACTTAAAACGACGAGGTTTTGATTTAAAATAAGAAATTAGCTTATTTATCCCTAATATGAGATATCTCATATTGGGGCACTTGTAGTGTCTCATAATAGGCAGTTTGCCCTTGATCATTGATCTTTCATATAGACTCTAGAAAAGGAAGATAAGAAGAAAACTAAAATAAGGGATGGAAACTACATTAAATTTCGAACATTTTCCACTAGTTTAGTTTTAAGAAAATACGTATCTTGTCGGTGTCAAATCGATGCAAAAACTGATTCAAAAAATTTCACTTCACACGCTGGCCACCTTATCGCAAACTGAGGCCCCCACAGAGATGGAGTTGGGTGATTCAGCCATTCCTCCACTCAAGGACATCCTTAGGTATAAGTTTATGGAAAAATCGCTGGAGAATAGCACCATACAGAGGCTGTAGAGCGCTGTCTCATAATAGGCATGTATCTCATATTAGGTCACTTTCCCCTATTTTCGAATAGCTGGAACGAATATGGCGGAATACCTTACTTTTCTTAGTCGAATTCTTAACTCGGCGCCTCCTCCCGGTTTCCCTCGATTTTCGTTCCGGATCTCATTTCGTATTCGTCGCTCGTTGCTCGGATGTAACCGGGAGCTCCTTTTCTGCCTTCTCAATCCCGACGAGAGCCTACGTTAGCCAGAACGGGGCCTTAGCTGGCTGTCTGTGCCATAGGCAGGTATATCGATTTTCTGAATTACGCATATCATTCCAATCTTTTTCCTGGAGGGGAAAGCGCCTTTTTTCCGATGAATTATGGCCGGTCGACTCTTTTTTTAGATCCGCTTACTCTATAAATATGGAAGTATCGCGCTGTCTAAGAAATCAACTATTGGACTTGAAGTTTTTTTTATTCAAAACTCACCCCAAAAAATCGGGTAGGGGCGTAAAAAAATAATTTTTTATAAAGAAAAATTTTTTTTCTCAGTGTTGTTTATTTATTTATTTTTTTTTGTTTATTCATATTTTATTTTTATTGGCATTGATTGATTTATTGAGGCATTGATTTTTTCTTTCGTTCAACCCAATCGTCCTTCCTACGGAGGCGGAATGATTGCATTTGGAGGTGCATGGCCAACGTGGGCTCATAGCTGTGGTGGGGCCCGGACCCTGGAGCTTTTTCTTCGATTCTGCTCTTCTGAAATTTAGGAAACAAACATGTCAAAGTGACAACCGAATATGACATCTTTTAGTTTCTCATCTGTATACGTAACTATTGTTTTTTCGACTCATCTAATTATATTTTTTATTGTTGGTAATAATATATTATAATAATATCTTATTATTACCTATTATATTATATTATTATGTTATTATTTATTATATTCTTTTTTGAGGCGTGTAGTTTCAAAACCGGCTCAATCCATGATTTTCAGAAATAAACTTTTTTCATTTTTCCAAAGTTCATGATCGCTCTGCAACGCCTTATGGACCGAAAAATGGATAGAAAAACGATTCCGAAACAGCGGTTTCGCTTCAATAGCATGCTTCACGTGAAAATTGACTGGAAAATTTTCAAATTTGGATTGAGCCGGGTTTTATTATTAATTATCGAGTATGTTGTACAAATATACATTCTCGAGCTACTACTCGTGATATGTTGGGACACGACGAATTTCCAACTGGACGGAAACGGGACAAACGATGCCAATCAGCAGTTTCCGAACCGATGCAATTTGAGGTCTCACAGCCGTCAGTTGAATGGGAGGTTTCCATAGAACTGACGTTCTCCTAATGGTCGAACGGTTCGCGAGGATTCGCCCGACTGGGAACATTCGAGCGAACGATTCCTGTAGTCGCATGAATCGATATTTTAGAGTACGTGAGATGACGGTTTTATTTTGACAGGTTCCACCCTGCAGAATTTCCGGTCCAACTCGAGGGTTGTCAGATGCATGATGAAATGCAGGGGTTTTCTCTTCGATGGTGAAAAATAAAGAGAAATGTTCTTCGAGTGATTTCTGACATATCTTACTCCCTGAAATTTTTCCTAGCCCGCCAAATAAATCCTGTTCTTGGGATTTTCACTCCCTATAAGTCAAAATTAGTTGGGTTTTAGTGGTCGAAAACTGGTTCAAAGACTAAATTTTGACCTAAAAAAAAATTTTTTTTGACCCTTTGAAAAAATTTCAAAATTACAAAAAAAAATTTTTTTGAGTAGGTACATGACACAAAAGATTTGCAATTTTCTATGCTTCCCCAGTGCTGAGAAAAATGCAAAAAACCGATACGAGGGCGTGTATAGGAAGTGAAGGTTTTTTGGATTAGTTAGCTTATGTTAATAGGGCGTCTGTGCCCTTCTGAGAAAGCGGGTCCTGCTTCTTGGAATTCTCAGGTATAAGGGCGCTGCCCCGGTAAGACCTCGTCAACGGGTATCACTGTCTTGTTTAATCGCTCTGTTTTTTCTTTTTATACCCATTTATTTATCATTGTGAAAACGTACCATTTCGGCATCATTGAACTATTGACCATTACTTCACAAATGATATGATGATAATCTAACTATTTGAACATTATTTTCTGAGATTTTTGTTTTTTGACGTTTACTCACTAAAATAGCCGTAGCTCGTTCAATTTTGAGTAAGCTCAAATCTGAAGACGCCGTTCGAAAGCTCGTGAATTTTCCTATACGAAAAAGACTACTATATTATTACGGAATACCGAAAAAATGAGGTCAACTCTCTGAAGGGAGAAAACAGGCAAAACGTCACTTTTTCAATTGAATTTTTACCGGAATTTTCTCGTTGTTTTTCGACACTCAAATGTGATTTTCTTTCTCTAGGAATGGAGTAAACAAAAAAAATTTAATATACCTTTGGAAAGCTGCTGAGTTTTTGGGCAAATTACTCCTAAAGAGTGCGTCCGGTTCCACAAAGAAAATTTTTGGGAAAGACCCTATTGAAAAAAGTGACATTTTACCAGTTTTCTCTTCAGCCTCATTTTTTTCATTTCTGTAGAAAAGTCGGTTGTGGCCTTTAATTTATAGAAAAATGTTCTAGCTTTCCAACGAAGTCCTCAAATTTTAATTGACGCGAAAATTGAAGGAGCTACCGCCATTTTAGTGAGTAAACGTCGAAAAACAATTATTGCAAAAACTCGAATTCAATAATAGCGGTACAATTTAGCGTCCCGAAAGAGATCATTAAAATAAAAAAGCCTTCTAAAGCTTTCAAAGATTTATTATCTTTCTTTTAAGAAGAAAAATCGCTGTTCGTCGAAAAAATATTCAAGGCGAAATATTCTCTCGCTGCGAGGACGTGGATGATAAAAAATTTCTACGTTATAAAACATATTCGAGGCTCAAAGCCTGGGAATTTCTCCCTTATCGAATCACTCGTTCACCTGATTTTTTAGCCCGGGGTATTTCATTTTCCCTCTTGAAGAATCGAGTTTTCTTCCCTTTTTTTTCTCTCCAGTTCATTTTCCCATAGTCTCTCCCGGCAAGATGGCGGATTCGACTGGAATCGTCGAATCTTTTGAACGAGTTGAGTCTTTTCAATATTTGCGTTTGTATTTTCCACAGTTTGTCCTAATGCTCGCTTTTTATCGGTAGGTGGCCGATATAAAGAAGTGTTTTTACGACGGTGCTGAATAGACTTGCGAATTGTTTGTATTGTAATTCTTGATAATCCTTTGTAAACTCGCATTTTTTTCTCAAAACAACTTTTCAAACTTGTACCTTCGAATTTTTATTTCTACGATGCCCGAGCTCCACACATATTAATATTTTTATCATCAATTATTTTATAAATCTTAGATTTTCAAATTTATATTCGTTTAATGATGTAACAGTTAATATTAATTGTATTATAATTAATTAAATATATTATACTATCCTATCGATAACTAAAGTCTGAATATAGATTTTTGAAATTGAAAATTGATTCATAGTATTGACGCATTGAAAGAAGAGTATCGATTCATTAATACTGCCGATAATCGATAGCAAAATACCCCAGTAATAATCGGAGCAAAAAAATCTATTGTTTAAATCAATGGAAATAACTATGATTCCAATTGAAAATCGATTTATTGAATTGTTTTATCAAAATGAGTTTTAAAGTATGCTTAGTATCAATAAATCGATGCTGAAATACCGTATGACAATCGAGAAAAAATCGATGTTTAGGTACAACAATATCGATTCATCGAATGGAAAACTGATTATTGTATCGATACAGCAATAAATCGATTATCCGAACCGATAGAAATATCCAATGGATCCGATAGAAATAAGTCCAATTAAAGAATCGATTTATCGAAATATTGGTGCATCAAAACAAGAATGCAACATAGTATCGATAAATCGATACCGAAATAATGGGAGAGTTGTTGAAGAGCAGCAAATGGACGACGGACTGACAGACATTTTTTCAGAAAAAACTCGAAATAAGTGGGTCGTTTCAAAATTTTGGTACAATTCGTGTCACTTTAGGTTTCTGACCAAACTATGATACCTACAGATCTGGTTTTTTTTTTATGCAATTGGACTTTAAGATGGGAATGCGGACCACTGGATTTGGTGCCTAAATAAATTATGCTTATGTATGAAACTTACGTATTTATATGCAAAAACTCCCTCCCTAGACATGTCACTTGGGGTGGGTTGACTACTTTGGCAGTTACTAAACAGTAGGCTTCTTGATTTAAAAAAAAATTGGGCTCCAAATCTTGGTTTATACATACCTGTGCTTGCAATAAATGGAAAAAGAACACCATTGATGGCGCACAGTAGCTGTAGCAACAATATTTATACTTGTCACCAGATTTTTACACCCTCCCTAGACAACAGTTTGAAATACCCGCCGGAAGAAGACAGGACAGATTTTTTCACTTTGAACCCATTGCCGAGTTACGCTGTCATATTGGCTACTCTGGGGAGTTTTTTTCCGATTCTTATTAGTAGTCACAGAACCGGGAGCTCAGTTAAAAGTTCGGAAAGTTTGTGCGTGGTCACCAAGGTGCACCCTACCTCGCCCACATCAAAATAATCATGGTGAGTAATATACTTTCGTTTCTTTTCATACTGTGTGTGTTCTTTTGTAGTGAATTGAAAAATAATTCGAATGAAATCTAAAAGACGGTGAGGTAGCCTCGAAAACACCCTCCCTAGATTTTCCCTCCCTAGACAATGTGGTAAAATTCAGTTGTCTAGGGATGCTATGGAGAGAGTTGCACGAGAAGTTCAACCACCGACCGCTGCATTCTGATGTCAACATGCTATTCCCCACTCATATGCATTCCAATTTCGCATTTCGTTGATCTTCTAACGCGAATTTTCGACGAAAATTAAGCTATTGCGTTCGCTCGAATTTGGAAAATGTTCTCTAAAATTCATACTTTTTCTGAATTTCCGTTCATGCCACAGGCTCCGAGGAGAAAATTGACTCCGATCCAGAGGAAGCAGAAGAAAGCTGCACTGGCTCGACTCCCCTCCCTAGAATGGTTGTTTTTCCAAAAATCAATATCTTGAAAAGTATACACTCCCCAAGTGGCACCCTGGCAGGGATTACTTACTTATTGATATGTTAATCCAAAAATGTGGGGAAAATCATTTTCCATCCACTTTTTAAACACGTCAATCCCGAACCCCAAAATGTACCAAAATTTTGAAACGACCCAAGTACCTAGGTCTTTTTTGGAAAATTTCCCCAACCTTCTAACGACTTCCATTTTTTTACTTACTGTCCAATTTACTTGGGAAAATATGATGAATAAAAACAACCGGATCAGTTTATCAGATTTTTTATTATTATCATTACCATCGCCCGATGATTGGAGTACAAGTCGCGATAATGCCATTGAATTCGCCGGCTGACACTTTAGGCAACAAATTGGACCGGGCGTGTAACGGGTAGATAACAAGAGAAATAGTCGCTATTCGCTCGTCGGGGCGGAAAGGTTAATAATTTACCCGGCGCTATTCCTTGCCGGCTAAATGTGCGTGGGAGGGTGCAAAACGTCAAGCGAAGACATAGTACTGTAGTACATAGCTGTGGAGGACATAGAATCGCATAGGACGTCTCCTTTAAAGGGAGGCGATTCGTTTTACAGATATAAAGTTACCGGGCAATAAAGGAAGGCAGATAGGCAAAATATTGTGAGCATTCGTTACCCGACAACTCCGAATGACGTCTGAAAAGGGTAACGATAAACTCAATATTAGTCAACGGCAATACAGATGGGAAGCCGAAGATGTAATTCGGAACATGCAGCTAATTTCAAACCAACGCGACCAAAATTAATTTTTCAAAGAATTATGCGATAGATCGAAACAAATAATCGAGCAATTCATCGATTAATGAAAAGAATAACTCGATTTTATTTTATCGATATATCGAAACCGGAATCGATTATCTAAATGAAAGCATAACGTAATGTATTTCATCGATACATCGAAACAATAAATCGATGCATTTTATCGATATATCGAACCGATAAATGTAGACAATTTATCGATGCACATATTTTATCAATGTATCGAAACGATAAATTGGTGTATTTTTCAATGTATCTTGACGAAAAATTGGGGGCATTTAATAAATTATTTGAAACCATTATTTACGTCTTATCGAAACATCGAAACAATATATTGATGCATTTTATTCATATACCAAAATCTGGCATTTAGGCATTCTATCGATTAATAGAGAAATGACTTGATATACTTTACATCTACAAAACTGATTGAGGCATTTTATCGATTAATAGAAAGAATAAATTGATGTATTTTATCGATACATCAAATAACAAATTAAGGTATTTTATCGATTAATGGAAAGAATAACTTGATAAATCAAAACATCGATACAATAGATTGGTGTATTTTACCGATGTGCGGAGACAATATTTTGATGCGTTTCAGCAGTTTATCAAAACAAAAATTGATGGAAAAACTGACGTCAAAAAATAACGCGATGTAATTTATCGATGTATCGATATATCGATCCCTCATATATGAGGGGATATTGACATGATGTTATCAACGCATCGAAACAATAAATTGATTTATTATATCGATAGGTATATCGAAACAATTTGTGTATTTTATCGATACATCGAAACAAAAGATCGATATATTTCATCGATGTATCTGTACAAAATGAAAAATCAGCCTAATTTTCCACCATCCGATCCCATCTCCGCCTTTTCGAATAATAGATTGCAAACATCGCAATGCAAATATTTGCGAACTAAACTTGGATCATTGTTTGCGGACGTCTGCCAAACAATCATCCAATGGTTTTTGCGGTTATCTGCCAATCGATGTCCCGCTTCGGAATAACAGTGAAAAGTAATCGGCCGGATTGAAAAAATTCTCATTCGCCGAAATCATTTTCGGCACGAGCAGCTGTTTTGGCGGTCAGTGCATCGGGTTTCCTTATCTAACGGTTCTCGACCGAATGATGAGAGATAACGGAAAGATTAGCCGCAAAACGTTGAAGACCCGATCGGCTCGACTGACCAGTTCGAACTGAAACCAGTCAAACCGCAACTAAGCATTTTAATCAAGTCTTCAGTTAAGCTGTGTTGAAAAAAGGTACGTTCAATTTCCAAAATCTAGCCGGGGCTTCCGAAAATGTCTTTCCCAAGTAGGTAATTTTTTTTGCCACCTTATTTACCTAGTTTGTTTTGCAAGAATTTTAAATAGTATAAACTTTGTTTTCAACAATGTTATATAGCGAAATATTTGTTTTGCAACAATTTCTAATGGTGAAAAAAATGCCAGGAACAGAATTCGAACAAAAGTTTTCAAATTAATAAGAAAATGAAAAAAACAACAACAAATAAACCAAAGCAAACAAGATTTTAACGCCTCCATCCTCCAAAAATATAGTCTCCTACTAAAAATGAAGGACGGGAAAATATTTTTCGAAATTTTACTCCTTTTATTTAAAAAAACTGAAATAATAGAAAAACTGATAAAACCAAATTTTCCCGATCTGAAAATGAGTTCTGCTACCACTCAAACGAAGAATGCAAAAATTTATCATTTTACATTATGATTGCCGTTTGAAATATCAATTGGAAAATTACTAAACACAAAAAGTCAAGTTGTTTTTTGCACGTTTCTTGCTCAGCTACCATTTAAATAGAGTAAAAAAAGGCAGAAAATCAAATTCTAAATTTTTTTCCAATTTGTTGAACGAAACGGTTGACGATATTTGGAATAACCGAATGGTATATCAAGAATTTTTTAACCCAGGAGGATTCAGAACCGAATTAATGCATTTTTTTGGGATTGACAGGCGTCAGAAAAAATCTCTTATAGCTGGGTGTCATAGCTGATTTCGACTGAGGGCCGTACCGTCGAAAGCGCTCAAGGAAAATGTGGGAAATTTCTCGCTTTGGCTATTATCGATTTCGATTGCTTATAGGTACCAAAACTGCTATGAATCGAAATCGAAAATTGAAAAACGAAATCAATACCGACAAAACTCGAAAGTGGATATATGCAATTTTGAAAAAAACTTCATTTTTCAAATTGTTTAAAATTTACGTTAACATTGAACATTTTTCTATCGAGATTTCGCAATAAATATTGTAGCCGACCAATGAATTTGTGTCATTCTCGCAAAAAGTACGGCCCAGCTTGAAAATGAAACTTCGCTTATCGGGACTTTGAATTCCCGTCAATTCCCGCAAACCTCAGCGCCTGTTCTGTTGCCTTCGGAAAATTGATATTTCCCTCGGACGAGCCGGTCTAATTTAGAAGAAAGCTTTTAATGAAAGTTCGTTTCGAACAAGTTTAATCGCCGGGTTCAATTTCAAAGTCGAAGAACCCGCCGGCAGAGTTTCGAACAATTCGCGAGCTCCTCATTTTCCGGCAACTCCAATCGGGGGAAAACCGATATTATTTACCCACCGTCTCCAATTTCGGAGTATCCGAGGTTTCCGCCGGTGAATTTGTTTGAAGACAAATTGGAAGAAACCTCGGCCGTGGCTTTATTAAAACCTTTTGTCGGGAAAATTTGAAAAAATGTTTCTAGTCCAGTATTGGATGTAGGGCCGATATAGCCTCCTAAAAAACAAAGTGAATCAAAAATTTAAATTTTTGAAAAAATTAAAAATTTAATTTTTTTTTAAATTAAAAACATAAATTGGTTTTGAAAAAAATTAAAAATTTAAATTTTCCGAAAAAATTAAAAATTTAAATTTTTTGAAAAATCAAAATTTTAATTTTTTTGAAAAATTAAAAATTTAATTTTTTGAAAAATTAAAAATTTAATTTTTTGAGAAATTAAAAATTTAATTTTTTGAGAAATTAAAAATTTAATTTTTTTTAAAGTACCTAAATCATAAATTTAATTTTTTTGAAAAACAAAATAAAAATTTTTAATTATATTTGAAAAATTTAAATAAAAAATTTTAATATTTAATTTTAATATTTTATTTTTGAAAAATTTAAATAAAAAATTAAAATTTTTTGAAAAATTAAATCAAAAATTTTAATTTTTTGAAAAATTAAATAAAAAATTTTGATTTTTTGAAAAATTAAATCAAAAATTTTAATTTTTTGAAAAAATGAATCAATAATTTTAATTTTTTGAAAAACTTGACCCGAAATTTTTAGGTACCGGTTTTTCGGAAAATGAATATTTTTTTATTATACGCCCATTTCGTGCTTGGAGGGTTGTTAATCTCAAGTGAAACGACACAATAGACACGGCTCGGTAGAAAAGAAGAAGAGGAATTATCGCGTGGAGGAAAAAAAATGCGTGACGGCGATGAAGAAGGTGACAAGTCTGTCGGGGACGTGACTGAAAATCGCCGACGAGCTGCTCAACTTTTTCGAAAGATTGTCCGGGCTGAGATAGTCGCCGTTTTTCCCGTCGTTTTTAAAACCAACCTGTGAAAAATTCGGAATTTGACGCTGGCGTAGAAAAATTCGAATTTTTGCCCTTGCAGCTACAAACTTTTGTCCAATTTCCAATAGACGTTGGTCCAAATTTTTGCATTTTTATCACAAAATTAGTTTTTGCTCAATTTTGCAAAAAAATAAATGTTTTCGGTAAAAAATATATGCCATGGCGTTACTAATAAAACTGAATTACTTCTATATTTCGGCACGTAGGTCTCACAGTTAAGTACAAAAACAATGATATTTGGCCAGATTTTGTAACAATTACTTGAAAAATTTCTATTTTATTTAATTCAGATTATAAATTCTTGTTTCAAATAACCTAAAATCTAGTGCAGATTTAACATAAAATTTTGAAAAATTTCCGTATAAATAATCAGATGATACGAATAATAAACCTCCAAATTACAAACTTCGGCGTAGAGGAAAATACTTTTAAATTTATAAAATTTAAAAAAGAAGAGTGAAATGAACAAATAAAAAGTCATTATTTTAAATGTATAAAAATTGCGAAAAAAGAAAACAATCATACCTAATTTAAAACCGATAGAAAGAGAGAGATACAACCTTCATTTTTTAAACAAAAAAATGGCGAGAAAAAAGAATAGTAAAAAACCATCAGATTAATTAAATTAATAGGTAATGAAAATTGCGACGAAAAAAAAACATACGAAACTGGAGGTAAAATGAAAAGTAGTCACCGCAGTAGAATTTTTGTGCGTTTTTAGGCAGACCGCTGGCTGTCTCTGCGCTATGCAAAAAAAAAAAAAAAAATCGGCACGAACGGCTTTATCGGATTATAGGTCATCCGTGCGTGGCCGATCCGATGGTCATCGAGTTGGAAGCCGTCCAAGCCTGACCGAAGTGTCATCGACATCCCGTCTTTCCAGGAGATAGAAATTCTGTCATAGAATATACAATTATGTGTATAGCATACCTAGGTGCTAATAAGAAAAAACTGTATCCAAAAACGGTCCTTCGAAAAACGGCATTTTGAAAAAACGGGAACCAGGGAGACTAGGGAAAAGAATTTAGTGAAATTTCTTCATCTTCGAATTTGTCAAAATGCCTTCAAATCCAACGTTTAGTGCTTTTTTTAAATTTTTTTTTTTCTTTTTTGAAAAAAGGTGGAGGTAAAGTCGATTCTTTTGGTTATCAACAGCTCAAAAAGATAATTAGCGCTCGAACATAATATCTTCATATTATGGCGCGTTGATAACACACGGTGATTTACCATTTAACAATATTTTTTTATTCAGGAAACAATCAGTGCTTCCATATACATCAGTTTTTGGCCTGCCCCTTAAAATTTTTGCCTAAAAACATGTTTTTTTATTTATTGTCAGTTACTTGACCAAATTCACTCAGTACTTCCAATATATTGGCATGTTTCATGTTTTCTATTTTATTATTTTCTGGCCACAAAAATGAACCGATTTGAGCTTTCTTGATCTTAAAATCTTCGTTCTACCTCGCATAATACGTTGATATTTTTTCTATTCCGGTTACTTGACGGATTTTGAGTTTAGGCGGGTTTTAAAATTTGCTTAGTGAGTTTTTTGACATTTTTGATTCTCACAGCCTCCAAAGTGGTGAAAATATGATTAGTTTGTGTACAAAATTTACGTATCAAAATATGGAAATGTGTATTTTCGGAATCAATCGAATACACCTAATAATTTAAATAAATAGGGATCTAATAGTTGCCTTTTTTCCAGGTTCCATGGGGAGCCGCACCAACATGTCACCCGCATCCAGTGGTAAGACTTTTTTATATTATGAATTTTTTTTTTTTTTTTAGATTTTATGCGACTTTTTTTGGAAAAAAACGCCTTCCGATTTTTTTATTTTACGTAGATCATTAGAACGTCAACTTTTTTGGGGGGTTAAAACATTTTTTCTTGACCTACCTATTACAAAGGTTGGTTATTGAATAATAAACCAAAAGGTACCTACTATACTTGGTAAATAGGTACGTATTAATTATTAATTTTCCTCTCCATATCCGCCGGCGTAAACCTGGACGCCCACAATTGGTTTCTTTAACGACTTGTAAACAATAGGAAAATGTCAATCCTAGAAAATGTTATTTTACTTATCTCTCGCTTGATTCGGACTGTTTTAAACATCCGGGGTATTTTAATATGACTTGGATCTCTCGTATTTGAAGGATTTTTTAGGAAGTTAACTATCAAAAAATAATTTCATCCCAGAGACAAATCAGAGAGAATATTTGACATGGTGAGCGCGACTTACATGAAGTACAGGAGGCGAATAAAATCGCTTCCTTACCTCTCGAAAATCCTTTTGCTCCTATTCTCCTTCCTTTTCATCCTGTGGATATTTCGGACTCCGAAACGAGAAATTTCGCCTCCCGCTCGTCGAAATGTCGAGTTGGACCCGTTTTTCGAAAAATTGATAGCCCAAGACTACGAGCGGATCGTTTCGAAATTCGGCGCGTTCGGCTCGCCCGCCTATCTCGAAGATATAAACGTCACTTCGGACGACCAGAAAGAAATCAAGGCCAGGTGAATTTTGAAAACTCGTCAAAATTTGACAATTGGCCCGCAACTCTTGAAATCGCAATTTGGAAACCTCCCTTCGATTCGAAAATTCGTAGCAATTTGAAATTTCATCTGAAAATTGGTCACAATTTGAATTACGTTATCACAATTGGAAATTTCATCAAAATTTTTTCGAGCAACCTGAAAATTTATTATTTTCTGCAAATTTGCTCATCAAAATTTGAGAAAATTTCCACAATTCAAAAACGCAGCGTCAACGCTGTCCTAAAACTCGATTATCAGACTTTTTTGCATTTATCACCATTTTTGAACATTTATTACAATTTGAAGGGTAAGGGGAAGGAACGAGGAATGTCACAAAAAGTACTTTTAGAGAAAAAGCAGGGTTTGTATTTTAAATTCTATGTTTTTTCCCCTTACACCGAATCTTTCGTTGCTTCTCAGGGCGACATTTATACTTTTTTCCCCTTGGAGTCAGGGCCGTCCAGAGGGGGGGGCAGGGGGGGCAAAATCCCCGGGGCCCGGGGCCCAAGGGGGCCCGGGCCCGCCCGTGGGCCTTTTACGTACTAATATGCAAATTAGAAAAAATGCTTTTATTGACCGGGGGGGGGGGGCCCGGTCGAGTCTTTATCCCCGGGGCCCGGCTTGGCTCTGGACGGCCCTGCTTGGAGTTTCACTATACGGTTAGTACCTTTGAATTCCTACAAAATGCGCTATTAAGCTTGTTTTTGGGAAAAATGGACATTTCCTGTTCTTTCCCCTTACCCTTCATTTGCTAACATTTAAATAATTTATTTAACGCATAATTTATTAACAACATTTAATAGCATTTATGACCATTTAAAAAAGATCACAATGTCCTAAAATTGAATTTAATTTGATTTGAAAGATTATTATAGCGTTTACAAAAAGTATGACAGATTAAAGGTTTTAATCACAATTTGAAAATTTAAAAATTTCTCATATATATCACAATTTGAAAAGTTAACACAATTCGCAATTTTAAAATTTAAAAATTTCCTCATATTTATCACAATTTGAAGTTTAACACAATTTGAAAGTTCAATTTGAAAAATTATCAAAATTTAAAATCGTTTTGCAGCTCTAAAATCTACTTTTGTTAAAATTCATCATGGTGAGGAATTTCATCACAATTCGGACAATTTCACGATGCGGAAACTTATTCATCAGATTTGAAAAATCATCATAAATCGGCAATTTTTTCGATTTTTGAAAATTCATCGCAATTCGGAAATTCATCAAAATTTGAAAACCCTGACACATTTTGAAAATTTTACCACAGTTTTTAAAACTCAATTATCAGAATTTTATCTTAATTTATCATCATTTTTGAACATTTATTACAATGTTTTCATATGTCTTAGAATTGATCACAATTTGGAAGAGTATTCTCACGTATCACAACTTGAGAGTTTAAATCACAATTTTCAAACTTTTTTTTCAAATTTTTATATTTTTCAAAATTTCAAAATTTAACGCAATTTGAAAATGCGCCAAAATTTGAAAATTCGTCAAAATTTGAAAAGCCTGACACAATTTGAAAGTCTTACCACAGTTTTCAAAACTAAATTATAACATTTTTTTTTAATTTATCAAATTCGAAGGTACGCCATGAACGTCAGGGTCAGCGACCATATACCGTATAACCGTAGTTTGCCCGAGACCCGCCCGAGGTCGTGCCGTAACCGTAAATACGACCATGACCTGCCCAAGGCGAGCATAGTGATCGTCTGCCATAACGAACCGTGGAGCACCCTGATCCGGACCGTGGTCAGCATCCTGGGCAGGACCGACCATAAATTCATCGAAGAGGTCATCCTGGTGGACGACGCCAGCCAACATCCGGACCTCGACTACAATTTTTTGGAAAAACTCGAATATTTCGTGCGCACTCGCCTTCCCCCCTTCGTCAGTCTGATCAGGTCCGTACCCATCGCAATTTGAAAATTTAGGAAAAACAAATTTGAAAATTTAGTCCAAACGATTTGAAAATGTAGGCAAAACTATTTGAAAATTGAGGCAAAACAATTTGAAAATTTAGTTATTACAATTTGAAATTTAGACATTACAATTTTGAAATTTATCGCAGATTGAAAATTAATCACGATTCACAAATTGATCGCAATTCGAATTTTCTTATCGCAATTCGAATTTTTCATCACAATTTGAAACTTTTTATCGCAATTTTTATGACACCTTAGGTCCGATACAAGATTGGGGGTCGTAGGTGCGCGCCTACGTGGTGCGCACGTGGCCAAGGGCGACGTGCTCGTCTTCCTGGACGCGCACGTAGAAGCGAACGACCATTGGCTGGAGCCGCTGCTCGACCGTATCAAATCGAACCCGCACGTGGTCGTGCAGCCGGTCGTCGACCACGTGCACTGGGACCATTTCGAGTACACGCCCTTCAACAGCGCTCACCACTACCCGATCGGCACTTTCACGTGGGGCGGCAGTTTCGAGTGGCTCGAGATGGACGTGGCGACGATCCGCGGCCGCAAGGACGAGTCCGACCCCGTCGCCAACCCTGTGATGTCGGGCGGCATGTTCGCCGTTGGGCGGCGCTACTTCTGGTCCCTCGGCGGCTACGATCCGCAAATGCGGGGCTGGGGGAGCGAAAATATCGAAATGTCGATCCGCCACTGGACCTGCGGAGGGCGGATCGAGATCGTCCCCTGTTCCGCGATCGGCCACGTCTTCCGCGTCAAATCGCCGATCGACCCCAAAACCGGGAAACCCGTTCATTCGCAAGAAGATTACGGGTTCAATCTCGTCCGCACTGTGAAAGTCTGGTGGGACGATTACGAACGATTGTTGTTCAATAATCGGCCGAATTTGAAGGCGATTTATTACGGCGATATTTCTGGCCGGGTCAAACTCAGGGCCAAACTGGGCTGCAAATCGATGAATTGGTACGTGGAAAATGTATTGAGGAAATTCGACATGGACCGCGACTCAAGGTACAGCGGGCGGCTCAAATCCGACGCCGGCCAATGCCTGACGTTCCGCGGCCGCTACGAGACGCTCCACGGCCTCCTACTTCTCCGCCCGTGCGCCGAGCCGCTCCAGTCGACGCAGTACTTCGCGCTCAGCCACGGCAAGGAACTGCGCCGCGAATACGTCTGCGCCCTGCCGCAGGCCGACATCCCCGCCCAACTGTACCACGTGCGGATGCGGCCGTGCGCCGAGTCGAAACGCTCCCCTTGGACCTACGACCGCGATCGGTCCGTCGCCTACGTGCGCCTGGGGCGTTGCTTGGACGCCAGGGACGATCAGGTCGTGCTCGAGCCGTGCGATCCGAAGAAGCCGTCGCAGCGGTGGACGTTCATCGACAATGCGACGTTGAATTATTAGCAAAAATTCCGATTTAATTATTATTGTTAATTTTATTTCTAATTTTAATAAATTCTTATTTCTGGAAACGTTTTTGTAATTTTTATTTGACGGAATAAATTTTTTAATGCTCTAAAAATTCATATTGTAAAAAAGCCGACAAATTTGATGAAAAATGAAAAAGGTGAACATTTTTATTGCTACTCAAAATTACCTAATTTTTAAGTCCCATTATTCCAACATTTTTGCGAACTGAATTTTTCCCAAAATTGCCATTTTAAAATTTTGAAAAAAGTTGAATTTATTCAACAAATTAAAAAAATAAATTATTTTGTCACATTTAAATTTCCAACGCATTGACTTAACACGTGTGAAAGAGAGATACCACCTTTATTTTTAAACCTTTTTTATAGTTTGTGTAAATCGTTGCTTCGGTGGAATGGTATGTAGTTGTTACTTTAAATTCCTGTTTTTTTTTTAAGAAAAATTAAAAAAAAATGTAAACGGTTCTGGGACTTTTTTCCCAATCCCTTCGGAAAAATGCCAAAGAATTATGCATTTTATTCAGTTTTTTCTTTTTTGGCGGCAGAAGGTTAAGTTGCATCGAAAATTTAATTCATCAACGTTAAATTTTTCAGATTGCTCGAGTTTTGAGTCTAGTTTATGCTTATTTCAGAAAAAAAATTGTGTAGATGTAGGTACGAGTGTAATTTTCACGAAAATTCGGGGAAGGGAAAATTCGAAATTTCAATTGGTCGGCGACGGGACATCTTTCAGATTGGGACGGATACTGCCGGTGTAGCCGTTGTGGGGAATTCTCTTCAGCCATTTTCTGTAGTAGACCGGCAAACATGACTCTTCAGCACCTTAAAATTAAAAAAAAATTAAATAAATTAGTGCAAAAAATATTGAAACCGAGCTTTGGAAATGTCAAAAATCTGGAATTTAAGTAAATTCAACCTTAATTTGTGTGGCAGGACAAATCTAAAAGGATCTATTAATACATACTACAAAAGGAAATTAAATTCTCTACAATTTTTTATATTACGACTTTTGGGCTAAGATCAATAGCTAGGGCGATACAGCGAACGTGGCGCCAGAATCGAGGGGTTCAACGTTTTTTCGAAAATCGTCGCTTTTGACTGCGTATATCTTTGAAAGGGTTGAAGTTAGGAAAGAAGTGCATGGAATAAAACTTGTAGAAAATTAATCCGACTTTAATTTCGTTGAGGGTTGCTTTCTCGGTCCGACTTCCCGTTTTTGAGTTATGAGCGAAAAACTGAAATAACTAACTGCATCCCACTGCTCACACATTTCCTCAGCCAGGAAAAGTGAGGAATTTTTGTCTTTTCATGTCCTGTAACCCCTCTTAGCACATTCCCGAAGAGAAATTAATGAATATTTTATTAATCTTCTTAAAAAATTAAATGGTTAATTTGCGAACGTGGTGCCAAAACGAGGGATTCGGCATTTTTCGAAAATCGTCACTTTTGACTGCGTATATCTATGAAAGGGTTGAAGTTAGGGAAGAATTGCATGGAATGAAACTTGTAGAAAATCTATCCATCTTTAATTTTAAATAGGGTTGCTTTCTCGGTCCGACTTCCCGTTTTTGAGTTATGAGCGAAAAACTAAAAATCTATCAGTATCCCACTGCCCAGACTTATCCTCAGCCAGGAAAAGTGGGGAATTTTTGTCTTTTCATGTCCTGTAACCCCTCTTAGCACATTCCCGAAGAGAAATTATTAAATATTTTACTAATTTTCTTAAAAAACTAAATGGCTAATTAGCAAACGTGGCGCCAAAAACGTGGGATTCGGCATTTTTCGAAAATCGTCACTTTTGACAGCGTATATCTTTGAAAGGGTTGACGTTAGGAAAAAAGTGCATGAAATAAAACTTGTAGGAAATTAATCCGACTTTAATTTTGTTGAGGGTTACTTTCTCGGTCCGACTTCCCGTTTTTGAGTTATGAGCGAAAAACTGAAAAAATGAACCGTATCCCACTGCTCACACTTTTCCTCAGCCAGAAAACGTGGGGAATTTTAGTCTGTTAACCTGTAACCCCCCTTAGCACATTCCCGAAGAGACAACCCATAAAAAAATTAATAAATATTTTATTAATCTTCTTAAAAATTAAATGGCTAATTAAAAAAAAAATTGTCGACTTCTGATTTTCAGATTTTGTCAATTCATAATGCTCATTCAATTTCAAATACCTATTAGTTCTTAAAAATAATTCTCATTCACCATCTATCAGCTCTTCGTGGTACAATTTCGAAGGGCGGTCCTTCTTCCGCCAAACGCCTTCGAAAAGCTCAGGGTCCGCCGGTTCCTGAAATTGATGATTACACTCGTGCCGAAATCCGCGAGAAGAAATTGTCTTTTATGGCACACCTATACTTCGTACGATTAACACTAATGACACTTCGAGCCAAAATCGGTACTTGCCAATTTAAGTTTGTGCGTCGTCGCCGGAAATGTTCCGCCTTTGGCATTGACCGTTGACACTTCGACTGTCATAGGCACGTACAGACCTTTCTTCACGCCCTGTACCCTGCAAAAGTAATTTTTTTATAAAATAATTATAAATAATTAACGAATTAATTTATGAATTAATTATTTTAAATAATTAATTTTACATTTTTAATTTTTTCCGTGAGCAGGTATAGTAAAAAATTTAAAATTTAAAGAGATTTTTTTTTAAATTAAAATTTAAAGAAATTTTATATTCAAAGAGATTTTTCCAACAATATGCATATTTTCCTCGCTTTTTAGAAGTTTTTTAAAATGATAAAGAAAATGAAAGTGTTTTATTTTTGTATTTTAACGGATTTTGACAATGGTTAATCGTATATGGGTCGATACATTGACCCAAAATATAGAATCACGGTCTATGTTATGCTACCGGCTTAATTTAAGCCATTTAAAATGTCTTATAAATAAGTTTATAAATATTTTTCGGTTTTGACGCCCTTTTTTGTATTTTTCTGACGTTTTTTCAATAAAATACTGACTCGTCCAATTTGGCGCGGTAGCACTCGTTAAGTTCCCAAAGGGTGCCCCAAACGACGCAGTCGCAACTCTTCTTTATCGTCGGCAAAGTCCCGTACCAATCGGGCGAGAAGTGTCCGAAAGTGAGTTTGTGATTCTGCAATTGAAATTTCGAGAAATTGCACTGCATATTATTTTTGCTTTCAAAAATCAATAGACTTATAATTTGTTATGTGTTTTGTTTTTAATCTTTAAATATCTGCTGTATAAATAAATAGAAAGCTTAACAAAATATGGGCTTATCAAAAAAAGGTTTCCTAAAAAGTGTACCACAATCGCCATTCGCCACTGATTGAATCGAAAATAATAAAAAATCCTCCACGACAGCAACAATTCTTTCGTTTTGTTCAAAAATTTTTTTTTATTTTAAATTAATTTAATTGAATATTAATCTCAAAATCTTTAACTAATTTTTTTTCGTGTTATACGTGCTCATTTTTTATTTTAAAAAAATCCGATGCTGCTTTTTGCATACCAGATATTAACTAGGTATTATGATGCACTACAGCTGCTATGGTGTGATACAATAAATAATTATTTATTTATTTATGGAGTTTCCTGATGAAGAAAAAACCCATTTTTCATGCTATTCTTGAGAATGATAACTTTTACTTCTTATGCATAGAGATTTTTTGTTTCTGTTCTAATTTTGTGCCCAATTTTTGTTTTTTTAAATTGATTTTTTGTGTTTTATAGGTAAGCGGATTGTTTTTATTCTTTCTTTTCTTTCAATGCTTCATATCAATTGGTTTTTTTAATTTCGAGACAAATTATCTCTATTGAAAAAATTTTCAAGTACAATTTTTTTTTTGGATCATGGGTACACAACTAATCATTTTCAATCATTTCTCATATCAAATCTTTATGTAGCATTTCAACGTTGAATAGACAATTTTCAAAACCATGTTGAGAATTTTCCAAGGGGATTCTTTTCTTAAAAATCTCAAATTATTTCGGAAAATCCTCAATATATTTTGGAAAGTTCTCAAATCGGTTGTGAAATTCTCAAATTCGCTCGGAAAATTCTCAAATCCGCTCGGAAAATTTTCAATTCTACTTGGAAATTAATGCTATAATGTATACCTATTTCTCGTTTTCCAAACCTACTTATTTCTATTTCATATTTTGATTTTTTACATGTTTACGTATTTTTTATTCTTCCCCAGGAAAATGTACCAATAAAATCGTATTTTTCTCGTAAAAGCCTGGCATTTGTTTATCGATTTTTCTATTTTATCGTCAATTTTGTCGTACCGCGAGTTTTCCCAGTCCCAGGCGTCGAGCATCGCGCTGAACGCAGCAGAGCATCCGATTGCTCAGCATGAGATTGTCGTAGGCGAAATATACGAATTTCCTTCCGCTCATCGCGTGACTTTGTTATCAGTGTAGTATACAGGTCGATCGACCTACTGGTCTGTGAAAAAAGCTGGAAAATGGGTGGTGAAAATGTCTTGAACCTGCAGCTCTTGTGGGAATTTGTCGTGTTTTGTGCAATTTACATTTTCATTCAAATTCTCGTCTCTCGGATATCATGTGTCAAAATATGAATCCCTCCATGGTGAAAAAGTAGTGATGTTGGAATTTATCGAGAAAAAAGTTTTGGAAATTTTAAGGCTTTTATGAATCGGTTGAGGGTTTTTCTAGACCCGGAATTTCCCTACCGCATTCAGGGTTATTCGAGTCTGTGATTTTTCGAGAGTGGAAAATGATTTTTTATCTATTTTTTGACGTTATTTACTCGCTAGGCACCTGCTCGTTTATAATGCTCGAAATTTGTTTCAGATCCCACCTGTGGAGCGTGGAACTAATGCGAGGTGAGTTCTACCCCTGTACATTACAATTACTCAATTATTGATAACTTGGAGCATCCCAGGCTTTTCCTCGTTTACCTACTTCTATCATTTACTGAATATCCTATTTTCTCTGTTAGCACTTTCTCAAAAAGTAGAGAAAAAAATGTTTCTTCCGCCCCTCCAAACGTTTTGTATGTGAATGGTTATGGACCTACCCTATAAAAATGGGGTAAATGTTAGCTCTTTTACAGCAGAAAGTCGGATTTCAGCTGCGATTTCAGCGAAAAACCCCGTTTTTCTGCATTCAAACGTCGATTTCTTCCCTAATAAGGAAGGTAAATAAAAAAATTTTTATGCCTTTGAAAAGCTGACATTTTGGGCCAGTTTTTCCCAAAACGAGCGCGGAATTTTTTACTTTTTTTCTAGTCCTAAATTCACGTTGAAAACAGTGCTAATTTATAAAAACTGACAATTTTTGACTTTGGCCTAATTTTCAGCTCGTTTAACTTAATTTTGGAAAACTGCTGATGCCGTCAGATTTTTGGAAATTTAACGGCCTATCCAACGGTATCCTCATTTTTGTTATTATCCCAAAATTTAAGGGACTTATGGCCATTTTACTGGCACAAATTAAAAAACCTGAAAAAATCTTTGAAGCTAAAAAAGTGTACTTTCTCATGGGCTTACAAAAAATTTCATGGAACAAAATTTGTAGCAAATGAGCCAAAGAATCGACTGGTTGAGGGGGATAATCATTTTTGGGAAACTTGAAGAGAAGGACTGTCTGGGGTGTGATGTGGCGACTGATAAAGTAGAACCGCCAATTCTCCTCTACTTATTAACTTTTTTCCTACTAATTCGAGGATGCGCCCAAGGCATAGATTAGTTCATGATTCTCCCCTAATGCAAAGGGACATCATCAATAAACCTAAAGCTTTCGAGAATTCCCGTTCAAAGCGTTTCCCCGAACAACGCTTCCTGCCCGTTAATATCTTGTAGCGGGGGTCCTCTTAATTAATTTAACGCCTCTTCACCCGCAACTGTCAAACTCCGCACTGTAACCTCTAACATTTCCCCGGAGGTCCTTTAATCTCGGCTTAGTTAAGTTGTCGATCGATTCGTCGGAAGTTGATCCTGTCAACCGCTACTTCGATCTTGGCTTGCAATTTCGTCCCAACATAGACACGCCCGGCTTCAATATGCATGGTACCTTTGCACGATTAATCTATGCCTTGTCCCAGAAGCGTAAGTGTAGGCGTGTGTCATGTGTACGAGCCTGCGCATGCGCAGAGTAAGGTTTCTTGCAATGCATAACCTACAATAAATGCCTGCACTCTCGCTCTTGCAAGAGCGTTGTTCCATGGAACAAACCCATCTATTTCTACTATGACGGGTATATAACGTCACGGCAGATCGAACGAAAAGAAAGAATCATGGTAATCGATAGTTTTGTTACGATCGATAGCTGCTTGTTGTTGTTGGGGTTGCTCTTGTTGTTGTGGCTCTTCTTATTGTGCTGCCGCTTTCTTGTTGCTCTTGTTGTGGTTGCTGGTGCTCTTGTTGCTGCTCCTGATGTTGTTGTTGCCCTTGTTGTTATTGTTGCAGTTGTTGTTGTGGCTCTTCTTGTTGTGCCGCTGCTTTGCTGTTGTTCTTGTTGTTGTTGCTGGTGCTCTTGTTGCTGCTGCCCTTGTTGTTATTGTTGCTCTTGTTGTTGTGGCTCTTCTTGTTGTGCTGCTGCTTTGTTGTTGCTCATGTTGTTGTTGTTGTTGCTCATGTTGTTGTTGTTGTTGTTGTTGTGGCTCTTCTTGTTGTAGCTCTTCCTGTTGTGCTGCTGCTTTGTTGTTGCTCTTGTTATGGTTGCTGGTGCTCTTGTTGCTGCTGCTTTGTTGTTGCTCTTGTTGTGGTTGCTGGTGCTCTTGTTGCTGCTCCTGATGTTGTTGTTGCCCTTGTTGTTATTGTTGCTGTTGTTGTTGTTGTGGCTCTTCTTGTTGTGCCGCCGCTTTGCTGTTGTTCTTGTTGTTGTTGCTGGTGCTCTTGTTGCTGCTCCTGATGTTGTTGCTCTTGTTGTTGTGGCTCTTCTTGTTGTGCTGCTGCTTTGTTGTTGCTCATGTTGTTGTTGTTGTTGTTGTTGCTCATGTTGTTGTTGTTGTTGTGGCTCTTCTTGTTGTAGCTCTTCCTGTTGTGCTGCTGCTTTGTTGTTGCTCTTGTTATGGTTGCTGGTGCTCTTGTTGCTGCTGCTGCTTTGTTGTTGCTCTTGTTGTGGTTGCTGGTGCTCTTGTTGCTGCTCCTGATGTTGTTGTTGCCCTTGTTGTTATTGTTGCTGTTGTTGTTGTGGCTCTTCTTGTTGTGCCGCCGCTTTGCTGTTGTTCTTGTTGTTGTTGTTGTTGTTGTTGTGGCTCTTCTTGTTGTGCTGCTGCTTTGTTGCTGCTCTTGTTGTTGTTGTTGTTGTTGTTGTGACTCTTCTTGTTGTGCTGCTGCTTTGTTGTTGCTCTTGTTGTTGTTGCTGTTGCTCTTGTTGTTGTTGCTGGTGCTCTTGTTGTTGTTGTTGTTGTTGTTGTTGTTGCTCTTGATGTTGTTGGTGTTCTTGTTGTAATTGTTGCTCTTTTATTGTTGTTGCTGCACTTGTTGTTATTTTTGCTCTTTTTGTTGTTGTTGTTTTTGTTGTTGTTATTATTGTTATTGTTGTTAAAACAGAACCAGTGCAGGACGTATGAAATTATGTAAAACCATTCAAAAATGATGTATCGGGATGCCATGTTAACCTAATACCATACCTGTTTGCAAAGCATTCGCAATAGGCTTACGATCTGAAAACGATCCGAAGAATCATCATTGGACGCCATGGCAATTACGATGTTCTTCGTCCCCAAACTGTTATCATAAAATCAAATGTTTACCATTCATTTTGTTTAAAATTGAATTTTCTCTTGGTTTTTTTTCTTGAAAATTTTGGTTCATTTTTCTTAAGAAATGAACCTTTGTAATCGGTCAGGAAAAAAAAATTTTTAACACCCCCTGAAAATTTGTTGGTTTACGTTTCAAGGGGTGTAGAATCCAAATCTGCAATAAAAATTTTTTGTCCGTCCGCCGTACGCCGTCCGCCGTACGCCGTCCGCCGTACGCCGTCCGCCGTACGCCGTACGCCGTCCGCCGTCCGGGGTTTTTCAGGGGGAAGGAGTTATCGAAAAATTTTGAAATTTTTACCAAAAATCAAGTTCCGTATCTAGTTGGTCCTAACGTCTCGACAGAACCCTACCTTAATTTTAAGGCCAGTAAAACAGCTGTTGAAGAGGTAAAAAATTCGTGCTTTTCTGGAAATTTGTAACATAGGCATGTGACGCATCATTTTCTATAGATTTTTCTATGCCGAATCGAATGAGACCATCGCCACGGCGGTAGCTCTAACCGTTTAGGAGTTATTGCAGTTTTAGTGAGACATTTTTGAGTTTTTTAAGATTTCTACAATTCTGAATAACTCGAAAACGACTAGAGCCACAAAAATCGTTTTCCACTCGTTGGAATCCCCACAAAAACTTCTGTCCTCCCGATATCTTCAATTCAAAGAATTTGGTCGCATTACACAAATCAGCAAAGCAAAAATCGAAAAAATTTGAGAATTTGGCCTCGGCTCTTAGATACGGTTGATTGATCTACTTACGACCACTAGCCTATTACACCAACAAGGTGACGCACTCACACTACGACCAGTTGCGCTTGGCAACATGAAAGCGAGTCAGGCTTTAACAATGGTTCTGAGGCATTTTTAATTTCATTCATTATTCAGAGAATTTAATAATTATAATTATTCAGTTAACAATGAAGGTGATTAAGAATAGATTAAATGGAGAATTTAACGGAATTAAACGATCTGCTGCGTTGAAAAGATAGATAGGTAAGTATTTATCAAGCAAAGAGGATGATTATTTTTTTCCGGGTTGAAAAAACGTTTCTCTAAATCCCCCTCTAAAATACAAATTTATACTGAAATTATAGAATAATAACAACTAAATTCTGAGTTTAAGGAGTACCGATATATCGTGAAGTTTGTCTTAGCAATCGAAAAATGAACCCCTGTGCAAAATTTGCAGAGTTCTTCGGACATAGCGAAAACTAATCTGCACATGCCACTGATCTACTTAGCAGCGTTTTTTTTGTCACAATTAGGTACTGTTAACGCCTTCAGATTGGGTGTACGCGATTTTCTCAAGGTCGGCCCAATCCCAAGGTTTTCACTCCTTCCGATCTCCTATCCAAACATTCGTGATTGAGCCAACGTGGGTGATTTATCCGGTGAAACGTAGACAGGGAAACAAACTGCCTACTTGAATTACGGTACTGTTTGCGAACCGGTTACAAGGGGCCAGGCATCGTTGCCAACTGAACAAAACCCGAAATCCCTTTATCCTTATTTACTCTTCCTTTCAACTCGCAAAGTACCTTCTACCCCCTCCCCCCCTTAGTATCTACCATGTGTTCGTCGTAACGTTTCCTGTTCGTTTCCAATCGCGCTCCGCTAAAAGCGTAGGCGACGCATCTCTGTTTAACCCTTTTACGACGTTATGCGCTTTATCAAGGCGGTCCTCGAGAATGTGGCTTTTCCCTCTTCGTCTTTTCGACTCTTGCGGTCAGAGAAAAAGAAATCTCCTTAGTTTCAAACCTAAAATCCTCCCCACGCCTTAAAATCAACT
This sequence comes from Nesidiocoris tenuis, assembly GCA_036186465.1. Classification (NCBI taxonomy): domain Eukaryota; kingdom Metazoa; phylum Arthropoda; class Insecta; order Hemiptera; family Miridae; genus Nesidiocoris; species Nesidiocoris tenuis. The sequence goes on from AP028918.1 coordinate 1,288,347, forward strand.
TGAACCTTAAAAATAAAACTCGAATCTTGAACTCGAATCTTGACATCAAACCTTGAACCTTACCTATACCTAATATCCAACCCTCAACTTTGGCGTTCAACCATAACTTCAACTCAAGTATCAACACTCACACCGTAAAATCAAACATCGACCTGAAAAATAAACCTGGACCTTGAACGTAGATCGCTTTAACCTTAAATTAGAACCTCAAACTTCAACCATAACATGAAGTTCATGTCATGAACATTCAAAGTCGAACCTCAACCTCAAACCCCAAACTTGAACACAAAACTCAAACTTCAATTTTGGAACACGAATCTTACACTTGATCTGTGAATCAGAACCTCAAACTTCAACCTTGAAATTTCACCGTAACATAAACATCCAAAGGCAAACTTCAAACTCAAACCTCAAACTCGAACCTCACACTCGATGTTTAACTCAAACTTGAACCTCAAACTTTAATTTTTGAACGTAAATGTTACACTTGATATGCGACCTCAAACTTCAACATTGAAATTTCGCAATAACATAAACGTCTGAGGGCAAATTCAAACTCAAACCCCAATTTCGAACCCCACACTCGAACATAGAACTCCAACTTCAACCTCAAACACAAACCCCAACTGTCAATTTTGAACGTGTATCTTACACTTGATCTATGAGTTAGAATCACAAACTTCAATTTTGAACTCTTGCCAGAACATAAAACATTCAAACTAAAACCTCTAACTCAAACATTGAGCTCAAACTTCATCCTCAAACCCGAACCCCACGCTTCAATTTTTGAACGCGAATCCGACACTTGATCTGTGAATTAGAACCTCAAACTTCAACCTTGAAACTTCACCGTAACATAAAACATTCCAAGACTTCCATAACTCAAACTTGAACCTCAAACCCAAACCTCGAACTTCAATTTCGAACTTGAATCTTACTCTTGATCTATGAATTTGAACCTCAAACTTCAACCTTGAAATTTCACCGTAACATCCAACGAAAACCTCAAACTCAAACCCCAAACTCGAACATCACTCTCGACGTTTAACTCAAACTTGAACCTCAAACTTTAATTTTTGAACGTGAATCTTACACTTGATCTATGAGTTAGAACCACAAACTTCAATTTTGAACTCTCGCCAGAACATAAACATCCAAACTAAAACCTCAAACTCAAACATTGAGCTCAAACTTCATCCTCAAACCCAAACGCCAAACTTCAATTTCGAACTCGAGTCCTTCACTTGATGCGTGAATTTGAACTCCAACTTTGAAATTTCACTATAACATAAACATCCAAGGACCTCAAATTCAAACCCCAAACTCGACATTCAACTCAAACTTCCACCTCAAACCCAAACTTCAATTTTTGAACGCGAATTCACACTTGATCTATGAATTTAAACCTCAAACTTCAACCTTGAAGTTCCACCATTTCATAAAGGTCCGAACTTCAAACTCGAACTTCGAAAATTGAAGTTCTAAGTTTGAGTTTGCGGTTTAAGCTTGAAATTTTCATGCTATGGTGGAAATTCAAGTTGAAGTTTGAGGTTTGAATTCAGAGATGAGGTGAAAGATTCACGTTCAAAATTGAAGTTAGGGGTTGAGGTTTGAGTTTGAGGTTCAAGTTTGGAATTTTTATGGTATGGTGGAAACTAATGGTTGAAGTTTGAGGTTCAAATTCATGATCAAGTAAAAGTTTCACGTTCAAATGGAAGTTTGGGGTTCAGGTTTGAGTTCAAAGATTCAAGTCGATGTTCGACTGACAGGTTCGAGTTTGTGGTTTGGGTTTGAGCTCTGGGTTTTGGATGTTTGCTTATGTTATGTTCTTGGTTGAAGTTAGTGGTTCAAATTCAATTATCAAGTTTCTCGATTAAAGTTCAAGTTTGGGGTTCGGCTTTGAGGTTCAAGCTTTGGGTTTCAAGTTTGAGTTCACGGTTCGAGTGTAAGGAGGTAAATGCTGAAGTTTGGAATTTGAGTTTAAGGTTGAATTTCGAGAAATGTAGCTTTTTCTTCTTCGTATTTTCGACTCGGAAAAAATGAAATTTCGCCTTTGAATTTTTGTTGGAAATCGAAGTATGGCTGACACCAGCTGAACGTGATGTGATTGATTATTGATCACGGTCATGATACTGATGATGATGATGCCGTTGATGGTGATAAAATTGATGATGATGATGATGATGATGATGACGAATGGTGTCGAAATTTTTGTTGGAAATTTCAGGGAAAATTTCTAATTTCACCTTAACTCAACACGGAGTTTAGTTTTTTAGCAGATTGGTATATTTGTGGAGCACGTCAGTCTTGCTGGTTTCAGTTCTCCATGATAGCTTTGCTGGTAGATTTCAGTACCTGGTGGATTTCAGATTGAGTTTCTAACTCAAATTCTGCCGTGTGTTGAGCGAGCTTTTCCAATGCTCATATCACCTAGGAACAGCACCTTGGTGCAGCATCTGCCGATATTCAAAGTAAACGGCGATTCTTTGGTGATCATTATTTTGTTCGTGAGAAGTTCAGAGAAATCCATCTCGCTCTTAAGTAACAGTGACAGTGAGTCCCCAATTTATCGGCTTAGTGATAGTGTGCTGGTTTATCCTTGTACGGGGCGTCATAGTCGTAGGCATTCAGCGTGGGAATCTGAGTACCCAAGTAGTCAAGACTTTGACATTCCGTTATCTCAGGATGTTGGCCATACACGACCGTGTTGCTGGCGGAGGGGGTAAGATTGATGTTATTGGTCGAGGTGGCGTCGGCGGTGCATTTTCTTGCATTTTCTGCGTGGCTGACTTCAGCAAGTTCACCTATCTGGGGTGATGCAAGGCGCAGGTTGCTTGGAGGCACTTATGGTCCATGGTGAACAGTTGTTCAAGGCTTTCCAAGGTGTGAGCAAGGATTTTCAAGGCGTGCCAAGGCTGTGCAGGGCTTTGTTCTTTCCTGCAGCTGAAGATATATGCTAGTGGTGCCCAAAACGCCAATCCTCTTGTCCACACCAGATCAAAATCGAGAGGCACCTTGGTATCCTGTCCCTGGCGACCGAGTGGATCGCCTCTAATGACCTCAATTCAATAACTTTTAATTTTCCAAAATGATCCTTGGTATTGGCTGCTAATGGTTGAATCTCTTTTCCAGTGGTTCGGGTGCGAGTGACAGTGGTCGGACGGCGGCGGTTCCCCTGCCTGAGGACGCTGCTCCTCCTGGCCGCTCTCTTCTTCATCGCTCTCCAGTTGCACGTGTCCAATTTGACTTCGCTCCAATCGACCACTGAGCCGGCCAACGATTCAGCTGTAATCCTGTCCATGGTACCGCAGGTATGGTCAACTTGTCATTTCACATGAAAAAATTTCTCGATTAAAAAAGCTTCTCTTGTTGTTTTTGTTCTTTGTCGTCTCCTTCTTTATCTTCTTATCCTGTGTCTTCTTTTCCTTGTTCTTCTGATGTCTTCTTCTCGTTCTCCTTCTTCTTCTACTCCTCCTCATCCTCTACGTCTTTCTATCCTTCTCTTCACCATTTCCTCCTCCAGTACAGTCCCTTCTTCTTCTTCCACTTTTATCATCTTTGTTGTTGTAGCTGTTGTTGTTGGTTTTGTTGTTCTTTTTCTTCCTGTGGTTGTCTCCTTTTTCTTTTTCTTCTTCACCTGCCTCTTCTTTTTCTTGTTCTTCTCCTGCCTTCTTCTCGGTACCTTCTTCTTCTTCCTCTTCTACTCCTCCTCATCCTCTTTGTCTTTCGTCCATCCTCTCCTCCACAGCCATCCTGTCCTCCTCCTTCTTCCTCTCGTTGATAATCTATGTTGTTGTTGTTGTTCTTCTTCGTCTTCTCTTTTCTTCTCTGCTGGTTTGCACCTTTCTCTTTTCTTCTCCTTCCTTGCCTCCATCTTCCCAACTTGTGACTTTTCCCCGCATCTTATTTGCCTTTTTCTCGTCTTCTTCAGTATTCCCTTCATCTTCTGTGGACTTTCATCAATTTTTTCCCTCCACAGCTCTCGCCGGATCAATCCAAGTTGACCAAACTTCCCCCACTCCTCGCGCATGTCGTTTCGTTTCACTTTGAAATTAGATTAGTTTTTACCGCTATTCGGGGCTTAACCTCCAGCCCGCCAACTTGAGGTAGGTGTTTTGTCGACTAAATGAGAGATTGATGACAGCGGCCCCGCTCACCTCGGAACATTGCCTCCCTCTTGGTCGTTTGAATGCCAACTTGCCAACTTACTCGGCAAGAGAGATTAGTGTTAACGAGAGGCCCGCACAGTTTGATACAAATGGAGTTGATTGTTCTTCGACTTGGGAGTTGCAAGAAGTTTACAAAGGAGGGTATCAATCGGTCAAGTTTCTTCTGCGCCTGTCTTTAATTTGTTGCCGAAGTGTTTCCACTGTTCCGAAGATAGGCACTAAATTGCAGCCATAGCTGAGAGCGTTAGGATTCAAAGGAAAACCCCCGTCCTCTTATCATACACTATCAATCTTATCATCTTTTATCACTATTATCATATTTTATCACTTGTTTAGTCTATTATCACTCTTATCATCTTCATCGCTCTTATCATCTTTATCACTCTTATCATCTTTATCACTCTTATCATCTTTATCACTCTTATCATCTTTATCACTCTTATCATCTTTATCACTCTTATCATCTTTATCACTCTTATCATCTTTATCACTCTTATCATCTTAAATCACGCTTATCATTTTTATCACTCTTATCATCTTAAATCACTCTTACTATCTCTTATCACTGTAACCATCCTCCATCACTCTTATCATCTTTATCACTCTTATCATCTTTATCACTCTTATCATCTTTATCACTCTTATCATCTTTATCACTCTTATCATCTTTATCACTCTTATCATCTTTATCACTCTTATCATCTTTATCACTCTTATCATCTTTATCATCTTTATCATTCTTATCATATTATCATTCTTATCATATTTACCACTCTTATCATCTATATCACTCTTATCATCTTTATCACTCTTATCATCTTAAATCACGCTTATCATTTTTATCACTCTTATCATCTTAAATCACTCTTACTATCTCTTATCACTGTAACCATCCTCCATCAATCTTATCATCTTTTATCACTTATGTATAACTCTTCATATCTTTTATTACCCTTATCATTTTTTATCACATCTATAATATTTTATCACTTTTATCATCCTTCATAATTTTTATTGCCCCTTATCACTTACGCTTTCTGTTATCACTCAAGTTATCAATGTTATCACTATCAATTTTGTCATACTCAACCTCTCTCATAATTTATTATTACTCTAATAATCTTTTATCACTCTTATCAACTTTTATCACTTGTATCATCTTTTATCTAATGTATAATCTTCTCATCACTCTTATCATCGTTTATCACTCTTATTAACTTTTATCACTCTTACTATCTTTTATCACTTTTATAATCTTTTATCACGCTTGTCATTTCTTATCACACCCATAATCTTTTATCTCTCCTATCATCTTTCACCACTTTTATGGCCTCTTATCACTTTTATCATCTTTTGCCACTCCTATCATTGCTATTTATCACTCCCATACGTTTTCGTCACTCTTATCATCTCCTATCACTTTTATTATCCACTTAGCTGGTTCAACTGCTCATCATTTACTGGGGGCTTGGCGAAAATTGATTGTTACCTAACGGGAACAATTTCCTCCCCCTGCGGTCATCGCTTTCATGTACTTCGTGTGTACTTTTGAAGATTACGACCGCCCGCATTGGAGACGAATCGATAGATCGTTAACGGGGAGGCTTGTTCCTGGACTTAACCCCGCGGGGGCGAAAGAGGATCAGTTTAAGCCGCTTTGAATACGGAAGTATGAGCACTATCTAACGCTGAGCGAATACAGCGTTTGCTGATGCACCGATGCATACTGCATCCTGATGTATTGCTAGGATCAGAGTTTCCGCTGGAATAAAAAAATCTCCATAGGCATTTTCCTGAGCTAAAATTTGAATATCGATTCTTGGATAGGAAGACCCCGTTTGTCATTTTGAACTCTGCATACCCTTCATAGTTCTTTCCCGTGTTTTAAAACTGGAAAACTCAAGCCAACGAAAGCCACTTTGAAATAAATTAAAGTATCTAGTAGCTCTTATCAGATTTTTTACTGATCTCAAAAAGGAGGAGGTTCCTCAAGTTGACTTGTAGGGTTTTTTGTCGCTTTTTTCCGGAATGTCTGATTTCGCTGTCACGCAGCCAATTTTGTTGGATTTCGGGTGCTCTTACAATCGAAGGATCATTTTCTCTTGAATAGCAAGCGCTGAAATACTGTCTCCTAAGATATTCTGGCGTCTTCGAATTCACCCTGCATCTTGCGAACCTAATTAGAGAAAATCCTCTCTAACCCCCATGAATCATCCCCTCTTACGTCGGATTGCAATCTAATGAACCACCGACTCGGGCTAAGTTTCAATTTCGCCATCATTCCGCCGAAAATCTCTCCCCTAATGAGAGCCACTCGGAAAAAAGCGATCCGGATTAAACCGCCTTGGAAAAAAGGCTTCCATAACTTGGAAAAACTTCTTTTTCCACATCTGAGGTAAATTTTAAGCGTTTTTAACCAGGTTAGCCGTCTCGTCGCTTTGGTAATTTACATTGTGCCCTCAGCCCTTCCTTTAGAATATAAAGGTGGGTCTAAAAGGGATGAAAACCACTCCTGTCTAAGGGCTGTGGAATTTTCAGTTTAGGGCCCCATTTGTCGCATAATGGTCCTGCTACGTTGGTTTTTTTCGCATTACCGTACTAGCGCTCGATATGTTTTGAAAATTTACCTAGTACTGTGAAAAGATCGTTTCTATCTTACAAAGATGATAGAGACCTCTTGAGGCAAAATTCCAGGTTTTCTCCCGCTAGTTTGAGTGCCTTTCATTTTCAACCCGTCATTTTGCCTCTTGTGAGAAAAAATAAACCTCCTAAAAAATACCGAAAGCATTTTCTAAGAGTTGTTAATGTAGGTATAACAATTTGTGTTAAATTTTTGATTCAGCTACTAACTAAAATTAATTTTTTGCCATAAGAATACAAATAATGACAATAATAATTGCCAGCTGCAGAATTATTTTCTTGGACTAACAATTTCCTAAGTCCGATTCCGTCCTGCACTCCCCAGCTGAAAGAAAATCCGGCAAGTTTTGAAAAATCCTTTTGGACGGAAGACGGCAACGACCGGTGGCGGCTTCGGTCGGTACCGTCATCGGAAATTGATACGGAGGACCAATTCGGGCGATTTCCGATACTTGTTTCCTGGGAAGAGTTGAAATTGCCACAGGTATGGTTACCGCAGAGCATAAGCGAAATCGGTACCTACTCCTAGCATTGACCTGCCCAGAGCACTTAAGTTTCCACGGAAAACTGACGAACTTTAGGTACCTATCCAATGATTAGGTATTTAAACTTCTTCCCTTTTTCAAGCGCCCCACATATTCTAACGTCTTCAGGTTCTTCAAACGCCCGTACTATCTTCAGCTTCTTTAAACGTCCCAAACATTGTAACGTCTTCTGCTTCTACAAACGTCTAGCTATCTTGACGTCTCCACCTTCTGCAAACTTCCCAGTCATTATAATGTTTGCTTCTTCTTCAAACGTCTCGTTATTTTAACGTCTTCAGCATCTTCTTACGTCCCGGTTATTTTAGCCACTTCTGCTTCTTCAAATTTCGAGGCATTCTACCGTCTTCAGGTTCTTCGAATTTCTTATTCCAACGTCCCCTCTGCTTCTTTAAAAGTCCCACATAGTTCAAATAGTCCCAAGTATTTCAACGTCTTCAGCTTCGTCAAACGTCCGAGTTATTTCAACCTCTCAGGCTTCTTACAACGTCCCAAATCTTCTAACGCCTTCAGCTTCTTCAGATGCCTAGCTATTTAAACTTCTTCACTTTTTCAAGCGTCCCACATATTGTAACGTCTTCAGGTTCTACATACGTCTAGCTATCTTGACGTCTCCACCTTCTGCAAACGTCCCAGTCATTATAATGATTGCTTCTTCTTTAAACGTCTCGGTATTTTAACGTTGTCAGCTTCTTCGAACGTCTAGGTGTCTTGACGTCTTCATCTTCTTCAAACGTCCCAGATATTTGAACGTCTTCAGCATCTTCTTACATCCCAGTTATTTTAGCCACTTCTGCTTCTTCAAACTTCTAGGTTTTCTGCCATCTTCGAATTTCTTTCCAACGTCTCCAAACGTCTTCTGCTTCTTTCAAAGTCCCACATAGTTCAACGTCTTCAGCTTCTTTAAACATGCCTATTATTTCAACGTCTTCAGCTTCTTCAAACGTTCTCATTCCTCTGCGGCGTAACCGAGTATTTCCAAACGTTCTGCGCAATTCTGCACCCTAATAATTTCTCTTATTCCAGTCAGACTGTACAGCGTGCAAAATGATATCTGGCTTACCACCCTCTTAAAAAACCGTTAAAAAGCAGAAGTTGATAAGAGCATTTTGCATTTTCGGTCAGCCTTATCTCGCGAATATTCATTAATACGAGATGCGCCTTGGAAATCGCTCCAGCCGAAAAGTCCGCTGGAATGGAAGAGGTTTTTTATCTCTCTCGGGCCATCTTTATTTGAGAAGCAAGAGCTGTTAAGCAACCTGGGGCTACTTGAATTATTAAAAACGCGTGTCCGAAAAGCGCCGGGTTGCGCCAGGGGTTGAAACCGCTTAAAATTTGCCTCGCCCTTAGGAAAGGGACCTTTTTCGTGTAATAAAGGGCTTTTTAAGGCAGTCCAATCTAGAAGAGTTTCCTCCAGCGGCTCTCATTAGGGGAAAGTATTTCATGGCAGAGGGAGATTGAAAGTCGGCTGATTTATTAGATCCCGAGTTGTTTCCTTCATTGAGAGTTTCGCCGATTTATTTGTAGAGCGAGAGGGAGCTACGGTATTTTTGATGAGAATTTTTGAAATGTTGAAGTTCCTGTATGAGTCGTCATAAATTCGATGAAATTTAGGCGTCGCTGCGGAAGAACTTTAATTAAATTTTACTTTACGGTACCTAACCTATGTACTTTTGGTGTTTCGACCACCGCTACTCCACGGAGTGGAATCTTTCCCTAATTTGGGGGTAAATAGTGTTAGTAGTATAGGAAATGACAGTTCTGGGACGTGAAAAAGGGTAACCTGAGGGGGCAGTGGCCCCCAACGTTCCCTCCATGACGTTACCCGAATGATAACCCGAACGCAACCTAAACGCTAACGTTGGTTCTCCTACATTGGGTACGTTAACGCTAACGTTGGTTCTCCTACATTGGGAACGTTAACGTTAGCGTTAACGTTGATTCTCTTACATTGGGTACGTTAACGTTAACGTCGATTCTCCTATATTGGATACGTTAACGTTTAGGTTGCGTTTGGGTTATCATTCGGAAACGTCATGGAGGGAACGTTGGGGGCCACTGCCCCCTCAGGTAACCCTTTTTCACGTCCCAGAACTGTCATTTCCGATACTACTAGTGTTAAATATGCAATTAAGTGCAGCGGGGCAAGTGCGGTGGACAAAAGTGTACCTTTTTTGTACACCGCACATGCCCCGCTGCAAGTTATAGCATATTTAACTATATTTGCCCCCAAATTACGAAAAGATTCCGCTCCGTGGAGTAAGGGGAAGAGCAGACCATGCCTTATTTCCAGAAGAAACTGAAGTTTTCACGAAATTTTGTATTATTTGAAGGGTACCTGTGTCAAAAAAGCTGCAATCTGAGAAAAATGAATTTTAACTTGACATACTGTAGTGATCTTTCCCTGTATAGTGAAACTTTGAGTGCAATCGCTTCAATGGCCTCCTGAGGCTGTTCGAGGGATTCCATAAATTCCATAAATATTTCCACCTGATATTGCGCTCGACTTCGAAGAAACAGAACTTCGCTAGCAGTATCGAATGCCATATCTCCTAGGTAAATATTAGTCAACTCGGAGTTTCCACTTCGAAACTTGTTCGGCATATCATTCATGTTAATACATTATGTAGTCGACCTGTTCCTGTCGCTGCTTGGGACCTCTTTGGACGGCACGACCGGCTCCGAGGGAAGACGTTAGAGTCGAGTGCATGTGAATTTCACGTTAACTTTTCCCCCTAGATCGTTTCCCTCGGGTGGCCTCTTAGCTCGATGTTTCCTGTCCCTTCTAGAGATCGCAGATGTTGTTAAAATTTGTTTCAAGCAGAATCTGCTTGAGTAACGGCTTTTTGAGGTAATTTAATTTAATCTTTTTGAGGTAGTAACGGCTAGCTTGAGTAAGTGATTTTTCATTTGGTTTACTAATTTCATTCGAATGGAAATTATTTGACCTCAGAATAATCAGAATTGTCCTATTTTTCTGAGCTTCTTTGTACCTACATTTTTTATTGCAAATGAAAGTGTCGTAGGAATTTTGAAAATTTTTTTGTTTACCGATTACACAGACATATTTAAAAAAAAAATTTCTGAAAAATAATATTTTAAACACAAAACCATATAAATGCCCATAACAGGTATTAAAGAAACAAATTAACGCTTTCATGGGATCGTAAAAATACCTAATTTTTGCAATAAAAAAATTTCTTCAATATTATCATTATTATTGAAAAATTGTCAAAAAATTGCCTAATTCTCATCTTGTCACTACCACAAAAGTTTAGGGCGAGATTTTCCTGCTTGATTTTTTGAAAAAAAAAAAAACTATTTTCTCAATCATTTTTATTGAAAAATAGCTAGTTTAAAAATATTCTTTGGTCACTACCACAAGTTAAGGGTGAGATTTTACAATCAATTTTCCAACTAGATTTTAGTACATTTTTTTTTTTCACTTTTTGTTGATTTTGAGAACCTTTGCATCATCATCCTGAAAAATGTTTGCTCGCTGGAAAAGAAAAACGTTTGCCCTATTCATTCGAGCGCACGGACCGCGAATACTAGCGTGCGCTATCTTCTGGCGCATAGGAAGACGGGCTTCCGAAGCTGGGGAAGATGGCATGCAAAATGACAGTCTTATAGGAAGGGGGGCACTGCCCCCGGCCCTCCAGGACGGGGTACCCCAGGGATGGCAGTGACATGGGATGCCCTCGTTGGCCTGCATGCATTATTCAACTGTTTGTCAGGGCTGGCAGAGCGCGAATGCCTATCTCGCCACTTCTCCGTGCATTAGGTATACAACCGGTGCCATATAGTAGAGAGCACACCTGTCGTCCTTTGTGCGTCCTTAGGCGTACACCCTGATACGCCCTTTGAGGCGTACATGTCATCCCTTTAGCCAGCTTAGCGCTATCGGTCTTGCATTCTCGGCGATAATCCTATTTGCATGGACGCCTGGCAGGATCCTCGTATCGGGTACATTTTGGATTAATTGAAACCCAAAAAGCAATCTGCATACACAGCTGAGAGCTCGAGCGATGTTTGAGTGCAATCCATATCAGGGGTGCATAAATTTACCAAGTACCATTTTCTAGGTGAATTATTTTTTCAACTTTTTTCGCCTTAACGAATTATAAATGAAAAGGATGTTCGAAAAAACATGGCATTCTCAAAACGCATTGAGAATTTCCTTAACTGAATTGAGAATTTTTCCTAACTAAAATGACTTTTTTGAAAAAATAAAAAAAGCAGTATGGCCAAGCGAGATGGAACAGTGACTTGGAAAATTCTCAATTTGACTTGAAAAGTTCTCAAGTTGACTTGGGAAATTTCATGTTGACGTAGGAAATTCTCTATTGGAAAATTTTCAATTCGAGCTGAAAAAGTCTCAGTTTGCCTTGGAAAATTCATGCTTCGGTAAATTCTCAATTTGATTCCCACAAATCTCAATTCAGTCTGGAAAATTCGAGTTTTAGCTTGGAAAATTATAAGTTCGACATGGAAAATTCTCACTTTGACTTGGAAAATTCTCAATATGGCTTGGAAAATTTATCATTTGCCAGGAAATTTCCACATTTCTGTTTGAAAATGTTCAATTTGACGTGGAAACGCTATCCAATCGCAGGAAGTAACATTTGCTGTCTTCGTAATAATGGCACTAGCTCAGTGATATTTTTCCTCGAATATTTTCCCGTAGGGTCGAGAAGACGATAGAGATTTTTAATGGGCTTTCATTTTCGAGAGCTTCCATTCCCCAGTGCTCGTACACTTTGATTGACAACCTCGTTTGCTTCGTACTAAAAATAAACGTACTCCAGCCCAATTTCCGTATCTGTACGAATAGCACATTGATCCACTGGCCCCTTCCACGAGGATCACTGACGGCGGTAGAAAAAATATGAAAACTTCCCAGGCTGAGAAAGAGGGAAATTCGTCGGGGAGGGGGAGGAAAAGAGATAAAACTGGCTGTGAGCCAAGGGAGATTCTGAAAGTCGGTTACCCTTTTCCGTGGCAAAACATGAGCCCCCCCTTCGTGCGTCTGAAGGGCATTTTTGAGTGAGGTCTTTTTTTTTCGAGAGGGAAAATTAACAACCGCAAAACTTCTTGCCCTTATCACACTAACAGTAGCGGACGTAAGACAGAATAATAAATTACCATCGTATTTACAAGGTCTATGGTTAATTCCCAAATAACTGTCAATTTTCAATTTGGAAAAAAATTAAAATTTCACCTCTTTGAAAAATCTTGAAAAAATTCCTGCATGCTCCCAGGACCTTCCTAAGATTGAAAAAAATCAAGAAAAAGATCGGAATCGCAATCTTCAAGTTTTTAATTGAATTTGAAAATTTAGAATCCATGGAAGGTTACACCATTGGCGTGTACAGAATTATTGGCATTGCTACCAAGAAATAAGCAGTAAATGTAATAATCCTAAACTTCAAAAGAGTCTACCCTCAAAATTTCAGGTCAAAGGGATCAAAATTGCTCAAAATGATTCTCTTTGTAACCCTCCATGGAAAGCTGGTAACGTTCCATGGTCGGTTTACTGTAACCCTCCGTGGTCAATTGTAACCCTCCATGGGTATAAACTAAAATATGGAGGTTACAGGTTTTGCAGCATGGAGGGTTACATTTCAACTCTGCTCCTTAATTATAAATCAGGATTGAAAGATTACTGAATGAAATTGTTATGGGACGTTAGGTTGACAGAGAACTTTGATATTCTATAGGGGGGAAGGAGGAGAGTTGATTGAAAAAATTATGAGATACTCACATGGATGTTACACTCAAAAACCGACGGTCACGCTGACCACACCTTCTTCATCCAAGGCCACAAATCAACTGGCTTGACGTGGAAAGGGGATGGGGTAGTGGGTCGACCAGGGTTGCCACCTCCTTTCTCTCCTACTCCCATCAAAATATCCCGACATGGGAAATGTGTACTGTTCTTTCTAAAAAGTCCAAGATGGTACAAAGAAACGAAAAACTGACTTTGTGAGATCACTGACAGCGCAAAGCGCGGGTTTTTGAGCTGAAATCTTCATCACACACTCCATCACAATCTCTTACCACAAAACAGTCGCCTTTTTGTTTCTAGCATGTCATAGGACATTTCCAGGAATTTTCAAGTTAGAAAATCGTGGGCTGGGACAGCCATGGAGCGTTACCCAATTAGTATGTTGGGTTTCACCTCTGAAACAACAGGTAGCGTTCTTATTTCATGGTAACCTAACAGAACACACCTATTATTTACTGGAAAAAAATTCAAACATGTCTGAGTAGGGTGTTACTGCCCAGGGACAAGAAATTGACAGTTATTTGGGAATCAACCCTATCAACTTTTTCCATGCCGATCTGAAAGGAGAAGATGTCGATTATAAATTTTTCGTTTCTCAGCCTCGGCATTCGTGAGATTCGAACTTTTCCTCGGACGATTTTGCGCCTATCGGATTATGCGCGGCCTTTTATTATAATAATTCAACTTCCACCCTTTTTAACCGCTAATTGAAAACGATGGCTATCCATTAAGCGCCTCGGCTCTTTTCGGCCCTAATTCATCCTTCGCTGTAAGGAGTGGGTTTTTATTAAAATTAAGTGCTCCTGGAATTTCCGACAACTTGAAAACGGCCGCTGGAAGTCTTCAAAAGATCGGACTTGTTTTCTCGGCTGACGGGATCTTGATATCTTTTGAGTCAACTTTCCCCGGCCAAATTAAGTTGTCCCGGAAAAGAGAGCGAAGAGGAAGGTAAAGCCTTTTGATTGGCGTCGCGAAAATTTTCCACGGTCGCCTGAATCCGTAAAGCAGCAATCTTTCGCTTGAGGGAGCTGAAATCTTATCATCTCTCAAATCCTACGCATACACATGGTATAGGAGGACTAAAAAAAGCGCCTACATGAGCAATATTTTGGATGAATTCAGAATTGACGCTGAAAATAGGCAGGTACCTATTACCTAATGAAAATAGTTAAGAGCTTGTCCAAACGATGCTTGCCTTCATAACACTCAAGTAGACCTCCTTAAACACAACAAGAACAACAATCTTGAAGCTCCTCACGACCTATCTTGTAGCTCCTCACGACCTGTCTTATAGCTCCTCACGACCTATCATGAAGCTCCTCACGACCTATCTTAAAGCTCCTCACGACCTATCTTGAAGCTCATCACGACCTATCTTGTAGCTCCTCACGACCTATCTTAAAGCTCCTCACGACCTATCTTGAAGCTCCTCACGATCTGTCTTATAGCTCCTCATGACCTATCATGAAGCTCCTCTCGACCTATCTTTGGGCTCCTCACGACCTATCTTTGGGCTCCTCACGACCTATCTTGGAACTCTTAAAGACCGATCTTAGGCTCCTTGGGACCTATCATAAAGCTCCTCAAGACATATCTTGGAGCTCCTCACGACCTATCTTTGGGCTCCTCACGACCTATCTTGGAACTCTTAAAGACCGATCTTAGGCTCCTTGGGACCTATCATAAAGCTCCTCACGTCCTATCTTTGGGCTCCTCACGACCTATCTTGAAGCTCCTCACGACCTATTCAGGGTCTCCTTGCGACCTATCTTGGAGCTACTCACGACTTGTCTCAAGGCTCCTTGAGACCTATCTTGGAGTTCCTTGCAATCTGTCTTGCAGCTCCTCACGATCTTGGAGCCCCTCGTCGCTCAACTTGAAGACCCTCTCGATCTTTCTAAAGGAGCTTGAAGATGGGTAGTGAGGAGCTTGAAGATGGGTAGTGAGGAGCTTGAGAATAAGTCGTGAGGATTTCGAGATAAGTCGTTTGAAGCTTTATGGTCTAATTTGATGTAAAACAAAACGCCTCGACTCGACTTCTTACAAACATCCTTCAAACCTCAAAACCTACCAGTGTCTTGAATTTGGTTCCCCCTTCCAATGTTACAGATCCTCCACAAATTCCTGACGTACAAGCCGAAGAATGTGACCAAATTCGCTAACGGAACGCTAGGTAACAACACGGAGCTTCGCGGCCTTACCATTCCCGACATCTTGCGAAGCATCCATCGCTACAATTCTGCGCAGGCCATCAACAACGAGGATATTTTTGGACCAGTACAAAACGACACACTCATCATCGTCATACAAGTCAGTAGTGCGAGCTTTGAAATCAAAAATTTTCATATATTTGCCAATTTAGTTTTTTAACGAGATTTCTGGGAAAGAGCTCCATAATTCATGCAATGCAGATCGAATAAGTTAGGTACCTACCAAGAACCACCAAACTCGTGTTTTTTCAGATTCACACACGGATCGTCTACCTGAGGCATCTGATCGTCTCGCTGGCTCAAGCGAAGGACATCGAGACGACGTTGCTCGTCTTCTCGCACGACTTCTACGACACCGAAGCCAACGATCTGGTCCAGGCCGTCGATTTCGCCAGAACTTTGCAGATCTTCTACCCGTACTCGATACAGACGCATCCCGATACATTTCCTGGCCAGGCGAAGGGCGACTGCCCGCGGGATATCAACTACCAGCAGTAAGGAAATTCTTCGTCTGCATGGCATCCCTCAGGGAAGTATTGGAGGACCTTTGATTTTCATCATGCGCTTGTTGCAGGGCTCAGATTTTGAGATGCACCAACGCCGACCACCCGGATTTGTACGGGCACTACAGGGAAGCGAAATTCACTCAAACTAAACACCATTGGTGGTGGAAGGCGAACAGGGTATTCAACGAATTGGAAGTCACTCGCAATCATTCAGGTGAGAGGCTCGAATGTGCGATGGTGGGTTCTTGGGCAGGAAATACGATAACGTTTTTGAAATTAGGCGCATCGTTCGCTATTATCGTGGGCTGGGCTCTGCAAAGCAATCTCTCTCTGCAACATTCCCAGGTCCTTGCAGCAGCATTGCAGCTATCCCTTTGTTCTCCTGAGAAGCATGCGTGGATTCCATCGCCATGGTTATCAGAGCGTCTGGAGGCACCTTCTGGCATTTCCATGGATTCTTCTCAGGAATCGTTCCCTCTTGAGACGCCTCTTGGGATTCTTTTGGCATGGAAATGTGAACTTCTAGAGACGTCTTCCTGACTTTCGTTGCCATGGCAGTTATCACCATAGTTACCACCACCAGAGACGGCTGGATGGATTTCGTCTCTATGGAAATCGGAACCATCTATAGATGTCTCGAGGCATTCTGTTGCCGTGTAAACTGTCGCTCCTGGAGACGTCTCCATCTATTTCGTTGTCATGGAAACTGATGCTTCTGGAGAAGCCTCCACGATTCTGTTGCCACAAAATCTTATTCTCTGGAGACCCAACTATGGGTTCCTATGGCATGGAAACGGTTGCTTCTCGAGACGTTTCCATGAATTCTGTTACCAATAGCCATAGCCTCCAGAAACGCCTGGGTGGATATCATTGCCATGGAAATCAGAACTTCTGGAGACGTCTCTGGCATTCGGTTGAGTTGTAACCTGAAGCTCCTGGAGACGTCTCCATCAATTCCGTTGTCATGGAATTGAGACGTCACCATGGAGCCTGTTGGCATGGAAACAGTTGATTTTGGAGACGTCTCCATGGATTTTGTTCCCATGGCATTAAAGAGCATTGCCCCCAGTGACGCCTGCAAGGATTTTGTCACCATGGAAATCAGATCTCCTGGAGACGCCTCCATGAACTTTGTTGCCTTAGAAATGTTTGCCTCTGGAGGCGCCTCTATGGATTCTTTTGGCATGGAATCGTTCGCCTCTGGAGACGTCTCCATGGATTCAATTGCTACAGGAACTGATGCCTTCCCCTGGATTCTGATGCTATGGAAATTATTACAATTAATTGATTAAAATTTAATAAAATTAACAATTTAATAATTAAAATTTGGATCAAATTGATTGCCTTCTAAGCTGTTCAAGCTACAGTAGCATGTTTTAACAATATGATTTTCATGCTTTGCAGGTCTAGTGCTGTTTCTCGAAGAGGACCACTACGTTGCCAGCGATTTCATCTACGTTCTTCGACAAATGCAAACGGCCTGCTCTTTAGCCTGCCCTCAATGTAACATCCTGAGCTTGGGCACGTATTTGAAGACGTACAATTATTACGGCGACGCCAAAAAGGTACGCATTTGTGTAAATACGCCGTACACTTATACGATAGTATTTCAAGTATTCGCTTCTGGGTACATAATCATGTAATCGCTTCTGTTGGTGGAACGGAACGTGAAAATGATAAGCGCCCTTGGGTCGTTTGTATCAGAAATGTCATAATTAAGCCTTTTCTGGAAGTAGCGATAACTCAAAAGTGCGCTTATCATTTTGTATCATTAGCCCGTCGAGGTGTCACAAATCCTCCTCACTTTCCGTACCTTTAAATGTTGTTTGTCGTGCTTCTCCTGTTTCGGTAGCGTCCGAAATTCACGCAAAATTGTGACAAATTGTGGCACCTCTGTCTCTTTAAACGCTTTTTCACACATTTCAAATTACCGAACACCGTCTTCATTATTAACATCGCCGATTTCCATGTTGAACATTATTGAGCTTTTTGTGACTCCTGGTGGTGGAGGTTGCGGTGTTGACCCATTCATGCGCCTGCGGAAATTGCCTTTCGAAAAATCGGTCACAAAAATTTTCTAAAAAATCGATCTTCCGCCTCGGACCATGAATGGGTCGAACACGTTGAATGGGTTCCTCTCGTAATGGCAAACATGGTTGAATAACAATGCAGAAAGAAGCGCTGAGGGCACTCAAGCGGCACCAGACGCTGAGCGCAGCAGCTGTGCCGCCATCTTGGGGCTTTCATATCCTCCCGTCGCTGTACCAACATTACCACAAGGTATTAACCTTACAGACTCCAACGGAACAATTGAATGCCCATCGTACGACACGGAAACTAACCTTTTGAAACACTTCAACCAAAATGCATTACCCCGTTTTGGCCAAATTCTGTACTAAATGTTCGAATTTCATATCTTGATCCTTGAAATGGTTTTAGATGGTTGAAATGGATAAAAAATTAATTTAATTTTTTATGATATTCTTTGTTGTTTTTTTTTCCAATTTCCCCCCATACCTACATTTTGATGAAGCAGTAAAAACATAATATTCTTTTCTATCTTTACAAACTCACAAGTTTATTAGCAACATAATTTTTTCTGCATCCGTGTCAAAACAAAATCTTCCTCGTTGGCCTAAATCACGATTGTTTCCTTTTCTCTCAGAACTCCTGTTGCATGAAGTAATTGTAGTTTTTGGCTATTTCAGCACTCGGAAATTGCTATTATTTTTTAGCGCGTCGTTAAAATAATAGTTTATTTTTTTGCGAGTTGAAGCTCCATTTTTTAGCTTGTAATAATTGGTTTTTGGCCAGGATTCTGGTAATGGCTGGACGTTTTTTATTGACTATCCACTACTAGGTCTTTTGACTTGCTAAACTCCGATTTAAAACACCTCATAAAAAAATTTAAAATGAAAAAATGTTTACCTAAATTAAAATGTCTCAAAATTTTACTTTTCATAATTCCGGTTGCAACCATACAAGCAAAACTGTTCTATGTTTATGGACATTTCCAAAATGATTACAAAGAACCAATAAATAGGTGTTTTTCAAATGTCGAAATTCATTTTTATCCAAGACATCAATTTTAAATCAAGTCAGCAGACTCCCAACAGTTTTCTAGATACAGGCCGTTTTTGAGTTTACTAACCGCTGTTTTGATGTTATTTCTCCTGCATTGACTTCCTCACTTGCATCCGGATCGCATGCGACTGTAACTCGATGGCATCGAATGTAATTAATGAATAAAAAATATTAAAACATGCAAAGCGTATTAAAATCTTAACTTTTTAGAATTTCATTAAGCACTTTAATTTATGCTTAACATTCTATTTATCTTTTTTTCAAATGATGTTCGCTCTTTCCATCTATTCTGTGTTATTCTATCTCGTATAAATTTAGAACCAATTAATTAAATATTATGAGAACGTTGAATTAATAGACAAATACACCCCTCTCCTAAAACCTCTCAATACCATTTTATTCCTCATCGCTCCCCTCTTTACATGTCACTCCCCTCGACATAATTTGTACAAAAATTTGACATTTAATGTCAAATCTCCCCGTTTGCGTCATTCCCTCTTACAAATGTCCCTCCCCTTTAAACGTGTCACCCCCTCACCACTCATGTCACTCCTTCCAATCATATCTCCATGGTCAGAGGGTTCAAGGCGTCTGCCTAGAGAGCAGGTGGTGCCAGGTTCGAATCCTGCCAGCTGCCAGGGGGATCTTTGATATTTTCCCACTTGATCTATTTTAAAAGCTCATTTTGTCTCAGCCGCCCCACTATAGTCAGCCATTGGCCAAATTTCTATTTTTTTGTGGCATTCTGCCTTGTAGTTGGGTCCTATGCGGATTTAGTCAATTTTAATTTTATTTTAAAAAATTAACATAATTTTTTGCCCCTAAAAATGTTACATTTCAGTATGATTTCTTTAGAAAAAATCAAATAAAAATATTCGAAGGATTAATAATGGAAAATTTCGATCAAAAATTTTCATACCAAAATTTCAAAGTTTCAGGCGATTATCGCTCCTTCCTTGACGTTCATATTCGGAGTCAAATCCTGCTCGTATCTCGAGGGTATCTAAACATAATGTTGAAATCCATAATAATTCACATCTGTCTCATTCCAGGCCGAAGTGACGCCGTGGATTTCGTCCAAACACAACATGGGCATGGCTTTCAACCGTTCGGTTTGGACGGAAATGGTCTCCTGCGCCAGGCATTTCTGCTCCTACGACGACTACAATTGGGACTGGAGCCTTCAGCAAGTGTCCCAGATGTGCCTCAAAGTCAAACTCACGGCGATGGTCATGCGCGGTCCGAGGGTTTTCCACATCGGCGAATGGTTCGTATTCCTCGCTATCGACGAAATGATAGCGCCTTTTTTTTTGTGCGTAGAAGGTACTAATATATTTTGATATGTCTTTTAACCGAAGCAACAGTCTGACGAGTGATAAGGGCTTAAAAGTGATAAAATATCGGAAGTACTGCGGGTAATTCAAACACGGGTTGAACAGTGTGATAGGTATTACTGTGACACACATACCAGTTCAAGAAATTTGAAAAAAGGTTAAGAATTGAGGGAGTTATGGCCATTTTTGCAAATGACCACAGACACTTGTTCAGGAATTCCGGGTAAAAGTGTACGAGTCGAAGCTTTTTCTTAAGCACCGATCGATTTTAGAACGATTACAATACTTAACCTCGAAAATATTGTGAAAAACTCAATTCGCAACTCGAAATTTTCCAGCGGCGTTCACCACAAAAAGGCCAACTGCGAAAGTACGGCCGTCATCTCGAAAGTGCAGAAAGTGCTGGCCAACGCTGCCAAACATTTGTACCCGAGTCACCTGACGATTACGTACACGACGATAACGAAAAAGTCGAAAGTGCGCAAAGGGAACGGCGGCTGGGGGGACGTGCGGGATCATCAGCTGTGCATGAACATGACCATGGGCCACAGGTGACTATCATGATTTTCGACTAACGGGCGCAAAAATGTGAATTTTCGGTAGTGGTTGAAATCGAAACTGATCATTGCCTCCTGAATCGGCGATGTCAGACGTTAACTGGAGAATCCTAACTCAACCCACAAACCCAACTTGAAAACTCAAATTCCAAAATTTACTCACCAAATCAACGTTCGAACTCAACTTTCACACTTAACTCCCAAATGCAACTCACAACTCAATCGACTATCTCAACTATCAAACTAGATTCTCAAACGCAACCCACAAACTCAACACTGATACTTGACCCACTTACTCAACTTTCAAACTCAATACTCAAACTTGACCTACGAACTCAATCCAAAAACTATCATACATGACTCTTGAACTGAACCCACAATCACAATGTTGAACCTCAACTCGCAAAATCAACTCTCAAACTCAACCCATGTACTCAAACTTGGCCCACATACTCAACATTCAAACTCAACCTACAGAATAAACTCTCAAACTCAACTATCTACCTTGACTCTCAAACCCAACCCCCAGACTGAACAATCAAACTCAACTTTTCATTCGATTCTCAAACTCAACTTTTCATCCAACTCTCAAAACTTTTCATTCGATTCTCAAACTCAACTTTTCATTCGATTCTCAAACTCAACTTTTCATTCGATTCTCAAACTCAACTTTTCATTCGATTCTCAAACTCAACTTTTCATCCAACTCTCAAAACTTTTCATTCGATTGTCAAACTCAACTTTTCATTCGATTCTCAAACTCAACTTTTCATTCAACTCTCAAAACTTTTCATTCGATTGTCAAACTCAACTTTTCATTCGATTCTCAAACTCAACTTTTCATTCAACTTTCAAACTCAAACTCTCAAACTTTTCATTCGATTCTCAAACTCAACTTTTCATTCAACTTTCAAACTCAAACTCTCAAAACTCTCAAACTCAACTTTTCATTCGATTCTCATGCTCAACTTTTCATTCAACTCTCAAAACTTTTCATTCGATTGTCAAACTCAACTTTTCATTCGATTCTCAAACTCAACTTTTCATTCGATTCTCATGCTCAACTTTTCATTCAACTCTCAAAACTTTTCATTCGATTGTCAAACTCAACTTTTCATTCGATTCTCAAACTCAACTTTTCATTCAACTTTCAAACTCAAACTCTCAAACTTTTCATTCGATTCTCAAACTCAACTTTTCATCCAACTTTCAAACTCAAACTCTCAAACTTTTCATTTGATTCTCAAACTCAACTTTTCATCCAACTCTCAAAACTGTTCATTCGATTCTCAAACTCAACTTTTCATCCAACTCTCAAAACTTTTCATTCGATTCTCAAACTCAACTTTTCATTCAACTCTCAAATCTTTTCATTCGATTCTCAACCTCAACTTTTCATTCAACTCTCAAACTCAACTTTTCATTCGATTCTCAAATTCAACTTTTCATTCAAATCTCAAACTCAACTTTTCGTTGGATTCTCAAACTCAACTTTTCATCCAACTCTCAAAACTTTTCATTCAAATCTCAAACTCAACTTTTCATTCGATTCTCAAACTCAACTTTTCATTTGATTCTCAAACTCAACTTTTCATTCGATTCTCAAACTCAACTTTTCATTCGATCCTCAAACTCAACTTTTCATTCAACCTTCAAAACTTTTCATTCGATTCTCATGCTCAACTTTTCATTCAAATCTCAAACTCAACTTTTCGTTGGATTCTCAAACTCAACTTTTCATCCAACTCTCTAACTCGACTTTCAAACTCAACTTACAAACTCAGCTTTTCTTTTGGTGAACCTTTGAATGCATTTCTTCGCCTCGTAATGAGTTTCCGATTTTATCAATTCGCGCATCTCTCGTCGATTCTGTGGGTGATTTTGTTCGCTAATTTTTGCTTCTTGGGGCATCTCCCGAGCCGAATTATGTAAGCACTTTTTAAAATTTATACATTTCAAATGTATTTGCTCTCATTTTGTATTCCATTTATTTCAGGTAGCACAGGCTTTCGGGTGGCGCTATTAAGACGAGCCGCGACCACGGAGACGTCTGATCGTCGGCCACCCGATTTTTCGATTTTGAAATTTCCTTTTCGATCGCTGACGATGAACTTCCCGCCGATCAAATGAAACCGCATAGGTGAATAATTTTTTTCCCTTGAGTATTGAGTGTAACGTAAATTTTTGTTGCAATTTTAAGCAACTTTTGTAAGGGACGTTTCTCCGATAAAATCCTTCCTCAAAAAATAGGGTTTTGAAATTTTCGAATTGCAACAGTTTCCGAACTGCTGATGGGAACCCGATGAAGTTACACATCGAAATGTTTGTCTTGATCGTGCCCATCCAGGAAAATTGTCGAGAGCTCGCCATTTTGAGCGTGGTGGCCACGGGAGCGTTTTGAAATTTTAAAATTGATAACGCTTCGAAGGTGTTGCCACATTTTCACTTTTGGACGTCATAGTGTTACCCGGATCAAGAGGATTTAATTTGATATTTATATTCTGGATATTCTTCCAGTCCTTACATCACGGATCCTTCCAGGGTACTCAGGATGTGTTACTGGCAATACTGCATCTTCAAGATGAATTTCGACATTCTACTCTGCCCATCCAGATTGACATTTTTTACCGTTTCATTTTGGAAAAATCTCAACACCTACGGTGTATTTACCATTATTTGATTTCTAGTCATTGGTGCGAGTGTAAATAATGGCTATGTTGCATTATGAAATATTTTAAAAAAATACTACGATTTGGTTTTTCGAGAAAATCATCGAATAAAAGACACTTTGGAAACGTCTGGTGCGAGAAATTTACTCTACCATACAAATATAAAGTTTGTATTATGAAAAGTGCTATTTTTGTGAAACACCCCAACAGAGTTGGGTGCACTTTTGGATTATCAATTATTTATACCTTTAACTTAAAGTTGTATTCGATGTTTTGTTTTTAAAAAAGACAAATGTTCCAACAGTAAGATCTGAATTTTACACTATGAAACGAACTAAAATTTGTAAGCTCGACAGTTGAATCTTATTGTAAATTACGTCGGTCGAATCTCAAATGATCTGTTCTCGAATACGTGTGATAATCAAAACGGCGACCGTCGAAGAAATTTCGACCGGTTCGCGCGAATTTATTTTACGGCGAAAGAACGCTTTGTTTCTAAAAAATATTGTGATTCATTGTACAGAATAAAATGTAAGTTGAAAAAATGAAAATGTTCATTTTCCCCTCTTCAAGTTTCTATAAAAAACAACTTTTTTTGCGAAATTTTGATAATTAAATTGGAAATGAACTTTTCGAGTGATGTTTATTATGTGAATAAATGGAAAATACATCCCTCGGCTAATGGATGTTTTTGGTGTTCCAAGAAAATACAATTGAAACACATTAATCGAATTTATTGAATCAACGATTACATTTATACAAGCTTTACACGGACACTCAGGATAACGATCACATATCATGTCGACAGTACAAATCTCATAGAAAAACCGTCATAAAATTCCCATCCAGTCTTTGTCGGTTGATGGCATTTTTCAATCCGAGCGGCTGAAAAATTTTCGCCTTTTTTTTTTGTTTGTTAACACAGCTACACGAAAATATATCGATACAGTAGTGCAATTATCGCATAAGTCATGTTTCTCCGCGAAACAACTCCGCTTATTAAATATGTTAAATGTCACACCGGCGGTGAATTTTTCACGAGAACGACTAATTTTGATTATTTCGCGGGAAAATGAAAATATTTCGTAAAATCGAAGAAAAAACTGTTCTGCGTAATTTTCAAGTCGTTTTATCCTGGCTACGAACATCTACGAGGCCTGAGCTACGGAGGATTTGACGTAAAATCTAATTATCGAGGGGTAAAATAAATAATCTATGTACACCCGGGCCTGACCCGAAATTTTAGGCGAAATCGCCCGTTGTCTAATTTTCGAGTTAGCATTTGATATGGACGAAATTTTACGGAAAATAAAAAATATCTCAGAAACGGTTAAAAAAAATGTATGCCGTATTGTAGGATGCGCCGTTGAATTTTACAAGCTTCGACTTTGGAAAGTGAATTTACTGTAACATATTTCTGATATTTCGGCAAAAAAATAACAGCGAAGTCGTTGCAAGAAAAAATTCATGATTTTTAAAAACGCATAGGTTCTCTCTAATAACAATGTACAATGCTTAAAAAAAAAAAAGATAATAATTGAACGTTCACATGCTTTAATAAGTCTGATTCTGGGGATTTTTGAGGGCAATTTTCAGGAAATTTAACTCTGAACACGCCCATATGTAATTTGATGTGTTTTTCGCCGGAAAACTACAAAAAAAAATACGCGGCTTTTTGTCTATTTTGGCGATTTTTGTCCTCTATTCTGACGTGTCTGCAACACCTACAATACTTGGCCGAACTGACAAAATTTTCCAATATACTTGGTACATTTTTACGTCAAATGGCACCAATCGCACCACGGTAAGTGCAATAACCAATTTTTGGCGACGGTTTAAAGCCAAAAAATTCCCATTTTTCATCAAAATACTCAATGGATTTATCGTTTTTCATCAAAATGCCATACTCTTGGGTAGGTATTGTCGACCGCACCCCCAAAAACCCACCAGAACCTCCCAAAAATTCAAATGTTTTTAAGCAGCGTGAACGATAATTATGAACTTCCCAATGAGCGCATAGACTATCAAAAATACGGCGAAACTTCGAATATCAAAAAATTCTGTCAATTTTGGGACAAAATGAAATTTTCCGAAAAATACACCGTTTTTGAGGTATCAATTTAAAAACTAAACAGCGCAGCCGAGAATCCAATTTTCCAGCGTTCATCTCTGAAACTATCACAGATATGAAAAATATCTAAATCAAAGTTGCAGAGAATTTTCACTAACTTCGATTTCGATATTGGTGAAACCGTTTTTGAGATACAACCGAGGAAAAATTCACTATGGGCCTTCCGAAGGGCTGAATACGCAACAGTCCGAATGCAATAGAGGCCGAAAAATCGAGAAAAATTTTATTCGAAAGTAAAAACAACAAAAGTAAAACGAAACTTCTGGAATTTGATTTTCAAATCCTGCAATGATGGACTAGCAATTATTTTAGATGAAAATCCGCCGAAAAATTTTCCAACTTTTTCAGGCAAGAACGGCGAGGAAAATTTATGGCTCAGTTTTTACGTGAAAATCTCGCGAGAAAATAAAAGTAACAGTCGACAACCCGGATTGGGGGAATGACAGTTTTCGAATCGGCTCTCCTCTGCCGTTCTTGCCGTTGGGGAAATTATTAGAAATCCTACCTACCTAAATTTCGATATATTAGCAGTGGGGGGCTACATGTGGAACAGGTTGGAAATGCCGTTATCCGTTGCCGACAGGGCGTCGTGCGACGGTTTCTTCGCCGTTTCGATCCTCGGCAGGTCTCGCATGGCGACTTTTTTCCTGAACAGCTGACCGACGTTGCGGCCGATCAACTGAACAAATCGGCAACAGAAAAATTGAAGAAATCGTCAACGCAAAAATTGAAGAAAAAACGCTGCTAAGTAGATTAGTGACATGGGTACATTATTTGTCTGGGTATCTCAGAAAATAAAGTTCAAATAGTTGGAGTAGGTCGGTTTATCATCATATCATTTGTGGAGTAATGGTCAATCGTGAATTCAATTATGCCGAAAAGGTACGTTTTCACAATGATGAATAAATAGGTAGGTATAAAAAGAAAATACCTGGCGGCTGCTTTCAAAGAAATATTTCCTGAGGCCTGGCGGCTCGAAGGCAGCCATTTTGTTAACCGCGTTAACAGGTGACAACTGTTATCAAGATCCGCCCCATAAACATAACGACGGTGAAGTGGTGAGATCTCGTATCTCCATTTTGTTAAGACCGCCACTATTCCTATGGTACCCTATGTAACCACATTGAATTTCCATGACATCTCTAATGTGCACGTGCAGGTACGAAATTGGAGATACGAGATCTCACCACTTCGCCGTCGATAAGCTGTCTAATCCCAGCTTCACACTTTCAGTTTCTAATAGCCGAATTGCATTTTTGCAGTTCTGAGCCAATAAACGACGAAAGAGGCGGTACCAAGATCAAGGGTGGGAATGTTACAGCCGCCATTTCGTATTCCTCACGCCTTGAACCGATTGGAACATGGGCCGTGAACCCAAGAAAACTGCAAAACCGCAATTTCAGCAGTGTCACTGCCCCCAAAATTGACCCCGTTGACCAAAATCTCGAAAAAATTCCTGACTTCACGTTTTTTAGTCAATGACTAAAGATTCAGGCCAAAAAACCCGAAGTCAAATCCATCATTTTTTTTGAAATTTTTCCTAGGCTGATACCTTGGATTTTCCTGCTGGAATCGGTTTTTTGAATTTTTCTCAGTCCTGAAGAGTTGCAGAAAATTGCAAATTTTTTGTGTCATGTACCTGCCCAAAACATAATAAAAAATATTTTTTTTTGAATTTTAACATTTTTTTTAAAGGGTCAAAAAAATATTTTTTGTTTAGGTAAAAAATTAGTCTTTAAACCAGTTTTTGATCACTAAACCCCAATCAATTTTGACTTATAGGGAGTGAAAAATGTGTAAAAACCTTCAAGGAATCCAACGAGCTCAAAAAATTCAAAATCGGTTCAGTAGAACTCCCTCAAATTGCCAAAAACGCGAAAACGCAGAAATCGCATTAAGAAATTCAAGCCAAACCGATTCAAAAACAAAATTTTCGAATTTTTTCGGAAAAACCACCCTATCTTATGGTAAATCAAGCGAGAAACCCGGGAAAAATACTCAAAAAATTCTAAACCCACGGCATCACCTTCAAAATTGAGATTTTGTGTTTTTTCAAAAATATACCCTAATTATGCCGAATTGGACCCGTTAACCTTTCCCGATCGGATTGCCCGGACAATATGCCTCAAGTTGGACCAAACCACAACTTTCAAGACTAATTTAGTCAAAATCGGATCAGTATTTCAATACGAAGTGGCTGGACGAAATTTTCGGCCAAAATTTCGTCCATCCACTTCGTATCGAACCGCTGATCCGATTTTGGTGCGGTTGGTCCTAAAAGTTGTGTTTTGCTCCAACTTGAGGCATATTGTCAGGGGAACCCGATGAAAAAATTTTAAGGGGTCGAAAACCCAAAAAAACTGTTTTTGAGATCATGACTTTTTTTACATTTGATCGTTTTTGAGTTGTCTAGAGTTGATTCAGAGGATTCCCTTATAGGAGGTGCACGTCACAAGAAAAGTTGCTAAACGCTCGTTTTTTTTTTTTGAAATCGGACCACTCTTTCTATGCGTTTTGCTGCTGACGGCGTACGGCGTACGGCGGACGGACAAAAAATTTTTATTGCAGATTCTTGTTCTAGAACCTCTGAAACGTGAAAGAACAAATTTTCAGGGGGTGTTGTAAAAAAATTTTTCTTGATCAATTACATAGGTACATTTTTTCTGGAAATAATGTACCAAAATCAATCGTAATTTTCTCATGGCATAAAAAAAATGGAAAATGGAAAGTGAGAATAGAAAGTGAAAGTGAGAGTGAAAGTAGAAAGTGTGAGTGAAAGTGGAAAGTGAGAGTGAAAGTGAACGAAGAAAGTGAAAGTAAGGGAACACAGGAATAGAATTAAAAACTGGTTTTCTGAATTGTCAATCTTTGTAAGAGGGCTTACCGGGCTAGTGACTTTTTTGAACATTTCCTTTTTGCCTTTTTCAACCTTGTTGCCCTTCTGGACGTCTTTCAGCATTCGATCGTCCAGCTTTTGCAGGTCGGCCAAACTCACGTCGGGAATTTGTTTCATCACCTGAAAATTTTCGAGGATTGATGGTAACTTGATAGCTAAACATGAAATTAAGTAAATTAAATCAAATTTTATAATAACTCGACACGCTAACGGGTAAAAAAATAATTTCAATCTATAGCTGATAACCTATTTTTCTAACCTGCACAATCGAAGGTGCAAGTGGCCTAAGGAGTCCGTAAAGCTGCGTTCCAAGGACGAGGAGAGACCCCTGGTTAGCGTCGTGCTGGCCGTGGGTCTGGAGGCCGAGGAGGACGGCCAGAATAGCGTTGCCGGCCAATTCCTCGTTCATCCGGCCGACGCTGACGAGGTGGAATATGACGCCGCCGAGGAGCCCGGTGCATTTCAGGCTGGCCGTACTGTCAGCCCAAGAAAGAGCCCTGGACATTTTTATGAAATATTATTCATTAATATCACTAAATTACATTGCTTGCCATTTCATTGATATTATTCTCGACATCAGGCTCCTTCATCAAGCCCCGTTCAGAAGCCTCATTCGGCGAATTCGCCAATTAAACGATCAAAAATTGATCGGAAAATAATTTTTCCCTCACCGAAGCAAACAAATCGTCACTGCTTGGCAGGTCTGTTCGCACTGGAGTACTTTTGCGCCGAGCTCGCTTACGGCGTCGTTGTTCTGCGGCGGTTTCTCCGCATCTTCGACGTCGATGACGCCGTAAAGGGTCGCTTTCAAAACGTCGACATACTCACGCGTCATTGTCCGGTTCAACATGTCTTCCAACATTTCCTTGAGGGGAAACAAAATAAAACCAAATTGCTCACAGTTGCTCGGCCAAGTTCCAACTGCTATAACTCCTGAACCACTGGACCGATTTTAAAGGCTTTCTCCTCTGCGTACAGTTCGACGAGCAAACATTTTTTTCAGGAATCGGAAAACCCAGAAAAACGCGGAGTTACAGAGTTATCAGCGGCTAAAACGGATACAGCATTATAGCGGACATACTTGTGCGTCTGTATTCTCTTCGTCGACGCTGCCATTTTCCGTCAATTGGGACAAGTGCTGCCATCGCGTGCTGAGCCTTATGTACACTGAAAACACATTGCTTTTTACATTTTCTCAAAAAACGTCACTCGAAGATTTTAGCGATTAATTTCCATCACCACTTACTGTAGGGAGTCAGGTGAGCCAGCACTGGCAGGAGGACCGAATCGTAACAGGAGACGGGGCAGCTGGTGACGAAGGATTTCAGAAAAACTCTAACCAAACTCCTCAATCTGTTGTCGGGGACGAACTGGAAATCGAAAAATGAACGTCGAAACTCATAAATCACCGCTAGACTTTGGAATTCATCCAAAAACTCGAGAGAAATTGTCAGAAATAGTGTCGAGAAGAATATAGAAGAAAACTCACCTCCAGATTTGAAAAAACAGTGGCGATCAGGGTAGGAGCTAAATTTGGAATATTGTAAATTTCGTGCGGCAACGAGTGGAAAGCGTGTCCCAGGGCGTGGAACGTGTCCTCGTACATGCTCGAGATGAAATTCTGCATTCGCTGCAGAGGCGTCGTTTCACCTTTGACGTCGGCGGCGACGCCGTCCGACGCCCCGCTGTTGCCGACGCCGAGCAAATTCTGCTTCTCCAGATCGAGCATCGTGTAAGCGCCTTGGTAGCCCTGCAACGGAAATGGACATCCATGAATTTTGTCATTATTGAATCACTTCGTACAGGTTTGAATTTACTCCAAAATCAATCCAAACGGCAATTGCTTCACCCTGGATCCACATCTGCTCCGAACAGGAAACTTTCTCTCTGAACCTCCGTCGATCTTCGATTGGCGTACTAACCTCTGATAGGAGGGCCAAAGCTTGCGGCGATGTTAGTCCGTGCAGGACCTGGCACAAGGCGAGGAGACCAGGGAACAGCGGAATGACGTGAGGCGCCGCCGGGTTCCTGTAGATAGGATGACCTGCAGGCGTAGTACACACGAGAAATCCACCACGAACGGCCAGCTCTGGATCCGATGGCCAAACGCAACGCTTCACCACCGCCAGCAGCACTCCTAGGCATCTGCTGATCTGCAACGTTCAACATTGTGAAGTATGCGAGCTACGTTTAGGTACATTATAAATTACTGAAAAGCCGCCATTTACCTGGGATCGGTTCTGCCCGTTCGTATCGTCCGACCCGGGCTCGACTGGTGGCTTGTTAAGGCCGATGTACGCCATGAAGTCCGCTGTCGATGAAAAAGCGGTCGTCGTCAAGAGCAGCCATGGCATCGTGATAGGCGTCACAACTTCGCCGACGAACCGGCTCTCCTTCTCGTAATCGCAGAGGTGATTGCTGATTAACAGCAACGCTTCCTGAAGAGGACAAAAAATATGCAATTTAAGGCCATTGCGATAAGTTTTTTTTTGCAGATTGCGTTTGATTTTAGTGACTAGGCTGGCGGAAGGCAAATTTTCATAGTCGAACCTGCAAACAGAGAGCCTCCATAGAAGACAGGACGTGAGCCTTGCTCTGCAGGCTGGCCACCGTGCTGTGAATCCTCGAAAACACGGGCAGCAAGAGGAGGGGGTATTTTTGAGCGATTTTCACCATCAAAGAGACGGCGTGACGTCGTAAATTCTTGACGCCGCGGGACCTTTGATTCTTCGGCTCGCCCGGCACCGTGAAGACAAGTGTGGCGAAAATCTTGTCAAGTACGCGAGGCAGGTAAACCTAAAAAATTTTATGGATTCCAATGTCCAATAACCGAAAAAATATATATTTTGTAAGACATTTATCGCTTCTTCGTTTGAAATGCTTTGTAATACTGTTCAGATTTCGAGGCTTACAGCGGTGGTTTCAGGCGGTGCCATGCTCAGGAACACGAACAGTGCGGATATGCAGGACAGCATGGCGGATAGAATCAGCGGATCCGTCGGTTCGAAGGCCAAGCACAGATCTAGAAGGCGAAGACCGCTCAGGACGTCCGGCCTTTCCTTGGCCATGACAAGTTTGCTAAGAACTGCGTCCAAAGCCTGGAAAAATTGCGAGAAAAACTGGAGTATAGTGTGAGTTGGGAAAAGAGGAGTAGGAGATGGGGGAGCGGCGAGGGAGGAGGTGGAGCGGTGAGAGAGGGGGAGGGGAAGAATGAGAGAGGTAAGAGGGGGGGCAGAGGCGGAGAGGGAGGAGGGAGAGTAGGAGGAGGGGGCTCAAAATTATGAGGAAAGTTCAGCTAAAATTCAAACAATTACCAGGGAAAGCGCATCCCATTCTCGATACAGGACCGAACTGAGGGTGCAAGGCTCGCTGCTATTGGAGGCCATCGTTTTCCGTATCTGCGCCTCCAGCCATCGCTCAACGTAAGTGTACGTTACCAGGGGAGCTACTAAAGTCGCCTAAAAACCATGAAAAAAAGATAAATTTTTAACCTATCGTCAATACATAACCAGTGGAAAACCAACAAAAACTGTTTCATCAAATTTGTCAAAAAACTTACCTGTTTGAACGTGTCCAACAGCTCAACTCGGTATCGGTGGAAAAATCCGTTGTACTCATCCTCGGCGTCGTAGTCTAGAACGGCGTACGATTCAGGCGTGTTCGGCTCCACTAGCGATTTCGAGGAGGGAAACAGAACCTAGAAAATTACATCATGCACATAATTAATGTACTAAAGATGTACTATTTGGTTGTTCTAGCAACAATAGTATAACAACAATTCAGGGACAACAACTACAAAGAGAAGAAGAACAAAAACATCAAGAACAACAACTTTAATGCAACAATTCAAGAAAAGTAACTATAACAAGAAGAA
Source organism: Nesidiocoris tenuis (assembly GCA_036186465.1). Lineage (NCBI taxonomy): Eukaryota > Metazoa > Arthropoda > Insecta > Hemiptera > Miridae > Nesidiocoris > Nesidiocoris tenuis. The sequence continues at coordinate 1,320,747 of AP028918.1, forward strand.
GAAGAACAACAACAACAACAGCAACAACAGTAGTTTACTTACTTTCAGAATTTTTGGACCCGCAGCGTCGACCCATTTGGGCACGAAACTGAGGAATACTTCATCTTTGGAAATCTGGTCATGCTTCATCAACTGGAGCCACAGGGAATTGGCGTAGTAGACGAGCGAAAGCGAAGCGTGGCGCGTGAACGTAACTATGGCCTCGAGGTACATTTCGAAATTCGGCGGCCGAGATTCGGTCTCTTTACTCCAGAGCGAACACAATTGCGAGCCGAGACCTGTCAAGACCTGCAATTCAAACGAGCAAGTTACTTGAAGGATCAGGGGTAAGCGCAAGTCGGGCATTTCCGCCAAGTAACAGTAGCAGCTTAAAACTATTTTCACCTGAGTCAATTTTTTTAGGAACTGATAATTTTTGTTGACCGAAGTATCGGCGGCGCTGAAAATGCAACGCATGGCACCTTCGCTGAAGAGGACCAGAAGCGGGCGCCGCTCGTCGGCTTTGCCTTTTCTAGAGACGATCTAAAAGAAAAATAGGTGAAATAAAAAATTGAAAATAAACAGAACCCAAGTGCCAACCTGCAATTTCTAGAGACTCAATGATTTTATCTTGGTGATACCTGGAGAAGGCATTCGGCAGCGCCGTCCTGGAACGGCTCGTTGTTCAGCAATAAGCACAAGTATTGGAGCATTTTGCCATCCTCGGCCATAATGTGCACCATGGAGACCCATTCGACGAACCCGCCCAGCGTCAAGAGGACAACCTGCGATAATATTTGTTTGTCAAAATCGCTGATTTCCTTACACGCACAAAAAAAATTGAAATCTTGAATTTCACGCTCACCTGTACAACTTGGGCGTGCTTCGAGGCTTCGAGTAAATTACCGACCGCCGTGTTCGTACTGTACAAATCGTGATGCTTTCCTATCAGGCCGCGGAAAAACGTAAATAGGTCGGCCATATTGACGGTCAAAGCCTGATAGATATCTTTTCGTCGCTGGTTGGATTCCAGATTCTGAAATAATCGGAATAGTGAGCGAAAGAAAACTCTACCAAAAAGTGCATGAGTGGGCGGAAGATTTGTGTGATTCAAGTTCAAATGAAGAGCGATCACTCTTGGGTGGGAGTCACTTAGTGGTCATTCTTGGGCGGGAGTCACTTTGTGATCATTCTTGGGCGGGAGTCACTTTGTGGTCATTCTTGGGCGGGAGTCACTTTGTGGTCATTCTTGGGCGGGAGTCACTTTGTGGTCATTCTTGGGTAGGAATCAGTTTGAGGTTGTTCTTTGGGGTGGAAGTTACTTTGTGGTCATTCTTGGGTGGGAGTCACTTTGTGGTCATTCTTGGGCGGGAGTCACTTTGTGGTCATTCTTGGGCGGGAGTCACTTTGTGGTCATTCTTGGGTGGGAGTCACTTTGTGGTCATTCTTGGGCGGGAGTCACTTTGTGGTCATTCTTGGGCGGGAGTCACTTTGTGGTCATTCTTGGGTGGGAGTCACTTTGTGGTCATTCTTGGGTGGGAGTCACTTTGTGGTCATTCTTGGGCGGGAGTCACTTTGTGGTCATTCTTGGGCGGGAGTCACTTTGTGGTCATTCTTGGGCGGGAGTCACTTTGTGGTCATTCTTGGGCGGGAGTCACTTTGTGGTCATTCTTGGGCGGGAGTCACTTTGTGGTCATTCTTGGGTGGGAGTCACTTTGTGGTCATTCTTGGGCGGGAGTCACTCTCTGGTCATTTGAACTTGAGCAAATCAAAAATTTACACACTGTGCAATAGTAACCGCAATGCAATGCTGACCTGGAGAACGGCGACGTCTTCGACAAGACGGAGCAGCACGTGGAGGACGAGTTCCGTCTGTATGCAGCCTCGAGAACTGCATTCGTTCAGTTCGGCCAGTAACGTGGGCCACTGCTGGGGCCATTCGCGTTTGATCATTTCGACGATAACGCGAGACAGGGCGTCCTTCATGTGCGCCATGTTCTTGTCCTCTAGCAACGAGTTCATTCCACATTCGACCAGTTTCATGGCATTTTCCTGTTTCAGAATGAAAATGGTTGAAAAATCTTGGGAAATCGATCTGAAAACAATCGAAATGCTACAAATCTAGGGCGACTCACCTTGATAAAGAGTTTCTCCTGATGCGTCAAATCGTACCATTTGTACTTGATGCAATGCTCCATTAGCTGCAGGCCGAAATGGCGGACGAAATGGGAGTATTGCGGCCGCTGGGCCAGGAACAGGCCGCACTGGACGCACAGCGGACTTTTCTCCTTGAACAGTTCGCAGGCGTTGTACGCTTCGAGTCGCTCGGCCTGCGAGGCGTTCGGGTTCATCGTCAGTTCGACGGCTGTCGCCAACTGTTCAGCGACCACGGTGATCTCGTCCATTTTCGACTGGAGGGCAAAAAACATTTTTTAATTTGCTAGCTAGTCGGTCGAACGGCCATCTTCAGGAACATCCGAGATCATCAGTCTCGATGGTTTCCGACGGTTGGAACGGCTATGGATGGACACCTAATCATCAAACTACCTGACAGTTTTTGAACAGATTTCAAATAGGAGGAGGTTGCTCAAGTCAATCTTTCAAATCAAATAGCGGTGCAGTCTTAGCTGTTATTTATCTGCTGTACTTGGCTGTTATTTCTTCATTTTTAATTTTTTCCTCGTCCCCCTGGCTCCTGTAAAACCCCCGAAATATTTCACCCCCAAAATCCCCCTCAGGCATTAAAAAACCCCGATATTTGGGGAGAAAACCCCGAACTCGGCAACACTGGTGTGCAGCGAGCAGAGTTGGATAGTAATGATTACTTTTAGTAATGATTACTTTTTAAATTACTTTTTGAATTACGCTGAGATTAATTGCAATTCCCATTCCAATTCCTGTAATGGTAATCGAAATTCCAATTACTTTTTTAATTACATGTAATGGGAATGGGTTTTTTGAATTCCCATTACAGGAATTGGAATGGGAATTTAGTAATCCGATTACTCGCGAGTAATCCGATTACTTCCCTGTAATCCAATTACTCGCGAGTAATTAGAATACACTGCATAAACATTGATTCCTCTGGAGATATCATGGAAATTCAATGTGGTTACATAGGGTGTCATAGGAACAGTGGCGGTCTTAACAAAATGGAGATACGAGGATTCACCACTTCGCCGTTGATATGCTAGTTGCGTTTCTGTCGTGTACCTTTATCGACAATCACTCGGGACTCAAAATTACAATTTTTGTCCGAGAGCCGATTCGACCTTGGGGCATTTGTCATGGTGGCGAAAGAAAAGTCTTTCAACTGTAACCACATTGAAGTTCCATGACATCTCCAGAGAAATCAATGTTTATGCAGTGTATTCTAATTACTCGCGAGTAATTGGATTACAGGGGAGTAATCGGATTACTCGCGAGTAATTGGATTACAGGCGAGTAATCGGATTACTAAATTCCCATTCCAATTCCTGTAATGGGAATTCAAAAAACCAATTCCCATTACATGTAATTAAAAAAGTAATTGGAATTTCGATTACCATTACAGGAATTGGAATGGGAATTGCAATTACATTTCTTCAAAGGAATGGGAATTTGTAATGGGTAATGGGATTCCTTTTTTATCAACCCTGGCAGCGAGTAACCACAGGGCCTAGGACACTACCTTGTGGAACACCTTGTCCAGTGCTCGCCTGCTACTGTTCCTAGCGCTGCATCCATAAGCACATGGACTTTGTGCCTTCGCAATCTAGCAGATGCGTTTATCGCGACCTGAAATCTCTAGATTCGGTTTGTCTGTGCGCCACGGCTGCAATCGTAACCATCGATTCCAATCGTCGTACGAATCGCGTGTGAATTTTCGTTCGTCTCATAAGTAAGTATTTTAGCCCTTTTTTGTTCTTTAACGTTCTTTGTTGAATATTGAAGCGACGATTTCAGCCAATTTAAGTAGATGGAAAAACATTTAATTACCAAACATGATGAAGTAATTAATAATCATAATCATTAAAGTAATAATGATAAAACAAACGCAATTAGTGAAATATCTGATGAAATCACAGCTTCTCGTTGCTAACACGAAGACGGCACCACGTTTTGGAGACTTGACCGACTTGGTGACAAGAGCATTCAAAAGGCACCAAATTCGACCGAATCCATCCTTAATGGAAAATCGGTTCGAATTCTTCCTCGCCGATTTCCGAATTTTCGTACGTAAGGCATAGCGGCGAGCAACATACGGCGAAAAACGGGCAACCACGTCCTCTGTAACACGCAGTTTTAACCCAAGGAGCTCACAGCACGGAAAATTGTACTTACTGATATTTTGAGAAAAATCCGCTCTTCAGCAGCAGAGAAGCTGTTGTTCGATTCTAATCGACGATTATTCGTGTAGGAACTTGAATTATTGGAAATATTAGCGAAACATGACGACCTATCGAAGTAACATGGGCAACAACATTATTGTTTATCTCCGCCAGTGTTGCCAAGGTGCGGACGTCAAAAACCCCTGAGACAACGTCAAAAAACCCCCAAATCCCCCCAAATCAGGGCAAAAAATCCCCGGAAATCCCCCAAAAGTTAAGGACGAACTAAAAATAAACTATTTCACATAAAAAAGGACCTAACTCCATATTAAACACCTACAATTTTAAATTGCACCTAAAACTATAAACTATTTAGTGCTCATTCTCTCCTACTTCCTATCATCCAATTTATACGTACAATCGAACTTTTATACGAACCTTCAAACTTGACAATTACACTGACAAGTGTAGCTCGCAAAGACAGTTAAAAGATTAATACAAATCGGGTATGTAGCAACCAAATTCTCGCAACTTTATTTGAGTACCTATCTTTCAAACCAAATAGCTATGGAACGGCAGTCTTAGCTGTTATTTCTTCATTTTTAAACTTTTTCCTAGTCCCCCTAACTTCCACGAAAACCCCCAAGAAAAACCCCCAAAAAATGTCACCCCCAAAATCCCCCTCTGGCAAAGAAAAACCCCCCAATTTTGGGGGGAAAACCCCCAACTTGGCAACACTGATCTCCGCTGTTGCTGCTGTGGTGGATTTTGAGGTTATTTGACCGAATGGCATTCCGTGATAGTGATTGTCTTCAGACGATCTATGGTAGACAAAAAGTCGTTAGTGATTTCCTAAAATGATGCGCCGGGAAAGTTGAAATTAACATTTAGCACCCAAACTTCACATTTTACCTACGTTTGCGAAACTAGAAAAACCAGTAAAAAGCCAAAAAAACAGTTCCTAGCTACAACAGGCATGTAAGTTTGGAACCAAAGCACCGATGGGATTTCGAACAAAAACTCGAAAAAAACCTTAACAAAATTTTTGATTCGCCTCGTTCAAGATAAATTTTCAAAAAATGGATTTTGAAGATGATGCCGAGAGGTTAGGAAGAATTGTTTTGGTTTTATCGCTCGATTTACCGAAGGATAGAATTTTTTCTATAGAATTTTAAAATGTATTCTTTTATCGAGGTCAATTTGAGGGGTCTCTCTCGATCAATTTTGAAGAGACTTACAGGTGCATCAAAACTTTTTAATTTTTATCCTAAATCAGAAAAATTTTTTGAGCAGCAGTTGTGTTCACCTAGTTAACGAGGGTATTCACGTTCATTTCTGAAACAATGGCATTTTTCCACCATCAATCACTTTGTTTGTTGGAGAAAAGGCACAGGCTTACGTCTGTGAACCAGGGAATTGGCTATGCCTTCCAAATTTGAAGATAATTCAGGTCGATATAGGAAATTTAGTGACATTATTCTGGATGCAGGTAGCGAATTACGAACCAAAATCTTATCGTATATTTACAGCCGCAACTACTTACAAAAAAACTTTCTTACGGGCTAATTCACAGTCGAGAACGCACGCTGAATGAAGGCGTATAACAATTATTTTTTGTGCGAAAAATGAAGAACTTCTTCGATATGACGTCTATTGTCCCGAATCGGAGTTTATTTTGTCGATACATTATTAGTATATTTTGCGCAAATATTCGTCGAAAAGATGAACGTAGAAGCCGGTGGCGTCGAGGCGCTTGTCGTCGCGTCCGCCTTCCTTAAGGAGCCGCTGGAGGTCGTTGCTGTGGCCGGCCAAGTCCCTGACTGTCTGAGCGTGCTTGCCGCTGAATTTCTCCTCGATAAAGTGCGCCAACTGCAGAAAAATGTCAAAATTTTAAATACACCTTGACCCTCCCCACTTTTTCGCCACCTTGACCCTCCCCACCAATCACCACCTTGACCCTCCCCACCAATCAACACCTTGACCCTCCCCACCATTCACCACCTTGACCCTCACCACTCATTCACCACCTTGACCCTCCCCAGTCCTTCACCACCTTGAGCCTCCCCACCATTCACCACCTAGACCCTCCCCACCAATCACCACCTTGACCCTCCCCAGTCCTTCACCACCTTGGCCCTCCCCAACATTCACCACCTTGACCCTTCCCACCATTCACCACCTTGACCCTCCCCACCCATTAACCACCTTGACCCTCTCCACTCATTCACCACCTTAGCCTTCCCCACTCGTCCACCTCCCTTGCTCAACGTTCCATCCCCCTACCACCATCTTGGCTCAACAACCCGCTCACCACTCAGCCCACAATTCCCGATCGATGCCTCATGAGTGCCGTTTACCTCAATATCGTGGTTGTGCTGGATTATCGGCTCTTTGGCTTCCGATGCGTACTTCACATTATCGTGTTTGATCGAGTCTTCGTGAAGAGCGTTGCCGCTGATGGCCAGCTGCTTGTGAAGATCCAGAACTTTGGCGAGGCTGGAAATTTCGCTCTCAGCTCGGGCTTTGCCAACAGGTGGAACGCCGTATTTCTGAAAAGTTAAAAACAAATTGATCTGCATATAAAAAATTAGTAAAAAAATCAACTTCTAAAACAACCAAGTCATTGCTTTTCTAAACAATGCTTGAAAAAACTTGATTTTTTATTTATTTTTGGCACATTGATGCTAACGGATTATTTGGCCTACCTGTGGCGGGTTTTCGTAAATGAGCGATTCAAAATCTAACTCGACCCCTCGTTTGCCCAAGTATTTGGCCAGTTCGATGGCGTCGTCCCAGGTTTCGTCGGACAGTTTCCTGTACAATTTGGCAAAACCTTCACGATCCTTCTTGTAATTGTTGAAATTGGCCCACTGGAAATGAAAGTTGACAGTTAAATAATTTATGTCTCATATGGCAGACATACATTTCCAAGATTTTTCATCAATGAGGACTGAGCTACCAATATTTCACCGAATTTTGGCAAAAGTTTCGCCTTCTAACCTGCAAAAGGTATTCAAAGCTGTTGGAAACATGTTCCTTGATGTATCTGCGAAGTTGATCAGCACGTTTGTCAATGGCCCCGTAGAGTGGCGAGCAGGGTTTCAATGTGGCTGTTCAAAAAAGTGAAAAGCACAATCCAAAAATTATAAAATTTGAAAACTAAAATGATGAATAATCCAAACAATTAATTCAAAATTTTAATACTTTTTTATTTTTAAAAGTTGGTACAATCCAAAAATAATAAACAAGTCGCGCGGGTAATATTACCATCGGCATACGGGGGCTTCTTGTCGCAATATTGGTCGAAATAGGGCTTGCAATTTTCATCTTTCGAGTCAATGGCCAGGACGACAGTCCCGGCAAGCAAGAGAACCGCCAATTTTACCAACATTCTCTAAAAAGTAAAAAAAAAACCGTAATGGCAATTATTAGCAATGTGCTTAAAACCGGACACACGATAGGTGGTATCAATAAAAATAATAAAATAAAAATTTCTCAAGAAGTGAGAAACAGTGAGAGAACAACATAATAATTATGAGCAACATAATTAATTATTAATTAAACTAAATCAAGCATCAAGCGCAAAAAAATTGGAAGTACGATAATCTAGATTGCCAGTACGGAAATAGGTACACCGTAGCTTCTCGTGCGATTTTTGAAATTCAAATTCTCCGAGCTGGCATGAGAATTTTATGACTGTCCATGGTAAGAAAAACTAAGATATTGACCGCAAAACCGACCCTACCTAATCATAAGACCTAATAGTCATACTAATTATTTGAAGTCAAAAACACGATCAAGTATCTCTTCGCATACCAAATTCATTGGTATGCCAAACATTGGCATACTTGAAGGACCAACTCACATTAAATCTACTCACGATAAACTTTATCGTCGATTATTATGGATCTAATATGTTTTTTGCTCAAAACACACGATAAATTAAGCATTATCAACAAAAAGTCGGCTAATTCCAATTCAAAACAATCGACGAGCCAGTTTGAGAAGGGTATGTTGTTGTTGTTGTTGTTCTTTTTGCTTGTCGTGTGCCTTGGGCCACGTCAAGCAAAAAGTGAGAAGGGTAACCACCGCAAGACACAGTAACCTCCTCAGTGTTGCCAAGTTGGGGGTTTTCCCCCCAAATTTGGGGGTTTTTCTTTGCCAGAGGGGGATTTTGGGGGTGACATTTTTTGGGGGTTTTTCTTGGGGGTTTTCGTGGAAGTTAGGGGGACTAGGAAAAAGTTTAAAAATGAAGAAATAACAGCTAAGACTGCCGTTCCATAGCTATTTGGTTTGAAAGATAGGTACTCAAATAAAGTTGCGAGAATTCGGTTGCTACATACCCGATTTGTATTAATCTTTTAACTGTCTTTGCGAGCTACACTTGTCAGTGTAATTGTCAAGTTTGAAGGTTCGTATAAAAGTTCGTTGTACGTATAAATTGGATGATAGGAAGTTGGAGAGAATGAGCACTAAATAGTTTATAGTTTTAGGTGCAATTTAAAATTGTAGGTGTATAATATGGAGTTAGGTCCTGTTTTATGTGAAATAGTTTATTTTTAGTTCGTCCTTAACTTTTGCGGGATTTCCGGGGATTTTTTGCCCTGATTTGGGGGGATTTGGGGGTTTTTTGACGTTGTCTCAGGGGTTTTTGACGTCCGCACCTTGGCAACACTGAACCTCCTAGGGCTATTCTGCAAAATCGCCATCGTTTCACGGTCGCTATCGATTTCGCGGACGAAGACACTGTGTCCTGGGACATATCGTTTTCGCTGTGGAAGTTACAGAATAGCCCCCCTGGTGTCAGTAACACGATTGCGAATCGCGTCGATTTAATCGACCCAATTTAAAATTAATATCCGCTCATAAAATATGTTTAAAAAATTCAACATCGAGTTACCTACAACTCATTGAGCTACTTAAACATTAAAATGCCAAAAATGCTGTTTTTTGAAAAATTCGAAGGCTTTTCCGTGATGGGTTTAGCGAAAAGAAACCTTGGAAACTCAGAAATTAAAATTCGAGCTCACCTCAGAGAATTTATTCAATCACTCCAACTCGAGTGTCTTCCTCGCAAAACTCGTCTCTGTCTAATTCCACTCGTCGACGAAAGAAACGAACTGCACAAGTTCAACTGAAGGGCGATCCAGCGACCAAACAAAGAACTGATAAAAATAAGACGACCGGCGCATGCGCGATGGCCGAAACGCAGATGACCGCGCATCCTGTCAGATGCGACTTGAACGCCCAGACAAGGGTTCAAAAATACGATAATGATGTTCATCGTACGATAAATTCTTGAAAGATACGGTATAACGGGTTTGCCCAAATACGATAATTATGGGTATAAATCGGATATGATGCATTTGAAAGCATAAATCTCAAATTTGGAGATAATATTGAGGAAATAGAGTTCGAAATTTACTGATTTTCATAACCGAAAATCCCATTTCACAACAAATAGACGTGGTACGGTACAATTTGACATTTGTACGATAATTTTTATTATCCTACGGTAATTTTTCGTGTACTCTACGGTTTTCAGTTTTCGCGTTCGACAGCCTCGTTCGGCCGTCAATGCGTGCAGGGTCGTCTGTTATCTGAAAACCACCACCCGATCACAGTTCGTGTTTGTGAAGTGGACAGAAAAAATCGGATATTCTTCTATTGTGAGATCGCCTTCTGCGCCAGTGTGTGTAAAGGTCGATGAGTGACCATTTCGTATTTTCTCGGTTCTAATAAAAATTTTCCACTGATATTTTCACTATGGACTATTCAGCGATGAAAACTTACGCAGTCGTTTTGTCGCTTTTCGTCGTCGTTTCAGCCGTCAACGAGAAGGAGCAGCAATTTTCGAATCATTTGAAATGCAGTAAGTTGAGAATAGAATCGTCGTTTTAGAATATATTTTGGCTAGACAAGTATTATGGATATCTAGACACCCTGATTCAAATTTAATCGATCTCAACAAGTGACTCCTAGTTAAAATTGTCTTATTACTTCCATATTTACAGAGTAAATGGAAGTATTGTGATCGTCCTAAAATCGAGAATCGGAACGGAGCTTCAGAAAAAACTTTTTCTTATACACATTTACTCAGAATCACTTCCTGAACAAGTGTCTGTGTGTCCGTCTGTCCGTCTGTCCGTCTGTCTGTCTGTCCGTGTGTCCGTCTGTCCGTCTGTCCGTCTGTGGTCTTTTACAAAAATGGCCATAACTCCCTCATATCTCAACCTTTTTTCAAATTTCTTGAACTGAAATGTTTGTCTCGGCAAGACCTAACACCCTGTTTAATCGGAATTTGGATAACGCACAGTACTTCCAATATATTTGCATTTTTAGTGTTTTCTATTTTATTTTTTTCCGGCCACAAAAATGAACCGATTTGAGCGTTCTTGGTCTTAAAATCTTTGTTTTACCTTGCAGAATATGTGGATATTTTTTACATTCCGAAAATGTGGCATTTTTTCATTTTGGGCGAATTTTAAAATTTTAATAGTGAATTTTTCGATATTTTTGGCCTAAACACCCTTAAAAGCAGTCAAAATATGATCAAATTGTGTCACAATTTTACGTTTCAAAATATGGAAGTATTGTGTGTTATCTACGCACCACTGGTTTTTTCAACTAGATTTCAATTTCTTTGGATCTATGTGTATGTCCTAAAAATTGTTCTAAAAATACGATTTTTGTATGTTGCCTAGCTACTATCCCTACCATTAGTGTGATGATATAAATTTTAATGTGATCGACGTCAAAATCTTCACTTTGACTTGAAAGTGCATGCATACGACATAATTCAGTGTGTACGATATACTTTCAGAAATTTACGATGTGTTATATGGGTAATTTACTGTCATTTGGTTTAACTGCGAAAAAATCTGCCCGATTCATGAACATTTGATTTACCTACTGGGCAGAGGCCCTTTATCCATAAAACAATGTTTGGAAGCTCTCGTATTTTATGGGAACGCCTTTCTCAGCTCGAGTAATAATTTTGATTTTTGACTGTGTTCCGAAACCGGTAGGCGTTGTACACCACAGCTAAAACAAAACCGAAGTAATAACTTTTCAATTTTGGTACATAAAATTTTTTTCTTTTAATGTACAACTTTTTAAATTCGAAATCATTCAAATAGAAATAGAGGAAAATCAGAAAAACTTGAACTCAAAATCTCTTGGAACAACACTGGACCTGTTCGTTCGTATACAGTCAAACTTCGTATGTTAGGGGATCTCATTCTGATTTGTGTTTCTGCCTCAACTATCGCCTATGGCAGTAACTCGATTGTGAAATCTCGTAAAACTAAAAACCGAAAAATCGACGTTCAAAAATTTTTAAAATGTCCAAAAATTTGGTCTTCTCAATCGGCAAACTGGGTCATGTTTTGGGATTTTTTGGCTTTAATTTGCATTGAAAAAGTCGAACTCACATCCCTTGATACTTGCTAGGGATCGAGGAAGGAAGACGGGTTCTTGGTACCCGTTCAAGGCCGTCTATTCGGAAGAAGTCGGGTTCTTTTTATTTTGTTTCACTTCTGCACTCTGTGAGGATGATCACGACCGCAGATAAAATCCTATCATCGCCAAGGCCGGACTATAAACCGTCTTCCTGATAATTCATCCTTCAATTGCATTAATTTGCATCCTTAAATTGCATAAATTTCCTGATATTGCATCCCTCATTTCAAACTGTCGTAAATTATCTAGGAAAGTACCTACTTCTTTAATTTAAAGAAGCCTGCCTGATAAGTCATTCGCTCTGCCGCTTTCGACTGCGAGGCCCTCGGGATGAAATGAAAAATTCGTTTAAAAATTGCATTAAACAATAAAACCGACTTCAAAAAGAAGCTCGAAAAACTAAAATGTGATTATAAAAAGGCCAATGAAAAAAAAAAAGATTCGGATAAATGGCTGTTGTTTTTGTTAATTTCGAATATTTGAAAAAACTTTAGTAACCTCCTCTTTTTGAAGTCGGTTAAAAATGGCACATTACAACGACCGGGTTTTCTTCAATCTGAAGAAATCTGAACCTAATGAAGTCAGTGATCTGTTGAAAAATCCCCGTAATTGTCCATTTAAAAGTTCAGCTCGTCCGATTGAAAGCAAAAGGGAGTTTTCCATTTCGCTTTGTGATGCAACTGGAGCGAAGCCAAGCTGCAATAGAAATCGACTCGTAGATATATGCGTAGGTCATCCAAAGGCGGATACGAGAAAAATACGAAGAAGATACGCAATAAATCTTTCTCCGACGTTATTCTCTATCCATATTATTCTGCAATGCCAAAAATTAATTTTAAAATGCTCCTCTGTAATATTGGATAGTTGTAGTTTTAAACTTAGCGAAGAATCAAGAGTGGAAATTTTTTCCAAGTCGGTGTACAGAGTGTTCACACTTTTTTTTTGTCAAAAATCAAGGAAAATGTTCAACACGTCATTTCCAACGAAAACTTGTGTCATTTTTTCGGAGTCCGCTAAAAACCATGTTTACGCATTTTTGTGTTTTTGACCTTTACTCACTAAAATGGCGTAAGCTCCTTCAATTTTTGAGTAATCTCAAATTTAAGGATACCGTTGGAAAGCTGGTACATTTTGCTATAAGAAAAGTGTCACATCAATTTTTTTTCTGCCGAGCAATACTTGAAAAATTAAAGCAAAAAAAATCGCGTTTCAAATTTATGACAAATTAGCAAAAAAAAATTTATAAATTCAAGATTTTGGAAATTCTAAATTTTTGTAATTTTAAATTAAATTTTAACATACTCTTCTCTCTTTTCTTCTTCATTCTTGGAAATAGTCTGGATGATGGTTTAGCTAGAGCTCCGTCATCACCGCTTGATCAGCGTTAGACTGATGCGTGCGTCGAATCAATTCATTTTCAGACTTGGAATCCAAACCGTCGGAAGGTGAAATCCTTCCGACCACGGACTGGATCGATATCAAAGACGAATGCGTCAATTTGGCGAGGAAACAGATCCGCATGGAATTCGAAGCCGCTCTCGCTTACTTCCAGTTGGTGAGGACATTCTTCGAGTTTTCGAGTATTTTTGTTTTATATTTTAGCGTTTTTGAGATTTCAGACGCCCAATGCCTGTTTTTTATAATTTCACCAAAATTTCGGGTATTAGGGCGCCTACTTCTCACAATACGACACCAACCGGCCCGGCTTCGCCAAGTTTTTCTTCGACGCTTCGACCGAAGAGAGGTCTCACGCCATCAAGGTCTTCGACTACCTTCTCATGAGAGGCCAGCTCACCACTTACCACCCCGACCCTCAACTCCATACCCTTCTGATGGTAAAAATATTAAAACTATTATCATTTTTGAGTTTAGGCAATTTGAATTCTTTCAACTTTTTGCGTTTTGTACCTAATTTTTTTCTTCATTTTCAATGTTTTGCGTTTTAGACAATATATTTTATATCAAATTTTTCGTTTTTTGTTTCCCGTGCTTTGCGTTTCGTTCGATTTTCTCATTTTCGATTATTTTTGTTAATGCTAAACATTTTTTAACCTCAAATATAGGGCACGAGCACCAACAAATCGACCGAATTGAGCAAATTGAGCGAGGCTTTGAAAAAGAAAGAAGTCAAAGGCGGCCTGGACGCGCTCAACATGGCGCTGAAATACGAGGTGGCAGTGACTCGGTCCATCAAGCGCATGATCAAAGCCTGCGAAAACGAAGAGGTCCTGTCCGAATCGGATAAATTGTCCTTGGAAAAAGACGAAGCCAGAGTTGCGCCCAACGATTACCACGTGAGTGGATTTCTTATCATATTGCAGGCATATCTGAGGAAAATTCACTAAAAACGGAAAATCGGTTCAAAAGTTCAGGAATTTTGTCAAATCAGTATCTATGATTAAAAACAGTTCATGATTAACACCCATTTTTCAAATTGCTGGTAAATTGAATCGGGAAAACAATTTTGCTTGACTGTAAAATATATTTCTACGCTTCCACCGGTCTCTTATCTAGAGGAGGAGGGTTTTCTAGGACTCATTGTTTGTTATCTGATAAGATGCGCCAATCGTGGAGAGGAATGTGACAGTCGGCTGAATATTTGCGTACAATGCGCCGGAACAAAGAGGCACGGGATAGTGCACTATCTAACACTTTTCACATTGTAGAATTGCTCATTTTAACGGAAAACTTTGAAAATTCCGATAAGATGTTACGCACAAAAATCAATCGATTACGCCATTATGCGCTAACGTTTTAATAACTCCGGGCCTATTCGGGATACAGAGTTAAAATTTTTGGTAGGATGGGGGTACCAACTTGCCTCTACCTTCTACCAATGGGCTTCTGAAGGTTTACATTTTGGTCTTGCATCTTGAAACGTTCGAACATTGCCAAATAAAACAAAATTGCAGCAGAAAACTACGTTTTTGTGCATTCATACGCCGATTTCTCCTTTAAAAAACGGGTTAAATTGAAAAATGAATATACCATTGGAAAGCTGACATTTTGAGCCAATTCTTCCCCAAACGTGCGCGAGGGTTTACCATTTTCTTCTGTTCCTAATCAAACGTTGAAAAAATGGTAATCTTGGAAAATTAGCCATTCCTCGACGTTGGGCTAATTTTTCGCTTTTTTAGCTTAAGTTTAGAATGTTGCAAATATGGTGATCTTATAGGAAATTTTACGGGCTTTCCAACGGTACCCTCATTTTTGAGATTACTCTAATATTCGAGGAACTTATAGCCGTTTTACTGAGACAAGGTCGAAAATACAAAAAATGAATTAATACCTACGTAATAAAATATCGTTACTTTCTCTAGATATGGCATTTTTGTTGTAAATAATGAATGAAAATTGAGATGAAAACTCAATATTCAAGTTGCTGGGGAAGATAGTAGAACAATAGATCGACGGTCTGTGCGAATCGGGTCAATGCAGTATCGGGCGGCCGTTGACACCTGACCCGAAAACTATGTTCCATCCTAGTCAACACGAATCGTTGTTTTTATCGCGAATTGATACAATGTTGACGTTTATTTTTCGATAGAGTTATCGGCTGTTTGCTATCGTGACTCTTATTAATGTACATGTTTTACAATGGGCGTCAAAAAACGTGTCAATGTTAAATGGCTTGAAAGTTATTTTAAAATGGAACAATTTGAATAAATTTGAACTCATGCCTGAAAAATGCTTAATTAATTGTTTTTTAAATTAATTTTTGAGTGTAGGGTTGAAAAGTTAATTTTACAAAATATTACCGGACATATTTTTCCGATCAATTATTTCTTAAATACACAAACAAATATTGAATTTATTCTCGTCTACCGAGTCTACGAGCGGCTAGAATAACTACCGTGTGAAGAATTGAGCTACTCTTTGCTCTATTGTAATCTTCGTTGATGTCATATCCGCCTCCGGTTACAGACGAATTTTAGGCCCCTGTTAAGGAACGATGAGGTCAGTTGGATAAGACTCCGAACAATGGTGAGCGAGGGATAAGGCGACAAATAAACATTACTTATACGGATAACATTGGCGGACCGTTGGAAGTCCGATTTGGGAGGCGATGTAACGTCATTTTTCATAATTTTTTGCGCAGAATTCAGGAAAAATAAGTTCGCTCCGACAACTTGCGCCAGAGTATGCGCAAAGGACTCTAACTTCAGTTTTTTACCCCCATTTTTAATTGCAAATTCGGATTTCGTATTCCGATCTGGCTTGCTTCCTAAGCAATCATAAAAAACCGAGCCATTTTTGCACTTATTTTGGTTTTTCATCTGTAGTTTTTTCCCATTGCGTTTTTCGGCATTTACGACCATTAGAGAAGTTGTAGAACAATAAATTTCCAACAAAATTGGTCCTATGAATTTTGTCTGTAGGTTTGATAGTTTCGAAGCTACGGGCCGGCAAAAAGTTCCAAAATTGTGAAACTGCGACCTTCTGTCCACTTCTCAATTACTTGGGTATACCGTCACCCCAGCGAAAACTCAAGAGGAAGGAAGTTGTATACAATTTGATCAGCTTTCTACCAATTTTTTAAATTTTGGTAGGTCTATGGTCAAATTGCTAAGTCATGGTCAATAATTGTTCCCCTACTCATTCTCAGAATGGCTGTTTTCCCCTTCAAACTTACCCCAAATCTTGCTGGTTCCTTCTACCGCAATTTAAAAAAACTGTTAGAAAGCTGATTGAATTCTCTTCAACTTCCTCCCCCTACACTTTTTGCTTAGGCGACGGTTTTCACGAGAAGTGGCAGAAGTACAAAATTTTGAAATTTCTGCCTTCTTTTGTCGGCTCGTAGCTCCGAAACTATTGAGCCTACAAACAAAAGTCATGGGACCAATTTTGTTGGAAATTTATCGTTCTACAAGTTTTATAATGGTTCTAAAAGCCGAAAAACGCAATGGGAAGGAGCTACAGGTGAAAAAATAAAAAAAGGGCAAAAATGGCGTGGGTTTTCGATGATCGCCGAGGAAGCGAGCAAGATCGGATTACGAAAATTTGGATTATTTACCTTCTGATTGATTCGAACCACATTTCCAAAATTCAGGACCACCGCAATTTTCTTTTCTTAGGGTTGACCAAAGGTTTCGTCCTAAAATGAGTCGAGTTTTTTCGTGTTCGGCTCCCGTACAATTTGGTTACCTAATTCGCACGTGGCCGGATTAAATGGTAATCCCCGCGTGTTAAGATCATTGTACCCTATTTAGTCAAGTGCACTTACGTACAGTCAATTGGACGACCGATATCGGTTGACAGGTCTCATTTCCCGTATTTATCGCGTCCATCCCTGACCAATGTTAACATACTTTTGTCGAGTGTTCTGTTTTCTCAAGATAACCTCGAGAGATGGAACATTGTAATCGACGATTTATCTGGTCGATTATCCAATTTTCCGCTTTCAATAAATCCGTCATTCTTTTGACTGATGGAAGCTAATATTAATCTACGGGTTTCAAATGTTACGCAACCACTTCACTTTTCTCTTCAGATATTCTACATTCGAATTTTGATAAATCTTACTATTGATACAATTCTCGATTTTTTGGTTTCTTTCAACTTTTTTAAAGAACAAAAGTTGAAAAAACCTATTTTAATTTTCAAAAAATTTTAAATTTTTTTCTCGAAATTTCTATTTTTAATACTTAATTTAAAAATTAATTTCAGATGGTCGATTGGTTGATTACGGACTTGCTCGACGAACAGTTGAGAGGCCAACGCGAACTTGCCGGCAGGATATCGACATTGTACAAAATGAAGGAAGGGTACGGAGTCATCGCGGATTTCCTGTACGACAAGAAACTTCTCGAAGAACTGAACAGCAAAGCGGCGTAGATTTTGTAAAATGATTTCATCAATCGATTTTTTTGTAACGAATGTTCCATTGTGATAGCTGAAATTTTTTTCGCCGTACGCTCGACAATGTACAGATTTTCTGATTCTTCGTAAATTTAGACAGCCTCGAGGCGATTTATATTGTGAGAGAATGAAATATCGTTTAATAAAATAGTAATGCTACAACTTTTCCAATGTTTCTTCATTTCAGAAATCGACGAAATATTTTTTTTCAAATTTCATGTCGGTTAGTTAGTTATATATTTCGAGTTTTAGTACCGTCTGAACGCTGTTTCTATCGTACAAAAATTGTGGCGGTCCTGGATATATGGTTTGAGTCAATAAGAAGGTAAATAATCTAAATTTTCGTATTCCGATCTGGCTTGCTTCCACTGCAACCATCCAAAATCCACGCAATTTTTGCTCTTATTTTGGTTTTTCACCTGTAGCTCCTTTCCGTTGCGTTTTTCGGCTTTTAGAACTATGAGAAAACTTGTAGAGCAATAAATTTCCAACAAAATTTATTCTGTGACTTTTGTTTGTAGGGTCGATAGTTTAGGAGCTACGGACTGGCAAAAATGTCCAAAATAGTAACATTTCGACGTTCTGCCCATTTCTCAAGGCGATAACTCAGAAAAAACGTCATCCCAGAGAAAAGTGTTGGGGTAGGAAGTTGTAGAGAATTTAATCAGCTCTCTAAACGTTTTTTTTTAAATTTTGGTAGGACCAACTTGGAAAACAGGGGTTAAGGTTAAAGTGAAAAAGAAAAAGAACCATTCGGAGGTAATGAGTAGGGGAACAGTTTTCGACCATGATTTAACCATTTATGGTCCAAAATGTTTTTCATAGAGTATTTCAAGTTCGGTAACCCCCGCGTACCTACCCGAAATTCCTCCCATTCGATCACCAATAATTGGTGATAAATTATTTATGGCACCAAATTATTTATTTATGGTTTTTGGCTTATACTTCGTTAAGGACGCATCGCACAGGAAATATTGCTCAATTCAAAATTAAAGAGCATGTAATTATGCGTCGAATGAGTACCTTGAAAGTTAAAATCGGTTCAGCCGTTTAGTCGTAATCAACCGTTGAAATTTGCCCTTAAATCACGTTTTGAAGCCTATGCTTCAAAAATTATCCGCCCGCACGTCCAAAGAGCAAAACTAGTCGTCTGGAAACTTACTGAAACCCTTTCGGATAGATAAAGAAATCTATCGAGGATAAACCGAAAATTTCTCAACAACAGCGAAAACTTGGGACACATTTTACGATCTTTACAACCCTGTATCTATCGCTAGATTGACAAAAATATCTCAAAATTGCCGATTGAAATTTCTATAAAACCGATCGAAATACTGGGCCTCGTCCATTTTGAAAACTTCGCCTTTTCTATAACAGTATTGACGTGGGGATAGATTTTTTTATCAAAGTAGAAATATATTCTGGAGTTAGATTGATAGATTATTTCGCACGTGAAACGAGAACTTGATGGAACATGTCAGATGCTGATGTGGATGCTGTTGACGGTAAGAGCGTAGAATTCGATAAATGTTAAATATATCATATTAAATATTTAAATTTTTACTCGATCGGTTGAATTTCGGATAGATTAAAAAGCTGGAAAAATTAAATCATTTCCTGTTTTTAAAATAACGTTAGGTACATCAGTAATAAGGGTTTAAAAACACCTAAAATGGTATTGGTATTTTTTTAACGAATAAAAATATAATAATGATCATGATTATATTTTTATTTGCACAAAAACACCTATAACATTTTTAAAATTTTTAAACCCACATTGACAGAAGACGGGCAATTTGAAAAACACACGATTTATTGTAAATTAAAAAGGTAAATAAATTTTGAACAAATTTTGTACGTATTTACTATTTTAGTCACATCACAACATCGTTCTCTGTCTTGTACGATAAAACGGCTTCCTGAAAAAACAAAAAATAAATGGTAAAAAATAGTAGTGGTAGGTACCTAATAAATTCAATCCGACGCTTTTTTCTAGCATGCAATTCAAGAGGCAAAAAATAGTCGTGATTAACCAACACTTACCTAATTAGTATTTAATATCACTTAATTTTTAAATTTAAATGTAAAATGCATTTTTACAAAATTTGTATTTAATACTCAATACATTGCAACAAATTTGATAGAAACCAATAAAGTCAAAACCTTCAAAAACCCACGAAACATGGGTGTTTATTTGGTCTATAAAATTATGGAAAATCTCCAACTCAAAAATACTCCTCAAATCATACGAATTTACCCAGGACCCAAACATGAGATTGAGGACGCTATCGATTAATTCTGTTGAAATCGGTTAGTCACAGTCCTATTACTCCTATCAGACCTTGTAATACCAACCTCGAATTTCTCCAAAGTGTGGTCGCACATTTTTTCCAAATCTTTGAGTCCTTTCTGAAGAATTTCGAGAGCCGGAGGGCCGTTGGTCTGGATGCGAAAGTGCATTTTGGTTTCCGAAGGGTGGGGCACCGTGTAGCCGCAAAATGACACATCTGGGCTACCATAAAAAAATAAATTATTTCACCCTAAAAAACTAGTAACTCAAAATAATAGGTAAACAAATGGGTTAACAAAAAAAAAAAAATTATTTGACTCCAGTTTTGTGAGTTATTGAAATCGCAGTTCAACCAATGGGTTATCAAAGGCCCAAAATAAATTTTGAAAAATTCTTCAAAAAGGATTAAAAAAAATGATTAAAACCCTCCAAAAGCCGAAAGTATTTTTTAAAATGCTTAATTTTTTAAATGTTAATTTTTAAAAATTACATTTTAAAAAAATTTAATGTTTAATTTTTTTAATGCTAATTTTTTAAAAAAATGCTAAAAAAGTTGATTAAGACCCTTAAAAAGCCCAACGTATTTTTACAATATTATTAATTATTAGTTGAACAATTATTTTGATACACTTGTTACATCGGGTGAGTCAACACAATGGTGTTTTACTCATGAGAATTATTAGAATAGAATTTAATTTAAAAAAAGGCGGTAGGTACTGACTATGCTGCAATGACGCATCTCAATGCGTTTCCCAGTGTGTGGCCTTCGTCGTAGAACAAGAAAGTCCTCGATCTCTCATCGCCATCTTCATCGCCGGCAATCTGCAGAGGAAAAATGAAAAAATATCCAGATTAAATAATGGAAGAAATTCAAAGAATCCTACCAGGGAATTATGCAGTAATACCAGGGAATTAAAAACTAAAAATATCTTAATTCAGAGAGAAATGAAAAATAAGCGATTTAATCGAAGCAGAAGTTGAAAAAATTTTTAACCCCCGGGGGGAGGGGGTATTAGTATAAACCAGTGGTGCGTAGATAACACACAATACTTCCATATTTTGAACGTAAAATTGTGACACAATTTGATCATATTTTGACTGCTTTTAAGGGTGTTTAGGCCAAAAATATCGAAAAATTCACTATTAAAATTTTAAAATTCGCCCAAAATGAAAAAACGCCACATTTTCGGAATGTAAAAAATATCCACATATTCTGAAAGGTAAAACAAAGATTTTAAGACCAAGAACGCTCAAATCGGTTCATTTTTGTGGCCGGAAAAAAATAAAATAGAAAACACTAAAAATGCAAATATATCGGAAGTACTGTGCGTTATCCAAATTCCGATTAAACAGGGTGTTAGGTCTTGCCGAGACAAACATTTCAGTTCAAGAAATTTGAAAAAAGGTTGAGAAATGAGGGAGTTATGGCCATTTTTGTAAATGACCACAGACGGACAGACGGACAGACGGACGTAACGGACGTAACGGACACACAGACACTTGTTCAGGAAGTGATTCTGAGTAAATGTGTATAAGAAAAAGTTTTTTCTGAAGCTCCGTTCCGATCCTCGATTTTAGGACGATCACAATACTTCCATTTACTCTGTAAATATGGAAGTAAAAAAGTGTCGGATATAGACCAATATACCTACTTGATCAATTAATTTAAAAATAATCAACAGGTAATCAACTTACTTCTGCAATCTTCGGTTGGTCTGTGTTCATCGTTCAGGGCAGTCTATATTTCTCCTATAAACACTATTATGATAGATTATTATTTCAATGAGTTTCGGTACCTAGTAAATCAGACTCAATTTATAACACGCTCAAGAATAGGCTTGAAGATCATGAGAAAATCTGACAAGCAATAAACGTAAACATAAACACGTGAATAATGTGAAACTCAAAGTGACGCGAACTTGGAAGGTTCCCCTTGTTTTCCAAGACGTGCTTACATAATTTTTGTCTAAGAATATCTTTAAAGTTGAACAAAAAACGTGTATAAAGCTTGGCCAGCAGACAAACCCCTGTGTTTACTAGGGGGTGGGGTACAGGGGTACACCCCAAATTGTATGGGTGGGGTACCCTCACGGCCATGAGGTACCCATCACGAGAACGCACATTTTAGGTAAATTAGGTAGGTATGTCCTAAGATGCCATTGTTCAAAATTCTTCCAACACTTGATATAACTACGTAGGTACCTAGGTACCATTACTGGATAGACAATGATTTTTATATACTTGACCGAAAAAATTTATCGGGCTCTTAAACTGACAAAGCTGATTACTCTGAAACCCCAAATTTAAATCAATATAGTCGATGAAAAAGTGGAAAATAGAGGTACACAAAAAACAGCAATATTCTCCACAAATAGTTTTATTCTTCCCATTCTTAATTTCAAACATTGGGGGTGATAAATTCAAACAAACGTTTAGGGGTAATAAAAAACCTTAAAATTACATCTATGCCGATTTTACGTAAATAACAATCAGACTGCACTCAATTTCGAAAAAAAATAATTTGGTAACACGATCCAAAATCCTTGAAAACACCTATTCAGAAGACTGGTCATTGATGCTGTTGTCTCTTGGTTGAACAAGAGCTTTACTGTTATGACCACGTCTTCTATTATTATAATAGCTGTACACGGCGTAGTTACCACTCTGTAAATTGCTGTTGCTATGCAAATTATTGCTGTTGCTATGCAAATTATTACTGCCGCCCCCGAACCGGTCGTAGGTGAAGTGCGGGTTCGGTCGATGGTTGGGATGGGCTGCTTGTAGACTTTGGTATGCCTGGCCCACCGCCTGAAGACGACCTCGTGTCGACTGGAGTAGATCCCGCACTGCGCCCAGAGTCTGTATCGGTATCTGGAATTGGTACGAAAAAAGTTAACACCCCCAAAAAAAATAAATAGCTGACATGAACTCAAACATACTCACACAACAAACATAACATAACACAAACATAACAACAAACATAATGTCGAGCTCAAACTAAAACTAGAACTCAAACTCGAACTAAAGATCAATTTCAGTTAAACTTTGAATTTGATTTCAAGTTCGAGTTTGATACACATAATCAAACTCAACGTCGAGATCAAACCGGAACTGGAATTCGAACTCATTCTCATACACATGAAAAAGATCACACTCACAACCTCATGCTCACAATAAAACTCATTATCATAATCAAAATCAAACTGACACTCAAACTCATAATCAAACTCAGAGTCAAACTCAAACTAAAACTCGGAATCAAACTCAACGTCGAACTCAAACTAAAACTGAAGTTCAAACTCGAACTGAAAGTCGAAGTCAAACTCAAACTGACGTTCAAACTCGAACTAAAACTCGAAGTTAAACACAAACTGAAGTTCAAACTCGAACTGAAAGTCGAAGTCAAACTCAAACTGAAGTTCAAACTCGAACTGAAAGTCGAAGTCAAACTCAAACTGAAGTTCAAACTCGAACTGAAAGTCGAAGTCAAACTCAAACTGACGTTCAAACTCGAACTAAAACTCGAAGTTAAACACAAACTGAAGTTCAAATTCGAACTGAAACTCGAAGTCAAACTCAAACTGACGTTCAAACTCAAACTGAAGTTCAAACTCGAACTGAAACTCGAAGTCAAACTCAAACTGACGTTCAAACTCGAACTGAAAGTCGAAGTCAAACTCAAACTGATGTTTGATTTTGAGCTTGATTGTGAGTTTGGGTTCAGTTTCAGTTTGGCCATGAGTGAAAGTTTCGCTTCTTGTTTGAGTTTGATTATAAGATACCTATTAGTTTTGATCTACCACCTAGTGGTAGTTTTAGTTTGAGTTCGAGTTTCACCCTTCCTACTTCATTAGTACCTACCTAATTGTTTCTTATTGGGAGCCGTGCAATGTGCATTTTGAGGATGTATTGCTGCATAAAGTAATCCAAAATATTGTTGTATTGCAGAGAAGTTGCCCCCAAAGTGCTTCCCGACAAAATGTCATATTACCAGGATGGTGGTGAGCAGGAGAAAATAAATTACCCTATTAGACCACTTCTATTTCAGGGTCACAACTTCCTGCTCACCACCTCCGATTCGCCACACGTGTTGAGAGCAAATTTTAGGTAAAACTGAAAGTGGTAAAATTGGTGTATGAAGGGTGTGAGCGGTTGGGAGTGATGGTGTTCGAGCAGCCAGTGGTGAGCTAGTGAAGCGGTTGAGCGGGACCCCCCTACTGTAGGGGGTGAGTAACTCACCACTCCAGCTTACCACTCCCCCTCCCCACTCCAGCTTACCACTCCCCCTCCCCACTCCCGGTAACCACTCCGTCTCGCCACTCCCGCTCAACTCTTACTCACCACTCCCCTCCCCACTCCCACTTACCACTCCCCCTTCCCACACCCGCTCGCCACTCCCGCTCACCCCTTACTCACCACTCCCCCTCACCACGTCTGCTCACCACTCCCACTTGTCACTCCCCCTCCCTACACATGCTCACCACTCCCGCTCATCCCTCACTCCCCGATCAAGTTTACCACTCCCCCTCCCCACTCCCGCTTACCCCTTACTCACCAGTCCCCAACCCCTCACCGCTCCCCCTCCCCACTCTCGCTCACCGCTCCCGCTCACCACCCGCAAGTGCAGCGGTCGACATACGTGTTCAGGCCGATCATTCGTCCTTAGCATGATGGCACGAACGTTTACCTAACCTGCGCTACCTGGTATAGCCGATATAGCGGTTTTGATAGAAGAAATTACCAAATCTCTGACGTTTTTCAGGATTTCTATGGGAATCTGGAACAGATTATATCAGTTTTGAACATCATGAGCATACTTTGAATGAACGCTGATATTTTATCGTAGGGAAATTCAACTTTTATCGGGTTCCAGTCTACATTTTATAGACATTAGGCTTTTATTTTTAAATTTTTGTAGAACCGGAAGAAAAAGAAGAAGCCTAAACCAAAGACAGTATCAACGACACGGAACGGTCAAATCTCAGGTCGAGGGAATGCCAAGTTGATCTTGGCTTTAAGTCGGAAAGGTGACACTTTTATTAATCAGACTTATAAAAACGCTAAATAGACCAATCCCTTGCAAAAAATAAATAAATAAATAAAACTTTATTGAAATATTTCTTGGCGTTTCGAGCAGGTTTAAATAATTTGGCAGTTGATTTGTCGTACCATACCTAATGATAATTGAGAAAAAAAGGCTGGAAGAAAGCTTATAGAGATTTTAAGCTTAAAAATAAATCGAGAGGTTTTTTCGAGAGCCAGTTAACGGCTTTCTCGAGTTCTCAATCCATAATAAATAAAATGACAGTTTTAATGGAAATACTTATAGAATGAACAGATAGACGCGGTTCGGTAAATAATTGCTGCTGATCCGATTATTGTAATTTTTGAAATACCTACGTTGGAAACAGAGATAGGCCTTTCGGGATTTCCTAACTAATGGATTTTCGAAAATTATTCCTCGCCTAATACAGAGACTATTCGGTAAGTTTGACATTATGCAATTGATCGTGGGTGTTCCCACAGGTCCGAGGGTTCGTCCTCCGCAAAACTCGCAGATGTTCGTCCGAGATAGAAGAAATGTAGGTTAGCGAATTCACCTGCGATTCGAATCGGCCGATTTGCGAATTTTCAGCTAAAACGAACTACCAGAAAATCGGAGCGAAATGTTTTCGATGGATTTAAGCATACGATGTTCAATTTTGATCATGCCGTTGGACAAAAGAGGCGGAAATTCGTGGGTCCTGAAGCAACCCGGAAATTTATCAAAACAAAATTTGAAAAAAATACCCATAAGGTGTTTAGCAAATAAAAACAAAAATGGTAAAACAAAACGATGAAAAATTTACGAAGTGAAAAATGGTAAAAAATATCAAAGTATACGGATAAATGGTAAATAAATATCAAAATATATTAAATAAATGGTGAAACCTATCAAAATGTACTAAATAAATGGTAAAAATATCAATATAAATAAAATTAATGGTAAAAAATATTGAAATATATTAAATGTATGGTAAAAGAACAATTACATAGGTACATTATTTCTGGAAATAATGTACCAAAATAACGAAATTAATTACCTACCTACATAAATGGTAAGATAATATCATAATATATTATATTAAATAAATGGTGAAAAAATATCAAAATGTATAAAAATTGTTATTTAACGAACTAATTTTACTAACCTGGAAAATCGATGTAATCAATTCTCCGTTCGCAATGGGTCCGGGAATTTGAGGCAACTGACGTCTTCTTCTGACGCCACATTCAGCCGACTGTAAAATCCAGGATTTTTTACCGTCTTCAATATTCATAGATTTTAATTTTTATTTTGATCTTCTAATTTTTTTATATTTTTCGGATTTTTTTTGCAATTGTTGAGGGAGAGAGCATTTAGGCGGTTTACTCTTATCGTCGTCGTTTGTACGAGCGCTTTCGGCCGAGTGGCCCTCATGAGGAGAATTATCTTACAGACGGGGGTCATGAGAGGCCTTAGTCACAAGGTAGAAGGGAGGGGGGCACAAGTACCACCCAGGTCAATGAGGGTTAATTGTTCCGTAGTTGTTAATAAACAATGAAGCATAAATTTGTTTATTATTTATGTTATAATAAATAATAAATAAATAAATAATAAATCTGAAAGTTGTTGAAAAAAAAAAAACGCTGCTAAGTAGATCAGTGGCATGTGCAGATTAGTTTTCGCTATGCCCGAAGAACTCTGCAAATTTTGCACAGGGGTTCATTTTTCGATTGCTAAGACAAACTTCACGATATATCGGTACTCCTTAAACTCAGAATTTAGTTGTTATTATTCTATAATTTCAGTATAAATTTGTATTTTAGAGGGGGATTTAGAGAAACGTTTTTTCAACCCGGCCAAAAATAATCATCCTCTTTGCTTGATAATTACTTACCTATCTATCTTTTCAACGCAGCAGATCGTTTAATTCCGTTAAATTCACCATTTAATCTATTCTTAGGCCCGTATTCACATCACTTCCTATCTGGCTTCTTAGGACGCCTCCTACTTGGAGGCCCCCTTAACATATAGGACGCCTCCTTTGAAAAACGTTATTCATGAACTCTCCTAGCTTCTCGGAAAGGGGGCCTTACAGTGGGAGGCCCCCTTTCGAAATTTCAAAAGTGACGCCACGGAGCTTATAAAAATCCGCACTTCAAGCCGCGTTCACACAGCAATCGCATGCGATTTTACTATTTTTGACAACATTTATGTCTACCATGTCAGTAAAAGAGGTAAGTTATACAACAACAAAAGTTTTTTCGGGCATTTAATTTTGGAATGTAAACAAACAAGTTATTTTTCGATCACTTCTTGATCATCTATAATGGAACTTGTGTTTTTCGTCCTAATTTCAGTGATCTTGGAGAAATTCTGGTGTAGTTCTCGTTACAGGGTACCTAATCAAAAATTACTGCCAATCGAAAAGAATGCGAAGTATTTCATACATCTGAACGCGGAAGCCCGAAATATTCATCTCCAAAGAATCGTGTACCTACTGAACTGGCAGAATGCAATGACCACTGTTTTGCGGTTTTACGTTGAAAAGCATTGTGAACACCTGTAATTATTTACCTACATACCTAATTAAGTACCTACTTACTTACTGTACTCATGAGTGAAAAATAAACGTCTGATCATAAATCTTTTTTTTCCACAATAATCCTGGTCAAAATGGAACAGTTTGCAGGACTTTGCATAGTTGCGGCTATTTTGGAGCTTTTTCATCATTAAATGATTGATGACTAGAATTGATTGATTGAGAATAGATTGATGACTAGATGATGACTAGAAATTTTCTAGTAAGAAATCCATCAAGTACCTAGGTATGAACATAAATTATCTTTTGCTGCTCTTGTTTGTCTGAGTGATTGCACAGGTTAATCATTGACTTGATGAAAGAACACCGGAATTTCCCAATAATGGAATTAGGCAAGGTACTATCAAGACGAATACTGGATAAATTAATTTATTTTCCAATAACTCGCATCATGCCACGCAATAAATTCGGCTTTAAGCGTAGGTACCGTACCCCTGGATCGATACAAGATACAAAACAATACAAGAGGCTTATTTCTGATGGTAAATGTACATTTTTATGGGTGTGGGGTGCTTCACTGTAGCTTAACCAGGGGTACCCTCTGAGAACCTCTTCGCTTCAGCTCAGGAACTTGTGCGTCCAGAGATTTCAAATCATTCGTGCGCTGCCGACGGACCCATCAATCATCATCGCTAGTATTCACCTGAAATAAAACGAGCGAAATTTGAAAAATGGGAGTCAGAGAAAACCATTACCTAACTAGCATGGAGGTGCCGATTTCGTGAAAAACAGCCAACTGTAATCTGACTCTACACAGGGCCGTCCAGAGCCAAGCCGGGCCCCGGGGATAAAGACTCGACCGGGCCCCCCCCCCCGGTCAATAAAAGCATTTTTTCTAATTTGCATATTAGTACGTAAAAGGCCCACGGGCGGGCCCGGGCCCCCTTGGGCCCCGGGCCCCGGGGATTTTGCCCCCCCTGCCCCCCCCTCTGGACGGCCCTGACTCTACAACAGTCAGTACTACAACCGAAGGCATTAGATTAGGGTTTTGAATACTGAGTACTTAATATATTACTTGGAATCAGCAGAAGAACATGAAATTCGTAGGTATTGCCTACTTCTGGGTTAGCTAAACCGCTGATGCGCCTGATCTATGTATCTACTCCTTACCTACTTTTTTTTAGAATTCTAAACTCCTAATGAGGAATAACTACCCATTATTTGAATGAATAATATTCCCATAATATTATTATGAGCACTTACCAGAATCGTCCGAAGAGCTCCGAAAAAATACACGTAACGAAACGAAGGTACACGATTGCTGTCTTTTGTCCAGAGGCGCTCTCAGACCATTGGAAATGTTTTTATCTTGATTTCCTCGCACAAATTCGATGAAATCATCCGCGACGAAGAAAAATAAATAATTAAACTGAATGGAACGAAATGGATGAGCGATCGGAAGATAAATTCGCGGTTTGTTTACACTGGGAATGCAAGATGGCTGCCGTCTGGTGAAGTGAAAAACCGAGTAAGGCCCCCTTTCGGGCCCAAAGGCAGCCCGATTGCTACCTAACGAAAAGGGGCCCTCAAGAAAAGGCTCCCTCAAGTTTCGGCGCCCCTAAGCCCCTTTAGGAAGCTTCATGAAACGGTTTTTCGTATAGGAGCCCTCCTTAGGACGGCCCCTAAAGCTTAGGAAGTGATGTGAATACGGGCCTTAATCACCTTCATTATTAACTGAATAATAATAATTATTAAATTCTCTGAATAATGAATGAAATCAAAAATGCCTCAGAACCATTGTTAAAGCCTGACTCGCTTTCATGTTGCCAAGCGCAACTGGTCGTAGTGTGAGTGCGTCACCTTGTTGGTGTAATAGGCTAGTGGTCGTAAGTAGATCAATCAACCGTATCTAAGAGCCGAGGCCAAATTCTCAAATTTTTTCGATTTTTGTTTTGCTGATTTGTGTAATGCGACCAAATTCTTTAAATTGAAGATATCGGGAGGACAGAAGTTTTTGTGGGGATTCCAACGAGTGGAAAACGATTTTTGTGGCTCTAGTCGTTTTCGAGTTATTGAGAATTGTAGAAATTTTAAAAAACTCAAAAATGTCTCACTACAACTGCAATAACTCCTAAACGGTTAGAGCTACCGCCGTGGCGATGGTCTCATTCGATTCGGCATAGAAAAATCTATAGAAAATGATGCATCACATGCCTATGTTACAAATTTCCAGAAAAGCACGAATTTTTTACCTCTTCAACAGCTGTTTTACTGTCCTTAAAATTAAGGTAGGGTTCTGTCGAGACGTTAGGACCAACTAGATACGGAACTTGATTTTTGGTAAAAATTTCAAAATTTTTCGATAACTCCTTCCCCCTGAAAAACCCCGGACGGCGGACGGCGTACGGCGGACGGCGGACGGCGTACGGCGGACGGCGTACGGCGGACGGACAAAAAATTTTTATTGCAGATATGGATTGTACACCCCTTGAAACGTAAACCAACAAATTTTCAGGGGGTGTTAAAAATTTTTTTTTCCTGACCGATTACAAAGGTTCATTTCTTAAGAAAAATGAACCAAAAATTAACCAACATTTCCAAAGCTATACCTTGAAATTATAATTTTAGTCGTAAAAATTTTTCCACACTATTCCTATGCTTTGTATTAAAAATAGGCGATGCCAAATTGATTCTTATCATTACCAATAGGTTTGCTGCGAGATAGACAATCTTGATGAATTTTTGTTTTCAAAATCAACGCTACCATGAAATTCAAAATTTTATCATAAGATAATTTCGAACCGTAAAATCAACTCAATTTAATTTACAAATTTCGGTCTGGAATCTTATTATGATTTTTTTAGCTCGAGTGTATTAGTGACAGGAAAATTCAGTACTTCTTGCTCAAACATTGTCCAGCTAATGAGTCGATCGGGATGCTCAATTACTGATAGAACGACGATTTTCCGGTTGAGTATTACTCTATTTGATGACTTCCTGCCCAAAGGTTTTGGTTACAAGGATTTTTTTTTCCGTGCAAACCATGCACGAACTCGTTTGACGCACTTTACTCGATTGTTTGAAGATTGAGAAAATTGCACTGCGGAACGAATTTCTCTATTAGTCGATCGTCCCATTATTCTTCTCTAAAATGACCATAATTTGGAGATAGTTTAAGAATGAAGAGAAAAATATTTAAATTTTATTGAGGAAATTTAAAAATTTATATGAGTTATAAACACTCATTTGGAGCAATTTCCAATTTAAGAAGTATTATAGGTACAATAAAAATTCAACAACAAAACAACTACAAAAATTTTTTTCGAAAAATGTTCAGTTTTTTTAGTTTTTTGAAAACGCCGCATTCCCGAAAAAAATTCACCAATGAAGAAATTCAAATACGTACAAAATATTTTCCTTCAATTGGGTTACCCATAAATTTTAATCACTCACCACTTTGGCACAACCGATTGTCAAATTTCGGCTTTTTTTCTAACCAATAAAACCTTAGTAACTGATGATTTTTGTTGTTCTAGATTTATACACAAGTTTAAACTAATGTGTATTAAATTTAATTTTTGTAAACATTTGACTGTAATAATAATAAATAAGGTATTTATAAATTGTTTTCAAATTAATTTATAGAAATAAATTATTAATTAAAATTTATTTAATCGCTGTAATGCAAAATGGATAATATAAAACTGGCATTTCATGATAAATAATAAAATTTGAAAAAAAAATTGCCAACTGAGTTTATCTATTGAGAATAAATTCGAAACTTACTTGGTACAAAAGGCAGAAAAATGCCAAAGATAAAATAATCCTTCGGATTTTCATCGTTTCCGCGGATAATCGGATCAGTCGGTCAGATCACAGATCCGACCGGTGGACGACTGCGATCGAAGTTCGCCAAAGTTGGCCCGACTAGTGGACAGCTGGAGGGGCAACAAAGTTTGGGGCACGGGGGACTTGGGGCAGATTGACCTCACTTATGTAAGGGCGCTTTGATCGCTCAGATTGTAGAATAAAGCGATTCTAACTGTAGGGTGAAATGAAAATTTCAAAAAATCTACGCTCTTGTTGCAGATGGAGAAATACAAGATCCAGCTGCGCAAAGGTAAATTGAATTATTGTTTCTAGATACCTTCAAAAAGAATGATAATAACCCGAAATATGTTTCGAATCCATGAGCTCAAAAACCGTGGTTCAAGCAGTAGTAGGAATTACGGAATACCAAAAACTGAATTTTTTGTAAAATCTGAAATTAAAAAATAATTTTTACAATTTTTGTAATTTTTTGTAATTTTTTGTAATTTTTGTAATTTTTAATTTGTAATTTTGTAATTTTTGTAATTAATAATTTTATAATTTTTGTAATTTTTTTGTAATTTTTTACAATTTTTGTAATTTTTTTATAATTTTTTACAATTTTTTTAAACAATTTTTGTTAAATAAAAAAATAAAAAATACAGAAAAAAATATAAACAAAAAATAAAGAAATAAAAAAAATTAAGTTAAAAATCGAAAAAATGAATAAACTAAATTTTTTGAATACAGAGAAAAGTTGGAACAAGAGAAAGGGAGGCTTTCCGCCCTCGTGGACGAATGGGAATCCATACGAGAGGGTGAGGACGATTTACCCGAATGGGTGAGCGAGGAAATCGGCACTGTCGTCGACGATTCAAAAAAACTTCTCGAGTCCCGACTTGAGGAGTTGCAGGTAATTGAAGAAGAATTGTATCAATGTTCTAAAAATCTTTGCAAAAATAAAACCAAAGCGATGGATGATTTTTGAAAATTAATACATTACTCCCATGCTACCCGAAGGATTGGATTACTGCTTGCGAAGATGAGGTTATAACATACGAACAATTAGAAGAGACATGTAACGACGTGTACAAGGAAGTAAGACCAAATTTATCAAATTTTATAACGGTTTAAATTATAGTGTAATTTTTATCATTTACTGCTATTTGTTTAATTTGCATTATTACTTTAATAATCAATTATGAAATGTAGGCAAATAAAAAATCATCTCCCATTACTTACAGGAAATTCGCGTTGGCGTGATAAATAAACTTGAAAATGGAATTGATATATTTTTTAATTTTCCAGGTAGAAGACATATTGAAACGATTTGAACATTTGAAAAATCTGCAGGATCATGAGTGGAATGATGAAGGTGCGTATATATGGTATTAGATAACTATCACGCATAATAAATTCATTATAATTTTTCCATTAAAATTGAATGTAAACACCAATCAATTATCAACAGGGGAAATCCCGTTAAAAAAATCTAAATAAAAATAATTAATTAACCAATAAGATGAACTCATTGCAGATACCGAAGTCGAAGAAGAGGAAAGTGAAGTAAGTCATAATTAAAACTGGATACCCTAATCAGTACCAATAGATCATTGAAAAACCAATGGTCAATCTCGTCCGTTACAAGGCCGGTCCATTTGGCTTTGTAGGACGATGATTCACTCGGTGGGATAACCGAAGAGGATTTGAAAGAGCTTAGAGAATTCCTGAGGGAATACGTATTCATGCCAATGTTAGCTTTGCTGGCAGCAGGGACGACCAGTCCGAATACGAAGGCGAGAAAGCGAAAAATCAGTTCTCGAAAACCTAAACGTAGGCGAAACGTAATCGATGCTAAAAGAGTAGGTAAAAAGTGGCCAGATAATCCAATAATAAGCAAGTGTTGATTGAGACATTCAGGCCAATATGTTGAATTAACTGACTAGATCCATGAGAAGAATCATAGGAAAAAATAGGAATGGGCAAGCACACAGATTATGGAATGTCTCAATCACGCATGCTACTGCACAGGATCAATAATTGAAGTATTCAACAGACGCTATTAACTAGGAAACCGGTATTTCAGGATGAAGGCACAATAGAGCCGAATGATGAAGTAGATGAAGATGAAGCACAAGACGCGGAAGAGGAGAATGAGCCCGATGTAGAGGAAGTACCAGAAGAAGAAGAGCCGGAGGAGGAAGATGATCCAGATGAAGAGGAAGAACAAGAAGAACAAGAGCAAGAGGAGGAAGAAGAACCAGACGAAGAAGAGCCTGAGGAAGAAGAGGAGCCAGAAGAAGAAGAGCCAGAGGAAGAAGAGGAGCCAGAAGAAGAAGAGCCAGAGGAAGAAGAGGAGCCAGAAGAAGAAGAGCCTGAGGAGGAAGAGGAGCCAGAAGAAGAAGAGCCTGAGGAAGAAGAGGAACCAGAAGAAGAAGAGCCAGAGGAAGAAGAAGAACCAGAAGAAGACGAGCCTGAAGAAGAAGAGGAGCCAGAAGAAGAAGAGCATGCGGAGGAAGAGGAGCCAGAAGAAGAAGAGCCAGAAGAAGTAGAGCCAGAGGAAGAAGAGGAGCCAGAAGAAGAAGAGCCTGAGGAGGAAGAGGAGCCAGAAGAAGAAGAGCCTGAGGAAGAAGAGGAGCCAGAAGAAGAAGAGCCAGAGGAAGAAGAGGAGCCAGAAGAAGAAGAGCCTGAGGAAGAAGAGGAACCAGAAGAAGAAGAGCCTGAGGAGGAAGAGGAACCAGAAGAAGAGGAGCCTGAGGAAGAAGAGGAACCAGAAGAAGAAGAGCCTGAGGAGGAAGAGGAACCAGAAGAAGAGGAGCCTGAGGAAGAAGAGGAACCAGAAGAAGAAGAGCCTGAGGAAGAAGAGGAACCAGAAGAAGAAGAGCCAGAGGAAGAAGAAGAACCAGAAGAAGAAGAGCCTGAGGAAGAAGAGGAACCAGAAGAAGAAGAGCCTGAGGAAGAAGAAGAACCAGAAGAAGAAGAGCCTGAGGAGGAAGAGGAGCCAGAAGAAGAAGAGCCAGAGGAAGAAGAGGAGCCAGAAGAAGAAGAGCCAGAGGAAGAAGAGGAACCAGAAGAAGAAGAGCCTGAGGAGGAAGAGGAGCCAGAAGAAGAAGAGCCAGAGGAAGAAGAGGAGCCAGAAGAAGAAGAGCCTGAGGAGGAGGAGGAACCAGAAGAAGAAGAGCCTGAGGAGGAAGAGGAGCCAGAAGAAGAGGAGCCAGAAGAAGAAGAGCCAGAGGAAGAAGAGGAGCCAGAAGAAGAAGAGCCTGAGGAGGAAGAGGAGCCAGAAGAAGAAGAGCCTGAGGAAGAAGAGGAACCAGAAGAAGAAGAGCCAGTGGAAGAAGAGGAACCAGAAGAAGAAGAGCCAGAAGAAGAAGAGCCAGAGGAAGAAGAAGAACCAGAAGAAGAAGAGCCTGAGGAGGAAGAGGAGCCAGAAGAAGAAGAGCCAGAGGAAGAGGAGGAGCCAGAAGAAGAAGAGGCAGAGGAAGAGGAGGAGCCAGAAGAAGAAGAGCCTGAGGAAGAAGAGGAACTGGAAGAAGAAGAGCCAGAGGAAGAAGAGGAACTAGAAGAAGGAGAGCCTGAGGAAGAAGAGGAACCAGAAGAAGAAGAGCCAGAGGAAGAAGAAGAAGAACCAGAAGAAGACGAGCCTGAAGAAGAAGAGCATGCGGAGGAAGAGGAGCCAGAAGAAGAAGAGCCAGAAGAAGAAGAGCCTGAGGAGGAAGAGGAGCCAGAAGAAGAAGAGCCTGAGGAAGAAGAGGAACCAGAAGTAGAAGAGCCTGAGGAGGAAGAAGAACCAGAAGAAGAAGAGCCTGAGGAGGAAGAGGAACCAGAAGAAGAAGAGCATGAGGAGGAAGAGGAACCAGAAGAAGAAGAAGAGCCAGAGGAAGAAGAGGAGCCAGAAGAAGACGAGCCAGAGGAAGATGAAGAACCAGAAGAGGATGAGCCTGAGAAGGAAGAGGAGCCAGAAGAAGAAGACGAGCCAGAAGAAGAAGAGCCAGAGGGAGAAGAGGAACCAGAAGAAGAAGAGCCTGAGGAAGAAGAAGAACCAGAGGAAGAAGAGGAGCCAGAAGAAGAAGATCAAGAAGAGGAAGAAGAACCAGAAGAAGAAGAGCCTGAGGAGGAAGAGGAACCAGAAGAAGAAGAGCCAGAGGAAGAAGAGGAACCAGAAGAAGAAGAGCCTGAGGAAGAAGAGGAACCAGAAGAAGAAGAGCCTGAGGAAGAAGAGGAACCAGAAGAAGAAGAGCCAGAGGAAGAAGAGGAACCAGAAGAAGAAGAGCCTGAGGAGGAAGAGGAACCAGAAGAAGAAGAGCCTGAGGAAGAAGAGGAACCTGAAGAAGAAGAGCCTGAGGAAGAAGAGCCAGAGGAAGAAGAGGAACCAGAAGAAGAAGAGCCTGAGGAAGAAGAGGAACCAGAAGAAGAAGAGCCTGAGGAAGAAGAGGAACCAGAAGAAGAAGAGCCTGAGGAAGAAGAGGAACCAGAAGAAGAAGAGCCTGAGGAGGAAGAGGAGCCAGAAGAAGAGGAGCCTGAGGAAGAAGAGGAACCAGAAGAAGAGGAGCCTGAGGAAGAAGAGGAACCAGAAGAAGAAGAGCCTGAGGAAGAAGAGGAACCAGAAGAAGAAGAGCCTGAGGAGGAAGAGGAGCCAGAAGAAGAAGAGCCTGAGGAAGAAGAAGAACCAGAGGAAGAAGAGGAGCCAGAAGAAGAAGAGGAAGAAGAACCAGAAGAAGAAGAGCCTGAGGAGGAAGAGGAACCTGAAGAAGAAGAGCCTGAGGAAGAAGAGGAACCTGAAGAAGAAGAGCCTGAGGAGGAAGAGGAACCAGAAGAAGAAGAGTCAGAGGAGGAAGAGGAACCAGAAGAAGAAGAGCCTGAGGAGGAAGAGGAACCAGAAGAAGAAGAGCCACAGGAAGAAGAGGAGCCAGAAGAAGAAGAAGACCCTGAGGAGGAAGAGGAGCCAGAAGAAGAAGAAGAGCCTGAGGAAGAAGAGGAACCAGAAGAAGAGGAGCCTGAGGAAGAAGAGGAACCAGAAGAAGAAGAGCCTGAGGAGGAAGAGGAGCCAGAAGAAGAAGAGCCTGAGGAAGAAGAGGAACCAGAAGAAGAGGAGCCTGAGGAAGAAGAGGAACCAGAAGAAGAAGAGCCTGAGGAAGAAGAGGAACCAGAAGAAGAAGAGCCTGAGGAAGAAGAGGAACCAGAAGAAGAAGAGCCTGAGGAAGAAGAGGAACCAGAAGAAGAGGAGCCTGAGGAAGAAGAGGAACCAGAAGAAGAAGAGCCTGAGGAAGAAGAGGAACCAGAAGAAGAAGAAGAGCCCGAGGAGGAAGAGGAGCCAGAAGAAGAAGAGCCTGAGGAAGAAGAGGAACCAGAAGAAGAAGAGCCTGAGGAAGAAGAGGAACCAGAAGAAGAAGAGCCTGAGGAGGAAGAGGAGCCAGAAGAAGAAGAGCCAGAGGAAGAAGAGGAGCCAGAAGAAGAAGAGCCTGAGGAGGAGGAGGAACCAGAAGAAGAAGAGCCTGAGGAGGAAGAGGAGCCAGAAGAAGAAGAAGAAGAGCCAGAGGAAGAAGAGGAACCAGAAGAAGAAGAGCCTGAGGAGGAAGAGGAACCAGCAGAAGAAGAGCCTGAGGAGGAACCAGCAGAAGAAGAGCCTGAGGAGGAACCAGAAGAAGAAGAGCAAGAAGAACCAGAAGAAGAGGAGGATGAAGCAGAAGAAGGTGAGAAACCAGAAGAATCTGGGGCAACAGAGGAAGTCGACGCACTGGAAGCTGATGAACCAGTTAGAGAGAAAGAACCGGATGGACAGGAAGAACACGGAGTTCCGGATGCCGAGGACGAGGATGAGGAACCAGAAGAGGAACGACCCGCACAAGA
This sequence comes from Nesidiocoris tenuis, assembly GCA_036186465.1. Classification (NCBI taxonomy): domain Eukaryota; kingdom Metazoa; phylum Arthropoda; class Insecta; order Hemiptera; family Miridae; genus Nesidiocoris; species Nesidiocoris tenuis. The sequence goes on from AP028918.1 coordinate 1,357,871, forward strand.
GGAAGTTCTGGAGGCAGCGGATGATCCAGAAAATCATCCAATGGAAGTTGAGGATGCTGTATCACTCGGCGCAGAAATGAGCAGAGATCTCGCCCGGCAAAGTTCCAGGGGTTCCGTCACATCAATCAGTTGGGGAGGGGCCGAGTTTACGAAAAGTCCCAACATGGCTGATGGTTAGTATGTAATTCAGTATCGCTTCTACTATACTCAAATGATTTGAGTCAAATCGGTTCACCGGCTAGTTGGAGTAACCAGCTCGTACGCACGGCCAACTCAACTTGAATATCAATAGCGACTAACGAGTCGATAATTTTGACGAATTGGTGACCATAAAATTCCAGTAACTCTAACTAGTCGACATTTCTTTTTTGTTGCAATTGGAGATTATTCTCAGGTAGTTGATGGGTGAAACTGGACACATACTGAGCGTACCAATGATTTCATGGTAATTTATTGCCTGTTCTTAGCGTTATTTCTTTCTGCAGGTTACCAGCGAAGCTCGAGCGCCGATGAAAACGTTTCACCATCGAATGAGCAAATCCTCGATCAGGAAGGTTTGTATAGCTATACCATTGGAACCTAAAAACTTTTTAAGAACTAAAAAAATAAGCATAAAATTTCCTCATCATTTCGTTCTTTATTTTGAATTTGTTTCGCACAATTCGAGCAAAACCGACGCACCTTTAACTTCTTAAAAACAACATTTTTTTGTATAAAACTTTATAAATTTAAAAATATTTGGAAACATCGGGTACATAGGCATTTGTGTTTGTTTTTTCAACACGAAATTTTATTAGAATTTTTTTGGTAAAGGATTTTTTTTTAGTGTGGTTCGTTTAATTTTCAGTTTTTGTGAATCATTCACCGTAGTTATTTACTTGTACCTTCTCAATTCAATTTTGCAGAAAGGAGACGGGGATGGGGTAGAATGAGCCGACCACGATTCCGAGGTAAAGACATTTTTTGAAAACAACGCAGGTACTTTTTAATCCAACAGAAAGATTAGGGTGAAGTCCTTAACTTTCGTCCAAGAATCAAAAACTACTTCCAAAAAGTCAGTTTTTGATAAAATGTCCAAATTCAACAAATAATTCTAAAATTTAACAACTAAGAAAATTTCTCATAAAAATTTCAACTTAATTTTGCGTTTTATACACCTATTTATCTTACCTCTAATATTTTCAGTACCTACCTACTCAGGTTTTTAAGAATATTGAAAAACAATTTGACAAGTGATATTGGCAAAACAAAATAATCTTTATGCAAAGAACGTTTTGTCAAAAAAAGCTCAACTATCAAACAATAATTTTTGAAATTTGGGATTTTTCATGTTGAAAAATTAACTTGAAACCATCGGTAAACAATGTTAAACTTTTTTCCAGTTCCACGATCTAGAAGTCAGAGTCAAAGGCGGTCCTTCGACAACAGACCGCGATTCAACCGTTTCGTCAGGGCCAGGCACACAGGTATTACAATAAATTTCATTTTTTCAGCCCATTTCACTTTTTATTGATAACCTCTCATTTGTATTAAATGGTGGTCAAAAAATCCAAACTTGGAAATTTTTTGCCAAACTGCTTCCAAATTTATTGTTTATTTAAAAATTTATTCACATTTTTAAAATTAAAGTACAAATAATTTATTAAAAAATACTTTACGACGTTGATTTTAGCAAATGTCAGTTGCACAAATTCGATTAAAAAATGATTGCATGCCTAACTTTCATTTCATATTTTCCATAAAAAATTACTTGGTGTAATAGATTGAGTTATTCTTTTAATTTTTATCCAAAATAAGGCAAAACAATGATCGACGCCCTAGACGGAGAAGGTGTCGTGGGCGTGCTCTGCTGCTCTTAAAAATTTAGTTCCAACAAGCAAAAGTAAAAATGGTATCTCGTTTCAGGTACCTCACCTTTCCGGCCGCACCTGAACGTCCCGCCGCTGCCAACGATGAAAAAATGAAATTCTCTTCAACATTTTTTCCAATAATTTGATCTCAATTTCGAATCAAAATTATTGCCTATTTTGATAAATCGAATTATTATTTTTTCCAAAAAAAATTCCAGGTTTTGAGCAAAAAAAATTTATGCAAACCAATTTACGACAAAAAGAAATAATGGGATTTAAATCCTTTCAACAGAGTGGAAAACAAACGAACGAACGAATGAAAAAAATATCTAATTTTTTAATATGTCTTCTCACGGCTGTGCAATGTGATATCATGTCATTGTCGAAATAAATCGATCTATTTTAAAACCCATATTTTTTCATCGCCTGGGGCTGGGGAAAATAAAATTGCGATACATTGTATTACATTATATTTGATCTTCACGATTGTTGAGCAATAGTCAGTAGTTAAATTCTTCATTCTCCCTAGTTGGATTCTATTTTCTACTTGAATACATTCAACGAGAATGTTTTGTAAAAATGCGACAACAAATTAATTTGTGTTTTAAATATGCAACTCACAGAGCCAATTTTCATTTTTATTTTTTCATATTTTTTTTTCTCCCAAAATTTTAGCAATTCAACGAATTATTTCCAAAATTATTATTTTTGGTTTTTACCCCCTTTGCAACGATAGGTTTGGATTTGCGGATTGACGAATATCAAGGAATTTACAACTGTTCAACGTTTAAAATTCAAAAACGCGTTAAACGCTTATAACTTCTAAAACTAGGGTCATAGCGAAATTTTTGAGAGACATTTTTTCAATTATTTTTCGATCTATCGAATTGATTGGTAACTTTTGAAAAACTGATATTTATTTTTCAAAAATTTCAATCCCAATTTTCAGCTGCAACCGAACCCACTTTTCGAATGAGTGAATTTTGAGTTTGTCTTGCGCTGCTTTCAGCGATTTGCTCGGATTTTCTGTAGGGCAAATTGTATGCGAGTTACACGCGTTTGCAGTCCAAAAACATCAAAAACTCGTTCAACGCTTGTAACTCGTAAACCGAGCATCGCGGGAAAATTATTGTAAGACGGTTTCGGTTCGTTTTGAACTGAAAAATCGATGTGGGTCACAATTATCAATTACTTGAGGGCTCTTGAATTTCGGCAATTCCAAAAAATCCCATTCGTAGCCTGAAAATCCCGCCAAAAACACTATTTCCTATGGCAACTTATTTTTAGATTTTCAACTTAAATTTATTTCCCGACTAGTACCTACAATGTCATCCCGAGAAGCATCCATCGTTTTCGACGTCCAATCGACGATGGACCGTTTCCGCAGGACAACTCGAACAAAATAAATAATTTAAATTTCGAAAGAAATTTCCCATCTTCGGATGGCACTTTTGAGACTTCCTCGGTCGAATTCCGGATTATTTCGAGGTTGAGCGCGGCGTCGTCGTCGAAGTGAACCCTCCGGCTGTGAAGTAGGGGCGTACTGCGCTTCTGAACTCTTTTCTGTAGGTTTGCACGTTTTTCCTCGAATCCTGCAAAGAAAGATGGGGTTGAAGTAGTTTTTAAGAATAGAAAATAGAATGATTTGAAATAGAATACAGATTTGATGAATTTTATCGTGAAAATGAAAAGTCAGAAAAACCATGCTCTGCTACCAAATTTGAAATTTCGCGTATTATACGAGAAAAAATGATTTTTTCCCGTTCTTTTTTGAAAATTTTCGAGTAAATGGAAGTATTGTAATCGTTCTAAAATCGACAATAGGATCAGAGCTTCAAAAAAAATTTTTTACTGACAAAATTTTTCATAAATCCCTCAATTCTTAACCTTTTTTCGAAATTCTTGAACTGGGATGTTTGCATTATTGAGACCTATCACCCTGTTTAACCGGAATTTGAATAACTCAAAATACTTCCAACATATTAGCACTTTTAGTGTTTTCTATTTTATTTTTTCCTGGCCATTTCTATTTTTTTCTTGCACACATTTGCTTTCGTTTTTATTTCGAGTGCATTTTCCAATGTAAAAATCGATAAATTGCTAACCGTTAGCGCTTGTCTGAACTCCTGATTGAAAAGTCTCATCAGCGAGCGGTAATTCCGTCCGAGGATGTCGGTCACTTCGGGCAGCGTCGGTATCCGCGCGCCGCTCGTCGACGTTAGATTTCTCCCCTGAAATTCGATCGAGAATATTTTTTGTTACAAATAAAAAACAAAAAAAAAATTGGAAAAAGTTATACAAAGTAAATTAGGCAACAATAAATTAAAATGTATTCGTTGAAGGCGAAAATAGCATTTTATTAAACTTACCATTTTTTCCAAAATTTAGGCTAAATTAGCAAAAATTGATGATTTTCCTAGAAAAAACCCAGTTTGATCAAAGATTTATATTTTCCTTTTTCATTCATTCATTTGGGGTATTTTCCCAAATTCAAATTTTTTCTATTATATTTTTTCAAAGGGTACAACCCAAATTTAAGAATATAAAGGATAAAGAACGAAAATTCCATCGCTTGGAGTTTATTCGTAACGGTAGACACAATATAAGAAAAAATTCCTAAATCAAACACCAGATATCCTTGTCAAGAACTATTTTTTACATTATGTACACACTCGAGGGACTCTAAAAAATCGGAAATCTCAACAACAAAGAAAAATCTGAGATGGAAAAATTCTTAAGAAAATATTCGTCAAACTGGGGGGTGTTACCTTGTGGAACATGAAAATTATGGGTACACATGTTTTTATATAGTTTTTTCAATAAACTGTCAATTTTCGAAAATGATCAAACGATTTTGTGATAACAAAAAGAAAAAGGAGAAAAAACAGTATTAACCCGAAAAAAAGCCGGAAAAATTGTTTGACTTGGGTAAACATCAGGTGCCAACTAATCGACAAATACATTTTTTCTTGAAAATTTCCAGAAAAAATTAAAAAATATCATCGAATCGATTTTTCATCATTTTGACAGAGATAACACCCCGCAGAAAATTGAATTGCAGTGATTGACACAACAGAAACGGAAAATCGTTACTTTATTCTCGACTCGCAAGATCGGCAAAATGTCAGCAACGCAATATCATGAGGAATTAGCAGGAAAAACATTTTTCCAAGGTGAAATTTTCGGGGGGAAAATTGACAAAAATTACTAGGTATTGTAAAAAAATCGGCGAAAAAAAGTCCAAATAAAAAAGGCAAGTTCATCAATGAATTCTCGTCAGATCCTCGACAATTTTGATAATCGTTTCCGTCGTCACTTCGGTCTTGTTGCCGGGCGATGGGGATATCTGCAATCCGCTGACGACCTCTTCCATATCTTTTCTGGGCAGGTCCAGAAACAGTTCGACGAGGTCGCCGTCGATGAAGCCTTCCGACGGTTCGGTCTTGACGTCCGAATTGAACGACCGCCAGAACGAATGGTCGATCTTGCCGACGGACTTGATGGTCGACGCGAGCCGTTCCTGCAGCTGGTTGAGCAGGTCGTACAGCTCGTGGGATATCTGGGTGATGACGCCGATCGCCCCGCCGACGGTGCCGTACAGTATCGAGCCGAATGTTTGCGTCGTCGATTCGCCCAGATGCTGCATGACGAGGGACCCGTGGCGGAAAACGTTGACCATATCGCCCAGATGGAACTGGGCGACTTCCTGCATCAGCTGGCGCTCCTCGTCGTTCGTCGCGGCGCTGTCCTTCTGGCAGACGAACAGGTTGAACGAGTTCTCGGCGCCCAGAAACGTGTCGTCGTCCAGGATCTCAATGGCCGTCATCCAGTTGGGGTTGTAGTCGCGGGCGATCTCTTCGAACGACCCTTCCAGCATTTTATACTGGAGTAGGGTAACGGCTCGCATGAGGTCGCCGACTAGGATGAAATCGCCCTTCGTCCTGACGTAGAGGGCGATGATGTTGTTGAAATGGCTGCACTCCAAGCGTAACTCTTTTTCGGCCGTCCATTCGAAAAGTCGAACCGTACTGTTGATGGATGCGAGTAATTTACCGTTGAACGAAGCCAAAGAATAGCAGGCGCCTTTGACTTCTTTCTCGCAGACGAAATTCAATTTTCCATCGTCGACGTGGAACAGAAGGATACGCCCTTGTTTGGGCTCGCTCTCCTCGGGAGCCACCAGGCCGGTCCCTACGACGTAGTAGTGATTCGGATCGTCGCCCAGCTTGCAGCTGATGAGGCTCAGACAATATTCGGTCGGCAGCATCTGATGAGCGTGCAGCACTTCGAAGGTCTGCTGATCTAAGAGCAGAAAATGATAGGTTTCTACTTCGAGGCCCAAGTCGTGCGGCTGGTTGGTGACGACGTTCTTGATGATGTTCATCGGGCTGTTCAGCGAATTGGAGGTGTTCTGGGCCCGGGAGCTGGCGCCGTCGCGGACCGTTTCGAGGCCTGTGGGCCCCTGGACGTCGAGGCGCGACGTGACGACGCCGAACGTCTGCGACGACTCTTGGTGCGCGATACGTCGCGGCGCCTCGCCCAACGGCACAGACCGTATGTGCAGTTTCTGGATTTCGTCTATGGTCCCGATCGAGACCATTTGGTCGTTCGCTAGGGCCAAACTGTCCGGATAGGCGTCCGTGTTGAGCGAACACATGAACGTCACTTCTTTCAAATTGACGTTGCTAAAAACTAGCTTGTGATTGGACGAATAGATGACCGTAGGCCGATCCGAGCAAGCGAAGACGTTCGTCGTGGCCATGGACTTGAACGGCCGCAATACGATCGGCTGCGTGCCCAGGGTGACGCGCTTCTTCTCGAACAGCTGCCCCGTCGTGGAGTTGAAATTGAAATAGAACATACTGCCGTCACCGAGTGCGCAAAGGACGTAATGAATGCCTTCGAAAGACGCGAACAAGATTGACCTCGAGATGATGTCGCCACCGAGGAATTCCGTGTGCGCCGTCTCGAGGCTGGGCAGTTTCAGGATCCTGCACGTCATGTCGGTCCAGAGTCCGATGGCGACATATTCAGCGACATTGCTGTCCGGCAAGGGAGTCACGTCTATGCAGGAGACTTCGTGGTCCAGCGTGACCCGCTTCTTCTCGACGACCTGCTCCGCGCAGATTTCCAAATAGTAAAGCTCGCTGCCGGATGCGCAGACGACTTGCTGATTGTTGCAGGCGACGACGCTCACGCTCCTGCCGGTGTCCGGCTTCCATTCGCTGATGACCGTGTTCGCTTTGAGGCAGATTAATTTCACCGACGACGGCACAACCTGGACGACAATGTCCGGCCGATAATTGCCGCAGTACATCGTCTGCTGTTCGGACTGGAAGCCGGCCACGTTGATTTCCTCGACTTCTTCGCCGTTCAACGATAGGACGCGCGTGTGACCGACGAACGATAAGACAAGCGTGTTATCCTGGCCGGACTCGCTCTTCACGTTCAGGGCCCACATGCCTTTGATGCCGCCGAGTTCTATGGTGGCCACTTCTTCGATGCCGATGCCGTTCCTGATAACCCTGAGGGAACCTTCCTTGAAGCCTCCGGAGCAGGTGACGACCTGGCCCTGACCTTGGCGCTCGATATCGACGACGACCATGTCGACTATCGGGGCCAAATTGGTGAACGTCTCCATAACAGTGACGTAGGATCCCGTCTCCGGGTTGGGCCCTTTGTTCAATTTGACCAATTGCGAGTCTCCGACTCGGGAGCCGATGTAGAGAACTCCGTTATCCAGATACGTGATACATTCGGGTATCGTAACTTCGCCGAGAAGTTCGACCTTCAAGTCTTTGACGACGAATATGCCGTCCATTTTCTCCTCTTTTTCCAGCATAAGCATGAATAAATGGCCGGCAAGGTCGCCCAGGATGTACCGACTGCCGGCGCCGTCGACTTTGGCGTAGCAGACGATGGAGCTGTGCTTTATGATGGGAGGCGCCACGGATATGTAGTTGGCGCCGTCGTGGTAAAGTATCGACTCCTGGCCGATGATGATGGCTCCGCATAACGGCTCCGGTACGGGTATGATCATGCTGGCGTCTATGTCGATATAGTCCTGTTTCCAAGGGACTTTAATAAATTCTTTCTCCTTGAGGGAAATTTCGTGCGTTTTTATATGTCTACCATGGGGGTCCTGGTGGAGCAGGATGATCGTCGGGTTCAGGCAACCGTGGAGGAAATTCAGATCGTGTATGTCGCTCTCTTCGATTCTGATGCTCACGGCTTTCAATTCGAGCAGATCTTTTTCCAAGGGTATGATTTTCAATAGGCCGTCGTACAATCGCAAACCGATAACCCGGGATTCCGGATCGATAACTGCGATTATCCCGTTTTCCGACACTTTGCCGATCTTGTCGGCAACGTTGCCCTGGGCTTTGGTGTGGATTTCCAAATTTTCCGGGTCGCCCCTCGCCTCCAGGATCATGACGTCGTAGCGGCTCGTCACGATGAACAGGAGGTCCTTCTGTTCGTAGGAGGGTCGGAAAAGTCGCATGACGGCTATCCTGCCGTAAATGCCGATCTCCTTGACTGCCTGCAATCCTTCGGGCGTCACCAGGAAAATCTCCAGGCGGGTGTTTTTGGCGATTATCAAATTCAAATGTTTCGAACTCGTGAAATGGCCGGTCGCACATGCCGACACGGCCGTCGTCTTGTGGGCCGTCACAATGTACTGGTAGGACATCGTAGGGATGCGAATACGCCGAATTTAACGCCCGATTAGCCCGAGAGAACGCCCAAATTACATCCGCCGGTTTAGTGAAAACGCCCGAGAACAATAAACAATTCACACGAAAACGAAGCACGGAAAATCGCAACTGCGGGCTGTTGGGGGTCGGCCATCGATGGCGGAATATTGCGCAACAATCGATTGTTACTTTCGATCCTTCCCTCCTGCTTCTATCGATTAGAACGCTTCAATATTACCTACTGATGAATAGTTAGTTGGTAAGTAAGGTGGACGGGATAAATAAACCGAGGGGTGGATGAGTTCGAAACATTGCACCTACTTCAGAATCATAGTTGAGACTTGATAAGGGTCAATGAAGTTTCGAAGCGCAGGTAGGTAAGTGTCCAATATCAGATATTCTATCTAGTCAATATCAGATATAGATAGATTCTATATTGGACGTTTTTGGCTAGGTACGATTAGTTCAGGAAAATGCAAGAAAAAACTGCTTTTCTACGTTTACGTTAAGAAAATAAAAATAATTATCTCGTAGAATAAGAATAATTGAAATTTTCAATTGGATGGCTCATAAGATTAGGAATCCCCTACCTCGTTTCTTATTTCGTTGTATACTCTACTAATTCGACATTTCATTTTTATCCGCAATGATACGAAATCGATCGCAAGTACGAACAAAATTTGTTAATTGTCATTTAATTTTCGGCGCACTTACCAACATAAATAGTTGCCTTTTTTATGTAGTATGTTGAGTTTATATCGAATCCGACTATCGATCGCTGATGTTCAAAGCGAGGGATGCAAGAGTCACGCTCCGCATTTATAACCTTAACGTAACGCTAACGTGCTACAAAACTCGAATTTCTCAATTTTTCGGTAAAAAAAATGTTTTCGCGACGCAGTAACAAATAAAAGACAAATTATTGCGTCGAAAAATGTGCTTTGAAGCATCTTGAGGCGAAAAAATTAGATTTTTTAGCGATATCGTAAAGGCAGTGAGCGAAGGACGCTCGATTCCATCCTGTGCTGCCCCTAGCGACCGACTCGACAAACATCGCGTTCCCGCCAGCTGGCAGCTGAACCGCCCGATCACTATGTTCGTAAAAAGTCAAAAAAATTAAATGCTTGCTTTCAGATGTTCTGCGTTTGCGTTGAACAAACAATATTTCGTAAAAGGTAAATAGGTTGGACTGAAATTATGTTTTTCAGACCTTGAACTAGCAGCAGGAAGTTTGACTGCTAATTCTTCAGTCCAGCAGAATGACAACATTTTTGGCAGAGTGATATTGTTCGTTTGGATCAAGCAAGTATTTATACTAGATCATGCCGAAAAACCCGAAGTAAAATCCAAAAGTTTTTTGAAATTTATGGATTTGACTTCGGGTTTTTTGAACGATCTTTAGTTATTGACAGAAAAACGAGAACTTGGACGTTTTTCAGAATTTGAGGGGTAGTGATACGGCCGAAATAACGTTTTTTCAGTTTTCTTGGTTTTACTGCCGAAGTATGGAGTTTAGGTAAAAACTCGATAGATAAAAAATGTCGGGCGTTCAATTTCCTATCAGATGCTCGCCACTGCAAAACGGGGGTGTAATGCGGATAGGGTAGAACAGAGCAAATTTCTGATAGCGTAATTCCGATGAAATTTCTCAATTTCTATACAAATTTCTACTGGTAAGATAATATTTGTTAATTAATATATTAATATTTGTTAAAGATAAGATTTTTTAAAATTGAAAAATAAGTGAAACACTTTTTTCAACTTTCCCTAAAAATTGGGAAAAATGGCTTATAGCGCGTCGCAATCCGAACAGCTTGACGAGGGAGCAGGATTTTTTCTGAAGGAAGGGCGCCCTACATTGGGGACTATAGTTAGGCAGATGTCTGCCGATCTGCATTAGGACGGGACAAGTCGCCAGTTTCCGCGTCTGGACCGATCGGCAAACCGGAGGTTCCGGTCTGTGCAGGAGGTCCGAGGACTTTCTTGACCGCTTACACACACGCACTTGCCCTGGTCACCAGCGGTAACCGCGGGTAACAGTTACTAGTTGTCCGACCTGTTACCTGATCTACCTTCGCCCGTCTGCGGTCCATTCTGGTCGGGACAGCGAACGAGTGTACGATTTTGTACGCCAACTAGATATCCGATGAAAAATTAATTTTTCAAAAAACTTGATAAGCTATCTACAGGAAGAAAAGGCGTAAAAAACCGAACAAAAAATAAAATAAATAATAATAAAATTTATCATTATTATTTATTATTATTAGAATATTTAATATCCTCGCTTTTGAAAGCCTTGTTACTCGAAGACAACGATACGAACAAATGTATGACCATTCCTCTTGCACACTGTGTTACAAAAACCTGAAAAATGCCTGGGGGATGTTTTGTTTGCATTATGAATAAATTGAAACACACCTGAGCGTTAGCTGGAGGGAATTCATTGTTGACAACCTCCGTGATGTTCCTGACGAGGAAATTCGTATCGGCTATCGTCTGAAACAGCAGTCAGTTCAGCTGAGAGTATCGGGCACCGACCCCAAGAATTTTGGAAATTCTCATACTCGGATTTTTAATGTAATAACTTCAGATTATAATTTCCGGATATCCATATCGGCAGTCGATGCAAACATAACCTCCAAAAGCCGGTTTTGTTGGCATATTTATTCAAAATCCTTAAATTTATCATTTATATTTTATTTTTTTAAGTATGCGATCATGGAGGGGTAGTTTAGAGAAGAAACAGCCTTGAAAAATCAAAATAGGCTTTTTTGAGGTTATGTTCACACTGACTCTTGAGCCGGCTTGTGCTCATGCCCTTACATAATATTACGATCTCATGCGATCTTATAATTGAAAATAACGCAATACATTTTAACAGTACTACAATTTCGAAAATTTCAAAACTCACATCTCGAACGAAATTTCGTACGAGGCCGAAGAATCCCACATTTCTTTGTTTGGTTTGTCGGTTCACGTTCTTGCCACCAGAGCTCTGAAATGAGGTAAATGAAATGTTAATTTCACTGTTGATTTACAGTTGTGGGTTTATTTCCTCGACTAAAAATTAACTTCTTTTTTATTGGCCCCTTGGCAGATCAGGCGTCAACGGAAGGCAGGCTGAGGGCAATAATCGAATAAATTATTGTTCATACGAAAATCCAATTTATAACCTATTGCGTTTACGACGGGACCTTTCTCTACATAATATCCCCGGGTTTGAAAATAACTTTTTTCGATAAAAGTTTTCACACTCGACGATTTTTCTCAATTTCCGAGGTGAAAACTGAGGCAACAATCAGTAGGATGATCTATCACGTAGGTTCCTATTAACCAAGATAATAGAGACCTTCCTTTCAAGCTGTAATACCCACTGTGTGTGCCCCCAAAGGAAAAGGTCATTTTTCCATAAAAAGATAGGCATATTACGGGTGATGCAGATTCATGACTCGGTGCTCTTCCTTATGTATACCTCCATACCTTATTTAAAAAAAGTATAAATGTTCATAAGAAGGAAAATTCCGAATAAATTATTCCCTGAAAAATATCAATTTTTCACTATGTACCTTAAGGTAGGTTTACATTTTTTCAAATTCACAGACACGGAAAAATTTAAACTGTTAACTAGGCGAAAAACCCTTAGCGCCTGGCCTTTTACCAACTTGACATGTTGTAATATTGTTGACCCCTTTGCTCTAGTATGGCTGAAGGCAGAAATGTCCCGAAGGCTGAAAGCGAAAGTGCCGCAAGGCTGAAAGCCAAAGTGCCGCAAAGGCTGAAGGCAAAAGTGCCGCAAGGGCTGAAAGCCAAAGTGCCGCAAAGGCTGAAAGCGTGAGTTCCCCCCGATAGACTGAAGGCAGAAGTGTCCCAAAGGCTGAAAGAGAATGTGCCGCAAAGGCTGAAAGCGAAAGTGCCGCAAAGGCTGAAAGCGGAAGTGTCCCAACGATCGAAAGAAAAAGTGCCCCACAGGCTTAAGGTGGAAGCGCGTGCAGGCAATACGCAGAAGGGATAAGATAAAAAGCATAAATACCCCAATGACTGAAGGCCAATTTGCCTATGGTTTTTTTACTATACTATACGTACGTTTACAATTTTTTCAAATTCACAAACACTAGAAAATTTATTATTTTGACTAAAAAAATTTGAAATCGTTCAGAATTTTAAAATTGATTTGAAATTGATTATCGACCTATCTAAAGGATTTTGAATTAAAATTTTCAGCGAAGATTTCTCATTATACTGTACTAGATTTGCAATAGTTAGTAATACTGCCAAATTAATTTTAAAAAAAAATTTAACGACACGCTTCTTTTTGCATTTTTTCGGATTGGATGATCACGCGTAACGTATGTACGCATTGTCACGCCGCATTTCCCAACTGAGGATTCGTGTCCGTAAAATGCTTATGTTGAGTGGCTGACGTAAGTGGGACAGAGGCGCTAAAGTCAACTATAGTCCTCATAGTCTGGCCTTTTGTCGACTTGACGTGTCGTACCGTTGTTGACCCCCTTAGCTCTGAAGAAATGACCGCGATATGAATTAACGAAAAAATCGAGCCGACGAAAAAAGGGGAAACCGAGAAAAAATGGTGAAATTAAATTTTTGACACAGAATTTTTTTAAATGAAAAATTTCATGCGAAAATCATAAATTTTTACATTAAAATTTAAATTTTAAATTTATTTTTTTTTAAATATTACATATATTATATGTTATTACATATATTACAAATATTTAATATTATTTTTTAAATATTACACCTAGGGTCAAGTCCTAGGTGCATTTCACCATTTTCTTACGTGCTTAGTTTTAATGCCAGTCTACCCCGAGAGGTCAACAATGATCTGGGCCGATCTACAAAATACGTGACCGGTCGGGGGTGTGGCGCGGGTGGGCCCCCGGCTCAAATATCAGTCGCTGAAAGTTGCTCCATGTTCCGATAATTCGCCATGTACAAACTTGTTACGCGATTTTAAATAGGGGGAAAAAAAAGTCCAAAGTTCGAAAGTGTTTCTGTTTTTTACCCCGGTAACATGAGGCCATGATTAGAATTTTTAATTTTTTATGACTTTTTAGTAAAACGCACAAATTCAGAATAAAAGATTTGTATTCTTCGATTGTCACATACCTGTTCGGACGTCGCTTCATAGGACAGCTGAAGTAGGAGCATCAGGCACGCGATGAGAAGCCATCGGCACCCCATCTCTGCAACAGAAAAATAGTGTAAAATTAGCAAGGATAATAATATAGAATGAAAAAACATGTCAATTTTTGAAAAAATGAAAAAACCTCTTATTAAAAATGTTTTCAATTTTCAAAAATAAATGAATAAAATTTATTCATTATTTATTATAATAAATAAATAAATAAATAATAATAAATAATAATATAATAATATTATTTATTCATTATTATTTTATTTATTCAATTATTTAATAATTATTAAATCAGAAAAAATAAAATAATAAAACATACCTACCTACCTATAAAAAAGTGAGAAAATAAATTCATCAAAAATTAATTTAAAAAAAGCATAATAAAAATACTACCTATTTGGTTTCTAGGACAAATTGATTTTTTCGCAGTAGATTAATCAAGATGATGAGTAATGCAGGATTTCGTAAAAGTGTTTCCAACTGATCGCGTTCCAGTGATCGTAACATTATCATGAAAACAAGCAGAATCATAAATTTTGAACAGATGATAATATAAAGTAGTCCAGTAAATTGCCGGATGGTGGAGGAATATACCGTTTCTGGACAAGCCGTATGACTGTAGCTATTTGAGCTAGACAGCTGCGGCTGCGCTTGAATAGTAAAAAATTTAGTCATCTTTAAACATGGTAATCATAACTTCTTAAAAACAAAGCGTTTTAGAGATATAAGCAATTGAGCAAAAGACGTCCAACAATTTCGAGGTTTCGTCGTCACGCCGCACGATTTGGTGTTGCCAAACTGTAAATTTTGATTCAGTAGGCGAAAAAAAATTTGAAAACCGTTAAGGAGCCTACTTTAATATTTTTTCAAATCGCCTTTTGAGCACGTTGGGCCGAAAGTCGTGTGGCATTTCAAGTATTGCTCAAGTGCGCTGACTCGGCTTTCATGCCCATAAAAGCCTCTAAGCGTACAGAATGGTCACATCGGACATGACTATAATCATCTAATACCACAAAAAATCATTAATCCAGTTCAATCTTGATAGTTTTAGTGGATAAATGAAAAAAAAATTGATTTCAATCGCAACTTCAGTGCCTGGTAAGCTCTAAGCTCCTACAAGGCGCTTTTGAAAATTCCGAACAAAAATGTTCAGAATTGCAGGTGCCTAATACGACTGTAATAGGTAGGTAGGGTATAAAGGAGGATGAGGTGGGGGTATAAAAGAGCATCGCCCTCGAGGGTTTCCACGGACGAACTCCTGCCGGCTTCTGTTGTCCTGATCGATTCTGGAAGGGAGGGCGTTGCCTTGCTCTATCAGCTATACGCCCACAACAGTCAAGCCCACCCTTTTAGCAGACCGCCCACCGTTTTAGAACTAGGGATCACCGAACTCAGCACTCCCATCCGAACTGCCACCTGTTGGCCGGCGAGACCGCCCCGAGACGGAGGATATTGACGTTTCAGGTTCAGCGTACCAACACCGAGTTTTGAGATTACGATTTCATGATATTTTCGTGAAGATATTCCGTTAACGATATTTGTTTACTAATTGCAGTAGTTGCAACCGCAATCAATTTACAAGGGCGAATAAATAATTAATTTCGTAGGACTAACGTTGGTTGTTGGATGAAAATTTGAAATTGAAAATGCCCCAAAGGCTGATAGCGGAAATGCTCCAAAGGCTGAAGGCCGAAGTGCCTAAATGGCTGAAAGCGGAAGTGCCCCAAACGCTGATTGTGGAAATGCCCCATAGGCTGGAGGCCGAAGTGCCTAAAAGGCTGAAAGCAGAAGTGCCCCAAAGGCTGAAAGCAAAAGTGCCGCAAAGGCTGAAACCGGAAATGCCCCATAGGCTGAAGGCCGAGTGCCTCAAAGGCTGAAAGAAAAGTGCCGCAAAGGCTAAAAGCAAAAGTGCCGCAAAGGCTGAAGGCCGAGTGCCTCAAAGGCTGAAGGCCTAGTGCCTCAAAGGCTAAAGGCCGAGTGCCTCAAAGGCTGAAAGAAAAGTGCCGCAAAGGCTAAAAGCAAAAGTGCCGCAAAGGCTGAAAGCGGAAGTGCCCCAAAGGATGATTGCGGAAATGTCCCACAGGCTGAAGGCCGAATACCTCACAGGCTGAAAGCAGAAGTGCCCCAATGGCTGAAAGCAAAAGTGCCGCAAAGGCTGAAGGCCGAGTGCCTCAAAGGCTGAAGGCCGAGTGCCTCAAAGGCTGAAAGCAAAAGTGCCGCAAAGGCTGAAAGCGGAAGCGCCCCAAAGGCTGATACGAGAAGTGCTCTACATGCTGAAAGCGGAAGTGCCTCGCAGGGCAAAAGCGGCAGTGCTTCACAGGCTGAAAGCGGAAGTGTCCCAAAGGCTGAAAGTTGAAGTGCCCTAAGGCTGAAGGCCAAAGGCCTAAAGCGGAGGTGCCCCACAGGCTGAAATCGGAAGTACCTACATTCCTCCGTTTGCTGATATAGTGAGAAAAAAATTAAATTCTTTATTTTTGCTACATTTTTGTTTTTATCCTTACATCGATGCGTAGGTATAATGATAACGAAATTATTTCTGGGAAAATTCTTTCAAACCCCAAAGCTGCGGGTTGATAGTGAGATGATTTTACCGACAACGTCCTTATCGCCCATGAAATAGATAGCCAATAATAGTTGTTCAATAATGGCAGGAATTTCAATATTGTCGCTTAAATGCTCGGAAAATTCCAGAAATCGGTATTCACGACTTTCTAATCGAACTTTGAAAGTAAGGTAATATCCGAGTTCTTTGTGCTCATTGGTTCGAGAACGTTAGCGTTTGCAGAAGTGTAGGGCCCCGTATCAGGTCAATCTCAGCCCACTAATCACCTTCGCGGTCGGCTGGTCGCGGGACGAAATCCGGATTTTACACGGGAAATTCCTATTTCTCGTTTCCTACGAGGAACACAAATTGGGAAATAGGATTCAATTCCTGACAATAACGTCCCGAGTTCTATTCGTGTCGGGATTGCTCAAGAAAAGTGAAAGACTGCGTTTCACAACTTATTCTCAAAATACCGCTGCGCTAACTTTAAATGTCACCGAGTTGAGCCGCGTTGTGAAATGCAAACGGCCATCAAACGAATGATGGTTATCGCAGGAAGGCTTTCCATTTATTTGTTTATTTCAATGGAAAAAGTGCATTTTTAGCTTAGTAAATAATGGGAAGAGAAAAAAACTAGGTAAAGTAGTTTCTCAATTTTAAGTATAAAATACTTAGTTAAATTACCTTGAAAAATTTAAATTAAATACACCTGCAAAATGTAAATAATACACAAAAACTTTTTTTAACTATTCTGCAATGCATTGGTACCTACTTTCTCATGGATATAAAACAAATAAAAAATATATTTTTTTTGTTAGGTAATATAAAAAAAAAAATTGATAATTTTTCATAAGAATTCCCGCGAATAGATTTACACACAAAATGCCAAGGTTCCTGTTCTGAATTAAATAGATTTCATATTTTTAATATTGGGATCACTTTTTGCTCTTATCGTTCGTGCAGAGACGGCTGTCCTTAATTCAATTTTTAACGTCGCCTCATAACTTCCCCTGGATCCTAATTAGAACGAGGTAATCGTAACGTAATTTGTCCATTATAAACTAGGCTTATCGTCTGCTCTTCCTTTCCCCTTTCACTAGGCTTCCTGTAACCGCTGAGCGAGAGCGGCCCCGTTAATATCGAGTAGGTACATTTCATTCAGTTGAACCGGAAAAAATTTTATAGGAACCAAATTAATGCGAAAAATATTTTTTTAATGTTGGCTGGTTGTTTTCTGTAGTATTAAAACAATTTTTGCATTGGAAAACATCCCTTAGTCTATATGTAGTACCTACCAATTCAGTGGACAAAAATAGGGAAATCTCACGAAATCAAATTGTATCGACAGAAAACCGGGGATTTCTACTTTTCCCCAAAATCCGGTGACATAATCGTGTCCGTGTTTTTTCAACTGGCGGACCTCCACCAAATGTGTCATATAAGCGAAACGAGTCTATGTCAGGCTTAGCAAGTTTACTGGGACATGTCAAACCGGAGGGCCCCCTAATGAAAGACCTCGGAGTTCATGCCCGCTTCGAATAACTACACGTTTTCCACCGACTGGGAAATCTCCAGGAAAGAAAAAACGAAAAACGCTCACACAGGCGAAAACTGGGTAGATATCGATGTTACAACATATAACGATTTTTTGCCGTTGACGAAAAAAAAGACGATTTTTCTTCGATTGATTTTTACGCGTTATCTAGCCACCTCTAAGGTGTCAAGTTGTTCAATTCTGGAGGAATAAACATTGCAAATTTTCATGTAAGGAGGTCATACACTCACTTTGCTTTCTAACGATTGCAAACCGAAATGCCAACGGAACGCTAAATTGCAAATGTCAACCTTCATGCGAACACGACCAGGCCATACGCGATTTCCGCATTGCCGAGCCGAAAAATTGGAACGCGATCGGCAATTTTTGGATCAGGATGCGAATAAATTACCATACCTCCGATTGTTGCCGAGGCAAGTTAACTTTTCGATTATTATACAACAAAAAACGACCAAACCAGAATCGTTTTTGGAACAAATAGTTTACAACAACAAAATCGACGCTTCGGTGGGTTTCCACGTCAATTTTTATTTCGATAAGCGCAGCGAATTGAAATTTTCGTTAGCGGTTCGAAAGTACTCCGATTTTCTTATCTGATGATTTCGGGGAAACGGACAAATCGTCCGTTTATCTGATTTTGACTGCCGCTGTTTCTTGGATGGACTTATCTGATCGAACTGTAGAGACAAATAGTGGACTGTTATCGAAGATAACGTGGACATTCGAGGCCGAGATGGTATCTTAGCGAATTGTGCCATCGAACATGAAAAATAAACAATAGGGAAAAACATAAAATGGTTTATTCGGAATTCGTGAGAATTCGAAGTTTATTCGGAATTCGTGATATCGGGAATTCTGGACAATTTTAGGGCGCCAGGGACTTCTTTGGTGATCAGGCAAAAACGAATGCCTGGGCGCTACGGTTTACTTTATTTTTTACCTCCATTTTTACGAATCACAGTCTTTCAAAATAGGAGTGAACCCTTACAGGTAGTTGGGGACTGGAAGAAACCTTGGGGTAGGAGCATCAAGATAGGCCTTGAGGAGCATCAAGATAGGTCTTGAGGAGCATCAAGATTGGCCTTGAGGAGCATTATGACCGGTCTTGAGGAGCATCAAGTTAGACCTTGAGGAGCATTAAGACAGGTCGTGAGGAGCATCAAGATAGGTCTTGAGGAGAATCAAGATGGGTCTTGAGGAGCATCAAGATTGGCCTTGAGGAGCATTAAGGTGGGTCTTGAGGAGCATCAAGATGGTTCTTGATGAGCATCAAGATAGGTCTTGAGGAGTATCAAGGTGGGTCTTGAGGAGCATCAAGATAGGCCTTGAGGAGCATCAAGGTGGGTCTTGAGGAGCATCAAGATGGGTCTTGAGGAGCATCAAGATAGGCCTTGAGGAGCATCAAGATGGGTCTTGAGGAGTATCAAGGTGGGTCTTGGGGAGTATCAAGGTGGTTCTTGAGAAGCATCAAGATAGGCCTTGAGGAGCATCAAGATAGGTCAAAGAAACAGGTAAAAATTATAATTTCAATACATCGAGCAGAGTGGCGCGATTTTTGATTTCTGCAAAATGGCGGCACTTCGCTGATAACTCAGCATGATGAAACCAGGTCGAATGACTATTTCAATAGCGTTTACATCCCGAGGCAACATTTTTCTTCTGTCCAAGAAGCGGAGACTAGATTCAGTTACCTAATGGCTACAGCGGAGAAAAAATTCAATAAAATCCCAACAACCTCGCGCCAGGTGCGAGGAAAGTATTACTGGTTTTTACTGCTATTCCAACGCCGGAGTACCAGAAATGGAGAGGTCGCTAAAATTGATGATAGCGGAGACTTCTTTTGAAAAGTGTTTTTTTTACGAGATGAATTACAACAGTCCTTTTTAGTCTGGTCCCGATTTATTTCCATAAATTGATGGGTTAGGCTAATATCATGAAATAGCGTTAAAAAAATTTGCAAATAAATTTAAACGAAATAAAATACAGACGATGGGACGAAACACGAAGTCGGTCACTAGGTTTATCATTTAATTTGAATTACCCATTTTATTGTAGGTAATTTAAAAAAAAATTGACAAGCAATATTTTGGCTTGGTCGTCGTTTCCCAATACTTCGATTGATTTGATGGCTATTACAACTTCCCCTCCTCTTTTTTTATTTTAAAATATAGGTATTGTTATTTTAAGCACGTTTATTGTGTACCTTTTTTTTCAAGCAGTTAACTACGAGCTATTTCTTCGGATCTCTGACAACTTGGCGGTATTTATTGAAGCTCAAGCGCTTTCGGCCGCACGGCCCTCCTCTTATGACTCAAAATCACGACGATTTGGCGTGCCGCAGGTGGCCTGCCGTCGATTTTCGGATGGAATCTATGGCACTACTGTTTTTTTTGGTAATTGGGTTTCAATTTCTCGATCGATAAATTGTCAAATGTCAGTTTTGTAACAATTTTTAAATTTCGGGAAATTTTTGTCACGTTTCAAATTATCTTTGATTTGGGAATTTAATTACAGAAAATCATCGTATTCCTTTTAATAATACCAACCAGGGGGGCTCGGGATATTTTCTCTTGAGCAATGTCAGGGCTCCTCATATTGCATCATAACCAGTCCCGTGATTTCCATGAGCAGTCAGAAGTTCGCCCTATTATCCCGTGGACTTTCGTGGGATAGGATTCGACTCCCATCGGGCTATTTTGTCATTTCGTCACTCGCGATGAATGACATTAAATCGTTTCCCAATTAAAGATCCGTGAGAATCAGTCCGGTGCAGTTGGCCAATCGACGATGGGCCGAAAAATCGTGTAATCTAATTTTCTACTCCTGTGCAAATTGGAATCGACGAAAGCTCGAATTTTATTATTGGGATTCGTTTTTGATATCGATTTAGCGGAAATTTCAAAATATAGCCCAAAAATTCGAATTCAAAAAACATTTCTAGGAAAATTATTTTTTATACCTGCCCATTTATCATTGTGTATACCTTATTTTCCCTCAGAAGGCAAGATGCGGAAGCGAATCCAAAAAATGCTGCCGATGGCCTTTATCTCGCTGAAAACAATAACCTCGTCCCGTAATAAATAATTTTTTTTCTTTCAACTTGAGGCTCAACTTTTCAGTTATACGTCAATTGTCAAGGGGTTACAAGGCGTGAAAAACTGTCTCGTTCACAACACGTGCCAATGATTTTCTTCTGTTTGGGCGCCGCGGGCTCGCGAAAGCGTGAAATCGGTCGAAACAAAAACATCTTTCTGAGACATGAGCGGATCGAGCGACGCCGGTATGGAAATTCTCATCTGACTCATCTTTTTGGGCTTCTATGCCAATTTTTTGGCCAAAAAAAAGCTGGCGGATTTTTCTAGAAATTTTCTATGTAGGTAGGTACGGGAAATTTTTCAAAATTTCGAAATGATCGAACAATGACTTTTTTTTTTAGCCCAAAACCAACCTTGAAAAAAACTGTAATTTTTAAAAAATTAGCAATTCTCAACTTAAGCCTGGTTTTTCGCTTTATTAACATAATGTTAAAGAGCTCAGATTACCGTCAGGTTATGAGAAATTTAACGCTCTTTCCAACAGTGTCCTCATTTTTGAGATAATTTTAATTTTTGGGAGACTTACGGCCATTTTACTGGGACCATGTCGAAAACACGAAACCCCAAAACTTCGAAGCGAAAAAGTTTAATTTTTCTGGGGCTTACAAAAACGTTAATGGAACAACGATACTTTAAAGATCAAAAACAGAGTTGGGATTTTTGGAAATTTTTCAAAAACTTGAGACGTTGCCGAAAATCCGAGATTGCACATTGAAAAACCACATTTTTCTGCAGCCTAACGTAAATTTCTCCTCTAAAACGCGGGATAAATTAAAAAATTATAATACCGTTGAAAAGCTGCAGTTTTGGGTCAGTTTTTCCTAGAACGTGCGCGGGAGTTTTTCATTTTTCTGTAGCCCTAAACTAACGTTGAAAAAATCGTAATTTTTAAAAAATTAGCATTTCTCCATTTTTGCCTAATTTTTTGCTTCATTAACTTGATGTTAGAAAGATGCGAGTATTGTGAATTTATTGGAAATTTAACGCTCTTTCCAACGGTATCCTTATTTTTGCGATTGCTCCAATATTTGAGGGAGTTACGGTCATTTTAATGAGACTAGGTCGAAAACCAGAAATAAAAAGGTCGAAGCGAAAAAAGTGTAATTTTTCTTGGGCTCACAAAAAAGTTTATAGAACAAAAATTGTCGCAAATGAGCTGAATAATCGCCCCTTCCAAGGAAATCAATCAAAACCCAGCATATGTTTTTTGCTATATTTTCATTGGGCAACGTCGGCCATACACGAATAATCTGACCACAAATTTAAAAGGAGGATTTTTTTCTCCCTACAGCGTGAAAATCTGGGCGCTCCACGATAAAAGTAAACTCAGCAAAAAAAACTGACATTTTCTGAGTTTTTCATAAAAAAAAGTTTTTGAGTTCACTAATTTTGATGCAGGGTTGATAATTGCGACTTTTCGGTTTTGGAACTCCCAGGAAAAATTATTATCAAACGCCGCATATTTTTGTATGGCTCGTCGTGGTATAATTTGCAAAAATTAGCTCGGGTATAATAATAGGTAAACACGCAGGTCGGATTGTGGGATGAGAATGGCCTTAGAGCTTCCGACTTTAGGTTACCCGACTAGCTGCTATAACTTCGGGTTAACTAACGACGGCTAAAACCCGGCCGGCGATCCCCTTTCGGCTCATTTGCATTCGAGTCCATTTCCGACTGTAATTCGTCCTTCGGAAGGAGAGTCGCTCACTGGGAGAGACGGGCGTAGGCGTTTTGGTACATTATTTCCAGAAATAATGTACCTATGTAATTGTTCAAGAAAATTTTTTTTACAACACCCCCTGAAAATTTGTTCTTTCACGTTTCAGAGGTTCTAGAACAAGAATCTGCAATAAAAATTTTTTGTCCGTCCGCCGTACGCCGTACGCCGTACGCCGTACGCCGTACGCCGTACGCCGTCAGCAGCAAAACGCATAGAAGGAGTGGTCCGATTTCAAAAAAAAAAACGAGCGTTTAGCAAATTTTCCTGTGACGTGCACCTCCTATAAGGGAATCCTCTGAATCAACTCTAGACTACTCAAAAACGATCAAATGTAAAAAAAGTCATGATCTCAAAAACAGTTTTTTTGGGTTTTCGACCCCTTAAAATTTTTTGATCGGATTCCCCTGACAATATGCCTCAAGTTGGAGCAAAACACAACTTTTAGGACCAACCGCACCAAAATCGGATCAGCGGTTCGATACGAAGTGGACGGACGAAATTTTGGCCAAAAATTTCGTCCAGCCACTTCGTATTGAAATACTGATCCGATTTTGACTAAATTAGTCTTGAAAGTTGTGGTTTGCTCCAACTTGAGGCATATTGTCCGGGCAATCCGATCGGAGAAGGTTAACGGGTCCAATTCGGCATAATTAGGGTATATTTTTGAAAAAACACAAAATCTCAATTTTGAAGGTGATGCCGTGGGTTTAGAATTTTTTGAGTATTTTTCCCGTGTTTCTCGCTTGATTTACCATAAGATAGGGTGGTTTTTCCGAAAAAAATCGAAAATTTGGTTTTTGAATCGGTTTGGCTTGAATTTCTTAATGCGATTTCTGCGTTTTCGCGTTTTTGGCAATTTGAGGGAGTCCTACTGAACCGATTTTGAATTTTTTGAGCTCGTTGGATTCCTTGAAGGTTTTTACACATTTTTCACTCCCTATAAGTCAAAATCGATTGGGGGTTAGTAACCAAAAACTGGTTTAAAGACTAATTTTTGACCTAAACAAAAAATATTTTTTTGGCCCTTTAAAAAAAATGTTAAAATTCCAAAAAAAATATTTTTGAGTAGGTTTTGGGCAGGTACATGACACAAAAAATTTGCAATTTTCTACAACTCTCCAGGACTAAGAAAAATGAAAAAAACCGATTTTAGCTGGAAAATCCAAGGTCCTAGCCTAGGAAAAATTTCAAAAAAATGATGGATTTGACTTCGGGGTTTTTTGGCGGGAATCTTTAGATATTGACTATGAAACATGAAATTTGGCATTTTTTCGAGATTTTGGTCAACAGGGTCAATTTTGGGGGCAGTGACACTGCTGAAATTGCGGTTTTGCAGTTTTCTTGGGTTCACGGCACATGTTCCAATCGGTTCAAGGCGTGAGGAATACGAAATGGCGGCTGTAACATTCCCACCCTTGATCTTGGTAGGGTGGGGAAGTAGGGGACTTCCCCTACCCCTACCGGCTCTTTCGTCGTCTATTGGCTCAGATTTATTAGAAACTGAAAGTGTGAAGCTGGGATTGGACAGTTTATGTTAATGGGGCGGATCTTGATAACAGTTGTCACCTGTTAACGCGGTTAACAAAATGGCTGCCTTCTTGCCGCCAGGCCTCAGGAAATATTTCTTTGAAAGCAGCCGCCAGGTATTTTCTTTTTATACCTACCTATTTATTATCATTGTGAAAACGTACCTTTTCGGCATAATTGAATTCACGATTGACCATTACTCCACAAATGATATGATGATAAACCGACCTACTCCAACTATTTGAACTTTATTTTCTGAGGTACCCAGACAAATAATGTACCCATGTCACTAATCTACTTAGCAGCGTTTTTACAATGCGTGGGATTGGCGGCAACGTAATCCGACACCGGCGGGGAAAAGTGCGGGAATTTCGAATGTTTTTCCACCCAGGGATCGGGGTCACTTCCTTTTCGAAAAGGTTAAACAATAATTTTTATTCGCGAATAACGCTGACGAGACTTCTTCATGTCCATGAAGAGGGTGTAGAATGCGAAATTGGAAGTCTCCAATTTCTTATCGGGGTTCAGGGCTACAGGATATGTATACTATAAAGTATCATACATACAACTGACACACAATGTGTGTCCTACTACGTCCATACGTTTCCCAGCCGAGGAAAACAGCGGGAAGAGTGAGAAAGTTCGAGTTTTTCAGTTTTTTGCTCATAACTTGAAAAGGGGATATCGGAGCGAAAAAGCGACCCTATACAAAATGAAAGTTGGAAAAATTTCCTGCAAGTTGTATCTCATGCATTTCTTTCCTAACTCTAACCATTTCAGAGATAAACGCTGTCAAAAGTAACGATTTGTGAGCCCCACGTTTTGAGCGCCAAGTTCGCCGCATCGCCCAAACTATTGATGTTAGCCCAAAAGTCGAAATAAAAAAAATTGTAGAGAATTTAATTTCCTTAAGGAATATGCATTAATATACTCAATTTTGCCTTAGCAGTTACCACTTGTAATGATTTAAAGATTGTTGCAGGCAATTCTTCAAAACAAAAGAATCTAAAGAACTGACAATCGATAATGAGCATATGGATTCCTCAAGAAAATTAAATTCTCTACAATTTTGTTGATTAGAACTTTTGTGCTAAGATCAATACTTTCGACGATACAGGAGAACGTGGCACCAAAAGTATGGGAGAGAATGATTTTCGAAAATCATAATATAATTATTGATATAATTATTTCTGCCCATAACTCGAAGAGGGTTGGTCGGACGGAAAAAGTTACCGGAATCAAAATTAAAGTTGGTTAAATTTCCTACAAATCTTATTCCATGCAATACTTTCCTAACTCAAACCGTTTGAGTGATACACGCTATCAAAAGTGACGGTTCTTGGCAGAAATTCTCAAATTAAACTGCCAAGACGACTCGCTTATGCCAAGTAAATTCGTCATTTCGTCAGACCGCAAGACATTGGCCTTGGCACGACAAGTCGCGAAGTCCTTTGCATGTCAATGGCTGAGCCCCGCTAACCAATCGGTGACGAAGAAGTTGACGAAATGAGTTGAAGGCCAACTCGGGTTCACAGGTTTGAGGACCAGTCATCGGATACTATTTCAAAACTGAAACTCAAACTAAGGCTGAACCTCAAACTGAAATCCGAACTCAAGCTGATACTGAAAACCAAAATCAAAGTAAAACTCAAACTGGGATCGAACCTCAAACTGAACTCAAACTGATATTCGACCTAAAACTCAAAGTGATATTAAAAATCAAACTGAAACTGTAACTTAAACTGAAACACAAACTCAAACTGATGTTGAAAGTCGAACTGAAACTCAAACTGATATTGAAAATAGAACTGAAACTCAAACCGAAATGAAATTCACTCTGAAACTCAAACTGATATTAAAAATCAAGTTCAAACATAATTTTAATGTCGAACTCAAGTTCAGTTTGAGTTTAAATTTCTGTTCCAGTTCAAGTTTTGGCTTCAGTTTCAGTTTGATTTTCAACATCAGTTTGAGTTTCCCTTCAAGTATGAGTTCCTGTAACTGTTTGAGTTTGAGTTGAATTTCAGTTGGAGGTTCAGTTTGAGTTCCTGTTTCAGTTTGATTTTTAATAGCAGTTTGAGATTGAGTTCGAATTTCAGTTAGAGGTTAGAGGTGTTACTTCGATTTGAGTAGGTAACACTTCGTTTCTGAGTTCGATTGTCAGTATCAGCTTGAGTTTCAGATTCAGTTTCCGTTCGAATTTCAGTTTGAGTTTCACTTCGATTTTTAGTTTGATTGACAGTTTCAGCTTTAGTTTCAGTTCGAATTTCAGTTAAAGGTTCAGCTTGAGTTTCTTCACTTCGAGTTTGAGCTTGAAGAAACTAAGTTTGCGTTGAAGTTTCATTTTCAGTTTGAGTTTAAATTTCTGTCCCAGTTCAAGTTTTGGCTTCAGTTTCAGTTTGATTTTTAATATCAGTTTGAGTTTCTGTTCAAGTATGAGTTCCCACTCCAGTTTGAGTCTCAGTTTGATTTTCACTACCAGTTCGAGTTTGAGTTGAATTTCAGTTGCAGGTTCAGTTTGATTTTTAATAGCAGTTTGAGATTGATTTCCAATTTCAGTTTGAGATTCAGTTTCGATTTGAGTTTCACTTTGATTTTGAGTTTGGTTGTCAGTATCAGGTTGAGTTTTATATAGAGTTTCAGTTCGAATTTCAGTTTGAGGTTTAATTTCAGTTTGATCTTCACTTTGATTGTCAGTTTCAGCTTGAGTTTCAGTTCGAATTTCACTTCGATTTTGAGTTTGATTGCCGGTTTCAGCTTAAGTTTCAGTTCGAATTTTAGTTTGAGGCTCAGCTTACGTTTGAGTTTTGGTTTGATTTTCAATACCAACCTGAGTTTTAGTTTCAGTTCGTGTTTGAGCTTGAAAAAAGACAAGTTTGCGTTGAAGTTTTAATTTCAGTTTGAAGTTTTGTACAAAGCGAAATTTGAGGTTTTAAAGAGGTTTTTGATACATTTTTACTTTTTTTAGTGGGACAAAGTCTGAGTGTCATTTTGGTTCAGCGCGCCGTAATAAATGAATACTCGAATTAAATATGTAAACAAATAGATGATAATATCATACATATTGGCCCGTATTCACATCACTTCCTATCTGGCTTCTTAGGACGCCTCCTACTTGGAGGCCCCCTTAACATATAGGACGCCTCCTTTGAAAAACGTTATTCATGAACTCTCCTAGCTTCTCGGAAAGGGGGCCTTACAGTGGGAGGCCCCCTTTCGAAATTTCAAAAGTGACGCCACGGAGCTTATAAAAATCCGCACTTCAAGCCGCGTTCACACAGCAATCGCATGCGATTTTACTATTTTTGACAACATTTATGTCTACCATGTCAGTAAAAGAGGTAAGTTATACAACAACAAAAGTTTTTTTGGGCATTTAATTTTGGAATGTAAACAAACAAGTTATTTTTCGATCACTTCTTGATCATCTATAATGGAACTTGTGTTTTTCGTCCTAATTTCAGTGATCTTGGAGAAATTCTGGTGTAGTTCTCGTTACAGGGTACCTAATCAAAAATTACTGCCAATCGAAAAGAATGCGAAGTATTTCATACATCTGAACGCGGAAGCCCGAAATATTCATCTCCAAAGAATCGTGTACCTACTGAACTGGCAGAATGCAATGACCACTGTTTTGCGGTTTTACGTTGAAAAGCATTGTGAACACCTGTAATTATTTACATACCTAATTAAGTACCTACTTACTTACTGTACTCATGAGTGAAAAATAAACGTCTGATCATAAATCTTTTTTTTCCACAATAATCCTGGTCAAAATGGAACAGTTTGCAGGACTTTGCATAGTTGCGGCTATTTTGGAGCTTTTTCATCATTAAATGATTGATGACTAGAATTGATTGATTGAGAATAGATTGATGACTAGAAATTTTCTAGTAAGAAATCCATCAAGTACCTAGGTATGAACATAAATTATCTTTTGCTGCTCTTGTTTGTCTGAGTGATTGCACAGGTTAATCATTGACTTGATGAAAGAACACCGGAATTTCCCAATAATGGAATTAGGCAAGGTACTCTCAAGACGAATACTGGATAAATTAATTTATTTTACAATAACTCGCATCATGCCACGCAATAAATTCGGCTTTAAGCGTAGGTACCGTACCCCTGGATCGATACAAGATACAAAACAATACAAGAGGCTTATTTCTGATGGTAAATGTACATTTTTATGGGTGTGGGGTGCTTCACTGTAGCTTAACCAGGGGTACCCTCTGAGAACCTCTTCGCTTCAGCTCAGGAACTTGTGCGTCCAGAGATTTCAAATCATTCGTGCGCTGCCGACGGGCCCATCAATCATCATCGCTAGTATTCACCTGAAATAAAACGAGCGAAATTTGAAAAATGGGAGTCAGAGAAAACCATTACCTAACTAGCATGGAGGTGCCGATTTCGTGAAAAACAGCCAACTGTAATCTGATCTATGTATCTACTCCTTACCTACTTTTTTTTAGAATTCTAAACTCCTAATGAGGAATAACTACCCATTATTTGAATGAATAATATTCCCATAATATTATTATGAGCACTTACCAGAATCGTCCGAAGAGCTCCGAAAAAATACACGTAACGAAACGAAGGTACACGATTGCTGTCTTTTGTCCAGAGGCGCTCTCAGACCATTGGAAATGTTTTTATCTTGATTTCCTCGCACAAATTCGATGAAATCATCCGCGACGAAGAAAAATAAATAATTAAACTGAATGGAACGAAATGGATGAGCGATCGGAAGATAAATTCGCGGTTTGTTTACACTGGGAATGCAAGATGGCTGCCGTCTGGTGAAGTGAAAAACCGAGTAAGGCCCCCTTTCGGGCCCAAAGGCAGCCCGATTGCTACCTAACGAAAAGGGGCCCTCAGGAAAAGGCTCCCTCAAGTTTCGGCGCTCCTAAGCCCCTTTAGGAAGCTTCATGAAACGGTTTTTCGTATAGGAGCCCTCCTTAGGACGGCCCCTAAAGCTTAGGAAGTGATGTGAATACGGGCCATTATGCATAATATCGCCAAAATTTGCGGTTTTTTGGCAGTTTTACCACGTTTAACTTCCGAAAAAATCCGAACCCTCATTTTTGTTCACCCCGACAATTCCAGCTGGTGCATTTTTCCCGACAGAACTGCGGAGGGGAAATTTCGTATTTTTTCACTCGTTTACCTGGTTCACGTACTAACCGGTAAAGCGTCCGATCCGGCAGATACGAGCACGTACCGGCCGTTATGCAATGCTCAGGGGGGTACCCCTATCCAGAACAGGTGGGCCATTGCAGAGGCCGATGGCACCACCAGGCCGAGATCACACGAACGTAATCGACCTTGACACCGGTTAGCACACGTAGGCAGATTCCGAGAGCCGATCAGGCGGGATCGATTTTTCAAATCGAACGCAGGTGTTCGAGAAAATGGGGAATAATCCGCTATAGCTTATATACAGATATTTTGCGCCAATGCGATAGGTAAAACATCGATATTTCGTATCGATACCAACAAAGCTCGATAATCGATTTTTGTTAAAAAAATAATCGATTTTTTGTATCAATACACCATAGCTAATCGATTTTTTGTATGAAAAGTAATCGATTTTTTGTATAAAAAATAATCGATTCATTCTATAAAAATAATCGATTTTTGTATCAATACACCATAGCTAATCGATTTTTGTATAAAAAATAATCGATTTTTTGTATCAATACACCATAGCTAATCGATTTTTGTAAAAAAAAAATAATCGATTTTTTGTATCAACACACCATAGCTATTGATATTTAAGTAATATAATAAGTAATATTGATATTTAGAATCGATATGACCATAGTAAAATATCGATATTTCGTATCGATACCAACATAGCTAGATTATCGATTTTTTGTATCAATACACCATAGCTAGAATATTGATATTTAGAATCGATATGACCATAGTAAAATATCGATATTTCGTATCGATACCAACATAGCTAGATTATCGATTTTTTGTATCAATACACCATAGCTAGAATATTGATATTTAGAATCGATATGACCACAGTAAAATATCGATATTTCGTATCGATACCAACATAGCTAGACTATCGATTTTTTGTATCAATACACCATAGCTAGAATATTGATATTTAGAATCGATATGACCATAGTAAAATATCGATATTTTGTATCGATAAACTATAGCAGAAACATCTATTCATTCTGTATCATTCAGTACTTTCTATCGATACACCACATTTAAAATATCGATATTTTCTATCGATACACCATAGGCAAAATATCGATATTTTCTGTCGATACACCATAGGCAAAATATCGATACACCATAAGGGAAAAGCACCATAGCTAGAATATTGATATTTAGAAATCGATATGACCATAGTAAAATATCGATATTGAGATACAACATAGCTAGACTATCGATTTTTTTGTTGTATCCTACACCATAGCTAGAATAGTTGATATTTAGAATCGATATGAACCACAGTTGTCTCAAACCCTTATTTTATCTATTTTTAACCCAAGTGTCCACTACTGTTGTCATGTCCGCTATTGGTGCTTTTCCCTTAGTTAAAATATCGATATACCATAGCTAGAATATCGATATTTTGTATCGATACCAACATAGCTAGACTATCGATTTTTTGTATCAATACACCATAGCTAGAATATTGATATTTGGAATCGATATGACCATAGTAAAATATCGATATTTCGTATTGATGCTATGGTTCATTGATACATTCTATTGATACACCCCAGGTAAAATAGCAATTTTTGTATCGATACACCATAGCAGTAACATCGATACTTTCAATCGATACACCACAGGGAAAATGTCGATATTTCTTATCGATACCACCAAAGCTAATACATATTGATGTTTCGCAATAATAAACCATAGCTAAGATATCGATATTTTGAATCGATACATCAAAGCAAAAATATCGATACCTTTTTCATATTGATAAACTATTGCTGAAATATCAATACACCATATTGAGAATATCGATATTTCGAATCGATACATCACTTCTAAAATATCGATATTTTGAATCGATACATCACGGATAAAATATCGATATTTTAAATAAATAAATCATAGCCAAAATATCGATACACTTTTTTCGTATTGATAAACTATTGCTGGAATATGTAGAGAATATCGATACATCACTCCTAAAATATCGATATTTTGAATCGATACATGAAGGCTAAAATATCGATATTTTGAATAAATAAATCGATACCTATTTCGTATTGATAAACTATAGCTTAAATATCGATACACCATAGCTAAAATATCGATATTTTAAATCGATACACGATTGCTACGATATTGATATTTTGAATCGATACAACATAGCTACAATATCGATATTTGGTATTAATAAACCAAGGCAATATCGATACTTTGTATTGAAACAATAATTAAAATATCGATAAATGTATCGATTCAGTGCAACCATAATATCGATAAATGTATTATATTGCTGCATAATGTAAAAATCAACTGATCCACCGATACGTCAAAATGTAAATATTATCCCTTGAATTTTTTCGAAAACGGGTCGCTAATGTGACGTAGGCCGCGTTCATAGGAGACTAAAGGATCAGGATGCGGGTGTAGTGAGCACCTCGCCCGGCGGAAGGCCTTGACACATTGGCCTGCTCAGCTCGCCTCGAAGAAATCCGAGGATTTGTCACGCGTTCGTTAATATTCCTCTTTACTAACAAAGGTGATCCCAGGTACCCCCCACCTCGATTCCTTCAAACATGGATAATTTCGTCAATAACAGAAAACGACCGGTTTTCGATAATTCTAGTCGATCTCGAATAATTAGTCTATTCTAGAAATCTGATTGGCCGATTTTTGTTTTTTCAAAAAATGATCGAAAAGTTACAATTTTTTAAGAGAAATTATTTTTGAGAATCGATACTTATAGAGCGGCTCGATTTCGTATCGATACACCATAACTGAAATATCGATGTTTGGAATCGATGCGCCATAGCCAACATATCGTATTGGTGAACCATAGCTTAAATATCGATATTTCTATCGATACAACGTAACTAAAGTGTCAATATTGAGTAACGATACAACATAGCTAAAATATCGATGTCTTGTATCAACACACGGCCAAACGTTTAATCAATGGTAGACCAATTATTGCAGTTTGACATGGTAACCCCCTGGCTTCGATTATCCGTTCAGCATGGTTCGGTACCTAAGTAGCATAGTATGTTCCCTTGTTACATAAAATTCATCTTCCGGCATATTCCGATCGCTCGTGAGAATTGGCCCGACGGCCGATAATCGGCTAGAATTGTAAAGCATTTAATTACCAGGTGAGAATACCTAGCATTATATCGAACTACCTATAATTTGTGGTTAAAAGTAGGTAACGTAATCTTCGCTCTTTCACACGCAGAAGAAAGATTCGCATGCAATCTGACGAAGAAATTATGGTAAAATACAAACCGAACCTACTGAACGAAATATTTGCATTTTAGGTACATTATTTTGTTATTAATGGGGATTCGAGTTATGGCAAGTTCTATAGTTTTGACAGATTTTTCTGTTTTTGTGACAGCGTCAGTTACTACGGTGACGGCAGTTTGAACTTCCAAGTGAGGTGTCCATGGTAACGCCGGTTTCTACGGCAACAGCGGTTTTAGTAGCACTGATGGTTCCATGGCAACAGTGTTATTGCAACGGCGGGTTCTTCGCCAAAGACAGTTTTTATGTCAACAAAAACTTCCATGGCAACACTGGTTTTTATCGCTACAGCGTGGTTTTTATGGTAACAGCAGTTTTCTCGTCAATCGCAGTTTTCATGGTAACAGAAGTTTTCTTATTACAGCAGTTCTCATGGCATACGTAGTCTTTACAACAATAGACGTTTCTCATGGCAACGACGGTGGCAATGCCAGTTTCTACGGCAACGGCGGTTTTTGAAGCACCAATGGTTTCATGGCAACAGTGTTGGTGGCAGCTCTGGTAGTTATCGCACTAGCGGCATATGGCAACAGTGGCTTCTATAGCAACGGCGAGGTTTCTATGGCAACGAGAGTTTCCTTGTCAACAATTTCATAGCAACGCTAGTTTTTACAGAAATCGACGGTTTTTGTGGCAACAGCGGTTTTCATAGCCCCAGCTAGGTTTTCATCCCCATTCGGATGGACCGAAAGATCTTCTTTCGAAAAATGACTTTCCACTTTCAATTCTTTCGCACTCTTCGCCCTAATTCTACCCCTGTTGCGGGATTTTTCGTTTTGAAATTCCGTCCGGCCCGCTTATGCTCGCTGGCGGTTTTTAAGATCATTTTCACATCTAAGTCATCGGGGCGAGTTGGCTTCGGCCGGACCGAGCTCTCCAATCCGCCCTATATGGACGGCCGAGTTATAAAGTTGGCCGTTAACCTACGAAATGGGCTTGCCATCCACCCACAGCAGCTACCAACTTATCAGTTACTTAACATGCCCTTAACCTGGAGTCGGAAAAGTGAACCATAGGAATCCGCTATTATCTTCGGCGAGCACCTGAGCGAGTTGAGTAAAACTAATGCTAGTAGGTACGGTAGCGAGTATAGTGAAATGCATTTTCAATTTTAATTTTTTTTTTGCCCATCAATATTTAAATAGACAGGTTTTTATTGAAGTATTTTTTGACCCTTTAGACATATTTGACTTTTTCCAAGGCCTGTTCCCCTTATTTTTTGGTTTTCAAGCGATTTCGATATTAAATATCTGCCAATTTTTCGGATATTATTGGGCGTTAGTTACTTTTGAACCGATTATTATACTTTTGGGCGTATTTAGGATTTCAAACAATTTTTCAAAGACCTTCGGACGTTTTAGAACTTTATTCTTTTCTAGGATCTTCAACAACCTTAAAGGCCTTCTGAAGCCCAAATAGGATATTTAAGGGTCTAGATTACATATCTCATTTTACAGAGAATTCGCTAGTAATTTTTGATATTTTTGGACATACCACTTCTTAAGAACATTTTTATGGCGTTTTCAGGTGTTCTATGGATACAATTTTTTGGCACTTCTAGCCATTTTCAAGACCTGTTAGGCACTTAGGTATGACTTTTTTCAGAAAATTCAACTTTAGAGCTTACTGAGGCCAGACTGGGCTTTATTTACAGTTTTTCAAGAGTTTGCGCCTTTGATTATATTTATTTGTTAACTCCTTGTTGAAACCGCACAGCCCAACTAAAAACAGTTGATTTACGATTGAAAAAATTACCTACGGTTATTTCTACAGGTTTAAAGGTGATTTAATTAATCAAATTAATTAATTAATTATAAAAAAATAATTTCTACAGGTGGTACCGGTGTATTGTTTGAAGAATCAATTTCACATTTTTCGCCAGTTTTATAATTCTTTTATAAGAGCGAATCATCTGAACAGGATGCATTTAGTGTACTAAATTTAAAAAAATATTCTAAATACCTTCTCTCATTTCGAAACTATTCCTTGCGGTTTCACCCCGATCGCCGGCGACAGAACTAACGAGAAAGTGAGCAACGGATTTATATAGACAGCTTAACGAGTCATAAGCTTATTTTGTTTACGGCTTTCTCTGGAAGCTCGGTTAATTATTTGAGGATGTAAAAAAAATTTTTTTGTCAGCGAATCAAAGGTTTGCGTCAACAAGGAGGCAACTCAATTTTCAAAAATTTGAAAAATCAAAACAAAAGTTTCAAAAATTCAATTTATTTCTTGAGTAATAACAGTTCGTCCTTGAATTTCAATAGGTACCTGAATAAGTACCTAATCAATGTAAAAAAAATAGGTAGGTGCCTACCAAAGCCTAAAGTAGGTATGGGACAAACAAAGAAAATGATATAAAAAATTGACAGACGTTTGTTTAAGATAAGGTAGTTTGAAGAAAATGATAAAATTCAATCATACGATAAGAATAAATACAACTAAAATTTACAATAAAAACATTTAATTGAAAAAAAAACACAAAATTTTTTTAAACAAATATAGAAAAAAATTTTATTTAAAACAAATATAAAATTTTTTTAAATAAGCAGAAAATAATATGATTGGTACTTACAGGCAGATTTTATTCCCATTCCGCGTATCCAAAAAGAACGATCGACCCTCCGACACGCACAACATGCACAACAACAACAAGGCGCCTGCGCGTTCAAGTCTCGCTCAATGAAGACTGGCCGACTGACTGTACGACGGCCGAGACGCTCAACAGAAGACGCCCTTCCATCCGAGTAAACGACGCGACCTTGCAGGCAGCCGAGCGAGAGGGCAAGGCCCCTCTTTTTTTTCCCTATGCAATGCCCGACAATGCACGAGTTGCAATGCCCGTTCTGGAAATCATCTGCATACTGAGGATGCAACGAGGGAGGGAGTCAAAATTTACTTGAAATTACAATTTTCGAAGGGTTCTGCTTTTCGAGGAGGAGTCGTGGCTCGATTTGCGATAAAATCGGTCCAGCAGTTTCGGAGATATCGGACCCAGAAGTTAGCCGTTGCGATGCGCGGACTGAAGTCCCAGCAGAAAAGCTACGCCGGCAAACTTCTGCAAAATAATATTCCGCAAGTCAAAAAAAACGGATAGTGAATTTTCAAAATCAGCCACCTTTTGTGTGAGACAGAATTTGCACATTCTGGGAATTAAAAATTATATAAAACAAAGTCTCACGACTGTGGAAGGCCGTGAGATTTTTTTTTATGTACGCTCTACAACATGTTTTTTATTTTATTTTAATTCGAAACAAGTACCTACCAGGTGCGGCGAAAACTTGGCTGAAGACCGATTTCCAGATTTCCGGAGAATCGCCCATGCAGAATAAAATTTCGCAGAAATTCGTCAGCGTTGCTTTTCAGCAGGAACTTCAG
Organism: Nesidiocoris tenuis; assembly: GCA_036186465.1. Taxonomy (NCBI): domain Eukaryota; kingdom Metazoa; phylum Arthropoda; class Insecta; order Hemiptera; family Miridae; genus Nesidiocoris; species Nesidiocoris tenuis. Next base: position 1,393,884 of record AP028918.1, read on the forward strand.
TCGCTCGTAATAGCTAACTTCTGGGGCCCATAACTCCGAAACCGCTGGACCGATTTTAGGGCAACAGGTCGCAAATCGAAGATAATTCTACGGGCTACAATTTCACCTCTAAGAACAGAACATAGAAAATGTATAGTTTTCACGTTATAAGCGATTGAAAATTGTCCCTTCAAAAGTTAAGCGGCCAAATGGACGAAAAAAGGAATCGAAATTTTTCATCATCAACCCTTTGCAGTTAACGTTGCAAAGTGCATTTATCATCGGCTGAAATTGCATCACTGCATCGCTAAAATGGCAGCGTCCCCGACAATTCGGCCGTAAGCCCGATGACATCGCAATTTTACCATTGAACTATGACTGGCAGGCCCAGGTAGGTTATCGGGCCACATATCGACCATCACGTATTTCTGTTGATGAGCTCCGATATTCTCTCGATGTGTGACGAAGCGGTAAATTCTTCGGCCGAACAACACCCTAATGGCAACGGGGGGCCCGACTTGGAGAAAAACATCGAAAACTACATTACCGACGGTCATATTTAGAAGAACTCAAGTAATTTGTGGGAGAAACACCATCTGGCTTACTGGAATTAGGCACTGTACTTATTGAGAGCTGGAAATGGTTTGATAAAATCAGCGGTGCTCGGATAACCTACTTCCATATTTTGGTGGAATATCAGGACAAATTTATCACTTTATAAGTGAAACTGACTGATTTGTGAATTTTTTAAGCCAATAATACCAGAAAATCAACTTTGCAAATGCAAACCCCGCCTGAAGGCCAAAAACAGTGCGCGCTATAATGATGCGTTAGGCATGTACCGCCGCGTTGTCGCAATGCCGGCTCAGCACTGTTTTTGGCATTACTTGTTTGACTATAAACTTTAAAATTCATTGATAAAAAATGTAGGTACAGCCCAGAATACCGATGCGAAGTCTCGAATACGAGGTCTCAACTCATCTTATATTTCGCTCCTTCTGGGCAGATACGAATATACTTTGCTACACGGATATACAGGGTGAACCGAACTTGGTGTGAAAAAGTTTGGAAACTAGATTAGAAATGGAGCTGGATGCCGCTTATCGCATTTTCCTACCTCCACCCGTTTCCAAGATACGATTTTTCAATGGTTTCTTCAGAAAAACCACACTTGACATAATAAAAACCCATATTTCTACGGTTCAGAACATTTGTTTTCAACTTTTGAGGACATTTTTGGATTCAGAGTTAAATTTCCTATACGGTAAGTGTACAATCTTATTCAAAAACTGACTCCAACCAACCGCAATTGCGGTTCAAACGCCAAAAATAGAAATAATATTTTTTTCTGAATTTTTTTTCACGTTTGAACTCCAATTGCGGTACATAGCTGTCGGTCTTTGATTACGATGTTACACTTGTCTAATAGGAAATTTAACGCTGAATCCAAAAATATCCTTAAAAGTTAAAAAAAGTTGATTAGAACCAAACAAAAATGGGTTTCTATAATGCAAGGTGTGGCTCTCATAAAATTTTTTTAAAAAATCGTATCTCGGTAACGGGAGGAGATAGGAAAATGCGGTTGGCGGCATTTTGTTCCATTTTCGGTCTAGTATCACCCGAATTTCTGGATTTTGGTTTTTCAACATGGAGTTCAGGACAACTCGTATAATGTTGGCATACGGGCAAGAGCGGTGTCAAAACTGCAATTCCCTTAAGAAACCAAGTTTGAACCTTTATCTTTCGCGCGAATCGTCGATAAGGAATTTCGAAAAGTCGTAAGAGGTTAGCATGCAAAAATTTTGGTATCGCATTCGAAACATTTAACTGCGGGTTCGAAGCGTTACGCCCACGCGGGCACAACCGACCGCTAATGACGTTCGATAACGTCAACGCTCTTTTCAAAAGCCGCGTACGACTGTTAAGAAATGAAGTTAGAGCTCTACCTAGAAAACCGCTTAGTCGTCGGATATGTGAGCTAAGTAAAAAGGCCCAGGTTGGCCAACGGACCCGACAGCCTCGACACACTCGGATTGTAATCGCTTTCATGAAGCTCGACTCCCGATCCTTTCACCCCCAAGGATTACAGTCAAAAGTTGAAATAGCACGAATACGATGAACGAAAATCCGAAATTAGAGTCGAATTGGGAAAAAATTACAAGCGGAAATCAAGCGAAACCGAGGATGGCGAGAGTGGTAGGAAATCGCAAATTTTATTTCCCCCGTGTCTACCCAAAAATAATTTTTTTCGAAATTTTAGAACTTCGTTCGAAGGTTCAAAAAATAGTTGACGAAAATGCCCGAAATTGGTATAACAATCGGTTACGCTTAGGGAGTCAAAATCGCGCAGAAACCTACGAGGAATCCGAGCCCGGAAATTTCAAAATCGGCCCAACCCTCAAGAACGTGAAAAACGGGAAACCGTATCAGATCTATCAATTTCTTAGGCCGAAAAAGTTTTTCTACAATTCCGGAAAATACCCCATCTTAGCCTAAGATTCTTAGGGTACCCAAATTGTCAAAACTTTCAAAAATTGATATTTAAACCAGGTTTTGCCCGCTAAACTTCGATTTTGATTTTCAGGATTTGGAAAACGTGCAAAAATATACGAGACATCTAGTGAGCTCAAAAAATTCAAAATCAGTCCAGTAGAACGCCCTCAAATTGGCAAAAACGTGAAAACCGAAATGTTAACCGGGAAATTCAATCTGAACCGATTTGGAAAAATCGTGTCCCAAAACTACCAGAAAAAAACACCTCATCCTATGGAAAATTGAGCAAGAAATGCGGGAAAAATGCTCAAAAAATTTCCAAACCAGCGTTATCACCTCAAAAATCCATTTTTTTAATTTTGCTAAAAGAGACCGTACTAATGCTGATTTGGACCCCTTTGCTGATCGGATTCTTAGGTAATAATCATCCGCTAAGACCAAATTTGCGGCTTAATGCAAAGTCCCGTGAATTTTGTTTACATTTTCGGATCCCCTGAATTGAAAATTTGCTCCTCTTCGGCATCGACGATTTACAGCAAAATCGAATTTCGATAGTATTGGTATTCTGCCGTCCAAAGTAGAAAAGGTAAGGATCCTAATCTCTTCTACGGCTTTTCTCCTTTGGACGGCAGTATTGAATTTTGAATTTTTTTTTCCGACTACTTTCCCGGTTTTCTCGCGCTATTCCGCAAGAAAAAATGTTAGGAAATTTGTCTGAAAATAGGCAAATTAGAGTTGCAAATCGATTGGGCCGCTAAGCGAAGGCAAATATTGAGTAACGCCGAGCAGTTACCTACTTAACCTTGACCGGGCAGTTAAACCTGTCGTTTGTCTCTTGCGCATCCCGTCCCATCAGACGATTGCCAAACGGCGACCTATTCAAATCAACATGGTTGCACCAACGAATCCATTAGCGGTTTGGTCGGAAACGGCGTTTCAAAATTTCCAAATTAAAAAACGGGTAATTTTAGGTTTTCGAAAAAATCCATGTACAAGGGTGAAGATGCAGGGTGTTCTGTTCATTTGCGACGATTCTAGTTCCATAAAGTTTTTTGTGAGCCCCGGAAAAAGCGGATTTTTTTAGCTTTGAAATTTTTTTTCGACTCAGTTACAGTAAAATGGCCATAAATCCCTCGAATATTGGACTAATTACAAAAATGAGGATACCATTGGAAAGAGGGTTAAAATCCCAATAACCTCACGATATTAGCAGTTTTTTAGCACTAAGTTAAAAACGCAAAAAAAAACTGCGCCAAAATTGAAAAATGCTATTGCTAAAGATTACAGTTTTTTCTAATGATCGTTTTGGACTGGAAAAAAAGACAACTCCCACGTACTTTCGAGGAGAAACTGGCCCGAAATATCAGCTTTTCAACGGTATAATCATTTTTGTAATTGCTCCAGTTTTTGAGGGACTTACGGCCATTTTAATGAGACTAAGTTAGTCCCCGAAAACAAAAAAAAACCTTCAAAGCAAAAAAAAAAAAATTCAATTATTCTGGGACTCACAAAAAAGTTTATAGAACGTAAACATCCTGTATAGTTTTTTAGAAACATCAAATTTCAACAATTTGTTATGAAAATTCCAAGTTTATGCTTATAGAATGTTATAGCCGTGATTTGGTACAGAACAATTTCCAATGAGGTATTGATCAATGAGTTTGGAACAGTTTGCCTTGAATTGACTTGTATTTCGCCTCGAAAAATTGTCACACAATTTTGCATCAAGGTTTTTTGGCACGAGGTGGTCAAATTTAAGGAAAACGTAACAGAAACAGGTGACCGCCGTAAAATGTTACCAAAATAACAGGAGAAATGAAAAATGTCAGGTAAAAAACATAAAAAGTCCTCACGTACATTTTCCTGCAAGTTCAGAATTTAAGTGAAATCGCATTTCTTACGTCGTTTGACAAAAAAATAAAAAAATCTGAAGAACCTTAGGGAAGCCCCGGATACATTTTAACCCTAAACAGAAAAAAATCCCGGTGACATTTCAGTCACCTCAACAGTAAAACGTAAAATAAACGTCGACTTTTTACAAATGTCTGTAAAACGGGAGGAATTCGACAAAAATGTCGAGCGATCGTCGAAATTTGATGAAATTCTATCGAAATTCGATAAAGCTTACCAGTTGAACTGTTCAACGATATTCGTCTCATGTGAAAAAATCAGCCGATCAATTGATTTTCGTACTTGACTATCTCTTGCAGAGGCTGACGACGAGAGCCGTTGACGTTGGACTCGTCGACGATTTCGACGTCTTCCGAAATCATTTGGTCCTCCTGCAGTGAAAAATGAAATAGGATAAAATTTCAGCCGGAATGTATACCTATTTATGGGGTGAGAAAAATATTTCATATAATTAGATAAAGTTTTCTAAAATTGAAAAACAAATCCAGGGTTTTCATCGAATATTAAAATCATATCAATTGACCAAACCAATGTCAAAATGATTGGCAAAATGAATAATTTCAAAATTAATGCTAACATTTTATTTTTTTATACATTTTTTTTTCATTTCCAATTTGTTGTCTGGAAAACATAATTTATATTCTTCGGATCAACAAAAAAAAAAAAATAAATAAATAAATAAATAAAAAACCAGTGGTGCGTAGATAACACACAATACTTCCATATTTTGAAACGTACATATATGAAAAAATATCATATTTTGACTGTCTTCAAGCGTGTTTAGGTCAAAAATGTCAAAAAATTCACTATGCGAATTTTAAAATTCGCAAAAAAAAAAAAATCCGCTACATTTTTGTGATATAAAAAATATCCACATATTCTGCAAGGTAAAACAAAGATTTTAAGACCAAGAACGCTCAAATCGGTTCATTTTTGTGGCCGGAAAAAAATAAAATAGAAAACACTAAAAATGCATATATCTCGGAAGTACTGTGCGTTATCCAAATTCCGATTGAACAGGGTGTTAGGTCTTGCCGAGACAAACATTTCAGTTCAAGACATTTGAAAAAAGGTTGAGAAATGAGGGAGTTATGGCCATTTTTGTAAATGACCACAGACGGACAGACGGACAGACAGACAGACGGACACACGGACAGACGGACACACAGACACTTGTTCAGGAAGTGATTCTGAGTAAATGTGTATAAGAAAAAGTTTTTTCTGAAGCTCCGTTCCGATTCTCGATTTTAGGACGATCACAATACTTCCATTTACTCTGTAAATATGGAAGTAATAACATAATTTATATATTTTTTCTATTTAACTAGGTATCTGGTAATTTCTTAATTTTTTTAGGTAGGTACCTCAAAATTTGAAGGTGATACCTACAACGTCCGGCATCCCTGTAATAAATTACTTTCACGATAAGGATGATTCCAACCTCGATAATAATGTATTCTTCGCTGGTCTCAATCTGCAGATTGCTGATTTGCTGAAGGCCTCCATTGTGCAGGAAATTCTCGATGTCCCCGTTGGTGGAGAGCTCAACTTCCGTCCCGATGTCCAACTGTGGGAATTTACAAAATTGTGAGCTGCACTTGAAAAATTCCACGATTCAGCAGAAAATTTCGAATTTTGTGGATTTTCCAGATTGTTTTTGAAACAAACATACGTCATTGGAGAGGGTGGGGCAGGACAAATCGTCGCTGAAGCGGGCCCTCATTCGAGACAATTCGCAGTCGACGAGATATTCGGTCGAATTGCTCGCGATTTTCGGCAATTCCGATCCGCCGTATTCGATTTGTCTTCTGCAATTAAAGAAAAACCAGAGAGAATTCGAGGTAATTCTGTGTAATCGCAGTTTTGCAGTTATGAACCTATAAACGGACGCCCTCGTATGAAAAGTCGGTATCATGGGCGGGAATGCATCTGATACGGAGTTTAACACCCGACATTTTCTTCTGCATCACGTTTTTGCTTAAACCTATTGGTAAAACGGCCGTAAAATCAAGAAAACTGCGAGAAAAACGCGATTTTGGCCTTATCACTCCCTTGAAATGGACCTCGTTGACCAAAATCTCGAAAAAAACACCAAATTTCATGTTGTTCAGTCAATATCTGAAGATTCCCGCCAGAAAACCCTGATGTCAAATCCATAATTTTTTGAAATTTTTCCTAGGCATACCTTGGATTTTTTCTCAGCCCGGGAGAGTCGTAGAAAATTTTCAATTTTTTGTGTCATGTACCTACCCATAACCTACTCAAAAAATTTTTTTGAATTTTAAATTTTTTTAAAGGGTCAAAAAAATATTTTTTTAGGTCAAAAATTAGTCTTTTTTTGATCACTAAAACCCAACCAATTTTGACTTGTAGGGAGTGAAAACCTTCAAGGAATCCAACCTCAAAAAATTCAAAATCGGTTCAGTAGAACTCCCACAAATTGGCAAAAACGCGAAAAAGAAATCGCAGTAAGAAATCTCAAGCCAAATCGATAAAAAAACAAAATTTTCAAAATTTTTCGGAAAAACCCGCTATCCTATGGTAAATCAAGCGGGAAAGCCGGGAAAAATACTCAAAAAATTCTAAACCCGCGGCATCACCTTCAAAATTGAGTTTTTGCGTTTTTTCAAAAATATACCCTAATTATGCCAATTTAGGACCCCTCAACCTTTTCCGATCTGATTCCCCGGACAATATGCATCAAGTTAACAACAAAACAATTATAAAATTTGCAACATTCGGTTATTGAACGAAAAAAAATCACGGACACTTACTGGTATTCCTGTTTGACCAGATTCGTGTAAGGAGTCGGAACAATGACAGAACTGCGAGGCATCGGCGGGATGGAACAGTAATATGACGAGGTGAGCTCATGACGGGCATAGGTCCCTGAGAAATTCGCCTGGCTTCCGACATCGGCACGGGACTGGATAGTGATAGTGGGGTGGTGATAGTGAGATCCGTGTCGGGGGTCGAGATCGACGAGCTGCGAACCTTGTGGAGGGTAGGCGTTTATCGGCCCGACAGCCGGCCGTACGCTGCCTGGGAAAGGAAATTTTGGTCGTAGTGGCCGTAATCTAAGCAAAAGGAACATTTACGAGTCGCATTGTAGCCAAATGATCATGGGAAGGTTAAAAGTCGAACTGTTATAGAAGGTTAGGGGACTTCCTCCAGAGCTCTGAAGCTGGACAGCCAATCAGAGAGCAGTTAAACTACGCGCAGTTCGATCCGCACTCCGATTCGCTGTCCAGCTTCGTTGCTATCACATCGCGTCCCATAACCTGCTGAGGGAAGGTTACGAACGTTACTTTAACCGTGACATCGCTCTATGGTAGACATACCTGATAGCGGAAATGGGGGCAGGAACTCTTGCGCGAGGTGGACGCTGGTGCGTGCGCAATTGGAACCGTCCGTCGACCTCTGTACGACGACATTGTGCACGGGCACGACCGGCGGTCGGAGTCCGGGAAGGCCGAATTGAAGAGCGTGGAAATTCTGAGCGACTGCCATCGAATTGTGATTTGGAACCCTCTTCCGGTTCTGAAACAGAGTCAACATGGCAACGGTTACTCAGGGCAGGTTACCATGACAACTGTCACTATGATCAGTATTGCCGTGGCAACAGATCCTAGCGTTTCCAAGGCAAAGGCCAGCGATTTTCGGCAACTTTGGAAACGTGGAAAATCATATTCATGTCTGCCAAGTGAGGGCAAGGACCAAACCCACGTTATCAGAGCCTTATCATACATTTATCACTGAAGCTGAGACAGAAAACAGCAGCCATACAGTTCTATAATCTCTGACAGCAGCTTTCAAACTTACCATCAAGTTATTTGGTATTTGGATACGTTTTCAGCTCAATATTGGCAAATTTCTGCAGTACCTAATCACACCTACACAATTTTGCATTCATCAGCAATAGGTAACTAATAAGTAATTCAAAACCAACTCAACCAAAGCTGAGGAATTGAAATGTGATGTAGGTAGCTGTATTTGGGCTGACAACTCACTGTAAAACATTTCCATAATATTAGGTAAGTACTCATTTATTGACAATCGTTTCACACAAAACCAACAGTTTTAAAAATAGGTAAGTGCCAGATGAGTCAAAAGATTGAGAAATTCAGAGAAACCTCTTGAGAACGAACAGGACAAACTGAAGTCGAACCTCGGGTCCGATATTCATTAGACCATTTTCTCGAGATTATTTCAGGTTGTACAGGATGTCCCAAAATTGATGTAAAACATGTTTTTTGCGAAACTAGACCACAAATTGAACTAAGAGCCGCCCTCCGCATTTTCCCATCTCAAACAGTTTCCAAGATACAATTTTTCAAAGTTTTTTCCGAGAAATCTCACTTTGCATCAGTAAGAACCACATTTCTCCGATTCAAAACAACTTTTTCTAACTTTCAATGACATTTTTGGATTCAGCGTTGAATTTCCTATAAGGAGAGTGTGCAATCGTAATCAAAAACCGACTCCTATGTACCGCAATTGCGGTTCTAACGTCAGAAAAACCTGTCCGACAGAAGCTATTTTTCTATATTTGACGTTTGAACCGCAATTGCGGTACATAGGAGCTAGCTTTTGAAAGCGGTCGTACACTCAGCTTATAGGAAATTTAACGCTGAATCCAAAAATGTCCTTACAAGTGAGAAAAAGTTGATTTGAACCAAAGATATAGGTGGTTTTATAATGCGAAGTGTGGTTTCTCTGGAAAAACCTATACAAATCGCATCTTTAAATGACATTCCGACACCCTCAAGTATGAAATTTTGTGTCGCAGGTAGTTCCGGTGCGTCAAAATTGAAAATCCAAAGAAAATGGACCCGCCCACCAAGCCCGACCATTTGGTGTCGCTGAAGGTAATGCGGCTGACAAGGCCGAGCCTCGTATCGCCAGTCGTCGTCACCAACGACGCCAAAGATTTGGCCGGCAATTTGTTCAACACGGCGCTCAAACGGGACGTCGCCGCTGTCCCAGGGACCGAGACGATAAACGCCTCATGCTTCCTTCTGCTTCCGCAATGCTTCGGCAGCATTTACCTGGGAGAGACGTTCTCCTGCTACATCTGCGTGAACAATACGAGCGACCAGCTCGTCAAAGACGTCACGTTCAGGGCCTCGCTTCAAGTGCCCAATAAGACGATACATTTTCCGACGGAAACGCAAAATTCGGCGGACCTGCCGCCCGGGGGCTCCGTTGATGAGGTCATACACCACGAAGTCAAGGAAATCGGTCATCACATACTCGTTTGCGAGGTAAGAGATTTTTCCGAGTTGCGCAGTTTTTGGGAGATCCTGGATTTTTGAGAAGTTCGAGATAGATTTCAGTCGATTATTCCGTTTCCAGGTCGGCTACTGCTCGGGAGCGCTCACCGGCGAACGTCTCGGGTTCAGGAAATACTTCCAGTTCGAGGTGCACCAGCCGCTCGACGTCAAAACGAAATTGTACACGGTCGAGTCGAACGACGTCTTTTTCGAGGCCAAAGTCCAAAATACGACGAGCGGCAATTTGATCCTGGAGCGCGTCTCGCTCGAATCCTCGCCGTACTTCAGCGTGGAGAAGTACAACACTTTGCAGAAAGTCGGCGATCTGCAGTTGAACGTTATGGCGCCCGGGGAGAAGAAGCAATTCCTGTATTGTCTCCGACCCGATTGGAAACAGGTGCCGAATTTGAAGAGCCTCTTCGACACGACGTACATCGGAAAATTGGATATCGTATGGAGGTAAATTCAGGAACAGTATTACATATGAAGGGTAAGGGGAAAGAACGAGGAATGTCACAAAAAGTACTTTTAGAGAAAAAGCAGGTTTTGTATTTTAAACTCAATGTTTTTTCCCCTTAGACCGAATCTTTCGTTGCTTCTCAGTGCGACATTTATACTTTTTTCCCCTTGGAGTTTCACTATACGGTTAGTACCTTTGAATTCCTACAAAATGCGCTATTAAGCTTGTTTTTGGAAAAAATGGACATTTCCTGTTCTTTCCCCTTACCCTTCATATGTGCGAGAGGGTTTTCTTTAGTGAAATTCCGAAAAACTTCCAACCTAAAATGGAATTTTTTCGAGTGTAGTAAATAAAATGTATCGACATTTTTGGACGATGCGTCGATATTTTAGTGCAACGCATCAACTCAAAACCGTTCAGCTCGATAAGTTAGATCTCAAAACTCCAACTTTCACACTCAACTGTGAAACTCAACTTTCTAACTCAAACTTACAAACACAACACACAAACTCCACCAGAAAACTCAACTGATAAATCAATATTTTGGTAAAATGAATCGATATGGTCGTACGATCTAATGATGTGTTGAATACATTAGGGCGATCGGAAACTTTTCAATTGTACAGTCGAAAGTTTTGGATTTTGAAACTTTTTTCACTGGAATGTCGAGGAAACCTGCCATTTGGTACCACTATTTTCCCATCTTTTCAGGATTATTGGAGGCTCTACAGCCGAAAATGCAGCATAAATCTCAAAAACACGGGAAAAAAATATTTTCAAAAATTCTGAATTTTGCCTCCGACACCTCTTTTATCTCTGTCTAACAAGATTTCCAACTTTTTTCCGATTTTCATTTCGCGATATTTCTCTTCGCAGGTCCAGCCTGGGAGAAAGAGGTCGGCTCCAGACGTCGCAGCTGCACAAGAAGCCGCAGGAGCCTTGCGACCTGCATTTAAGCGTCGTGCAGATGCCGGGCGTCGTCTTCGTCCGGCAAATGTTCACGGCGACTTTCAAACTGTCCAATTTGACGGACCGCATGATGGACATCCGCCTCCATTTGGCGCAGGCCAAGGGCTTCGCCTGGATCGGCCCGTCGGGCGTTTTCCTCGGCCAAGTCGCCCCGTCCGGTTCGACGACGTTCAACCTGAACATGGTACCGTTGGCGACGGGGCTGCTGAACATTCAGGGCATCCGGGTCGAGGATCCGCTCCAGTCGAAGGTGTACGATTACGACGATATTATACTCCAGGTGTTCGCCGTGGAGAACGACCAGGCGAAAAAGGAGGGACGATGTTTGGCCGTCGATACGATTGTCGAAGGCAAAGATGGCGTCAGGCCGGCTCAAACCGTCTGATTTGCTCGTTAATCGAATTATTGTATAATAAATTATATCGTATCTCTCGTTATTATTGGATTTGACTAAAATTTCCTTGTAAGCATGTATCTACTAATAGGTAAGTAGGTAGTCCGTGGAGGTAGTTGCGAAATTTTTCAATTTTTCGCCTCCGACTCAAAATTGGTGAATTTCTTGAGTTGACTTTTTTGTACCGACAGCACGAAAATGCAAACAAATGAACCTCAAGTTAAAAAAATAGGTACCTTAATAAGAACAAAGCAAGCACAGAAAGTTATAAAATGAAAATTTTTTTACAACTTTTCTAAATTCCTGAAAACTCATCCGTCCGCTTCGGCCTCTTTTTTCAAATTTGGTTTTTGTCACTTTTCCTGATCACTCTGACGGGAAAATCCGATATTTTTCCGACTATTAGGTAATTTTAACATTAATTAACAGCCTTACCTGAGATTCGTGCGCGACTGGATGCATCTGTCGGAAGAAAGCGTCGCGCGAACTGCTCGCCATACATTGCATCTGGTTCGCATTGTCAACGCTGAAAATTTCAAGAAAAATTAGCTAATCCAGTGTAGTAATACCGAAAAATACCCTTTAAAAAATACCTGGGACCGCTTGTCAATTTTTTTGGAAAAAGTATTTTTGACGGGTAAATAACAATACATACACGGTGTATCCCACCGACTGTACGCTGTTCACAATTTTCTCTTTCCTGGCCGCTTGGCGCACTTGTTGACAGGGCGATTCGACATTTACCTGGAGTGAAAAAAAAGTCAAACATAAATCTATACATTATAAAATTCAATTACTTGGTTGTAAATTGTAAAATGAAAAAATATAAAAAAAACAAAAAAAAACAATGGAAAACATTGGACAATGGCAATATTTTGCATTATTTTTTTGATTTTGTTGTATTCTTATTTTTGTTTAGTTTCCCAATTATTGTAAAACACTAAAAATTTATAAATAGAGGAGATGAACAAAAAAAGCGAGTAAAAATAAAAAAGTCCCTGAAATGGGAATCACGAACGGCTCAACCCATGACTGGAACCGCCATTGTGCGGCACACAGCCGCCTCGGCGGCTCTCAGCCGTGCGGCACTCAGCCAATCGCAGGCGATCGCCACGGCCGGACACGCCCACCGACGGTTCGACCCGACGGCCGTAGAAGATTCAATTATCGAATCTTTCAGGCCGGCCATGACCTCAGCGCTGTGCGGGTTGAGCTCATCATTTCAAGTTGACATTCCAAATTTGGAAAACATTGTCAAAAAATATTCGATCAGAAATACACTAACATGGCTCCCAGGTGTCACGTTCGGGATCGCAAAAGTCGCTCGGTTCAGCTCGACCATAATTTCTATCCTTTTCTGCGAGTCCTTGACCAATTCTGAAAGGCTCAAATCCTGCAAATGAACACCGTAAAACGCAAAATAAAATAAAAATTGCTCTGAAAAAAATTCTAAAATCAGCACAGACCAGGGGTAACACACGGTGCTTCCAAAAGTCAGAAAATGAAGAATAGGATTAACCAAAATATCTAATATTGGTAATAAGTAGGTACGCTACATAAATATTAGGGTTGATTTTTCCAACTTTTACAACTCCAAAAACAATAGGTAGGTACCTAATGAAAAAAATTATTTTTTTTTGAAAAATACAATTCAAATCAAATATATAGGTAGCGTCTTTTATAAAAATTAAATTCGAATTATTACATTTTGGAACAAATTTATCAATAATTACCATCGGCATTAGCTCGCCCGGCTCATTTGTTTGACACGGGCCGAAGCCGGCCGCATTTGCGGCGACAAGAGGGCCGGCGGCGGCAGGGGGTCCGCCGGCGGGAGCGCCATCAGCCGCCGGCGGGTTCGAACGCCGCCGGGCGGCTACCTTTTTCAGCTGGCTCGGATCCCCGCCGCTCTCTTCTATGCGGCTGCGCAGGACGGTATTTTCTATGCGCCGCTGAGTCCTTTCGCGCCGCAGATCGTTGAGTATCCGCTCGACCAAGCGGTGATCGCCATGGAGACGGGCTCGGATCAGTTTGGCCAGAATTTCATACTAAAATACAGAATTTGAAAAAAATTGAAAAATTCCACTGCCAAACGTTTGAAAAATTTAAAAAGAACGCCAAACAATTGAATTAAAAAAGTACAAAGTCTCTAGACTTAATTAATTTTTAACAGTGGGTTTTCCGCCAAATTGGAATTATATAATAATATTAATTATCATTATCAATTATTATTATTAATTATTCGTTAATTATAATAATCATAATATTATTATATTATATTAAATTATATAATTCGCGAATGATGAAAATTGATCATAAATTAATTAGGTAAAGGTAAAAATGAAAATTTGAAACGATATCCTTCGTTGGTCAGGATTGAATTTGGAATGATGAAATGAAGGTTGTTGACTGAAGAAGTAAAAAATGAATATTTGACAGAGGAATGAGACATTTATCGTGAGAATTGACATAGTAAAATGTCAAATTACAAGTTACAACGTATCGGTAAAATACAAAATTAAAAACCGGCTTAGAATACCCGCTACCACATTTTTTGACATTATTCGCCTAATAAATAAAATAAAAATAATATTTCAATTAATTGTTTTTATATTGACAATTTTTTCAAAATCCCATATTGAATATGACAAAATAAGACTCAATTTAAAATTATTTTGGGTGAATAAAATAATTTTGCGCCATATTAAAAAACGAAGAATTCAGAAAAAAATTGAATAGAGTAGAATTGAAATTGGTCGAAAGTTCAATCCTTCAGGGGAACATAGGAACCCAATTTTTGAGCAAGGTTATTCAGCTCTGGATTTTTTCCTTTCTCAAAAAAGGATTTTTTGAGTTACGGCTTTTAAAAATTGGCATTTGTTAGGAAAGGCGAAGAAATTGCCTTTTCCAAAGAGATCGACAAAGGTCCAGTTAGTTCAAAATCGTCACCAATTTAATGATGTTCGAAAACGTGCTAATGGATAATTTAGAGGAAAATCCGAAATTCGGGAAAAAGAGCAAAATCTAGGGAAAATGTTTTTCCATAGACGAGTCGATTCTCTAGCTAATTCGCTACAATTTTTGTTCAATAAACATTTTTGTGAGCTCCAGAAAAATTGAAGTTTATTTGCTTTGAAGTGTTTTTTTTTCGGGTATTCGACTTAGTCTCGTAAAATGGCCATAAGTCCCTTAGATATCGGGGAAATGATAAAAATGAGGATACCATTGGAAAGAGCGTTAAATTTCCGATAATCTCGCGGTATTTGCAGCTTTTTAACGTTAGGATAAGAAAACATAAAATCATGCTCAAGTCAAGAAATGCCAAATTTTTGAAAACTAACATTTTTTCAACGACTGTTTTGGGATAGAAAAAAATAAATAACTCCGGCGCTCGTTCCGGGAAAAACTGGCCCTAAATCTCAGTTTTACAATAGTATAGTCATATTTAAATAAATACCACTTTTTAGATGGGAAATCGACGTTTGAATGCAGAAAAATGATTTTATTTGCTTCAATCCCGGTTTTTTGGGAATGAGAGGACGTCAAGTTTTTGAAAATTCCTCAGCGAATACCGTACGATTATTGGAAATTTAACGCTCTTTCCAACGGTATTCTTGTTTTTGTGATTACTCCAATATTTAAGGGACTTATGGCCATTTTACTGAGACTAGGTCAAAAATAACAAAAAACTTCAAAGCGATTAAGAGCAATTTTTCTGGGGGTTACAAAAAAGTTTATAGAACAATAATTGTAGCAAATATGCGGAAGATCTGACCTTTTCGAGGATAACAATCTCAAGTGTGAACAACCTGTGGGCAAAACTCTTTGGAAAAGTATTGTAACAAAAGAGCATCAGTGCTAGGAATGACAAAAATCAACAGGTGGTAAAGAGTTCATTCGAGTCCTACAACCTTTGAATGTGAAAGTACCCGGGTACATAATAAATAAAAGCATTTCCGACCTTAAGGTTGCACGGAAGTTTGAATTTCTTGGCCAGCTCCCTCAACTCCTTGTACACGTATTTTCGGGGCGGTACCATCTCAGGAACTGTAAATAAAACGCCGACTTAGCAATAAGGGCAAAGGCCTGCGAGGAATAAAATGAGAAATGAGCCAAGTTATAAGTTCAACTTACGAAAAAAGCACGTGTACGTGCTCGCCGGGATTTCGAAAAAGTGGAAGAGTCATCTCGTCTGAGAATTCAACTGCCCCCGGGCGCAGGTCCTGATTCGACGGGTTTGCTAAATGTGACTATCGATTATTCGGATCGATCGAACCAAGTTCAACAAGTAGGTACCTACCTAGAATTTTTTTGAAATTTTTCGGACCCCGCAATAACCTGAATTTTTTGTCCTAAAAGCCACTAAATTTGGCCATTGTCATTCGTCAGCGAGAGCCGCAAAAACTGCCGAGGAACCAACCTGCAAGTAGCAAAAATGTGGAATACCGGATACCAAATTATGCGGTAAATTTCATGAAATTTTGACAACGGGTAAGGTCATTATCAATCTATATAACAAAAAATTTTTTTTGCTCCCTTATTGACTAATTTTTACGATTTTGCAATATTCGTACGTCATGTCCATTGATCGATCAATATTTTGAAAATCGATAGTTGGAATGACCGCACATTCAGCGCCAGGCAGGTACGTGAAGAGCAAAGTCTAGCTGGGGTAGGAGAATTGCGGCAAATTGGTGTACAGTGTTACCAACTTTGACTGCGTTCGTCCGAATATTAATTATTAGTTAATAATAATTATTAGTCTGCGAATGAAATTTTGATTTCCAATTTTCAAGTTTTATTTGAAAGTTTTCTGCCCCATGCACGATACCTCTGAATCAGCCTTGAGTAAATCGGGGGAAGAACCGACGGAAATGTTGAAAACAAAAAATTGTTTGTAGTTGAATAAAATGAAACTTTTCTTCCATAATTGTTTTGGTTACAAAATTATGTAATAATTAAAATTATGGTCACAGAATCATGTTTATATCAGACTTACGAAAATTACGTTGGTAGAGTTTAGGCAAATATACCTACAATTATTGTAAACATTTCACGTCGCTAGTGGTCTAATTTTTTTTTTGCTGATAAGCTAAATTGGTCGTTCTTCTGCGTTATTCAAATTTTAAATTAAATTTTAGCTCTCGGAAAAAATATTTTGGAAAAATGAGAGTATTTAAAAAAAAGGGGGATAATTTTTGCGGGGAAAAGCCGGGGAAGGGGAAACATTGGTTTCGAATTCTGCACCTCACCTCAGCTGCGCCCCTGCCTCCATGATTCGGACTCTGAGATCCCCGTCCCCGGTGCCGACGCTTCTTCAATCTTCCGTTCAAGTCCATCGGCCTTCGGCTCAGCACTTCAGCATCAAGGTAAGCACTAAGCTTTAGATTGGAATATTCGTGTCCGGAGAATTGTTTGGATAGGTAACTTCGGAAATAATTCGATGAATCACGAGTTACATTTTTATTTCATTTTCCGGTAATCGCCGGATCCGATCCATACCTACAACTGCGCGCTAAGTTTCGATAGGTAACATACAGGTCCCAATATCAACATAATATTGTCAAATTTATTGTTCTTGTAACTTTTAGCCGTCAGCTGATCGGGCCAAGGGCCAACCAGAAACAGACGCCTCCTTCGCCAATCAGCTGACGGCAAAACTTACTTGTAGGTCGAAATTTCAATGTTCTTGTAACTGCATTTTACCAATCATCGCGTCTCTTGATTGGTAACATCAGGGGGCAATTCTGTAAGCTCCAAATACTTTCTCTCTGGCTAGAGATTGTCTCTGAGAGACCGCGATTTCTACAAATTGTGTAACCTCAGATTGCCATTGAGCGCCGCCATTTTGAGTTTCTCAGTGAAAATTCTTGGAAGACTGATCGGCCTCAGTTTCTAGCCAGCTGTTTTCCGCTCACTGTTTTTTTGTACATTTGTGTTGGTTTTCTGTTTTGTTAACTCAAGTTCGGTTAATTCTTTCGCTTCAGTAATAGCCGATTTTACCAATCGAGGATCAAACTAGGGATTCGCCGATCCTTGGAATTAACGCTAATCCTCACTTTTGGGAAATCAGCTTCTCAGATAATCCAAGAATTAGGCTTAGTCCGTTGTGGTGAAAACCAATTTTTCTTCATATTCTTTGGATTACCGCTGATGCTTACTCTAACCCAAGTTGGTGAAATCGGCCATTACGGTTCTGTAACACTTCGTCTACAAGGAAAGTCTCTCGGATTTTTTTTCTTGTGGTAGATTTCACAAACATTGGATTACAGTTAATCCGGACATGGTTGCCAATAGTCACTTTGTTTAAATATATGTCAGGATTAAGTATCATCCGAGGTTGGTAAAAACAGTCATTACAGTCTGTCTCCAGCAGCACAAATGTTACAGAATAGCACTATAACATTAATAACAGTATAACACTAATCAGTATAACACCTCACTATAACACTAATCGTGGCTTAACTGGTATGTAACACTAGCTTTATTGTGCTATCATGGTTTTATTAGAGATAGCTGGTGTTGCTTGATCGTCGTAATATTAGCATTGATGGTATTCGGTAGTATAATCTTAGCCGTTCTGATTCGCTGCGCTGCTTGGCTCTTTTTTCGCTCGTTCGCCGAAAATCGTGGTTCCGACACGGACGCTGGTGCTTCCAAGTTCGATCTGTAACAAGACCATTTGTTTACCCAATCGAATTTGGCTGACAATTGGCCAGATAATTCTCATTCTGCTCGCTAATTGAACGTAGATACTTCTGATCTCGTGTCAGATGAAAACTGAAGGTGGAGGGTTCGATTCTGGAGAGGTTTTAAGGGTTGCATTTGTCCAGAGGAGAAAAACGAGGTGATGTTCTTATAGTCGGAAGTCTAGCAGTACCGCCAATCCAGGCGTTTTTACCCGTTAACCGAGGTACCTGGCGTGACCTGCCGCCCTTGATGGGAGCGGTCGGAACTATTGGGACATGTCATTCGGGTTGGGACGGATTAATATTGAGTTCGAGCTAGCGATACTTACCGCTTGTTCGAAATCTCCGGACATTCCCATCGACAACTCGACTTGGCTTTCTTCGAGTTCGAAATCGTTGCAAACCGTCTCCCTGCACGCTTTCAAGGCCTAGAACACAAATGTCGGTATCTAGATGTAATCGTGTCCTAAACAAAATAAACTTTCAGCCGTTTGGCCCTCTTCAAGGGCTTTTTCTGACGTGCTATCCAAAGAGTGAAGGGATGGCAACGGCACCGACAGTTGCCGCAGGTGGCCTGCCGTCATTTTCCAGTGCGCCATTCCACCTCCAGCGCGCTTAACTCTCGGTAATCAGTGCCGTCGTCCTCCCTCCGCTCTCCTGAGGGCGTGCAATAGAAATAGCCCCAGATGAGGGCCGTACTGCCGAAAGCGCTCGAGCATTTTTGAATTAGTTCAAGAGGAAATCGTCATTCCTCCACTTACTAGAAAATCCGGATTGGTTATGGTGCTCGTATCGTAGCCGTACATTCCAATGGTCATGAGGCCGAGGAATTTCAGCGACGGGCAATTCTCCTTGACGTATTTGACCAGTTCGCTACATTTTTCCGGGTCGACGCCTCCTTTTTCTGGAATGGAACGTTTTTTAGCGAACTGTGTCCACTTATTTTGCACATTGCCATACACTGCTTATTTTGGCATATTGCCATACTTATCACGTAAGAATTACCTTCCTCCCGGCTGGTATTGACTTGTACCATAATTTTCAAAGGTTCGGGCTTCTTCAATTTTTCCCAACCCGCGTTGACGGCTGATGCTAGTTTTTCCGACGTTATCGTCTCGACGACGTCCAGATTCGTCGCCGAAAGCAGTTTGGTCACTTTGTTCCGCTGCAGGGTTCCTATGAAATGCCATTTGATGTCGGGACATTTTTCCAGAACCTGTAGAGTCGTAAAATACAGAAAATTTTGTAATTCACGAACAAGACTTAGGTATATTTTTGAGTTATTATTTTTATATTTTTTAATTTCATTCTTTCAGTAAGTAGTTAGAATAGGTTAATATCTACTTATCGATCTATCTATTCAATATTGTAAACTTCCATTTTTCATTTACTCACAATTGGATCCGTACTTTTGTCGACCAGCTCCTGGATGTAATTCTCTCCGAATTCCCTCTGTCCTTGTTCGTAACAAGCAATTATCATTTCTTTCGGCTTCGTCTTACTGACCGCCACTAAACGCGGTTTGTAGTTCTGAGGACAGAAAACGTCAACGTTGACTTCTACTTAGTGTTTCTGACAATTTGAGTGAACAGTCAGCAACACTATTGAGAATATTCGTTTTTTTTTCTGATAAAAATGAGACAGGGGTAAGGCTATGAGCGAGAACGATAATATGATAATATCATAATAATATGATAATATCATTATATAATAATATGATATGATAATAATATGATTAATGATTGATTAATATGATTAATGAGATAATAATTATAATGATATTATAATAATATGATAATATCATTCGTTGTTCGACGACGCAATGGCATTTTGGAAGCATAATATCATAATAAGCATATTATGCTTATTATGATATTATGCTTCCAAAATGCCATTGCGTCGTCGAACAACGAATTCGGCCCCAGAATCTTCATTTATCAATTATGCCAATTTTTTTTACGAACCCTCAATGGATAGGTAGTACAAAGGTTTCAAGACTTACCAAATTCGATTTGGTGCATGTTGAATTTATCCTAGCATAAACGCTCAGCAGCCCCTTGACAACGTCCACATCGGCCATTTTCATCAGCACTGAATGTATAGGACGTTGATATTAAATCCTCTAATGTTTGAACGAAGGATGTAGCGGTTGCACAACAAATTGTTGAACCGGCAGATCAAATAAGCGAATTGTTCAAAAAATTATATAATCTATATCGAAGACAATGACAGTTGTTTAGATTTAATTTCGTTTGTCACTGACACAAATGAAAACATCTTATGAGATAACAATGATAGCGAGAATCAGTGCCTTATTATTTTTCATTTTATGGTGTCTTCTGGGAGGACATGGTGGACATTTGATTTATTTATATATTGACTATTTTAACTTTGAGTTGACTTTGAACTCGAAGTTGACTTTGATTTTGAAGTTGACTTTGATCTCGAAGTTGAATTCGATCTCGAAGTTGACTTTGATCTCGAAGTTGACTTTGATTTTGAAGTTGACTTTGATCTCGAAGTTGACTTTGATCTCGAAGTTGAATTCGATCTCGAAGTTGACTTTGATCTCGAAGTTGACTTTGATCTTGAAGTTGACTTTGATCTCGAAGTTGACTTTGATCTCGAAGTTGAATTCGATCTCGAAGTTGACTTTGATTTTGAAGTTGACTTTGATCTCGAAGTTGACTTTGATCTCAAAGTTGAATTCGATCTCGAAGTTGACTTTGATTTTGAAGTTGACTTTGGTCTCGAAGTTGAATTTGATCTCGAAGTTGACTTTGATTTTGAAGTTGAATTTGATCTCGAAGTTGAGTTTGATCTCGAAGTTGAATTTGATCTCGAAGTTGACTTTGATTTTGAAGTTGATTTTGATCTCGAAGTTGAATTTGATCTCGAAGTTGAGTTTGAACTTGAAGTTGACTTTGATCTCGAAGTTGAATTTGATCTCGAAGTTGACTTTGATCTCGAAGTTGACTTTGATTTTGAAGTTGAATTTGATCTCGAAGTTGAGTTTTAACTCGAAGTTGACTTTGATCTCGAAGTTGAATTTGATCTCAACGTTGACTTTGATCTCGAAGTTGACTTTGATTTTGAAGTTGAGTTTGAACTTGAAGTTGACTTTGATCTCGAAGTTGACTTTGATCTCGAAGTTGACTTTGATCTCGAAGTTGACTTTGATCTCGAAGTTGACTTTGATCTCGAAGTTGACTTTGATCTCGAAGTTGACTTTGAACTCGAAGTTGACTTTGATCTCGAAGTTGAGTTTGATCTCGAAGATGACTTTGATCTCGAAGTTGAGTTTGATCTCGAAGATGACTTTGATCTCGAAGTTGAGTTTGATCTCGAAGTTAAGTTTTAACTCGATGTTGACTTTCAACTCGAAGTTGACTTTGATCTCGAAGTTGACTTTGAACTCGAAGTTGAGTTTGAGCTCGATGTTGACTTTCAACTCGAAGTTGACTTTGATCTCGAAGTTGAATTTGATCTCAACGTTGACTTTGATCTCGAAGTTGACTTTGATTTTGAAGTTGAGTTTGAACTTGAAGTTGACTTTGATCTCGAAGTTGACTTTGATCTCGAAGTTGACTTTGATCTCGAAGTTGACTTTCAACTCGAAGTTGAGTTTGAGCTCGATGTTGACTTTCAACTCGAAGTTGACTTTGATCTCGAAGTTGAATTTGATCTCAACGTTGACTTTGATCTCGAAGTTGACTTTGATTTTGAAGTTGAGTTTGAACTTGAAGTTGACTTTGATCTCGAAGTTGACTTTGATCTCGAAGTTGACTTTGATCTCGAAGTTGACTTTGATCTCGAAGTTGACTTTGATCTCGAAATTGACTTTGATCTCGAAGTTGACTTTGAACTCGAAGTTGACTTTGATCTCGAAGTTGAGTTTGATCTCGAAGATGACTTTGATCTCGAAGTTGAGTTTGATCTCGAAGATGACTTTGATCTCGAAGTTGAGTTTGATCTCGAAGTTAAGTTTTAACTCGATGTTGACTTTCAACTCGAAGTTGACTTTGATCTCGAAGTTGACTTTGAACTCGAAGTTGAGTTTGAGCTCGATGTTGACTTTCAACTCGAAGTTGACTTTGATCTCGAAGTTGACTTTGATCTCAAAGTTGAGTTTGAACTCGAAATTGAATTTGATCTCGAAGTTGACTTTGATCTCGAAGTTGAGTTTGATCTCGAAGTTGAGTTTGATCTCGAAGTTGACTTTGATTTTGAAGTTGATTTTGATCTCGAAGTTGAATTTGATCTCGAAGTTGAGTTTGAACTTGAAGTTGACTTTGATCTCGAAGTTAAATTTGATCTCGAAGTTGACTTTGATCTCGAAGTTGACTTTGATTTTGAAGTTGAATTTGATCTCGAAGTTGAGTTTTAACTCGAAGTTGACTTTGATCTCGAAGTTGAATTTGATCTCAACGTTGACTTTGATCTCGAAGTTGACTTTGATTTTGAAGTTGAGTTTGAACTTGAAGTTGACTTTGATCTCGAAGTTGACTTTGATCTCGAAGTTGACTTTGATCTCGAAGTTGACTTTGATCTCGAAATTGACTTTGATCTCGAAGTTGACTTTGAACTCGAAGTTGACTTTGCTCTCGAAGTTGAGTTTGATCTCGAAGATGACTTTGATCTCGAAGTTGAGTTTGATCTCGAAGATGACTTTGATCTCGAAGTTGAGTTTGATCTCGAAGTTAAGTTTTAACTCGATGTTGACTTTCAACTCGAAGTTGACTTTGATCTCGAAGTTGACTTTGAACTCGAAGTTGAGTTTGAGCTCGATGTTGACTTTCAACTCGAAGTTGACTTTGATCTCGAAGTTGAATTTGATCTCAACGTTGACTTTGATCTCGAAGTTGACTTTGATTTTGAAGTTGAGTTTGAACTTGAAGTTGACTTTGATCTCGAAGTTGACTTTGATCTCGAAGTTGACTTTGATCTCGAAGTTGACTTTCAACTCGAAGTTGACTTTGATCTCGAAGTTGAGTTTGAGCTCGATGTTGACTTTCAACTCGAAGTTGACTTTGATCTCGAAGTTGAATTTGATCTCAACGTTGACTTTGATCTCGAAGTTGACTTTGATTTTGAAGTTGAGTTTGAACTTGAAGTTGACTTTGATCTCGAAGTTGACTTTGATCTCGAAGTTGACTTTGATCTCGAAGTTGACTTTGATCTCGAAGTTGACTTTGATCTCGAAATTGACTTTGATCTCGAAGTTGACTTTGAACTCGAAGTTGACTTTGCTCTCGAAGTTGAGTTTGATCTCGAAGATGACTTTGATCTCGAAGTTGAGTTTGATCTCGAAGATGACTTTGATCTCGAAGTTGAGTTTGATCTCGAAGTTAAGTTTTAACTCGATGTTGACTTTCAACTCGAAGTTGACTTTGATCTCGAAGTTGACTTTGAACTCGAAGTTGAGTTTGAGCTCGATGTTGACTTTCAACTCGAAGTTGACTTTGATCTCAAAGTTGAGTTTGAACTCGAAATTGAATTTGATCTCGAAGTTGACTTTGATCTCGAAGTTGAGTTTGATCTCGAAGTTGAGTTTGAACTCGAAGTTGAAGTTTGAGTTATCTCGAAGTTGAGTTCCGAAGTTGAGTCCCATCTCTCTCTCGCCTTTCTCTTTAGGCTCGGCCCACCTTCTCTTTCGATTCCTCCCTCCCCCACTCTGCCGACTCCCTTCCCTTCCAGGCCCATAAAAGCCGATGGCCGGCCCATCGCCCTGTCAGTCACTTCCTATGCTCGGTACGGGTAACAACTACTCTGAGGTCGTCCTTATTAACATTGCCAATTTCTGGTTTTCCAGAAAATTGGCTTTGAAACCTCCAAGGGAAACTCCCAATCCAAACGCAGAAAAAATTGCCCGCGATCCTAACGCGCAGCATTTGAATTTTTATTTTTTAGACTCGATCTTTCGCTAAATAGCGATACTTTTGACTACGATAATCACAAAAAGGTCTTGGAATAGATTATGGGAATCAACCTTGTGCCTACTATCCCAGTATTAACCCAATCCCAAATGAACGTTGAGGTTCGACTTATTTTTACCATTTTTAGGGTTTATATTTGCTGACGCAAGCTTAAAAAAGGGAAGGTAACACTGGAATGTGAGTTGGTCGCTGGTAGTGACGCCTGTACGCCACCAGAGGGACGTCCATGTCGAACTGTTTGCCAGCCTCGACGGCGTTGATCGTGTCGACGGTCGCGCAGATTCGGTCGATCGTTATCGATAGCAGGTCCTTGACGTAGGCTTCCAGCATACTCTTGTATACGTTTCTACCTTGTTCCTATAGTAATCAAAAAGTTAATCGGAATTTTAATATAGTAAACGCTTTGGTTGCGATTTAATCGGAGGAGAATGTTTGGTTTACCTTGTGTTGGAGGGTTACATAAATGTACAGTGAATATTCCAAGTTATGCAAGAAAAAGACCAACAAGCTGTATTTTTGTGGCGAGAAGAAAAAAACCCAAAAAATGAATGGATTTTCTCATAGGTACCCAATCGGGATTTGGCCGATGACATCCGTACTCTTCTATTCCATCATTTTCATTGCGACGTTTCGAGAGCGCAATCTCTCATCATCAGAACTGTAGTTACTACAGTAGATAACATTCTTTTTTGAAGCGCTATCCTGCTTAGAGTAAAGCTCAGTTTAAGGTTGACTCCGAGAAGATGGCGCTGTACAATAAGATGTTATCTGCTACAGTTCTGATGAGAGATAAGCGCTGTCGAAACGTCGCAATAAAAATGATGGAAAAACTGTTCATTTTTTGGCTCTTCCGCTGGAAAAATACAGCTTATTGGTCTTTTTCTTACATAATTCGAATATTTGCTTGACATTTATGTAACACCTAAGGCAAACTTCCTGTCGGCCTAAGAACACATGCTCACACGAACCGCTCAAATAGATCGTTGCTTTTGCCGGTAGGGTGAAACAATGACTGGAAAGTGAATTTCGGTGATGTCACCAGTTGAACAATAACGTAAAATGGGATAATCTTTCGTTACGATTGTATAGCGAGAGCGACCACTCAGGGGCCGGTGGAGCGGCCGCTCGTGTGAAAAGGCGCCGGCTGGGCGGCCTCGTTCGAGCTCCTGCCCGGTCCTAATCGCCTGGCTCTAGAACTCAACTTTCGCTGGAAGACTGACACAACTCAAAATCCTGACTAGCTTTGACAACCCGGCCAGTGTTGATATTAATAAAATAATAACGGATTAAAATTAATCCATCAAGATTTCGAAATAAATATCAATAATGAACGGTGCGAATTTTGCCAATATTTAGTCCTAACTAAATTTTCGAAATATAGTCACACAAAATCTCCTAATTTCAATTTCCAGATATTTCGCAATACCTACGTTGTATGCCAACTTCGCCGTTTCTTACCAAACATTCTTCTCTACCTACTGTTGGGATTCATGTTTTGACTAAGCTTATCTATAAACATCTATAGATGGTTTTGAAAATTTGACAACCTTCAGAAATTCTAGTTTTTCATCGTGCTTCGTCGGAGGGTCGGTCAAATAAATGTATTTCAACGGCCTGCGGCTCCTCGCCGGGCTCTTCGACTTGGAGCGTTTCGATTTTTTACCGCCCAAGCTCTTCCGACCTCCCGTAGCGCTTTTTCTCTTCTCTGCGTGCAGAAATGAATTGAATTAAACCTCCCAGGCGTTGCTTTTCTCCCGATAACCGTAGCTGTCACGGGCGTGCCCTGCCGTCCTCTCGGAGACGGTCGGAACTAGTCAGGGCCTAGTCTCAGGGTGCCCCGTCTATAGCAAAATACGCAACTAAACTGCATTAAAAATACATCAATTACGTTATTACGACGTAAAAACTTACCTCCCGCTGGACTTTTTGGACCTGCTGGACTTTTTTCGTTTGCTGCACTTTTCCCTTCGGCTGCAGCTTTCTTTCCTGCGCCGCCCTTCCCACCGGCAGCACTCTTCCTGCCGGCAGCACTCTTCCTACCTGTCGCACTTTTCCTCCCAGTAGCACTTTTTCTCCCAGTAGCACTTTTCCTGCCGGTTGCACTTTTCCCGCCGGTTGCACTTTTCCTGCCAGTTGCACTTTTTCTTCCAGTTTTGCTTTTTCGGTTTAATACGAATGAATCATTGAAATGTGCAGCCTTTTTTTTGTTGAAAGACATAGTTTGTGCACGTGTTACGCCAGGTGACCATTTCAAGAACCTGTCATGTTGGCAGCAGTGCCCGGCCAGTGCTGCCAACATGACAGAAGCCACGCTATTTTGTCAGTTTTCGTATTTAAAAATAAGAATATTGCTCTTACAAGTCGAAATCTGCATTAAAAATGCCTTTCCCCTTTTCACCCTCTTTGGATTCTTTGGAAAGTTGCTTTTTGTAAGCTCTCTCGCTCATCGTCCCCGTCGGATCGATCCGCACGTGCTCGATCATCCAGCGTTCGAAAGCGTCGTCGAACACCAACGGCGGATATTTCGTGCTGATGTTAGGAAGCCTTTTGAGGCCCATTTTACTCAATAACCGGTCAGCCACTGTTCCCATTTGGTTAGCGAAGATGCACAGCATAGCGTACACCATCCTGTTCGGGGTTTAATTTTCAATCCAAACGTTGTTAGAAAAATTTGATTCAATTTTACGTAGACAAACAAGCAACGGATAATTATCTAAGAATATTTTTCGTCTTAGAAACCAAAATAGCTAAAAAAGAATCGGATCTGAAATCTACCCTTGTGGAACACCTGGACCGAAATCAGATGGTTTGATACCTTTGTTTCATTCTTTCCATTTTCTCTTCTTTCGGCGGATGCATCAATTCGCCCACGAGGTGGTTCAACTGGTCCAAATATTTGGTGGTATCCTCGCAGCTGAGGCCAGCTTCCACCACGGTATTGCGGACTTTCATCGCCGAATAGTTCCATCGGTTGTCGCTCACTTGGGCGTAGATCTGCGTCATTTCCGTTACTTCTCGAGTTCTGAAATGTTCGACTGAATGACGATTTTCAATTCGGCAGAATCTTTATGCGTGCAGCGTGCACAATATTACCTGTAGTACAGCTTGGGATTGTTGAATTCGAAAAGCTCGCTAGCCCCGAACATGTCGGCGTAGGGGGCGTGCGATTTTGGCGTATACACGCCTCGCACCATTTCGTCTAGGACGTCAGCGATTGCGGCATCTCTGACTCTTTTTTGGATCATGGATTCAATTCCTGACCATGAAGATTCGCTAGGCTGCTGCACCTGGCGCGCTATGCCTTCCAAGATGAAGAGTATCGGCCTAGTCCCTACTCGGGGTGTCGTTGAGAAGCGCCAAAGTTCTCGAAAGCATCTGGACAATTTTTCAAAGTTCATTCCTAGTACCTATCCGCACAATCCAAATTGTAGGTTTCCAATTATCTTGCGATGTTTACCCATTAGACGGTGAGCAGAAGACAAAATCCAGGCTGAACTCCTGCCCTGGCAGTAAAACTCCACTATTTGAGTTGAAATAAAAGCGGGGGCATCGTTGACGCCAGTCTCTTATCGGGAAATTCGGATTGGTGCGTTCCTTTTCCTGTTTCCACTCGTATCGGACTGCTATTGGGCCAATATTTTGGAATTGTACCGTGACCGTTTGGGGCTCATCCAGATCCGCCACAGGGAAGCCTAAACATGGATACCAATTGCAGGCTGGTGGTCGAGAACTCTTTTTTGGATCATGGATTCAATTCCTTTGGGACTACTTTAAGCCAAAATGATTTTGGAACTAGAATCACTGGATTATCAATCTGAAATCCAATTCCAGTGGTTCTTGTCCCAAAAAAGTAATAGTTTCATGGTGGCCCTGAAGAAGTCTATCCCTGCAAACTGCCTTTTGTGCGTATAACAATGTTCATGATCTCACAGTTAAACTAGCTACCGATATCCCACTGATAAAATGCCGTTTCCGGAAAAGTCGACCCGGTCGGTACATTGTGGATGAATAGCTGCGGTTTTTCAAGGGCCAGACGTTTCGCCAGAGTTTCCACTTCCGTCTCTTCTGCAGCCTCTTCCGGGGGGGTGACTTCTATTTTTGGGTCTGACTCGTCCACCGAATCGGGCGACCGCTTTCTCGGCTTCCCGATACTTGTGCCTTAAGGTTGGAAAAATGTTGAAGGAAATGGAATGAATGATTCTATGCAAGGGTAGGTACATGCTGCAATAGATTGAAACTCCAGAATGCAATGTCTTATTTCAGGGCATTGTCAGTCTGGGGGTAGGATTGGATAGAGTTCATGGGGTTGGGGGCTCTCCCTTAATCCATCCACTGCACTGAACCCCAAGTTGAAGTACCCAAGGCCTTGAGAGCTGGAGGGCTCCAGCTAATCTGAGAAGTATCTCTTCTTGAAGATCCATCAAGGGATTGAACCCCAGGCCAAAGAGAAATTTACGAATAAGTTCAGTCATATGCTTCGGTTTGCCGCGATTGAGAAGCAATTCTGGATTCCTGGTAAACTACTCTTACCTTTTATGTACAATGAGTCGATGTCAGGCCGAAACGTCTCAAGGACCTCCCAGTTCTCGCGTAACTCTTCTTTCCTAGAGGCTAGGTACACGTTCTTTTGCCAAACTCGGTCCTTTTCCTTTTCCGAGCAATGCCCGATGATGCCCTGCTCAGCCTGGATAGCTTTTGGCACACCAAAGTAACATTTGTTCCTGACGACATCTGGGTCTTCTGTAAACTTAACGTCAGCCGGGTACACCAATTCCGAGATGCACTTTTTCTTCAAACAATTGCTTTTCGGTTGGACCGTTTTGTACCAGTCGGGATGTCCGCGGTACTTGTCCGGCGTCATGTATTTCCCCGCTTCTTCGACGAGCTTCTGGTCCAACATTTGGCGGTACGTCTTATTCACATTCTCGGCCAAGCATTTCGGCTCCTGTCCGGTCTTGGATGACAAATTCTGGAAAATCGCTTTCCGAGTCTTGATCCATTCCGCCCAGCGGAGCAAAGCCGCGTCCGGTTCCGGTTCTTTTTCTTCGTTCAGGCATTCCTGCATGTCGAGCAGATGCACGGAGTCTCTCGGCGGACTGTACATCTTGCTGGGAATTCGTTTCTTTTCGAGCAGGACCGTCAGCAATTATCGGGGTTGCACGTGCAGATAGGACCAAAACACCTGGCACTAGGAAAGCAAGCCATTTCAGTAGCTTAGTGCCTCTTCAAGCTACAAGGGTAACAAAGTGACGAGCTTGCTGCTCTGCAAAACGTTGAGTCCTTGACTCTCCCTTGTGAAAACTTCAACTCGAGTATCCTCAAAAATGAAAATCATGCGATAGAAGGGCTTAATTCCAACTTCTTTTACCGCACATAATTCGACCTTTGATTGGTTCGTTTAATCGGACGTCCTCTCTCGCTTTATTACCGATATAGCACGCGAAGATGATAAATTGGATCTCATCCTCTTCTATCGGTCTCATCTTTTAGAGCTGATGGGATCTGATCTACTACCAATCAGCCGCTCAAAGCGCTTCTCGTTCGGATAGAAGCCCGCGGTAAATGGGCCGGTTGAGCGGGGCAACGAGCGGTCAGAAGATCAAAGCGGCTTTTCCGTTGAGAAGATTCCTGGGTGTAAAGTAAAGGGTAGTCTGATATCGTTCTACCTAAAAAAGGGGCTCGGCTAACTGAAAAATCGAAGACTCGATTTTTAATTTTTTCCCCCGGCGCCTAAGGAAAGCTGGAAAATATCGGGTCGAAAATCCCAGTGTCACAGCCTTCGGAGATGGCTCTGAACATTTTTTCGAGGAAATTAACCGAAAACTTACTTAATAGAAAACTAGAGTTCTTACGGCATTGATAATCTGCACTAAGAAAATACTGTAGTTTTAAAAAACACAAAATAATAAAATAAAAATTGAAAAAGTTCAAATTTTCAACATTTTCAGTCTCTTGTAATTGAAAAAATTTGAGGGTTTGAAAAAGATAGACCAGCTTATAGTTTATTATGACTCCGAATCCGATTGCAAAAATTCTCAAAAATCGACGAAATTTCATTCTACCGTCGCCATCGCTCGTATCGCTTCGGTGTAGGTGCCGATACCTTCCAAAAACGCCTTTTCCGATATGTATTCATCATGTTCGTGCAGCAGTCGCGGATGGTTTTTCAAAGCTGTGAACCCCAAAGTCGGCACTCCCGCCTGAGGACGAACAAGCATGATAACAAAAGCAAAAGTATCAGGGCGTTTTTGGAAATTACTCATGCGAAAATACTCACCCATCTTAGAAATCGTCCATCCGTATTGCCAGGGCAAGCAATCGCTATGACATCAGCGCCCCTGTAATAACGCCATAAACTCGTAAAGGGTTAATCATCGGTTTTACAAACTCAACTCACAATCTCAACTTACGAACTCAACCCACAAACTCAACTCTCCAATTCATCTTACTAACTCAACCGATAAACTTAACTCACAAAATCAATTCACTTACTCAACTACATACTGAACTCACAAACGCTACCCACAAACTTAGATCTCAAACTCAACCCTCAAACTCGACTCACTAACATGTAACTTGACTTTTATATGAACTTGAGAGTTGAGCTTGGAAAATGAGTTTGTGGGTTGAGTTTGTAAGTTTAGTTTGAGAGTCAAGTGTGTGGTTTGATAAAATACAAAAATATTCGAGAATAAAAAAATGCAATTTCAAAAAATCCGGATTATACGTACATTTTGTGGATTGACGATTCCAAAGCAACCCAAAATTTATTGCTCTCGTCGACTTTCGTAGGAATCCCTTTTCCTTCCCGGCGGATGAATTTCGCTTCCACTCCTTCGCCCGCTTTCTTCATCACGCTCTGCAAATCATTTCCTGTTACGCATTTTCAGAATGCCGCTCACAATTTAAAAAATATTGATAAGTTTCCATTTTTTAAGGGCATAAATTGCCCTAAGGGTGTTTTGTAATTATTCACCTTCGGTAAATTTATACATGTAGATAGGTAGGTATCATCTAGATTTTTTTTTAATCAGGTTAAATTTCCTCTGAGGATCTTTTAAAAATTTAGGAGAATAAAAATTAACAATTTCTTTAACCATTTCACCGAACACCAATCATTTTTTACATTTTATGTATTGTTTTTGATTAGGTTCTGGGTAGGTACATTACACAAAAAATTTGAAATTTTCTACGACTTTCCCGTACTGAGGAAAAAACAAAAAACCGATTTCACAAGGAAAATCCTTTAGGCCCGGAACGGGGATTTTGTCTAGCCGCCAACTTAATTGCGTAGACAGAAATTATGAAGGGGGGCGTACGGCTGGGGAGGTGCAGGTAGAGGGGCGGGTGCCGTAAGGGGTGGCTGGGAGGGGTGCCGGGCGGTGGTGAGGGTTGAATCCCGGGAGGGGTGGGGTCACGCGTATTATCTTTTTATACCTATTTATTCATCATTGTGAAAACGTACGATATAAGCATCATTGAGCTCACCATGGACCATTACTCTACGAATGATATGATGATAAACCGACCTACTCCAACTATTTTAACTTTTTTCTGAGATACCCAGACAAATAATGTACCCATGTCACTAATCTCCTTAGCAGCGTTTTTTACATTATATTTATTGTTTATTTTTTTATTTTTATTCTCATTCGTCAGATAAGATTGGGTCGACTCACTTGAATCCACTCGTAGAATCGCTCGTGGTCTTCGTCTATCGAAACGCGAATGTCGAAAGTGATTTTGATTTCGTCAGGCAGTACGTTCGGTTGTATTCCACCCTAAAATTTAATTTCGTTTTCAGGCACTTGGTAGGTACAAAATTATATACATCATTCCGCCATGTTCCCCATAAATTGTATCATGTTTCACCTGCACAATGGTCAAATTGACTGTAGTGATTTTGGCCAACTCTATCTCGGGAATCGGCTTCCCGTCCAATTTGGCCCCTTCCGTTTTTCTGAAGTCGAAAAACTCGTCCAAAACAACGCGAGCTTTTTCGCCGGCCGTGTTTTTCATGTGTGCCGATCCGTGGCCGGTCGCGCCGGGACATGAAACTTCCACGGCTACCGTGAATAAAATAATGATTGAGAAATCGTTGAAAAAAAAACTCAAATTTCATAATGAGTAGGTAATTTCATCAAAAATAAAATCGAATCGGATTTTTGAAAAAATCAATTTTTGGGTTTTTATCTTGTTAGGAATATGAATTTCCAAGAAAAAACATCCAAGTTGTCGAATTTTCTTCCAACATTTTTTTTTGAAAATAAATCGTTTCTAGCTTCTAGGTACTTAGATGCTTAATTGAAAATTAAATTTTCCGAAATCAGTACAGAAACACAATTTTTCTAATCGTTCCTAAATTAACATTTTTGACGTTTTTTGACGTATTATTGAAATAAACTCACCCCAATTGCTCCTTTCGTCGAAAAAGACGACGTACAAGTCCAGCGGCGAAGCGCACGATTCGTCAATGGCGAACCCGACGTTCAACGCTTTGAATTCGTCTGTTTCGACGAATTTCTTCATGCCTTCGTGTCCTCCATTTTCTTCATCTGCGATGTACAAATTATAAAAGCCATACTGTAAATATTGAATTTGTATTCAATTTTTGTAATAAAAAAATAAAAATGTTTTAAAAAAATCAGTTCGAAAAAATTATTTTTTTGTCAATTTTTTCACCATACCCGGGACGAATGTTATGAGAACGTTCCTCAACGGTGTGAAACCTTCTTTTTTGAGTTTGAGCACGGCTTCTATGTATTGCATTCCTTGGCTTTTCATATCTTGCGATCCCCTTGCGTAGATTTTGCCATCTTCCGTTTTTTCCGCCGCGAACGGGTCGTGACTCCATTTGTCCTGTTTTTCCAATATTAAATCAGGCAAAACAATTTTTTCACTCTTTATTTTTTAAAAATTTTTTCATATTTTTTTGCTCATTAACCTACCTGGAACACTGGCACAACGTCCATGTGCGAATTGAGCATTAACGCCGGCAAATTCGGGTCCGATCCGGCCCATTTGATGACAACAATCGGATTTTCGGATGTACCGTAAATTTCAACAGGAAGCCCCAGTCTGCCGGTGGCTTGTTCTTTCAAAAACTCGACGGCCGCATCTGTTAAATTAGAGTATTGTTGATAAAATTCAAAAAGTGCATTTCAACAAGTTTTCTCCGAATCTCTGATTTTTAACGATCACCATGCAATTTGATACATTTCTTGTTCAATACAATTTTTTGTGAGCCCTTGGAAAAATGCCGATTTTTGCTTCTAAGATTTTTTCTGTTTTCGACTTAGTTTCAGTAAAATTTCCCTGAGACTTTGGGCTAATTACAAAAATGAGTATACCGCTGGAAAGCCCGTTAAATTTCCTATTACCTTACGGTATTTGCAGTTTTTAAACATAAAAAAAAGTACCAAAAATTAGACCGAATTAAAGTGCTTAATTTTCAAAAATTGCTATCCTTTAACTTTGGCTCAATTTTATGCTTATTTTACTTACTTTTTGGAATCTGCGAATGCTGTGACGTCATAGAAAATTTAACGGGCTTTCCAACGGTACCCTCATTTTTACAATTACTCCAAAATTCAAGGTACTAATGGCCATTTTACTAAAACAAAGTCGAAAAAATCTTCAAAGCGAAAAAGTGCATTTTTCCCTGGGCTAGCAAAAAATATTATTGAACAAAAATTGTTGAAAATCAGCTAAAGAATCGAACTCTTCACGGAATTCAATCAGGTTTGAACACCCTGTATGATTATTTTTTATCATAATAAAATGGGAAAGTATCTTACTGTAATCCGGATTGGGTTGGTCGGTCCGAATCCTTAAATATTCTCTAAAGGCAGTCACTGCGGGATTTTCAGTCATTTTTCAATTGGAAAAATACCTAAATTACTCGAAGAAATAAAAATCAAAATAGGTAGGTAATTATTTTTAATATTGAAACAAACGCGATTTCGATAGACCGGTACGCTGACACTTCAGCACTGTATACTGTGTTGAAAAATACTGGAGATAGTAGGTGGCACTACAACTGGTCCTGAGTTAATCTGTTAGACTCCCCTCCCCCGTAACCTTGAAAATGAATCCACTCACATTACCTAACCCGAAAGATGAATCGTCAATCCTACAGGACTAGAACACGCTTTCTAGCTGGCAACCAGTGGTGCATAGATAACACACAATACTTCCATATTTTGAAACGTAAAATTGTGACACAATTTGATCATATTTCGACTGCGTTTATGGGTGTTAAGATCAAAAATATCAAAAAACTCGCTATTCAAATTTTTAAAGTCGCCCAAAATAAAAATACAGTACATTATTGGAATACAAAAAAATATCCACATATTCTGCAAGGTAAAACAAAGATTTTAAGACCAAGAACGCTCAAATCGGGTCATTTTTGTGGCCAGCAGAAAATAAAATAGAAAACACTAAAAATGCAAATATATCGAAAGTGCTGTGAGTTATTCGAATTCCGATTAAACAGGGTGTTAAGTAGGTCTTGCAGAGACAAACATTTCAGTTCAAGAAATTTGAAAAAGGTTGAGAATTGAGAGAGCTATGGCCATTTTTGTAAATGACCACATACGGACAGACGGACGCTTGATCTTCAAGTGATTCTGAGTAAACGTGTACCTTATAAGTAGGGATCGGATTTTTATGTATTTAAAAATGCCAAATATGTGACATATATATGTATTAATTTTCATAAAATATGTGGAAAATATGTAAAAAGGTTGAAATATTTGCAAAAAATATGTAAAAAGGTTTAAATATTTTCAAAAAATATGTAGAAAATATGTAAAAAGGTTTAAATATTTTCAAAAAAATGTTTAAGCCCAAATGAACAACAAGATTTTGTTATATTATTTCCAGAAATAATGTACCTATGTAATCGGTCGGGTTTTTTTTCACCGCCCCCTGAAAATTTTTCCTTTACGTTTCAGAGTGTCTAGATAAAAATCTGCAATAATTTTTTCCCATACGCCGTCTGAAGCAAAACTCATGAAAAGAGTTGTCTAATTTAAAAAAAAAACAAAAATTTAGCAAAATTTGCTAATTTTTTTTTTAAATTTAATTCATTCTAGTTGTGAACCTCGGGAAAACTACCCAAAACTAGCAAATATGTGTTTTTGTGGACCAAATATTTGAAAAATATGGATTTATAGTGGAATATGTCAGAATATGTGAAATGAAAGTGGGCTTAAACGGTTCAGAAAATGTCAATATGAACACGCCTACTTGAAAAACATCAGTACATTGCCTAGAAAAAAATATGTGAACACATAGGGATCCGATCCCTACTTATAAGTAAACGTTTTTTCCGAAGCTCCGTTCCAATTCTTGATTTTAGGTCGATTCCAATACTTCCATTTACTCTGTAAATATGGAAGTGGAAAAGGATATGAACTTCTCGTTTTAGACGAAATTCGAAGTATATGAAATTGGGAATGCAGGACGTTTTTTATTGAAAATCTTCACTTACAACTTCCAGCTCGAGTTTTCCGTACTAATGAGACTTTTCTGAGACATTCTACCGACAAGTGTCAGTTCGACCGGGGCAGAAGTGCTAATGAGTTCCGAAGAACTTGAAGGGATTTGGGTGTTTTTGCCGTTTCAGGGGTTTTTGACGGCCGCACCTTGGCAACACTGAATGGGCGTCAAATATACGAGTCGAAAGCGCTATAAGAACAAATTCAGCAGCCAATTTATCGGTGATTTTTCGAGCACGAAGACGATGTTATACGGGTGATTCTCAGAAAAAGGGCAATTTTGATGAATCGGCCCAGTTCTAGCCTACCTATGACATTGAGACCATTTTCTTTTTCTCTCCCACATATAACTACCCTCTGCTATTAGGTATGCACATAACTTTCTTCTAGAAGCAATGATAAATTTTATTTTTTACGCTGAACATAGGAATTGTCAGTACCATGGGTGAATCAGAATCATTTCTGAGTGTATGGAACCAAGAGCCTTCAAATCTTGTAATAATGTACCTTCACCTATCATTTTCTAAGGTCTTCAAGCACTATTGGGTATTTGGAGGTAGCTAGAGGTATCTCTATCTTGGATTCGGAAAAATTAGTCAGTACCATGGATCAATGCATAAAATCCCCCCTCCCCACGCTAATCAAACAACACTGTGGGAAGTTTTTGGCGCTAAAGTTGTTGTGGCAGCTGCGACTGATAAATGTGTGGCAAAAACTCAGATTCTGAAGCCCGTCAGTTGGCCGCCATCAACCATCGAAGATCTTGTTTCGGGGGCGTATTTTTATTCAGGTCAGTACCGTGATTCTACGTTTTTCTGCTAAATATTGGCATAAATCATTTCGCTTTTATTTTATGTTGTTGTACCATATGATTCATCAAGTCGGCGGCGGAGGAGTTCGAATTGCAAAATGTCAGTACCATGCAGCTATTGCTGTCAGTCCCGTGGAAGTATGATTGATCCGTGAGACTGACCACAAAAGCCCATAAATATATTGATGCATCTAAACCAAGAATTTTTACTCTAACCCTTAGCATTGTCAGTCCCGTGGCAGTATGAAAATTGAAATTTCGCATTTCTGGCTCCAAAATAGAGTTTGACCTCTCAAAATCCGCTCAAACTGTTTGTTTGCATCCGGGGAACGAGTGAATACCGCAAAAAAATGTAGTTTGAAGTATGCGGATTTTCGGAAATCACCGACGCTGAAAATTGCCCTTTTTCCGAGAATCACCCATACCTAAAGAGTTTTTCTTCCTTGCCAATAATTTTACGGTTTATTAAAAAAAATTTATTGAAAATCATACGGTCACCTCAGTAACGTCAACCTCATTAACCTACCCGCTATCTTATGGATCGGGTAATGATACGATCTGGAATTATTTCGATGAAAGGCTTTCAATCGATAATTCCTGCCGTCTTTTCCGAAGGACATATTCTCTCTCTGGACAGAATTATCAAAATTAGTCCACCGTAAGATGAGCGGCAATGGACGACGATTGTTCAGCGATGACATCGTCTTCGCGCACAATATTCTCAATTTTTCCCCGATGAATTTATCGAATTCGACCTGTCGGATGCCGAATTTTCTCTTCTGCGCGTTGATCTACGGTATCTGTTTTTACGGCGCCTTCGACTGGTATTTCCGAATATTCGACGCCCTTTCCGACACTTTGGTCGCCAGCGGAGAAGCGGCTATCGGGATTTACGCTTCGTTCGTAACGCTCGCTTCCTTGACGACCAGCGTCATCAGTACAGGACTGAATCGAAAGAGAATCGATACCTTGAAAAATCGAATTGAAACGGTCGAGGAATTTCTGACGAAGAATCTATCGAATCGCCCGAAGCGAGGACTTTTCAAGCTAGAATATATCAAGTGTTTAGCCATATTACTTCCTATGATCGTTAGCTTGACCATGGAGGACATTGTGGTCATCCACACGACGACGAAATTCGACTATCAGAGGAGAGTTTTACTCGACCAAGCGCTCATTCATTTTTTCGACGATCTGTCGCTATTTATCGTCTTAACGATTGTCTTTACGGTTAATCAATTCCGGTTTACAATATTCGCGTTTTCTATCGCCGGCTCGTACTCGTCGTTGAACGATATTCTGAACAGTGCAACATTCGCGTTCCCAGCCACGAGTTCTTTTCCGTTAGAGGTGGAAATGAATTTTCTCGTGGAAAAAAACGCGAAAATTGTCGGCGACGTTTTGGAGACGCACGATATTCTGTGCGATATTAGCGAGAATTTATTGTCAGTATATCGCTACATTGTGTCGGCGTCGATAGCTGCGATTTTCGCTGGTCTGTTCACAGGTCTGACCTATTTAGAATGGTTGTTGAGGTAAAAAATGATGTGGTATTGAACGGTTTTTTTCAACAATAATTCTTTGTATCTCCCATTCAACTCATGTCAAGCTCAAGTAACAAACTCAACTCACAACCTTAATCCAAAAACTCAACTCATAAACTGAACCCACAAACTCAACTCATAAACTGAACCCACAAACTCGACCCATAAACCTTAACCTCAACCTCAAACAACAAGCTCAACTCTAAAAGTAAATTCCAAACTCAATTTACTATCTCCACTCACCAACGCGATCCACAAACCCGCTAACTTAGCTCAATTAACTAACTCAACTCACAACCTCAGCCCAAAAACTCAACTCTTAAACTGAACCCACAAACTCAGCTCACCAACTCACCACCACCAAACTCAACTCAACTTGACTCAACTTTCAAAAGTCGACTCAATTCCCGAAACTTGGCTCTCCAAACATCAGCTGAAACTCAACTGACTAACTCAACTTTCAAACTCGACTTCAAACTTGATTCTCAAACTCAACATTCAAAATCAACTTACTAAATCAACTGACAAGCTCAACTTGCAAACTTAACTCTTGGAATGAACTTGCACTCAAACTTACTCAACTTTGAACTCATGAACTCTACTTTCAAACTTGACACTCGAACTCAACTGTCAATCCCAACCACCAAACTACAACGTACAAACACAACTCTCAAACTGAACTCACAAAATCAACTTTAAAACTTGACACTCAAACATAAGTCTCAAACTCAACTTTCAAACTCGACTTTCAAACTTGACTTTCGAAATTAACTCTCCAACTCAACTTTCAAACTCGACTTCAAACTTGACTCTCAAACTCGACTTTCGAACTTGACTTTCGAACCTGACTCTTAAACTCAACTTTGAAACTTCTCTCTCAAACTCGACTCACCAACTCAACTGACAAACTCAACTTTCAAACATGACTTTCGAACCTGACTCTCAACTCAACTTTCGAACTTGGGTCTCAAACTCGACTCTCGAACTCGACTTTCAAACTCGACTTCAAACATGACATTCAAACTTGACTCTCGAACTCGACTCTCGAACTACACTTCCTAACTTGACTTTAAAACTTGACTGTCGAACTCGACTCACTAACATAACTTTTGAACTTGACTCTCAAACTCAACTTTCAAAATCAATTTATTAAATTAACTCTCAAACTCAACTTTCAAACTTGACTCTCAAACTCGACTCACCAACTCAACTGACAAACTCAACTTTCAAACATGACTTTCGAACTTGGCTCTCAAACTCAACTTTCAAACTTGACTCTCAAACTCGACTCACCAACTCAACTGACAAACTCAACTTTCAAACATGTCTTTCGAACTTGACTTTCGAACCTGACTCTCAAACTCAACTTTCAAACTTGACTCTCAAACTCGACTCGCCTACTCAACTGACAAACTCAACTTTCAAACATGACTTTCGAACCTGACTCTCAAACTCAACTTTCAAACTTGACTCTCAAACTCGACTCACCAACTCAACTGACAAACTCAACTTTCAAACATGACTTTCGAACTTGACTTTCGAACCTGACTCTCAAACTCAACTTTGAAACTTGACTCTCAAACTCGACTCACCAACTCAACTGACAAACTCAACTTTCAAACATGACTTTCGAACTTGACTTTCGAACCTGACTCTCAAACTCAACTTTGAAACTTGACTCTCAAACTCGACTCGCCTACTCAACTGACAAACTCAACTTTCAAACATGACTTTCGAACTTGGCTCTCAAACTCAACTTTGAAACTTGACTCTCAAACTCGACTCACCAACTCAACTGACAAACTCAACTTTCAAACATGACTTTCGAACTTGACTTTCGAACCTGACTCTCAAACTCAACTTTGAAACTTGACTCTCAAACTTGACTCACCAACTCAAATGACAAACTCAACTTTCAAACATGACTTTCAAACTTGACTCTCGAACTCGACTTTTGAACTTGACTCTCCGACTCAACTGACAAACTCGACTTTTGAACTTAACTCTCAAACTCGACTTCAAACTTGACTTTCGAACTTGGCTCTCAAACTCAACTTTCAAACTTGACTCTCAAACTCGACTCACCAACTCAACTGACAAACTCAACTTTCAAACATGACTTTCGAACTTGACTTTCGAACTTGACTCTCAAACTCAACTTTCAACATAAACTTACTAAATCAACTGACAAACTCAACTTTCAAACTCGACTTTGAAAATTGACTTTTGAACTTGACTCTCGAACTCGACTTTAAAACTTGACTGTCGAACTCGACTTACTAACATAACTTTTGAACTTGACTCTCAAACTCAACTTTCAAAATCAACTGGCAAACTCAACTTTCAAACTTGGCTTTCCAACTTGACTCTCAAACTCGACTGACAAACTCGACTTTCGTACTTGTCTCTCCAACTCAACTTTCAAACTCAACTTTCAAACTCAACTTTCAAACTTGACTTTCGAACTTGACTCTCAAACTCAACTTTCAAACTCGACTCTCAAACTCGACTCACCAACTCAAATGACAAACTCAACTTTCAAACATGACTTTCAAACTTGACTCTCGAACTCGACTTTTGAACTTGACTCTCCGACTCAACTGACAAACTCGACTTTTGAACTTAACTCTCAAACTCGACTTCAAACTTGACTTTCAAACTTGACTCTCAAACTCAACTTTCAACATCAACTTACTAAATCAACTCACAAAATCCACATTCAAACTCGACTTTGAAAATTGACTTTCAAACTTGACTCTCGAACTAGACTTTAAAACTTGACTGTCAAACTCGATTAAACATAACTTTTGAACTTGACTCTCAAACTCAACTTTCAAAGTCAACTGGCAAACTCAACTTTCAAACTTGGCTTTCCAACTTGACTCTCAAACTCGACTGACAAACTCGACTTTCGTACTTGTCTCTCCAACTCAACTTTCAAACTCAACTTTCAAACTTGACTTTCGAACTTGACTCTCAAACTCAACTTTCAAACTCGACTCTCAAACTCGACTCACCAACTCAAATGACAAACTCAACTTTCAAACATGACTTTCAAACTTGACTCTCGAACTCGACTTTTGAACTTGACTCTCCGACTCAACTGACAAACTCGACTTTTGAACTTAACTCTCAAACTCGACTTCAAACTTGACTTTCAAACTTGACTCTCAAACTCAACTTTCAACATCAACTTACTAAATCAACTCACAAAATCCACATTCAAACTCGACTTTGAAAATTGACTTTCAAACTTGACTCTCGAACTAGACTTTAAAACTTGACTGTCAAACTCGATTAAACATAACTTTTGAACTTGACTCTCAAACTCAACTTTCAAAGTCAACTGGCAAACTCAACTTTCAAACTTGGCTTTCCAACTTGACTCTCAAACTCGACTGACAAACTCGACTTTCGTACTTGTCTCTCCAACTCAACTTTCAAACTCAACTTTCAAACTCAACTTTCAAACTTGACTTTCGAACTTGACTCTCAAACTCAACTTTCAAACTTACCCTCTCAAACTCAACTTGGAAACTCTGTTTTTATCTCCCACAAAATTTTGTAGCGGACGTTTTCGAGAATTTTTAGGTTAATTTCCCGCATGAAAAGTGAAATTCATTTTCTGCCGTTCGGCCAACTTCAGGTTCGACGCTTCGACCGATCTCAGATACGTCTTCGCCCTTGGCACGACCATCGTTCTTTTCACGGTTTTCTGGATATTTTCATTCCACCATTTGGTCGCCAAAACCCAATGCTGCAGCACATCGGTAAATATCGGGGAGAGTTTGACCTGTTAATGTTTGAGCTGTTGTCAAATGAGGGCAATTCAATCCTTAATTTATCAATTACTTGTTTTCGCATTGATTAATGCAGAAGCCCAAAAAATCAGTCCAAATGCAGAATACAAAATAATTAAATTCCGGTTGTCATCCAAAATAATGTTTTTTTTTTTTAACAAGGTTCTGCGCCATTTTCTAAAAACACCTATTCATTTTTACTTCCATATTTACAGTGATTTCGAATTTAATATTACATTTTTTCCCCTATTCGTGCGCCAGGTGAGGAATTTTTCAATCACGTGCTACAATTGGTATTTGAAGAATTACAAATTCTTGCCCGACGATGTGAGTATATTTTTTTGCGATTAATAATCGGTCGAATAATATTATTGATTTGAAAAAATACATTTTACTATTAACAGATCAGCCGGAGGATAAAAGCGTTATTGGCGCAAAAACGTGAAACTCGTTTTGTAGTTTGGGGCTACTTGGTTTTAGAGAAACCATTGCTCGGCGAGGTGAGTCAATTTTCAAAAATTATCAAAAAAAAAAATCAGTTGGTATTAAATATTTTGAGGGGCGAATTTTCAAGCGAAAACATTTTTTGAGCTT
Organism: Nesidiocoris tenuis; assembly: GCA_036186465.1. Classification (NCBI taxonomy): domain Eukaryota; kingdom Metazoa; phylum Arthropoda; class Insecta; order Hemiptera; family Miridae; genus Nesidiocoris; species Nesidiocoris tenuis. The sequence continues at coordinate 1,436,241 of AP028918.1, forward strand.
AAGCATTTTGAGCTACGTTTTCATGTTTCAGATGCTCGGAAAATTGGGTGCGATGGCTATAGTTTTTCATCAGTGCTACAATCTGGGACAGTGCTTGCCGAAATTCATGATAAACTAAAATTTCGATTTATCGTAATTTTCGTAGTGCAATTTTCTGTAATTTGCAAATAAAGATATCGAAGAAAATGATTTTATTTTTGCTCTCTTCCCATGAGAAGGTATCCATAATATGATTTTTTGAGTGATAAGGCGATCAATGCTTGTCAGCATTATGTCCACGGTAATCAAAATTATCATTATCGCGGTTACTTCAAGTTTCACGTTAATTGAAGTTGGATCGACAACTTTGTCACGTCAAAACGTAGAAAATATCGTAGTTCTCACCCAACTTGACCCTATTGCGGAAAATACCGTCAATGTTGAATTATTGACAAACAATTTTTTACATCCAATTTTTGTACTTTTAATTTTTAATGTCGCACCATAGCGTGACGGAGGAAATCTTTTTTATCCACAACTACTTCAATATTTTCCCTCTGCGTGCAAAAAACCGAAAACAGTTCACTTTATTTTTTTTTATTTGGACGATTTCCCACCTGTTAACTCTTTTTTTCACTTTCGAATGGCTGTGCAAGTATTCCAACGATTGGTACATGTCGGAGTATCAGGCGGAAGGCCAGTCCGGTGTGGCGGCCACGGTTATCATGATAATGTCAATGATAATTTCATTATTAAATTACTATCTGCGTAAGGAAGAAATCGAGAAAATAGTCGATCGGCTCGAATTCGCGGAGGAATCGCTTGGAAATTCGATTTCGACGGAAAAAGGGAAATTTTGGCTAGATGTGACGATGTTTTTGATTCTTAGCCTGCCTAACGCCTATACCCTTTACATGCAAACGTTTATCGTTTACGAGGCTTACGGAATAACCGGCAACCGAGAAATGCTCCACCAATACGTTAGCGATTTGGTTTTATTCGCGATTTTGCCATTGGCGATGATTTTCGCTCTGATGAAGCCCAACGTCATCTTCTGCTCGATAAGTCGTCTTTTGGTCAAAATCGAAAAATCGATCTTCGAAAATTCGTCATACGGTAATGGGGACGAATCCATGATGAAATTTTTATCCATGTACGAAATTCTATGCGAGTGCTGCGACGAGTGCGATGTGAAATTTAACCTCGACATAGCGTGCATGATGATGGTCATTTTGACCAATATCATCACCAGTTTGACCTACGTAGATTGGGTACTAAGGTAAGTAAAGGGTCACTTTTTTTATACAGTAGGTACAGAAGTTTTGGTACATTATTTCCAAATAATGTACCTACCTATGTAATTGGTCAGGCAAAATTTTTTTACAACACCCCCTGAAAATTTTTTCTTTCACGTTTCAGAGGTTCTAGAACACAAATCTGCAATAAAAATTTTTTGTCCGTCAGCAGCAAAACCCGATTTCAAAAAACAAAAACGGGCGTTTAGCAAATCTTCCTGTGACGTGCGCCTCCTATAAGGGAATCCTCTGAATCAACTCTAGAGTACTCAAAAACGTTCAAATGTAAAAAAATGTCATGATTTCAAAAACAGTTTTTTGGGTTTTCGACCCCTCAACATTTTTTTATTGGATTCCCCTGACAATATGCATCAAGTTGGAGCAAAGTACAACTTTTAGGACCAACTGCGCCAAAATCGGATCAGCGGTTCGATACGGAGTGGCTGGACGAAATTTTGGCCAAAAATCTCCCACGAGGTACGGCGGAAATTATGTTGTAATGGGATAATGGTGCAAATGATGGGTGGGGCAGACATTGGTCTGATATCCTTTTCGATAGCGTCAAGATATCGAATTGAGCTTTCAATATCAAATAATATCACTCTTAATTGCACCGTCAATTCGGGGGTGTATGAGGAAAATAATATGGAAAAATTTTTTGAACCACCAATATTGCTCTTTACAGTAAATTGCCTCCGAAAAAATGACAAGGTTAGTTTGAGTCTACCTGAGTTATATTAGTGTTGTGCAAAGACGTCGGCAATGAAAAATTCCAGTATTGTGGGAGAGATATATTTGATTCACAATTATTTCAACGCTTGCCCTTTAAATTTGAAACGTTCGAGACGTTATCTATTCGTGATTTTATGGACAACCGTCTTCGTGTTGACTTTGTGCGCTACCTCGAACTGGTACTTCAGTTTTTACCATGAATTATCCGATAAACATAGTTTCAACGGAGAGGCGCTCGTGGGGGTAAGCAGCACAATCTGTATGATCATTGCTGCCACCATCTCCGTGGTGAATTATTGCTCGAAAAGAAAAGAAATCGAACGACTGATCCGGCGATTTGACGATGCCGAAGATCTACTCCGAAGATGCGGATCCGGTTTTCCGGAAGTTGACGATTTTTGGCAAGATATCACCCTGCATTTGGTTTTCAGTCTGCCGAATGCAGTTTCATGTTACATGCAGGATTTTATTGTGGCTGAAGCTGATGCAACGCTTGCAAGGCAAAACAAATACTTGCACTTCTTCAGCGATATTGTCATGTTTATAGTTTGTCCGCTGCAAGTGATTTTTTGCTTGAAAAAATTCACGACCATTGTAAAATCGATTGGTGGACTGTTCGCGTTGGTAGAGGCGACCATAGTTGAAAAAGGGAAAATTTTCGAGGTGAATGACCAGTCGTTCATGGCAGACATGCTTATTGTATGCGAATATCTTATCGATACTTGCGATGAGTGTGTGCGCATTTTCCGATACGATGTCGCCGCTTCAACTGTTACTATTGTGTACAGTGTGGTCACATTTATGACGTATATTGAATGGGCGATACGGTGAGTATAGTCAATGAGGAACTTGCATGAAAAACGAAATCCATTTTTTCCGCCAGAATGGTGCTGTTTAGGATGCAGAAATGATGTAATGATGGTCTACAACGAAAAAACAACATTTTTCCTGGTGAAAAACGCTAATACGGGCCCTTCTGAATGTGGCGGGTGAGCCGTATGACGTCACTGCGCGGACGTGACTGCACGTAGTTTCTTAAAGTAACGGCTAAAAATCCGTTATCGCCGTCCTATCACTATCACAACACACATGAACTCGGATGAGGTTGCACTGGTATTCACGGGAAGATGTATAACCTTACGGCTGGCCATTTTACCGCTCGACTTCAAATCTGCGATTTTCACTAAGCCTCCCTCCTCTTTTAATTATCTCTTTTCCGAACCGTCATCCACCATAACACCATTTTTGAAGCCTGACAAGGAATATTATGGCGAAAAAACATTTATTTTTTTTCATGCATGTTCCCCATTCACATACGTGGTTTTACCTACTGCACAGACCGCAGGGTTCCAAATTTCGTTTGACCAAAGTACCTAATAACCGAGGCCCTGGGGATGAGAGAACCAGTCTGATCCGTCAAATTAAATCCTGAGAAAAAACAATATTCTCTTTTTAATGGTCTACAAAACAGTACCAAAATAGGGGATGGGAGAAACAGTTTAGTCCATCGAAATCGGCAAATTACAAAATAATTCAATTACATAATAATTTATTAATTTTTCCATTTTTAATTAGGTACCCAAAACGCAGCATTCTCAGTGGAATTTCCAGGAAAATTCCTTACTAAATTTTTACACTTTTTAGAAATTTAATTTGTATTGAGGTACGCAGATGTTGACATGACGGGGATGCGGACAGCCTGCGGGGCCCACCTACCGCGTCTCTGATTGGCTGGTACTGTCTCCCTCTTTCTCGAGCTGCTCTTGTCTGTGGGCTGTTGGGGGGGCTAGGTCTTTTTCGGCCATAAGATAAATAGGCTGATTCAGAACTGATTTTTTCAGGGTCGGCGTCAACGATTATACGAAAAATTTGGTCTTTTCAACCATAATGTACTCCTTATTTTGGACGTATGCTCTCTACCATTCGGTAATTTATACTCATCAATGCCGACAAAATGTGAGTGTTCTACGCATTGTTTCTTTCCATACCGTATAAAATACGTTAGTAAAAATAGGGCGATGAAGATTCAAAAATCTGACCAACTTCGGAATTTTCGTTTCCAGATGAGGGCCATACGTATCGCTCTGTACAACTGGGTTTTGAAAAACCACATTTTACGTGACAAGGTTCGATGAATAATCTATCGAATTCAAATATAGTCTTTTAATTGAATTATTTTTTTGATTTTTCATTTCAACGACAGAATTCACCAGAAAAAACATTTGAAAAGTCTAAATTGAATACAAAAAACGTTAATTTGTTGGACTACGTTCTACGTATTTTGCTATTCGTAACAATCAATTGGCTCACGATCCAAAATGATCTACAAAACCGAAAATGCTGCATGACTTGACCTTTTTCAGACGGTACACAAATTGAAGGCATTCTTATCGAGGAATCGTCAAGTGCGATTTTACGCAATGGGCTGTTTACCACTTGAAAAGTCAACAGTGCCCAAGGTATAGATAGGAGACAGGGTATTTTCCCATCATAATTACTTCCACACGATTTATTTATGAATCGTGGATTTTTATTAATTTCTAAAAGTATTAAACCACCAACCCTGGGTGGTTACCTGGTGAAGATTTCTTTCTTTCATATTTGTGTTTGATATTTTCATTCGATTCTCACAACACTCTTCATCGATAAATCTAATTAATGAAGTGACTGAAAAAAATTTTTTTTCTTCAGGTTCTCGCCAGGGCCTGCACGCTGGCTGTGATTATGCATCAGTGTTACAATTTAAAGCAATGTGGTTCCGATTTAAATAACAATATACAATAACGGTACATAACAACTGAACCTATTTGATCTTTCCGGGCCTTTTCCAACAATCTTAAATAACGATTTTCGGTTTTTTGGACGACCTCTCAAGGAATCGCACTCAACCAGCTCTAACTAGACAAAAATCCATGAAAAAATGCACTAGAAATTTTTGTAAATTTACATAATTACGCAGTATTTATACTGTGAATCAGAAAAAATTAACGAATTTCTCATTGCTTTTAAACAATTTCATCAGTGCTACAATTTGAACAATGCTCTCCTAAAAAACCGATTTACCTATAGGTTAACTTTGTTGGGTGTTGTTGGTAATAAATACTGTAGTAATTCTAGAGATTACGTTATGAAATTTATCTGATCAAGTCACCAAGTTTATTTTCTTCGGCTTATTATCAACTTTTGTTACTTCTTTGATGTGTTAGTCGACGAAATTCCTTGTCGAGAATGTATCTATTGTGTTCAGTGCGGTCATTGAAAAAGTATAAAAGAGAAATTACTTCCCAATTGTCGAAATGAAAGGTTGGAAGTGGAAAGAAGTAGTTTTGAAACAATGAGGAAAGTGGGGGAAATTTGGCACCAATGGCAAACTGCTTGATGGAGCTAACGATTTTCCCCGGATGACAGGTGTGTCAAACTCAGTCTATCAGATACTCCGACAGGTTTACCACCCTTTCTTATAATTGAGCGTCCCTCAACTTGTTAAACCGTTTTCTTGCACGTTACTTGACACAATTTTGTGAAAAAAATTGTCGGATACAATTTTCCAAAAATGACGGACGTCTCGACGAAACGTTTGCGTAAACTATCGGGAACCGCACTTTACGCTTTATTGTTAACATTTTCGTGCTTCTTGGGCTCCGCTGTTGTAATATCGTGCGTCGGCAAGCAGTTCGACATTTTGGGCGAAGTTCTCATGCAATCTGTCGCAGCTGCATTGTCAGTAATCGCATTGGTAATTTCCCATGTCAATTACCTTCTACGAAGCTGACGAATTTCCGAAATCCTCCACCGAATCGATGGCGTCGAGTCTTTTTTGTCAAAGTTCTTCAAAAAGGGGACCGATTACAAAGAGTTTCGTTACAAAACCAGTGGTGCGTAGATAACACACAATACTTCCATATTTTGAAACGTAAAATTTTGACACAATTTGATCATATTTTGGCTGCTTTTGAGGGTGTTTAGGTCAGAAATATAAAAAAAATTCACTATTCAAATTTTAAAACTCGCCCAAAATAAAAAACCGCCACATTTTCGGCATATAAAAAATATCCACATATTTTGCAAGGTAAAACGAAGATTTGAAGACCAAGAACGCTCAAATCGGTTCATTTTTGTGGCCGGAAAAAAATAAAATAGAAAACACTAAAAATGCAAATATATCGGAAGTACTGTGCGTTATCCAAATTCCGATTAAGCAGGGTGTTAGGTCTTGCCGAGACAAACATTCCAGTTCAAGAAATTTGAAAAAAGGTTGAGAATTGAGGGAGCTACGGTCATTTTTGTAAATGACCACAGACGGACAGACGGACAGACAGACAGACGGACAGACGGACGTAACGGACGTAACGGACACACAGACACTTGTTCAGGAAGTGATTCTGAGTAAATGTGTATAAGAAAAAGTTTTTTCTGAAGCTCCGTTCCGATTCTCGATTTTAGGACGATCACAATACTTCCATTTACTCTGTAAATATGGAAGTAAAAATCACCGCGATCAACTCTATCTTAACAGCGGGATTGCTTGTGCACGAACAAATTGCCAGGCAACTTGGAATTGAGCATGGAAAATTCGTCGGTCTAGTTTTGGGACACTGGCTGCTTTACGCTGTCATGCCTTTCCTGTTCGCGCTGACCAATTCCAATTCGTTGATATTGGCGTTCGCTTTGAAAACCCAAGCTGAGCTGTTGAACGAAGAATTGCTCGAAGGAACGACGTTCGGGAAACCGAATTTCGAGTTTGTGCGCCAACTGTCGAAAGCTAGGGAATACCTGAGCGAAACCTGCGAGCTGCTGCAAAGCGCTTTCTACGGGTCCACGAGCTTTTTAATGGCCGCAAATGTGGTGCAGACTATATCGCAATTGTCTTTCATCCAATGGCAGATTCGGTGAGTTGATTCGTACAATCCAGAAAGCTTTCGAAAGAGCTACCAGGTTTTCATGTTCGACATAACGTATTTCAGGTATGACGAAGCAACTGCCATTATAATGTTGTCAAGCATGACGATCATATTGCTCTGCTGCCTGAATTGGCTGTTCATTCTTTACACAAGCGTCGAATACCCCCACCAGTGCCAGACCAGGGTCAGTACTGCGAGTATTTTACCAATCATTTCAGACATCTAAGGGCAATTCATTTTTCGCTTTTGATACCTACAGTGCACCTTTAAAAAATTATTTTAATGCGCAGGCTCGAAATTTCAACATTGCTTTGTACTGGTGGACGCTCAACCATATAAACAACGTTGGAGCTGAGGTACTACAATTTTCTTTTTGAGAAAGTTCAGCTTTCCGCAAGGGAGTGTCTTGTCTCCAATGCTGTTTTTCAGTTTTCCGATTTTCAACCCTCCTTTCTTTTGTGCCTACTTAAATTATTTTTCAGTAGGCATGGTAAATGTTGAAGGAATTTATATTGATTTGTAGAATCTCCAGGAAGTGAAAGCGATTGTTGCGAGGAATCGCAGAGTGGAATTCACGGCTTGTTGCTCTCTAGTTCTGAGAAAAGCGCTGTTCCCAAAAGTGAGTTCCGATAAGAGATCAAATTTCTCACGAATCTTTAAATTCTCTAATTGAAATCGCTCAAAAAATGTTCCAGATACTCAGTCAAGCCTTTGCCGTCGCTCTTGTGTTCCATCAGTGCTACAATTTGAAGCAATGTTCTCCCAAAAATCGGCCGATAGGCAGACTGTAAATTAAATGATAATTCGATGCGCTATAATTGGAATTGTAATAAAATTTATCCAAGCGGATCTCTAATTTTCTTCATCATGACAGGCCTGTCTAACCTAGTTCATCAGATACCCCGACGCCTATTCCTTCGCAAAACTCAGTGTCGCTCTAGTTTTGAACAGTTCTTCAGCAAGTTTATTTTATTGAACACAGTTTCGTGGATTTGGTAAACTTCTAGAGGAATTCTCAAAATAAAATGGAGGACGTCTCGAAGCGGCTGCGTAACCTGTCGAAAACTGCACTTTTCGCCGTACTGTTACCATTTTCGTGCTTCTTGGGCTTTGCCGTCATATTTTCATACGTTGACAAGCGGTTCGACATTTTCGGAGAAATTATGCTCCAATGTGCAGCCGCTACAACGACGATTATCGCATTGATAATTTCCCATATCAATAACCTGCTTCAAAGTTGACGAATTTCCGAAATTCATCGCCGAATCGATACAGTAGAAACGTTTTTGTCGAAATCTTCGAAAAAAGAGACTAATTATAGAGAATTTCGCTATTTAAAGTTCGACGCGGTCCTCTGTGCCTTAGAAGGGGGATTCCTAGTGCACGAACAGTCACTCATGCATTATAGACTTGGGCCGGTCAAAGTATTCAGCCTAATCCTAGGCCACTGGTTGCTATACACTATCATACCATTCTTGTTCGCACTGACCAATTCCAATTCGTTGATATTGGCGTTCGCGTTGAAAACCCAAGCTCGGCTGTTGAACGAAAAATTATCCGAAGAAACCACGAAGGCTGGGGAACCAAATTTGGAATTTTCGCGCCAACTTTTGAAAGCTAGGGAGTGCCTTAGCGAAACTTGCGAGATGCTGCAAAGCGCCTTCAACTGGAGCACGAGCTTTTTAATGGTCGCAAATGTGGTGCAGACTATATCGCATTTGTCTTTCATCCAGTGGCGAATGCGGTGAGTCGGAATGCAACATAACCTCAACTAATGTTGATATTTTCTATGGTTAAGGGGGTCAGTGTCTCACCTTGTACTCAGTAATGCTACGTTCGTGGACAACTTTTCTCTCTCACCTTTCGTAAAGTCTGATTTTACCAAGTGAGGCTACTAAGGCTGTCCCAAAACAATGTTTTTGAATACATATCTTTCTGGCTTTCGTATCGACGCCATTGCTCAACATATTTCAGGTACGACGGGTCCTCTACCGTTATAGTGTTGTCGAGCTTGATGGTTATATTGATATCCAGCTTGAATTGGCTATTTCTTCTGTACGAAAGCGTAAAATACACTCACCAATGCCAGGCCGAGGTTAGTACGAAAGGTAACGATCGTATCAGACGTCGGATCGATTCTCGAACATGCCGCTGGCACACAGAGAGGGGGAAAGGATCAGCCAATCAGAGACGCTCCTGAGCCCCCACCACATTTGCAAATGAATGATTCAGCGAAGATCTTTGCCTTGACTGCGTAACCTTCCCGTACTGGTTATCCCGGATTTTTGCTGTTGAAATTCATCGATTGCTTTCACATCGGAGTTTCTGTTCTTGCTGACTTCTTTTACTTTCACTTGATTTTCCGTCTCCATGTGACTTCTTTGTTCTTGGTTATCGATAACACGTCACCATTCATATCGCTCCCCACCCTCATGTGAGCAAACACCTGTGTGCCATTAGGCTATTTGGGGATCGGTCTGACGTCTGAGACGGGATTAAAAGAGTCCGTACTTCACAGATGTTCAGGTTAATCTAAGTTTTCCCTAAAAAAGGTTTTCACATTTCGCTGATTTCATAAAATGCGAATTTTAAAACTCGTTTCATCATGCGCAGGCTCGAAATTTCACCACTATTCTGTATCAGTGGACTCTCAGCCATATCAACTGTATTGGAACTGAGGTATTGACGTTTTCCTAGCTTTTCTATCCTATTTTTCTTCCTATCTTTTCTGCATAAGAAAAAAATAATTTGAAAATGCGAATACACGGCTAACCCCGGGGGAGTATCGTATCTCCTATTCTATTTTTGAGTTTTCTGATTTTCCTGGAATTCCTACCGTACTTTCACCTATTTCAACGTATTTTCCAATGGGTATATTCGCCATAATAATATCTTGAAAAATCTCCTCCGATCTCTAGAATCTTCAAGAGGTGAAAGCGGCGATAGCGAGAAATCGCAAAGTGGAACTCAGAGCTTGTTGCTCTTTGGTTCTAAAAAAGGCGCTGTTCCCAAAAGTGAGTATCTATAAGAGATCAAATTTCACATGAGTTCTTGAATTCTCCAATTGAAATTCCTCTAAAAAATGTTCCAGATACTCAGCCAAGCCTTTGCCGCCGCTCTGGTATTTCATCAGTGCTACAATTTGAAACAATGTTCTCCAAAAAACCGAATAGGGTCAAGTGGGGTAATTATGAACATGGGGTAATTAAGAACAAAGTATGTTTGCGCTCCTGTGAGCAATGGAAAAATCAAAAAGATGTAGCAATCGAATGTTCATTCTCTCATTGATAGGTTACCTACGACTTTTTTTCCTCCAATTTGGCAACGCCGATGACGCCATTTACGTGTTTATCAAAAACCTTATTAAAAAGTTTGTGAAACAGTTTTTTAGTGTTTGAGGTTCTTCCCTCTTCTGGCTGAAAAAATTGTGTTAAGTTATTGTTTTCAATATTTTTACATGCGTTAATTGTTCCTTCAACAGGATTTCACTCAAGTTTTGCCATATCTCGTTCTCAGTGACTTACAGAAGGTGTTCATAATTACCCCATACTTTTTTGGGTATGGGGTAATTATGAACATTTTTTTCTGAGAGTTTTTTTGCACTTCTCGTCCATTTTTAGCAATGAAATGGTACAAACTAGGTGATTTTCGTTTGAATTATGATATTTTGGGAGTATGTAAGTATATTGACTTGATTTATTTGGATCTTGGGGTAATTGTGAACTATGCTATGGGGTAATTATGAACATCGTCTTTTGCATCTCATACGCCTAGTGTAACACGTTCGTGCTAACTGTCACATGTAACAGTGTGAAATGAATCAAATGTAACCTTTTGAACACCTCTTTTAAACGTCAAAATCGCTGTTCATAATTACCCCATACCCTATGGGATAATTATGAACAGAAGGGGTAATTATGAACAGTGGATTTCAAAGACCATACAGCAGTCAAAAAAATTCAAAAACTGTCTCACAATGTATTAGGGATGTAAACCGATTGTTTTAGAGAGGTTTCCAGGTTTTTACATGGACTAGGTACTTCTGAGAGCTGTCAGTTTGTAAAATTGTTGCAATTTGTTCATAATTACCCCACTTGACCCTATTAAGTTTGAAAGGTGTCATTTGAAAAAATTTCATAATAAATTAAATACTTTATATCGCAATTATTATGAAATTGTTATAAAATTTATCCAAGCAGATCAACGAGTTTTAAATCTCTCATTTCTTTGGCTCATCTTCAACTTCTGTCAGCGCTTTGATCAGTTCGACGTACAAATCGATCCCTTCCAAGAATTGATCTTCAGGAATATACTCGTCGTGGTCGTGCAGGAGGACTGGGGTGTTTTTCAATGGTGTCAACCCGTATGCTGGTATGCCGTGCTGGAAAAATATAAAATTAATTTTATAAAAATCGGAGCAGATTACTTTAGTGAATTATAAGTACGCGTGTGACTTACCCTTCGTAAGAATCTGGAGTCGGTGCCGCCGCTGAATGTGCCTATTACATATTCGTGTCCTCTGAAACAACGAGATATATTCAATAAATTTCATCTTTAGCATTTGCTACTGATTATCATGTCAGGATGGATGCCGTTACAGTTTTTTCAGCGTTCTGCTGTAGGGCTCCCAAAACGGATTACGCTCGTCCACCGGCGTCGGCGGTATTTGCGGACTTTTCCTCATGAACTCCAAAGTCGTCCCTTCTCCTGCCGATTTGCACACGTTCTACAACATGAGAGTGAGGCGAGAATATGGGAAAACAGGATTATCATCATTGGAGATTTTGGTGGTACTGACCTGCAACCAGAGCAGCAATTCGTTCGGATCCTCTGTCACGGCGAGCCTTATGTCGAATTCCATGATGAGGTGATCAGGAACGACGTTATTTTGCACGCCTCCCTACGAAAGAAGGAGATGTTAGAAGCGTCGAATGAGGCTACATTTTAGACTTAGCGATGCTAAAAATTGATAAATCCAGCGTTCCGACACGCAAAACCACGCTCTGCTACCATAACGGAGTAGAATACAGTCATTTCCAACAGATGTGTGGGGAAATGATCACTTCTTACCCACAATCTTAGCCTACCAGCTGAAGTTAGGCTAGACAGCCTATCATATCCCTAAAAGCCGCCACCGCGCCGCTGCAGACGTTCCCGTGAGAACCGTACGTCCAAGTATTCTCCAAATCCCAGCCAATTTTCCATTTCAGACCCGAGTGATTGGCAAAATCGATCAATCCGATATCCAAGGAAGCTTCAGATATAATCGGCCACACACTATCCAATTGCTGGCTGTTGGAGGTGCGATGAACATGGTTGTCATGGAGACCAACGCCAACGCCGCCTCGACCAATCACCTCTATGCATTTTCTTACCCCTCCACCAGAATCGGATTGTGAGCTGATAGAGCTGACCTCCCTGAACCTCTACTAGGCTTCTCGGTCATTCACTCACGGGACTCCCTCCCTGTTGTCTCCCAGGACCTCTCGGTCAGTCGCACAGGTAAAACAAAACAATTGACTACGTCCCTGGTAGGAATCCAAACTTCACGGTCGTTCGTGTCGATGTCTTCCTCCCTGAAGTTCTTCAGACGTTTTCGGTCGGTCGTCCAAGCATAGCCCCCTCTTCCCCAATACCGACCCGTGGTACGTTCGCCCAGACGCTTCCGCCCCTGACGTTCCTCAGAACATCTCGGTTAACTCTCCAAACTTCCAACAATCATCATTGGCTCACTTCCCTGGCGTCAACTCGGACCAAACGGTCGTTTTCCCAGATGCCTCCCTCCCTGAAGTTCTTCAGGCCTTTTTGGTCGTCCAAACATTCAGCAGCCATCCAGGGCCTACTTCCCCGGTACCAACTCATGGTGCGCGGTCGTTCACCTGCATTCCTGACGTTCCTCAGAACTTCTTGGTTAACTGTCCAAAGATCCAATTATCATCATTGGCTTACTTCACTGGCGCCAACTCGGGCCAAGCGATCGTTTGGAGCCCCTGGAACTTCGGAAATAGATATCTCAAGCTGGATTGCCGGATGGCTCAGAGCTGGATAGTCCCGTCGTGAGGGGAACAGGAAAGCAACAGAATGCCCACCGATCAACAGCAATGAGTCAATTGCAGAACTTGATTCCAATAGTAATGGGGCAGACTTAAGCAAAAACGGCATTCAAGATTGCCCACGCATCTAATATCTATCTCTATATAATCTATCTAATATATATAATCTAATATGCTTGATGCTGAATGGACTGAGTCATCGTAAACTGACCTTGAGACCACCTTCCTCGCGAGCCACATCCTGTCTTTGCTTTAGTTGTTGTTGTTGTTAAGGTTTTTGTTGTTGTTGTTGTTGTTGTTGTTGTTATGGTTTTTGTTGTTGTTGTTGTTGCTATGGTTTTTGTTGTTATTGTTGTTATGGTTTTTGTTGTTGTTGTTGTTGTTGTTGTTGTTGTTGGGTTTGTTGTTGCTGTTGTGGCTTTTGTTGTTGTTGTGGTTTTTGTTGTTGTTGGAGTTTTTTGTTGCTGTGGTTTTTGTTGTTGTTATGGTTGTTGTTGTTGGGTTTGTTGTTGCTGTTGTGGCTTTTGTTGTTGATGTTGTGGTTTTTGTTGTTGTTGGAGTTTTTTGTTGCAGCTGTGGTTTTTGTTGTTGTTATGGTTGTTGTTATGGTTTTTGTAGTTGTTGTTGTTGGGTTTGTTGTTGCTGTTGTGGCTTTTGTTGTTGTTGTGGTTTTTGTTGTTGTTGGAGTTTTTTGTTGCAGCTGTGGTTTTTGTTGTTGTTGTTGTTGTTGTTGTTGTTGTTGTTGTGTTTGGGGTTTGTTGTTGTTGCTGTGGTTTTTGTTGTTGCTGCTTCTATTGTTGTTTTCTTGTTTTTGTTGTCCTATGCCGAGTGTGCGACGTTTTTGTCGTCCTGCCGTACGTTTTATGAAAAATGTAGTCATGCTACCATGTGCGCCAAGGAAACACCAGAACTGAACGCTCACTTTGGCCAATGTCAGGTTGAACGTTGTCACGTCGCCCATGACCGCCATCGGTTCCGGATGCCCTTCGATCTTCTGCGACTCCTTGGCCCTTCGAGCGTAAATTTCTTTGAGGACGACACTCATTTTTTCAGCAGCTGTGTTCTGGTGTAAAATCGATCCATGTCCAGCTGGACCTCGGCAGTGTATTCTTAAACCTGTATCGCAAAAATCAAAATTGAATTCGCTAATTAGCCAAACAGCAAAAAAAAAAAAAATCGTTGTGTAGCCAAAAATATTAAGTGGTCGTTGAAGCCATTTGGAATTATGGGAATTTGCCTTCATAATAAACGTACCTACCCCATTTGGCTCTCTCGTTGTTGTAAATGATGAAATGATCCGAATTGCTCGGAATGCCTTCGTCCAGAGAAAATCCGATATTTAGCTTTCGGAATTCTTCCGTTTCTGCAAAATCCATCATACCCTGGACGCCGCCGACTTCCTCTTCTGCAGAAACGATTCTTTCAATCGCAGCGTTTCGATTTTAAGACCACCGAAGGATCAATTTCAAAATTCAACTTACCCGGAACGAAAGACAGTATTACTGTCCTTTTGGGTTGGAATCCTTGCTTTATTAAGCGTTTCACAGCTTCCAAATACTGGATTCCTATGCTTTTCATGTCTTGCGCTCCTCTCGCGTAAATTTTTCCATCGTCTGTTTTATGCGCTTCGAATGGATCGTAAGTCCACTTTTCCTGATTCGAAAAATTCATGTGTCGAATGTATAAAATTGATGTTTTAGAAACATGGCTTAGGCATTTTGCCTGAACCTCTGATCTAGAAATGGCCGATATCAACGGGCACTTGAGAAGGTTAGGAAAATAATAAAAAAAACTCCTTAAAATCAAAAAACAATATTTGAAGTAAATTTAATATTCCAATGCTCCAAAGTCTATAAGAATTGAATGATTAAAATAACGTAATTAATTTTCTTCGTTTTATAAAAAATGATGTTTTAAAGAGCGTGTCATGTAAAAAAATAAGTTTTTTTTTCATCTATAGGTGTATTCGTCGGGAACTGATGGGCCACTCACCTTAACTACTGGGACAACGTCCATATGGGAATTCAACAATATGGCGCTCAAATTGGGATTTTTCCCCTTCCACGTGATAATAACGACTGGTTTCTTTTCGAGGCCGTAAATCGAAACTGGCAAATTCCAGATGGCGGCTTGTTTTTCCAAAAAGTTGACGCAAGGTTCTGGGGGCGTTTAAAAATATGTTTAGTCGGCCACAAAAAAAAATAAAAATTTAGGAAAATTAAAAAAAAAATGTGAAATAAAAATAGCAAATTAAAATCGAAATAAATCGTTTTGGTTTTTACCGTAATCAATATCCGGATGGACAGAGGGGATACGAAGGTATTCTCTCAGCAATGCGACTGATTCGTGTTCTGCCATCGCTGACTCTTTTTCTTCTTCAATCTGGAAGTGTGAAGTACTTGGTTTTTAAATGTCAAATAATTGCACCCATGGCTAATGTTCTATGAATATCTTTATCCATGCTTTCAAATAATTGAACTCTTCACAGATCATTTTCAGAGGGGCCAAAGCGGTTTGAAGTTATCTTTTATTTTAGCTGAAAATTCCTGAAAAATATTCTCTGAAATGTGCAAACATTTTCATTGAGAAAAATTGCCATTCCAACTTTAGCATCAACGTCCTCTAACCTGCCGTATCCGGACCGTTGGCATCCGATTTTAAAAATTGATAATTTTTTTTCTGTCTTTCAAAAACTTGAAATGATAGGACAAAATTACGCTTAGGGGTAAGGAAAGTTAGGAAAACTCACCACCTCCTCCACCTTTCCGTGAATGTCTTCGATCTTCAAATGAATTTCCATGATCTGGGGACATAAGTCTTTCATCTGCCGTAGGATACTTTCATAAATTTTTATTTATTTATTGATGATAAATTAATTCATTGCTCACTTCAACGGTACGCCTTATAGAATTTCCAAACCCCAATTTGGATTATCAGATCTCAGGTTGATACGAATCGATCCCTCCTTGAAAAGACCCTTTTTGCAAGCGTTTAAGGTTAAAAATAATTGCGGAAAAAATTTGGGAGCATAAAAAATATTTTATGGATAGCATTTTTTATAAAAAATAACTTGTTAATAATTTTTACTCCTAAATAATGCTGAAAATAGCCAAATAAAGGTGAAAAAACCTTAAGAAAATATTTAAAAAACTAGTTGACGACAAAAATGAGAATGTAAGGAGAAAGAAAAATTACGGAAAATAAAATACCTATCTCTCACGAAAAATAATGTACCAAAATAATATACATATCTCTTGGGAAAAATAATATTAATATGCTTGTAAAGTTTACTTCCCATCTCCAAACATGATGATAGCCATATTATGGCTAAACGCCTAAATATTATTTAAATAATTCAACCAAGGTTTAACTTACCTATCAACACTGCGGAGCGCTCCTGTCAGCAGGTGACCAACTAACTGGCGATTAGAGCAGCAATTCTGCCCTGTCTGTGGGCCGGGGCTGAGGGGGAGTTCTATTGTCTGAATTCGTTGACAAGGACGTAACAATGTTCAAGATAGGCGATCCTAGTCCGAATTATTCGACTCGGATTCTATCATAGCGAGAAAGCGCCTCGAGGGTGTCCCACTTCCAGAAATATGTTTGAGAAATTATTTCAAAATTAAATTCAATTAAACATAATTATTTTGAAATGTAAAAAAAATTTAATATTTTTTTTTAAAAACCTTGAAAAAAATTTGACATTTTTTCGAAATTTTTTCAATTTTTTTTGAAAATGTTTTTGATATTTTTTGAAAATTGTTTAGTATTTAAAATATTTGAAAATAATTTTTGATTATTGAAAAAAATTTTTTTTTAATTTTATGGTTTTTTTGAAATTTTTTAATATTTTTTTGAAAATTTTTTTGATGTTTTTGAAATTTTTTAGATATATATTTTTAAATTTTTTTTTGATATTTTTAATATTTGAATGGGCCAGTGGTGAAAGGAACTAAGTGCGAAAACCCAACTTTTCAGGAGAAGCAAAAAACAGCCTGGACTAGCAAAAACGAGTGATTTTGATCCAGTTTTTTTCCTGTTCGTAGGCCTATAATACTGATGTTCAGAAACCATTGGACAGCCGCAAAATGTTGAGGGGGATTACCAAAAAAAAATTATCAAAATTTGGAACTTAGTGCCGTTTACCACTGGATGACCTAAGGAAGGAGAAAATAAAGATTGAGTATTATGAAACATTTTTAATTGAACGCAAAAACAGTCTTACAATCAAGTAGTATATTTTTTTTCACTTCTCAATCATGTTATTCGGATTCTTCTTGTTCTTCTCTCACATCTTGTGTTGGCCTATTTTTTCGTAGAACTGCTTGCAATCTTCGGGGACGTACCGAGTAAGTTTGCCGACATCCTCCAACTTTTTGGCATTGATCGGGACATATCCTGAAGGGTAGGCGATTGATGGGACCGCAATTCGATCTCTAAAAAGCGGAAGTTTTCCCAAGGGGAAAGTATGCTTGTTTATAGATCCAATATTCAGCCTGGCAACCACAACACCGGGGTTATCGGATGAGTATTCCAACTGCTTGAATGACATTGGCGTGAAATGTTGCTTTCCTTGCCTCCCCAACATCTGGCTTTCATTTGAGCAGACAGATTTCTTGAAGTATGCTGGCCACCACTTGTCAAAGTTTAGAATGTCCTGAGTTTGCACCATTTTTACCAGAACGTTTTTCTTGCTGTTGGCAATCAATTCAACATACTCGTATGGTGTATACACTCGATCAGCTTTCCTTATTTTTCTTTTGAACGCTCCAAAATCACGGTCACATGGCAAAAACTACACACTTAGTTCCTTTCTCCACGAAACGTTCTGTCACGAGGCCGAATATCTTCCGTGCCAACGCAAAAACTTAGTTCCTTTCACCAATGGGTGATGAGTCTTGCCATGGAGAACTCAAAACTGCATTAAAAAAAAATCGATTTTTTGAACTTAGTTCCCTTCACCACTGGCCCATTCATTTACTACTACCTATCTATCTAATTTCATATTAATATGTCATATTAATTTAATATTAAATATTAAATCTGTAGGTATGGACCCATATGAAATTAGATAGATAGGTAGGCACTTGTAAATATTAAAAATATCAAGTATCTGAAATTAGATACCTACCTACTCAATTGTAGACTTTACAACATCTAATTTAAGATCGTCCAAGTCAAGAGCCCAAATGTAACACGTCAGTGTTATTTATGTATTTAATAATTATGCAATATGCAACTATTATGCACTGACTACCTGATTTACTTCTTGTTACATACTATAGAGATAACAATTTCTTGGATGGGAAATATTTGATAAAAACGGTGTTTGACCAGATGACTGAGTATCTTTACGAGATCAAAACACGAGGAAAGAACGTCCAGTTATTATTTATTCGGCCTTATTTACAATTCTATTATTGCAATTCAACGTTTTTGAACTAAAAAAAATTAATGCTTTCTATCTCTACCTCGCCTCCCTCAATATTATTGTCCTGGATTTATTTTAAATTAGGTAACTTGAAGGAAAAAATATGCAAAAAATTAAGGGAGAGGGCTATTTTCATTATTTTTTAAATATTTTAATATAGGTACACGTCCCCAATAAAATAACCTTCCCAGCATATCCATGGTTTCGTTTTGATTTTCGAGAAACTAAAATAAATATAAAAAATTAGATATTTCGCAGTGTTTTATAGCAAAAATAACGTCGTTTTTAGGGAAAATACCGCAATTTCGAAGAGCTCAAAATGCCTACATTTATCCAAAGAAAGGACCGGCTGTTCTTTATGAAATCTCCCGATACGTTGAAAATGGTTCGCAAAAGAAGTCACGGGAGATTAAAATCTTACAATTCGGCCACCGACTTGCGATCGTGGACGAACGATAACAGGAAACAGCGCGATTACATTGTCGAAAATATGAACGCGGCTGTGAGCTTTTTAATTAAATTTATGATAAATTTTTTATGAATTTTTTCTATACCCATTCTTCTAGACTCGTTTTTGTAAACAATACATTTAGTTAAATCTAAAAAGAATTAAAATTTTCAAAAAACATGAGAAAAAATTTATTTGTAGGAGAACCCCAAGGGTGCAGTCGATCTCCGGATGTTTTCCCAACGTTTAAAATTTTCTTGTACATGCAGTTATGGCTTAGTATCGGTCATAATTGTAAAATTTTAGTTGATTTGACGTGTCGGTTGATTTTTTAAGGAAACAACCTACGGAAATTACGTGCCTATATTGGAGCTTCTTGAAATACTTGGCTTGAAGGTGAATGTTTTATGATAAATTTACGAAAAAAATAAATTCGAGATAGGTAGGCACTGACAGATTGTTTCAATACGTGCATCTAGTTAGTTTTCAATCTCAAAAATTGAAGAATGAATTTTCGGAAAATAAATTACCCGTTCGAATTTTTACCAAGGAAAACACGAAATTGCTGGACGACACAGTTCAAAAATTGTCCGTCATCGTCGACATACTGAAGTCGAAAGACACAACGTCCGACGAATTGACTAAATCGGAAGAAGAATTGAAATCCAATGCCATTCAGCACGGAACTGATCCTGTAATACGTTAAAAATCGTATTTTGTTAATGTTTTTTTTTGTAGGTTTTAAAATGCGTTTTCCTCAGAAGATCTTGACTGGGATCTTTATTTCTGAGTGCCATCCAAAAGAAGTCAAATTAAATCTTTTTATTAAAAATAAGTGACAAATTGGAGAAAAAAACACTCCAATAACTGTAAAAAAAATTAGTTATTTATTGAGTAAATGACCTACTCAGTTCTCTTAATTTTTCATTCGAATTTGTGAGCATAATTTTAATTTTATTATTTTAAACGTTTCAAAAATCGAATTGAAAATTTAAGATATTGACATGGTCGGCTGAATTTTGGTTCTTTTTACATTGTAGACAATTTTTTTTGGAATTGTTTATCGTGAAAAAGTCACTATCTTTTTTATGAAAAATTCAGTTTGTGGTGATGTCAAAAAAATTATCAAAAGAATGCCTTTATAAATAATTATAATTATTCTATTGGTACCTGGCGAAATGCAGGATGATCTGGATAACCAGACGATCAGGAACTTGCGCAATTTGGTCGCCGATCTGATGGATCAGTACAGAGCATTTACGGGGATCAGGGAGGAAAACGAAGAATTGAGAAGATCGATTAGCGAACAATCGGAATTTTTGGGCAGCCAAATTGGAGATTTGGTCTTCCAAAGAAACGCTCTTCAGGTGATTTTTAATAATATCATATTATGATCTCAGGAAAAATTGATAGCTATAAATGAGCCACATAATGATGGATAAGTTGGGTATTTCTAAAAATACGAAAAAATCAGTTTTCGATTTATGCCTTTTTTAGGCTAGAGTCGACTCTTTCCGCGGTATCGAAGAAAAAGTCGAGAAATTGAAAAAAGATCTGGAAAATGCTAAAAACACGATTAAAAGAATGCGACGACAACTGGACGATACGATGGATGTGAGCAAAAAATATGAAATTTACTCGACCAAAAGTGGAATTTGAAAAATCGAGCCGAAAAATAAACTTTGATTTATTCTTATTTAAATAAATTCGTACAGCCTGAATCGCTCCGGAGACTGAAAGAAAAAGCCGCCGGTTACGACAAGCTTTTCCAAGAAAATCAAATGATGCGCTCGAAATTGATGAAATTGAAAAATGTCGAAAAGGAATTGAGAGATATGGAGAAAGATAACGATCTCCTGAGAGCGTCGAGCCTCGACCAGGATGATGAAATTCAGCAGCTCGTCGAAAAAATCGAAGAATACACCGGAGGGAGAGGCGATGTACGCTGGATATGATAGATAAATTTATCCAATTTATTGTAAACTGAGAAGGCTGATTGGAATTTATGAAACTTGCTAGAAATTTTCATCCAAAGTTTGAGCGTTCGCTCTGAAAATAGATTTTAAGCAAAATGCTTTTACTGTGCAGTCAATGGCCATTTCGCCTAACAGTCTTGTTCGAGTACAGGAATCGATCAGTTTTTGAAAAATGTCTTTATTTTGCTAATAACTGTTTTCAATGTCGGTTTTCATCGATATGCAATACCTGTTTTCAGAGAAAGTCCATACCTGAAGTTGAGCGATTGTCGATTATAAGCCGTAAGTTAATCGTAGGGCACGAACATGAATTTGTTACTTTTAGTACCACCGGTTATAAAGTTTTGTCTCGATGTAAATTGTAGGGAGACGGCCCAAAACTACTTCTCGCTCTGAAAAAACATCGGTCGAGGTACGCTAACAGATTATTATGGCTAATGGTAACCAATTTTTCAACACAGCACAGCAAAAGTTGCTTGATGAGGATTAAAACTACTCATTTTCAACCCTGTGCATTAACTCAGACTTGCCTTTTGGCTAAATAAACATGACTATGTAAACGTTAGCGATGATATGCTTTTTCTGCAAGCTCAACGATCATCTCGCCAATAGGTTACGTCTCAAACAGCAAAAAAACATTCACGCTACCGAAATCATAATTTGTTGTCGTTTTACCATGGCTTTTTCAGAGCGCTCTAGATGCTCAGGGGACACCAGTTGCAGGCAGTGAGTTGGATTCAATGGTTTCTTATTCTGTCGGGAGCAGAGCAACTTAGAGCTCAGCCGTTTCGTCCTGTAATTTCAGGGCTAAGCCTGACTCGACCCTCGGGAAGCGCATCCGAGAGTGCCCGAGGAAGTGTACCAGAAAGTGCTCGAGGAAGTGTACCAGAAAGTGCACCAGGACGTGCACAGGAAATCGCAGCAAGACGTGGACCAGGAAGTGTACCAGACATTGCACCAGGAACTGCACCAGGTCGTGCGCCAGGTAGTGTACCAGAAAGTGCACCTGGACGTGCACCAGAAATTGCAGCAGGACGTGGACCAGGAAGTGTGCCAGAAAGTGCACCAGGAACTGCACCAGGTCGTGCGCCAGGAAGTGTACCAGAAAGTGCACCAGGACGTGGACCAGGAAGTGTACCAGAAAGTGCACCAGGAACTGCACCAGGTCGTGCGCCAGGAAGTGTAACAGAAAGTGCACCAGGACGTGGACCAGGAAGTGTACCAGAAAGTGCACCAGGACGTGGACCAGGAAGTGTACCAGAAAGTGCACCTGGACGTGCACCAGAAATTGCACCAGGACATGGACCAGGAAGTGTACCAGAAAGTGCACCAGGACGTGGGCCAGGAAGTGCACCAGAAATTGCAGCAGGACGTGGACCAGGAAGTGTACCAGAAAGTGCACCAGGAAGTGCTCCAGGAAGAACTTTTGATAGAGAAGCAAAAGTCGCAGATATAGCAGCAGAGGGAGTTGCAAGAAAAACAGGGCCAAGCGTGACCGAAAGAGTACCAGATCGGGAAAGAGTGAGTTGAACTGACTCTAGGTATTCTCCTCATTAGGCACCAATTACAACAATTCTCGAAATTCATCTCTCGTTTTCACTGCGAAGGAAGCATCTCCCGAGTACACACTTGCGCCAGAAATGGGAGATGTTCTTGAGCGAACTGCCGTGCCCCGAAGTGCAAGGATTTCTCTGCCTCAAGACCAGGTAGCTGAAATTGAGTTGAAAATCTAGTTTCCTACGTCTCACCAAACAATTTTTGTACGAAAAAAATAATTATCTGTCCGAGCAGGGTGTCACCATCAACGATCTGATCGATCCCCAAGCTCGCTGCGCCTACCTGGAAGAAACTCTGAACCGGGTGAATTCAGACATTGATAAGCTCGTTTCGGAAAGGGATGCCGATAAAAACCTTATCGCCCAGCTCCAAGACGAACTCGAAAAACTGAAAAACACCTTCGATCAAACCAAAAACGATCTGGCTGCCGCCCTTGAGCAAAAGCAACAGCTGGAAGTTGAAAAGGGAGCGTTGAAGAAGAATCTCGAAGAAGCAACAAACGAGTTGGCCGATTCGAAAGCGAAAACCGCAACAAAGGATGACGAACTTGCGAATTTGAAATTGTACAGCGAAGAAAGAGACTTATGCCTCAAAAAAGTGCAAGAACTCGAGGCTGCTTTGCTTGAGAAACAAAGCGAAATCGACGATCTCAAGAAAAAATTGGTCGGCATCGAGAAAGATTTGGAGAAATCCCAGGAAATGGCGAAAGACGCTGAAAAACTCAAAGCGGACCTGGAAAAATCCAAAAACGATTTGCTGGACACTCGCAGAGAAGCGGACGATTCGAAAATGCTGAACGAGGAAATCAAGAAAATCGCGCCCCTCCAGAGCGAAGTTGCCAAACTGAAAGACGAAGTGGCTAGCAAAGATAAGGAGCTAGCAGATCTACGGGGTGCGGCGACCAAGAAACAGCAAGACTTGGACAAGGCGTTGAAAGATTTGGAAGAAGCCAAAGGCAAAATCCGAGAACTCGAAAATCAGCTGAAAGCGTTGAGCGATGCCAAGCAAAAGCTCGAAGCGCAGATAGACGAGAATGCAATGCGACTTGCGGAATTGGACGATTCAAAAGGCGTCGTCGGAAGTTTGGAGGAGAGATTGGCCAGGATGATGGTCGAAAATACGGGCTTGAAGGATGCGAACAACAGTTTGAAAAGAGAAGTCGACGGTTTGCAGAAATCGCTGGCCGATACCACAGCAGAGAAAGACCGTCTGCAGAAAGAGCTCGACGATGCTGTTGCGAGAAAAAACGCGTTGGAAAAAGAACTGGATTCGGTCAAGAAGAATTTGGCGGAGGCGAATTCCAAATTGGACGAGGCTCTGAAACAGATCAAGTCTCTCGAGTCGAGCCTCAACGAGAGCCAAGCTCGAGCAAAAGCCTGCGAAGGTAAACTGGCCGATGCCGAAAGCAAATTGAAGTCCTGCCTCGAAAACTTGGCCCAGCAAGAGGCGGAGAAGCGAGGGTTGAAAAAACAACTCGAGGACACGCAATCTGAACTCGGCAAAGCCACAAATGAACTGGAAAACGCTGCTCAGAAATTGGCCAAAGCGGATAAAGATCTGAAAATGGTTCAAGACACGCTCGTCAACGAGCAGGCCAAGAGCGGAACCAACGCTCAGAAGAGCGATACCCTCCAGAAAGAGATCGATGCGCTGAAGAAGTCCGCCCAAGAGAAAGAGAACAGCTTGAACGAGACCCTGAAGAATCTGAATGCAGCCAACGAGGAGCTGGATAAAGCGAGGAAACTGATTCAAGAATTGAAGAACTCCCTCGCTCAGGCTCAAAGCGATAAGGATGCGTTGAGTCGCAACATCGCCAAGTTGGAAAATGCTTTGGAAGTGGAAAAAGGCAGATCGGCCAATCTTGAATCGCAACTGAAGCAATGCCAGTTGGAAAATGCGAATCTTCAAGCTTTGAGCGACAATCTGAAGAACCGTCTGGCTGAAGCTGAACGTGAAAGCGAGGATAAACTGAAAAACGCGGCTCTCGAAGCTTCACAGCTGAGAAAACAGCTAGAAAATGCCAATGCGGCATTGGCGGATACAAAGAGCAAAATCGATAGCTCGAAAAATGTCAATGATAAACTCCAAGGAGACGTTGAAAATTTGAAGAAAATGATTGCCGATTCGGACTCGCTCAAAAGTAAATTAGAAAATAATTTGGCCGAACAGCTGAAAACAGTGAAAGATTTGGAGGATAAATTGGCGGGTGCGAACAAAACAATCGGCGGATTGAAGGACGAAATCGCCAAACTGAAAGGACAACTCGATACGTGTCAAGGTGAACTGGCGAAAGCGATGAAAACCATTCAGCAACTGGAATCCGAAGTGGAAGGTACGAAAAATATCGTGTCTCATCTCGAAGGTCAGATCGCTTCGCTTCAAAATAGCCTCAACGACGAAAAAGATAAACTGAAAAAATCCGAAGCTCAAGCTGCAGAATTGCGATCCAACCAGAGCAAGCTGGAAAAGCTGAAGAACGACCTCGAAGCAGAGAAGAACAGGGCGAACCAGGAATTGTCAGAGGCGAAGAAACTCGCGGCTGAGAACCTCGAAAAGATTCCCAAAGGCCCGAGCGAAGCTGACAGGCGCGCCGAAGAATTGGCCAAGGAGCTGAAGAAACTGCAGCAGGAGTTGGAAAAGCTGAAGAGCGACTTGGGCAAAGAGCGGGCCGATAACAAGCAGTTGAAAGACAATTTGAACCAGTTGGACCGTTTGAAAGAAGAATTGGAGAGGAAAGTCCGCGAAGCGCTAAGAGAGAAGAGCGACTTGAAGAAATTGCTGAACGTAGCCAATACGAAAGCGTCCGAAGGCCAGAAGACGAAGGAAGACCTGTCCAAGTCCAAGGAGGAAAACGAAAAACTGCTAGCCGAGCTTAGGAAAGCCCAAGAAGCGCTGAGCAGAGCGGAAAACAAAGCTCGGGATTTGCTCAACGAAACGGCCAATCTGAAAGCGGCGGTCGAGCGAGAACGAGCGAAAGCCGAGATCACTCAACAGAAACTGGACGAAGCCAACAAGGCGACCAGCGGCCTCAAGATGAGCAAAGACGGCGAGATCGATAAGCTCAAGAAACAGCTGGGCGACCTTAAGAATCAAATGGCGGAATTGAACAGGAAACTCTCCGCTTCGCAGAAAGAAGTGAGGGATTTGACCTCGAACAACGCCAACCTCGTGGAAGCGAAGAAAGCGTCCGAGGAAAAATTCGCTAAGGAAAACGACAATCTGAAGTTGAAAATTGACCAGTTGGAACGCAAGTTGAAGCAAGCGCAAGCCGAGAATTCGAGGCTGACCGAAGAAATTGACGATTGTAAGAGGAAAATCAACGAGTTGACCGACGAACTGGACAGATCGAAAAAAGAGCTCGACGATCTTTCGTCCGTAGTCAACGAAAACGGAGCCCTCCAACGCCAAATTTCGGATTTGATGTCGTCGTTGAAGAGCAAAGATTCCGAGTTGGTCAAATTGAAGAGCGAACTGGCGAGTAAATCGAGCGAACTTCAAAATGAACTGAAAAAGCGGCAAGACCTCGAGGACGCATTGAGGAGAGCGGAAGGCGGAACGGAGAAGAAAGTCGAGGAGATGGATCAACTCAAATTGCAAAACGAAGCGGCGAAGGACGAGCTCGATAAATTGCACAAAGAGTTGGAATCGCTGAGAGAGAAAGTCAAAGCGGCAGAAGGCAAAATGGAGGCCGACGAACAGCGATTGCAAAATTTCAAAAATGGCATGGACGCTAAACACGAGCTTCTCCAGAAAGAGATCGCCGACAAAGAAGACCAGCTGAAGAAAGAAATAGCCAATAATGAAACGCTTCAGAAATTGCTCGAGGAAAACCAAAAAGAAATCGATCGCTTGAAACGCGAAGTCGACTCTGAGAAGGAAAGAGTTCGAAATCTGTCGTCCGAGCTTGACAAGGTTCGCGGCGACTTGGAAGATACGCAACTCGTCATGAAACAGCTGCAGTCGGAATACGAATCGTGCAAAGCGTACGTGACCGAGCTGGAAGAATCGCTGTCCAGCGCGAAGAATTCCGCAGACGGTTTGAAGAGCGAGCTGCAAACTGCGAAGAACCGCTTAGCTGAGAAGGCGCGCGACGCTGAGAAGCTGGAATCCGAAATGAAAAAACTTTCGAAACAAGTCCAAAAGCAGGCGAGAGAGTTGGAACGATTGAAGAAGCGTTTGGCCGAGACTGAGGTGGAAAAAATGGCAGCGCTCGAACGGTCCCAAAACGCGGCGATGGAAAAGGAGAAAATGGAGAGGGAGCTGCTCGTCTGCACTAACAAAAAAGAGGATCTGGAGGGCGAGGTGAAAATGTGCAATAGGCAGATTAAGGATTTGGAAACGAAAAATGACGACTTGATCGACGAAAGCGCCTCGAAAATCCGAACGATCCAGAGCCTGAACAAGGACGTTGAAAAGTTGAAAGAGGAGATCAGGCGTTTGGAGCAGGCGAACGACGCGCTGTCGGAAAAATTGGAAAGTTCGAAGGAGGAAATTGAAAAAATGAAAATCGACCAACGGGAAGTTTCGGATCGGTTCGAGAACCTGAAAACGGCGAAAGAGCGCCTTCAAACGGATCTCGAAATCGCCCGCGAGGATATCGCCGGACTCAAGAAGGAGATGGAGATCGCCAATAGTAGAATCGCCACTTTGGAGCTGCAATTGGCCAATTCGAGGAACGACGTCTCCTCCAAAGAAGCGGCGATTTCAGCGAGCGAGGCCCTCGTCGCCAAATTGCGATCCCAACTCGAAACCGTCCTCGCTGAGAAAGCAGCTGTTGAGCAGCAGCTGTCATCTTCGGTCGAAAACGGCGAAATCCTCAATCGGCAGAAAGACCAGCTCGAAAAAAAGATAAGTGAACTCTCCGACTCGCTTTCTGAACTTCGAGCCAAGCTCAAAAACGAAGTCGACATGGTCAACCAGAAATTGCGCGAAATCAACGCCATCAGGCAAGAGCTGAAGGATTTGAAGTACAAGTTCGACGAAATGGCTGAGGCCAAAAGCGATCTTGAAGACGAAAAAGAATTGCTCCAAGATCAGATCGATGGGCTGAGGACGGAAATTTCCGATTTACGAGGTAATAATGAGGATCTTCGAGATTTAATGATTGAGGGTTGATTTAAGATTGAGGGAGGTACCTACGCAAAAAGCTTGACCAACCATGTGGCATGTGCTTTACCAACTTTCAATCAATTTTGGAGTGGTTTTTGAAACATTTTAATTTTTTTTAGTGTGACGTAGGCTGAATAGCATTTGGATGAAGGACACCTAATAAACTGAAGGAAAAAATTGTTCAGAGTTACAATTATCGGAAGAAATTGGGTTAAAAACCACCGAAAAACTTTGGAATTCGGTCAAATTTCGGCATGTTTCCGAGGTCCGGTCTTTGGGGAAAGTTGAGAGTGACCTCAGTGTGGGCGTGCCCCAGGGATCGTTGCTAGGGCCGCTGTTGTTCATCTGTTTTTTGGCGTTCCTACTGATAAGAGGTTGACGATTTTAGGCGTATTTTGATGTTTTGCTCTTCTGACACTGCGTACATATGTATCACACGCAAAAATACAAAATAAAAATGATTATTGTAAGGCTGGCTTTGTTTTTAGCGACGTCTCATGCGGACACCCCCTTGAACAGGATACTGGAAAAGATCCTTCGCACCGGAAATTTGGCGGTTAGTTGCCACAATTTCGAAAATTCACTTTTTCGAACCGAGCTTAATTCATTCAGTATACTACAGTTCCTCTACGGTACAGAAAATCACGTTTTAAGATAATTTCATTCCAAATCGCTGATATCGACCGCAGCAATGCAACATGGAAGAGCTCGCAGAACTGCACAACGCGACGAGCAAAGCCACCGCCAAGTTGATCGAACTCGAGAGAGCGAAGCTTTCGGAGAAAGCGCCCGTCGTCAAATTGGGGCCGTCCTTGGACGCCATTTCGGACGAGAAAAAGACGATTCTCGCGAAAACGGCGATCCTGCAAAATGAAGTGACCAAGAGGCAATTGGAAGCTCAGAAGAGAAGTGAGCGTAAATTTCGAGTTTACCCTCTCAACCGGGCAATTGGACGAATTTGAAATTTTCGGTTTTCCCCCCTCAACAGCTTGCGCATTGACACAAGCGATTCAGCAATACCAAAGGGAGCTGGCCAGTTTGCGGATTTGGGATCACAATTTGCAAATTTCGATGACCGAAAGAAGTCCGGCTGACCAGGCGAGGCAAGCAGCCCTCAAGGCGCAGGCTGACGTCAAAGCCAGTCAGATCAATCATTGCATGTGAGTCCTGACGGAAATCATCGATCTCAATATTGAGATGAGTAAACATTTTGACAGGCACCTATTTTTTTCAAAAAAAAAATAATACCTAGATGAGGTAAATTCTGATCTGCATTCAACCCGTTTCAAAAAGTTCAAGTTTTTTTTTTTGAGTAAAATTAGTGATGGACTGAATTTAGGCATTTGGAAAATATCAGGCGTGTGTTTGGTGGAATAAGTCGAGCGCAAAGGGGTTGGTTAGGCTAGGCCACGCAATACCCTCAAGTCACGCGGTTTTGCCTACAAGTCAAAAATGCAGTCGATTTCGGTTGATAGTTGCATGGTCGAAAATGAAAAGCAAAGATCGCTAGAACTGGAAGATCAGCTTCAGAAAGCGTTGGACACAGTCAAAAATGTTCAGCAGACAGTTCTATCGAGGACGGACGGCGCGCCTAAGGAAATGGAAATGCAAAATCAAATTATCGAGGTATTCATTTTTTCTTTATCATCGAGGTTGCAGAAATGACTGAGTAACGAAAAAACGCTGCTAACTTAGTGAAATTTGTTCATTATTTTTCTGGGTATCGCAGGAAAATAAATTAAAAGAATAGGAGTGGGCTTATCGTCCCTATACTAAGAGTCCAAATTTGTTTATAAATTGAGCAACTTCATCGGGATCACTGATCGAAAATTTGATCAGTTCTACCCGACTTACACCCTCGTAATGACTTTCTGTTGACTCATTACGCTATAACTCAAAACGCCCGCTGCCTGAAAGCGAAGTTTTGCAGTTGCGAGCCAAAAAGCGGACTTATCTGCGTGATAAGTCCTTAAAAAGTGTTTTTTAGGGAACGCATCTGATAGGAAATTTAACGACCGACATTTTCTTCTCCATCAAGTTTTTGCCTAAAATTAATAGATCAAACGAACTTACCTTAAGTGAAGTTCGATCTTAATTATACGAGGCATCCAATCCGAAGATATCAGATAACAAAGTAGTACCGGTTCTACGCCAATTAGTGCAGTTTTTAGAGATGTGTCATGATCATGTGATGACATGATCATAAAAAACAAAATGTTCCCAACGTAGTTCCTTCGTTGCCGCTAGGGCACTCGAGTACCTTCTTCCCCTGGCGGCCCTGCTTGTAGCCTTCCGCGATGGTTGTCATTCTGTTCAAAGATAAATTTAGGAGGTTAGTTAAATTTTTGAAATATTCATTGACTTGGATCAGGGTAGGGCGGGATGGGTTCTGATATCTTCGGATATCAGGTACGACCGGTACGACCGGTAGTACCGGTTCTACGCCAATTAGTGCAGTTTTTAGAGATGTGTCATGATCATGTGATGACATGATCATAAAAAACAAAATGTTCCCAACGTAGTTCCTTCGTTGCCGCTAGGGCACTCGAGTACCTTCTTCCCCTGGCGGCCCTGCTTGTAGCCTTCCGCGATGGTTGTCATTCTGTTCAAAGATAAATTTAGGAGGTTAGTTAAATTTTTGAAATATTCATTGACTTGGATCAGGGTAGGGCGGGATGGGTTCTGATATCTTCGGATTGGATGCCTCGTATAATTAAGATCGAACTTCACTTAAGGTAAGTTCGTTTGATCTATTAATTATACTTCGGCATCCAATCCTCAATATCAGATAACAAAGTAGATGTTCAGAGAATTGCCCAAGCAAGGAATAATTTCAAAAATTGTTGGCAGCACCCAACTGATACTTTGTTACTCTTGAGAAGGTACAAAATAGCAGGGCACTGTGAAAGAGCCAAGCGAATCCCAAGTTTACTTTTGCAATAGAAAGATAAACGTTTCTTGTATGGATTTTTATTCCAAGAAATGGGAATACTTGTTCGCAAATTAGAAAGGTTCGAGATTTCTTAACTCAAAATCAAAAGTAATCTCAATGTTTCAAGGCACTCAAAGAATTAGGAATATTTTCGTAAACGGCTGATTATTGTATCGTTCAATTATCTTCACTCTGGTCAAACACGGTATGAAGGAAGTTTCCTGTTTGGGTGAGTGGAAGTTTGTAGAACTTGGCAAAGGTTGTTGAGTTTGATGTCCAACCAGCAGTCTTTCTGATGCATTCGATGGCCAAGCCCTTTCGGTCGGCTGCTGAAGTGGAAGCATGGCGAGTCGAATGCGGTTTGAAAATTGTTGTATCGACGCCAGCTGACGTCAGAGTTTCTTTAACCCATCGGCTTAGGGTTTGCTTTGTGGCTGGTTTGTGCGGCTTCTTGTAGCAAACAAACAGCTTGTCGCTATCAGTAGATCGTAGATCTTTGGTCAACTCGATGTACGTTTGTAGGCAGCGGGCTGCACAGAGCGATGGTTTAGCGTCGAAAAATGGTAAATGTAAACAAGGTTGGGCGGAGTTTGGTGAGGTGGTTTTGATAAAATCAGAAATCAGCACACGAGCACCTTCGGCAGACATTGTGATGTTCGGGATTCTTATTGTGGATATAGTTTGGAGGCGTTGGCCTGTTGCCAATGTCAGCAGGGTCACCAATTTAAATGACTGTGCCTTCAAGTCAGATCCCGTTGTCGTTTCAAGATAATCTAGGACAATTTGGGGGTCCCATGTTGTTTGGTATCTTGGCGCAGGAGGCCTCTGCCTGAAAATACCTTTGAGGTATCTCTTGACAAGCATATTCCTGCCGATAGGTTGGTCAGAAATCAACGACAATGCGGCGCGATGTGAGTTGAAGGCATTGAAACGATTAGTTGTTGAACTAAGTAATTTTTCAAAGAACAGGATTACCGATTTACTGTTAACGTTGAAGGGAGATTCATGAATACTTTCACAAAAGGACCACCAGGCTTTGTAGGTAATTCCATATTGTCGAATCGTTCCCTCCGACAGAGAATTCAGCGTGGTGTTCAGTGCACTTTCGGGAATTCCTTGTCGTTGAAAAGCCTTCCGGATAACTTCCCGGCTACCAGGGTAAGGTTCTTCTCCAGTGGGTGAGGCAGGTCGCTGTAAGGGTAAATAAGGAGATTAGAAGATGGTCCGAGTAATATGGGGGATTCAATCAATAGTTTTGAGAAAATCGGGTACCAGGGTTGACCTGGCCAGAAAGGAACAACGAGAATGCCCGTGGCGCCATCTTCGATAATTTTCTTAACTGTTCTTAACAAGAGGGCGAAGGGAGGGAAGGCATAGAAATAATAATTGCTCCATGAAACTGTAAATGCGTCAATATTTTCTGCCTTTGGATCCTTGAGCCAGGACATATATCTAGGGCATTTTTTGTTGTCCTGCGAGGCGAAAAGGTCAATTTCCGGCATCCCATATGATTCTACGATTTTTGTAAAGAAATCTGGCCCTAGCATCCACTCTGTGTCCGTTGGAAGGAGCCGGGAGGCTCGGTCGGCTTCCACATTTTCTTTAGACTGAATGTATGAAGCTAGGAGCCAGATATCACGTTCCTCACACCATTGCCAGATTTTTCGAGCAAGGTCGTTAAATTCCTTGTGTCTCACACTTCCCATTTTATTAACGCTCGCCAACGCGGTAGTGTTGTCAGTTCTGACCAGTACATTGCAGTGACTGAGGTTTCTGGCAAAATATTTTAGACCTAGAAAAATAGCTTTCAATTCTAGGAAATTGATATGTTTTTCCCTGTACTGAGAAGGCCACCAACCGTTCATGCACTCTCCCGCTGACACTGCCCCATAGCCTGAGAGGCTTGAATCTGTGAATATTTCGATGGCAAAGGAGTCATGGGTTAGTTCGTTTGATGTGGAATCTATGTTGTTGAACCACCAGTCAAAGTCGGAGGCCAAGTGTGGCGGAATTTCCATGTCGGCGTCATAGTTGAAATCGTTCTTGGATAGGGCCAAAAGCTTGGTCCTTTCAAAATTTTTTGTGTACACCCAGCCGTATTTGCTGGCTGGACAGGCAGACACTAAGACGCCAATAAACTCGGAAAACAGTCTAATTTTGCAGGTAGACTTGGTGCTCAATGTCGAGATAAAGTTTTTAATTTTGGCCGTAAAACCGAGAAAACTGTGGAAGGTTTTGGCCGTACCCTCAAATAGACCATTCTGATCAAAATCTCGAAGAACGTCAAATTTCATGTTTTTTGTTCAATAACTAAAGATTCATGCTAAAAAACCCGAAGTATCCTGATCCATAATTTTTTTGAAAATTTTCTATACCTCAATTTTTATGAGAATTTGGTTCTGGAATTTCTGGGAATAGTGTACCAATATTTCTGGAAACAATGTAAGTACCAATGAACAAATTCAAAAATTGATTAAACACCCAAAAAAATCGAGAAACTAGGTACCTACTTTACGAGCTATAAAAATATCACTAGTGGTCTACAACTGAAGAATTTTAAAAAAATATTATTATAAATCCGTTTGAGCTTATTTTTCTAATTTTCCATACTGTTTAGTTCGATAAATAATTCATTGATGTAATTTTGCATTGAATTCAGGATGGTTGAGCAGCTTTCCATGGACGTTCTAAGTATTTTTCAACGACAAAAAACGGCTTTTGAGTCCTCGGCTCGGTGGAAAGTTTTTGTCTTCTTAAAGATTCCCTTTCACTTTTTAGGTCCTTCTTACAGGTTAAATGTCGCATGGCGACATAAAAAGCCGTTTACTTCGACATCTGTTAAGATCAAGTATTTCCGTTTATCCCTCCATCTTTTCTTTTCCCCTTTCGGGGGATTTTTTTTTCCTACTTTCCTCGTTACAGTCGTTGAAAGAGAAACTGAAGAAAGCCGTGGTTACCGAGCGACTTCTCGCTAAGCTGCTTACCGACGAGAAGGAAAAAGTGAGCGCTTTGGAATTCCACCTGAAGCTCGCCGACGATAAGGAGAAAGACAGGCAGAACAAAGAGAAAGATGCTCCTCCTCCGCCGCAAGATGGCGATACCAAAATTGGCAACGGGTAAGTTCTCGGAGACGCCATTTGCAAACGAATTGCGCGGGGGAAAAGACAGGCCACCACCATAACAAGTACAAACATACCTACCTCAAAGAAAAAAAAAAAAAAAAATTACGGCAAGTCAACTTGGGTAAACATTTTGGTTGAAAAGTGGAAAATCCGATTCTTCGTTATCAGTAAGAAAAAAGCATTCGAATAATAGCATTAGGGCTATATTTCCCTTCCTATATTTCCCGGTTTCAGTTCAAAAAACGGCCACCAGATGGTGTATCAAAGAGCGAATTTTATTTCGACGGTATCTCAACATCGGCTTGGCCGATTTTGATCCTGCAAAGCTTATTATCATCTATTTCGGCTTCGGATTGATACAAATTCGATATTAAAAAATGTATGTCGACGGTTAAGATTGTTTTGAAGAAATCTAAATTATTGTAGTGGAAGATTCTTTTAAAAAACAAAAATGTCTCTCTGAAAGATTTTTTTCTATTTTTAAGTTTTATTTGAAATTTGTTTTACAACAATTACGAGTAATTATCGAAATCAAATTCTATTCCAGAGAGGGCGATGGCCGAGAATAAAATTTGCGAGCTTCCGCTCCAAAATTTTCGATTTCAGTCGAACTGCCGCTGATGCCCGACTTCTCTTGCCATTCAAATTTGTCATTTGTAAAAACAATAAAATGAAATTTTGATGAATACGATTTTTCTCTTTTAGTGATTTTAAGACTACAAAGCAAGTACCCGAAAGGATATTGAGCCGGTTTAGTCCGTTTAGAAAAATTTCGAAAAACTAAAATTGTTTTGATTGTAAATAAAATTATAATCCTATTTATTTGAACGAATTGAATTCCTGAAAATGTATTATAAATAAATTACCAATTCGTCTGAATTGAATTCAAACTTAAGTGTCCATTTTGGAAAATTTCAAAAATGTTGGTGTTCCATAATACAAAAATGTACAGAACCTGCATATTTTCTGATCCTTTTTGTGTTTTATGAAATATTAGGTAGTTCTGTCAATTTCAAAAAATTGAAATTTAAAAAACAATTTAATTGTAAATAGGTACATACATTTTTTGTAATCCTATTTATTTGAAGATTTCCTAAAAATGTACAATAAACAAATTACCAATTTGTCTGATTTAAATTCAAACTTTGGTGTTTAAATTGGTGATTTATGAAATTTAACATTTTTTTCTCGAAATGCCATGTAATAGGTACCTAGATAAGGGCTTTCATGTACGGATCTTCAGAGTTCTGATACCATCGGTTTCCGTGGTGTAGCGGTTATCACATCTGCCTAACACGCAGAAGGTCCCCAGTTCGATCCTGGGCGGAAACAAAATTTTTGCCCGCTGAGAACATTAGCCCACAAATCCGACAAAATAAAAAGTCCACTGCCATTTTTCATTTTAATTTTTTAAGCAAATTTTTGTGCATTTAGTTTTCGCACCTTACCTCGAGAGCAATGCTTGCATTTTCTTATAAATCTCACCATCTTCAGGTATTCCCAAGGTTTTGTCGCCGACAAATCAACGATGATTGGAAAATAAATTTTATTTACAAACTCGGCAACATTCATTGCGTTTTGATTTTCATTTCAAGCAGTCATGTTTTTTGGCCACGGAGTAACTAATTCGCATCTTCTCGCCGAAGACTGACATTTACGACCCTGTAAATTGTCCATATCGGTCGATCTGAGAGCCAAGCTCAGGAACATTGGTATAAAAAAATGGTAATACCGCTGCAGCAACATAAATTCCTCCAATGGCGAAATGTGTGTCAATAAAATGAGTCAATTTTTGGTTATTTTCAAACGTATAAATAAGTTAAGTTAAATTAAGTACAATAAATTAAGTACAAATTTGTACTTTTGATAGAAAACTAGCGATAATTTTGCTAATTCTCATGTCCGTCACGTTGGAGACGCGCGTCGTTTCTTTCTGGCAGGAATCTCCCGTGTTGACATGTTTTTCAGTATTATTTTGAAGGTTATGCGAACATTTTTCGAAATTAACTCCTGTTCCAAATAAGCGCATAACCAATTTGATGGACAGTAATGAGAATTAGCCAAATTATCGCCGGTGTTCTCAAAAATTTCAAATGCGTTTGAAAATAAACCAGTTCTCCTTAGATAACACACAATACTTCCATATTTTGATGCGTAAATTTTTGAACCAATGCAATTTGATTTCGACTACTTTGGTGGCTAGAATGATAAAAAATGTCAAAAACACACTGCAAATTTTAAAACCCCCCTAGGTAAATTCAAAATACGTCACATTACCGAAGTGTAAAAAATATCTGACTGCAATTTACGTTGGAGGAATTACTTGTTGT
Organism: Nesidiocoris tenuis; assembly: GCA_036186465.1. Classification (NCBI taxonomy): domain Eukaryota; kingdom Metazoa; phylum Arthropoda; class Insecta; order Hemiptera; family Miridae; genus Nesidiocoris; species Nesidiocoris tenuis. The sequence goes on from AP028918.1 coordinate 1,472,106, forward strand.
TGTTGCAGCGTGAATAATAAATCACAACTGCTCTCGGAAGATTGTTTTTGCTTTTTTTGGGTAACTATCGGTTTTATTTTGTACAAACACTTTCTAAATTTATAAACATCGTAACGCTAGTAATAGATAGGTAAAACATCGTTCATTTAAAAAAAAACTGTACAAAGCCGAGGAAATACGATAGGATTCTATCGACTATACAATGGGTACCACTTTGGTACAATATCTACCGCCACGAGACGATTATTTACTGGAATACCTTCTCCTTTATCATTCTGATGTTTTATCGTGTGAATTTCCCGGAAAAAGTGAATCAAATTAACATTTAAAATTGTAGGAAACTATTGCAAAATTATGGTTACCGGAGGTCGTGTAACATAAGGTGTAGTAAATTGTAAAAAAGGAAAGGATCTCAGTTTTATTGGAGTTTTCGTCGATAAGGGCAGCTTGATAAGCCATCGGAGATTCGAACCCCCTCATCTTGCATTAGACGCCCCAATGCTTTTTTGGTATGGAACGACTTTCTACGGATGTCAGACATTACAACTTGAAAAACGTCGAGTCGGATGTGTCATGTTCATGTATCATGTTCATGTATCATCGTCATGTATCATGTTCATGTATCATGTTCATGTATCATGTTCATGTATCATGTTCATGTATCATGTTCATGTACCGTAAAGGTAGGTTACTTTGGTCCTTGACTGGTTACTTTGGTCCAAAAACCAAAAAACTTCCACCATGATGTCATCAATGTAGATGAGCTGGAGAGGCTTCGAAAAAATTAGGGTTCATGGGAACAACCTAGGCAATGAAAAGGCAAGCGCAACAACCTGAACCTCATCACCAGCTACGGATAACAATTCCTGATAACAATCAGGTGATTTTTGCGATAATTTTCTTTACCACACTTTCACTGTTCCACCTGTTGGAGGTGGTCCGGGAAGGAAAGTACCCACCACGTAGTGTTCAAAATTTAATGTAGATGACGATTCATTACCATTTTTTTACATTTGGACTGTTTTAGTGATCATTTTTCGCAAATTACCGACGGAAGGTATCTTTGTACCAGGAAGGCTGCATACTTTGGTCCAACGAAACTGACACAAACCAGCCTTCACTTAACCTGTGGAAAAGAAAACTGGTGCCTTTTGCCCTGTCATTTATGACGGGGAACTCTTCCCTGGAAAAATAATTTCCTTTGACGGCTAGTGCGCCAAAGTCAGCACGATGGACCAAAGTATCAAGTCATGGAAATGGCCATCTAATAAAGACAGATCAAGGGCATTTTCAATTTAAAAAAAAATTTTTCCCGTTGCTCCTGGAATAAACCAAGAGGGCAGAATGTTTAACTTTGACCCAAATGAAAAAACAAGCCATTTTCAAGTCAACTTTGGGACTGGCTCAAAGTATCCTACCCGAATAGGAAACATTGGTCCAAACTTCAACAAAAAAAATTAAATATATAGAGAGCAGATAGAATTTTTTTGAGGTCATGAATCGATTTGCCAGGTCCCAAATAGTGAGAATATGTCATCCCATTACGAATTTTCACGTTCCATGGGTGGATAAGAAGGCGATTTCTAAAAGTTTTGCAAAAAGTGGACCAAAGTAACCTACCTTTACGGTATCATGTTCATGTATCATGTTCATGTATCATGTTCATGTATCATGTTCATGTATCATGTTCATGTATCATGTTCATGTATCATGTTCATGTAGCATGTTCATGTATCATGTTCATGTATCATGTTCATGTATCATGTTCATGTATCATGTTCATGTATCATGTTCATGTATCATGTTCATGTATCATGTTCATGTATCATGTTCATGTATCATGTTCATGTATCATGTTTACGTATCATGTTCACGTACCATGTTCACGTACCATGTTCATGTATCATGTTCATGTATCATGTTCATGTATCATGTTCATGTATTATGTTAATGTATTATGTTCAAGTATCATGTTCATGTATCATGTTCATGTATCATGTGCATGTATCATGTTCATGTATCAAGTTCATGTATCATGTTTATGTACCATGTTCACGTATCATGTTAAAGTATCATGTTCATGTATCATGTTCATGTATCATGTTCACGTACCATGTTCACGTACCATGTTAAAGTATCATGTTCATGTATCATGTTAAAGTATCATGTTCATGTATCATGTTCATGTATCATGTTCATGTATCATGTTCATGTATCATGTTCATGTATCATGTTCATGTATCATGTTCATGTATCATGTTCATGTATCATGTTCATGTATCATGTTCATGTATCATGTTCATGTATCATGTTCATGTATCATGTTCATGTATCATGTTCATGTATCATGTTCATGTATCATGTTCATGTATCATGTTCATGTATCATGTTCATGTATCATGTTCATGTATCATGTTCATGTATCATGTTCATGTATCATGTTCATGTATTATGTTAATGTATCATGTTAATGTATCATGTTCAAGTATCATGTTTATGTAATATGATCATGTATCATGTTCATGTATCATGTTCATGTATCATGTTCATGTATCAAGTTCATGTATCATGTTCATGTATCATGTTCGTGTATCATGTTCATGTATCATGTTCATGTATCATGTTCATGTATCATGTTCATGTATCATGTTCATGTATCATGTTCATGTATCATGTTCATATATCATGTTTATGAATCATGTATCATGCCCATTAATCATGTTCATGTATCATGTTCCTGTGTCATGTTCATGTATTTAGCTCAACCAGCCTATCTCTGCTGTGTGGCCGGAGAGCAGGCCAGCTGTCATATGTGCGCAGGTACGGGCTCCTCGTAGACGTACGTGAAATGCTGGACCGTCTCCACGAGGTAGGACAGCGTCGAGTCGTTGACGTGTCCGCATTTGACCGTCGTGCTGGACAATGTTTCAGCGCTGACGAGAGCAGCAGGAGCAACTCGGCTGGGGATATCCCTTGCCACCACATCCCTGAAACCAAAATAGGCTGGTGCGGAAAAAATCGGAAAAATAATGCTTTCAAAAGTAATTCCAGGGGCACAAAAAGTTATCCTCTGCCATGGATTCATGCCAGGGTTACGGGGTGTTGAAATTCGGATTCACCACTCTGTCATTCATAAGTTATGAATCATAACATTCAGAATAGGTACATCAACGGTCGACCTCCTTAACGCACACTCTCGGTCGATCCTATTGGTGCGCAGGGTCGAAGGAGGTTCAATTCTCAACTTTCCTAACCAATTACGTCGGCCCAAAAATAGGTATCGAACAAATGAACGCATCGAGCCAAGTTATTCCTATAAATTGTCTCGATGGGCGATTCATGCATTCGAGAGTAACGCCTCGGCTTGACTCGATTACCCGGCGTACGATGTAAGACCTTCGGGAACTGTTATCCTCCCGCAAAGTATAAACAATACCATCACTTTCGGCAACTGTAAGACCGTCGGAGGTCGAACAAACGCCTCCAGCAATAGGCAGTTTGTGTTGCATACTCGGGTTCTGCTCGAAAGCGAAACGCCCTTAGAAAGGGAGGTAAATTATTCCGCGGCTTAGCCGACTAACTCACGCAGGCGTTGGCGTAGGCCTCCGTAACGTTCTCCGGGGGGTGGGGGTGGGGGGTGGTCGCATAAATCGTCCTAATGGTGGAATTTAAATGCGCTCAAGTATGTCATTCCTGGGAAGTCGTCGACGATTCGGGGCCGAAGAGTTTCCTCGCTTTCCGTCGCCTCGGCGGAGGAGTTTCGCCCTTGTTTTGTTGCTTCTGAGACTTCTTGCTCCAACGTTATACACGTATCGTGTTCGGGAAACTTCGAAAAATCGACATACGCATCAGTATGACATTTTTAGAGTGCCAGAGCCGGGCAAGAGCTGGAGCAATCACAATAAATTGGCCAGAAACGAAAAACGTTTGATTTTTCTTGTGTAACGTTTAAAATAAACCAACTGTAACCGATTGATTTACATGGAATTTCATTGAAAAACTGATTTTTTCCTTATCATTCCCACTCCTCCCGTTGTTTTTCGAGTTAAGTGTTCGCCAATTCGATGCCACGAATTCCCACTCGGCTCAACTCCGCTCGACGATTGATCCCAACAATGCGTAACAAGAGTTGAAACGATAGTTGAGGTTCCAACTTTCCGAGCAGTTCAATAAATTGACCTCAAACGGCGAAGCTATGAGCTCAGAAACGCATTATCGTATCCAGCCTTTGTATTATAACGATAGGATGTCGTTGTCTGACCCAATTTACGTCTGGACCCCCCCCCCAGGTCCTATTATGCTGGCAAGTTCATGGTTCCGCCGACCGGTCGGATAGCATGAGACCCCCCTAATAGCTGATTAATATCCTATCTAAACTCCCATCTCTCTCCATCCCGTCGGCTTTCTATTATTAGCGAAAGGACTACTATTGGAACTGCTATAACGGGAGTATCTTCTACACTAATACTATCACAATGTTGGCCAACACTAACTAAATTAATCCCCTATTCCTGCCCTTGAGCCTTCACTCGATGGGAAATAACCTGTTTACCCGAGTATCGTCTTGTAAAATTGATTGCGACAATAAAAAAATCCAGGTGATTTCTTGAAATTAGAGCTTCTCAAAAATAATCGATTCCTAGAAATATTTTCTTGAATGTATCGATTCTTGAAAGAATCGATACATTGATTCTTGAAGGAATCTATAAATCGATTATTGGAAGAATCGATACATCAGTTATTGAAAGAATCCAAACATCGATTATTGAATGAATCATTCGGTCAGAGAAAGAATCATTGCATAGATTATTGAAAGAATCGATACATCAATTATTGAAAGAATCAAAACATCGATTATTGAAAGAATCGATACATCGATTATTGAAAGAATCGATACATCGATTATTGAAAGAATCTATACATCGATTATTGAAAGAATCGATACATCGATTATTGAAAGAATCGATACATCGATTATTGAAAGAATCTATACATCGATTATCGAAAGAATCGATACATAGGTTATCGAAAGAATCGATACATCGATTATTGAAAGAATCAATTCATCGATTATTGAAAGAATCGATACATCGATTATTGAAAGAATCGATTCATAGATTATTGGAAGAATTGATGCATCGAAAGAATCGATACATTGCCCTTCAAAAAATCGATACATCAGTTATTGAAAGAATCCAAACATCGATTATTGAGTGAATCATTCGGTCAGAGAAAGAATCATTGCATAGATTATTGAAAGAATCGATACATCGATTATTGAAAGAATCAATACATTGATTCTTGAAATAATCGATATCTACATTGATTCTTGAAAGAATCGATATCTACATTGATTCTTGAAAGAATCGATACCTACATTAATTCTTGAAAGAGTCGATACATTGCTTCTTGAAAGAATCGATACATTGATTCTTGAAAGAATCGATACATTGATTCTTGAAAGAATCGATACATTGATTCTTGAAAGAATCGATACATTGATTCTTGAAAGAATCGATACAATGATTCTTGAAAGAATCGATACATTGATTCTTGAAAGAATCGATACATTGATTCTTGAAAGAATCGATACATTGATTCTTGGAAGAATCGATACATTGATTCTTGGAAGAATCGATACATTGATTCTTGAAAGAATCGATACATTGATTCTTGAAAGAATCGATACATTGATTCTTGAAACAATCGATGCATTGATTCTTGTAGGAATCGAAAGGTACATTGATTCTTTAAAGAATCGATTCATTGATTCTTTGAAGAGTCGATACATTGATTCTTTAAAGAATCGATGCAATGATTCTTGAAAGAATAGATTGATTGATTCTTAAAAGAATCGATACGTTGATTCTTTAACCAGTGTACCAGTCAACGTCGGCTGCTTTAGAAAAATTTTCATTCATTTTCAATAGAGAGACGATGATTGTTCCAATGAAAGATCTTTTTCTCCGGCGAGAAAAAAGGTTGACACTGCAGGTCCTACACAGGTGGCCCTGGCCGGCTCCGTGTTAACGAGTGTTTTTTCGTGAAAAGCGGACGGATGGGAGGAGCGAGGTATTTACTCCGAGAGTCCTATCCCTGAGGTTTATCCTCTCGATTTTTTTCGCAATCTTCCCCAACCGGAGTAAACAATAACACTATCATGAATCCTACAGTACTCAAGGCAAAGTAGAATCATCCGAAGGCCGGAATAAACCAAAAAAGTTCGTTCTGTCAAAATAAAAGGGAAAGATTTCTATTTTAAAATGCTCTAACGAGTCAGGTTGAATTTTAGTGCTGTAAATTTGACTTATTTTCGAAATTCCTTCGCACTCTTTCGACTCACGGCAGCTATCGGTTAAAAACAATGCGCGTCCATCAGGGGGAAAGCCTCTTGAAATAACGCCAGGAAAGGGAAGCCTGTTGTTTAGATGGATTCGTTTGTTCGAGAGCGTTAGAATGTAAGTTTTCGTAATGGAACGAGCCAACCGAATAAAACGTTTCCGTTCATTCCATAGCAGGCGGGTGAAGAAAAATGGTATACATGGAGCGGTCGAATTTCGGAAAGCTTTTGAGAACCGAGAGAATTGAAGGCTCGAGATCCGCCATCCGGAAGTGAATTTTAATACTTTTACCTAAATCAGCTTACTGAGTAACACGGGTATTGATAGGGGCTCTAAAAATCCCCCTGTGGCCACCATCCTTGATAAATTCGAGTTTCAGGATGACCCGAGTTTTGGTCTTCAAGGTGCTGATCAGGGGAAAAAACACGCTTATGTGTTTATTGCTGACAGTTGAAACATACCTGTGTTAGACGATATCCTCATCCGAGTTAACTTCCTGTCAAATGACCGCCTGCGGAGGCTGCGGCAGTTGTGGCGCCTTGTGGTGGTGAGGCTTTCGAGGGGGTCGCGGACACGACGATCCTGACGACGGGCTCGAACCCGAGCTCCAACTTCCGCCGCCGCAGCCGCTGCCTTCATGATGGACGCCCAAGACGCCCGCATGGAGAACTCCAGTGTGGCCGAGTGTGGCATACCTGCGACACACCAATGCGACCGTGACGCTTACAGAATCCAGAATCACAAGATTCAACAAGAGCTGGTACAAATCAGGGCAAATGCCTGCCAACGGTTACCCAAAACAAGGAAATCACCTGCGATTGTGGTCATACGCTGGCGTTGCTCTTTGAGGCCTCAGGGTCAAGGTGCCAAGGGTTATGGGCACTGTCGTACCTGAAATACCAATGCATGATCAGAAGAGTTGAAATCCAAAAAGAACACCTGAAACTGCTCCCCGAATGCTCAGCAGATATTGACAGATAATCCATAAACACGTACTGTTCGCTGCAGCGCTGCCAGCCAATTGACGCTCTTGCTCCTTCTTGCAGCTTTGGCATTGCGTCTCTGGCGTCGTCGTACACAAATCCGGCGGCTTCGTGAGCAGAGGACCATCCAACGTTTCGTCAAACGAAGGCACGAGAAGTTCTTTGTTGTGTTCGGAAGGTGTCCGCACGCCGTAATCCGAGTGGCGTGAGGCAAGGAGTTTCCTCTCTGCTCCAGGCACCACAGCACGCACCATGTGTTCCGCTGTGGGGTACCTGGAAAATATTACATTTCATCGTATTCAGCAATTCCAGAAACTTGAGCTTCTCGAGCATCGCAGGATGCAATCGCATCAACTATTCTTCCCGGTCCTTCTTCAAAGAATAGCCCATTTCGAAGAAATACTGGCGATTCTTACCTTCGCAGGTAGGCAGTTATACAGAGGACGGCTGCAACCTCTGAGAGGACGAAAGCCGCTCCAGCGCTGAAGAACGACCAGCCATATCGATACTGGAAGCCTGGCGAATTGGATCGTTTCGGCCGGTCGAGAGCTACGTCTGAGACGACAGATGCGAAAACGACCAGCCCGCTAGCGAGCGAAAGGCCTGCAACAGGAAGTGCAACATATTGATTAGCAAGGCATTGATTGATTTTGGAGGGATCTTGAACAATCAATTCATGTGAGACTTTGAGTGATTTATGAAAGATCTTTCATGATTATGGAAGATCTTTCAAGATCTGGAATGATTTGTGTGAGAACTTAATTGATATTTTGCTAATCTCAATTGCGTCTCGACGAGCTTGACTGATGCCTGATGATTTTGACTGGTTCGAGAGACCACGAATGATTTATGAGAGATCTTGAATGATTCTCGAGGGATCTTGGATGTTATTTTGGGAATCATGAATGATTTTCTTAGTATCTTGAGGAATCTCAAACGATTTATGGGAGATTTGGATTGTTATTTCAAGAATCTCGATTGCGCCTTGACAGGCTCGATTGATACCCGATGATTTTAGGGAGATCTTGAGGAATCTTGAACGACTTATGAAGATATTGAGGAATCTTGGATGATTTACGAGAAATCTTGAACTATTCTTTAGTGATCTTGAGGAATCTCGAATGATTTTTGAGACCATGAGGAATCTCGAATGATTTATTAGAGATCCTGAGGCATCTCAAACGATTCATGAGAGATCTTGAGGAATCTCGAATGATTTTTGAGACCATGAGGAATCTCGAATTATTCATTAGAGATCCTGAGGCATCTCAAACGATTCATGAGAGATCTTGATGAATCTCGAATGATTTATGAGAAATATTGACGAATCTCGAGTGATTTATGGAAGATCATGAGGCATCTCAACCGATTTATGAGAGATCTTGAGGAATCTCGGATTTTTCATGAGACATCTTAAGGAATCTTGAATGATTATGCGAGATCTCGAGGAATCTAGGACGATTTATGAAAAATCTTGAGGAACCTCGAATGATTCATGAGAGGTCCTGCGGAATCGCGAATGATTCATGAGAGATCTTGGATGATAACGGTACATCTCTAACCAGAAAACATGGGGTTCGATGGAACAATTTAAACAAATCTCTCCGAGAATGTGGAAATTCAGTCGTCCCGGATACGTAAGGTTAATTTGTAGCGTACGAGAAACAGCTAACATTTTCACGGCTCGCACGCGTTTCAAAGGCGAGTTTTAAATTCGTTTCCGAATAGAATTCCTGAGGCCCTTTGTACGCAGGAGCAAAAAACAGCACAAAAGAGATACCTAACCTACGTAATGAAATGAAAAATGCGATAATAAAAAGCTCGGAGGTGGCGAGTGGGACGAGCCCCGGATTCCAAATGGAAGGGACGACTGCGTTCTGCCAGAAAAACAAAAACTTTTCTCGAATGTGATAGAACGGGCGTTCGTAGCCACGTTTGCGAATTGAAGTTGGAGCAATTTTTATTTTTTATCGAGTTTTTTTTTTTTTTGTAAAATGATTGAGTACTTACTGCTGGAGTGAAAAAATAGGGGAAGCTCGAATGCCCATGAAACCCACAAGAGAGAAATTCGACCTCCTTTGTGCCTATTGAGAAATGTTCAGTGTGAGCTCAAAAAAGCGTCAGGTACCTACCGTTTTTAAAAACGTTCAATTTCGTAATTCGTAATTAACTCTTCTGAGAACTCGAAACGTCGCATTGTGAGTAGGAATAGCGTCGCATTTTGCTTACAATGGCGAACGAAACTTCCCGTTTCGAATTGTCTCCTCATATCGGCGAACGAGTCAACCGCAGCCCAACAAATTGAACAGTCGAATTGATTCGTCAGCTGTTCGGGCTTCATTTGGGACGTCTGCTGATAAGGCATTAAATGCCGAATGTAGCGAGCGAAACGGTCGAGCGGAGTTTTGGGAATTCGGATCGTTAAATATTAATTTGGCGGCCGACGGGAATTTTACTCGGCGTATTTGAAGCCGATAGTGGGAAACAGCGCCGAGTTATCAAAGCACCGCGAACAAAAACATCTTCCAACTCTGGTTCCACAATTATACCGTTTAACCAGGCATTAATAATTAATATAATATCCTCGGTTTGAGTTATACTGAGCTTTTCGATGCACGGTGAAGCTGAAATCCAGAAAATCTTCCAGAACTTCTTCTTGTCGCCTCATCAATTTTTTTGATTTTTTTAGGTTTGATCTATCTTTAGATTTATCTATTTTGAGGTCGATTTCGCCATTTTTTAGAATCAATGATTTGTGACATTGATTTTTTGAGCACTTTAGTCATCGATGATAAGATTAATTTCGTAATTGATTCCATGATCAATTTTGTGATTAATTCTGGAATCGATTTGAGATCAATTGTGACATCAGTTCTGTCATTGATTTCAAGATCAATTTTGACATCGATTTTGACGTTGAATTTGTCATTGGCTTTGAGGTCAAGTTTTTCATTGATTTTAGGATCATTTTTGTCCTTGATTTTGAGATCAATAAGGCAATGATTCGAAAATCAATTTTTACATTGGTTGTGAGGCTAATTTTGTCATTGATTGATTTCGTAATTGACTTCGATTTTGACATTGGCAGTAATTTCTATTGTCTCATTGATTTTAATATCATCTTCGTGTCATTGATTCTAAAATTGATTTTTTTATTGATTTTAAATAGGTATCAATTCCGTGATTGATTTTGACATCAATTTTAACGTTGATTTTCAGATCAATTTCTTAGTTGATTTTGAGGTCGATTATCTCATTGATTTTAAGATCATATTTGTGCGATTGATTTTATGATCAATTTCGTAATCGATTTTGAGGTCAATTTCGTCATTTTAAGATCGATTTTGTCATTGATTTCATGGTCAATATCGACATTGATTTTGAGATCGATTTTTTCATTGATTTTGACATCAATTTAGACACTGATTTTGAGGTCGATTTTGTCATCGATTTCAAGATCAATTTTGTCATTGTTTTCAAAACCAATTTTATCATTGATTTTGCGGACATCTTTGGATTTCTTTTGGAATTTGGAATTGGAAATTTCCTCTCAGATACCTACCAGGAACACGAAAAATGTAAACAAGGACGAGAAACGAATCGATGAAGTATCAGGCCTGTTTATTGTGGGTTGCAAAAACTGTAAATCCGATCGAATTTTTATTCTCCGAATTTCCGGTTAACATTCCACCGTATATAATTCACGACTTACTGTAGGCACCCCTGCAGGGTAGATCCGCCTGCTGAAATGTCGAAACGCTTCTTCGACGCTTTCCGTCAGCAGCGCCCTGTATTGGTCGTCAGCTTCGAACGCTTCCGTCGCCAGCTCCGCGTTGCCGAGCGTCATCAATCCCAAAAAACTGTCGACGGAGGATGCGGCTTTGAGCAAAAAATCGCCCGGCAGCTGAGTGAAGTACGTGTAGTAGACGCGGATGCTGAGGCCGAACTCTTCGAAAGCGTCGCACGACTCGAGGAATTCTTTCCTGGGGAGGACGGCATCGATCGAGACGCCATTTTCGGCCAAGATGTCTCCCAATTTGGCGTAGTAGCGATGGATTATTTCCGATTTATGCCGAGCCCTGAAGTCGGAGGTGAGCGCCAGGTAAATGAACTGCATCAGCTCGAGAGCCGGCGGTACGAATCTGTGGCAGCCGAAATCCACCAGGATCGCTTCCTCGGGTCGTCCGTCTTTCGAATATTTGTAAAGTATGTTGTTGCCCCAGGGGTCGCCTTGGCAGACGACTCTTCGGTAGCGGGAACTCCGATCGTTCACCGACCTGTCGACGGTCTTGTGGATCTGCGTGAAAAGCCAAGATCGGTCGTCAGGCTTCACATGCTGGAAATACTTGTCCCCCAAAGTCCGCATGCTTCGGTCCACAGAGAAAAGCACATGCTCCGTCGGGCGTTCCTTGTCGACGAACACCAGACTCTCGTACATGACGTCTTCGTATTTGTCGCAGATGGAAATTCCCGTCTTCTCTTCGTAGAGGAGCGACGCTGCGTGCAGATTGGCCAGCGATTCGATCGCCAATTCGGCGTGTTGCATATCCAAATTGCGAAGTTTCGACGTCTCGTAGCCGAGGTCGGCCAAATCTTCGAGGACGATCGTGTCGTTGAGTTTCGACAGATAGCAGTCGGCCGTGATTTTCTTGTCGACGAACTTCTGCAAGTCTTTGACGAGCCTCGTGTAGAAGACGTGCTCTTTGTAGAACTGGCCAAGACGCTTCCAGTACCTCTCGTACACGATCGGGTTCAGCGAGGCTGTTTTGACGAAGAATTTGAAACTGTCGACGGTGCCGTCCAAAATCGCCTGTACCGTCAGACTGGCGTGATTGGCGTTGAAACCGAGCAGCTGGCCGAACATTTTCAACTCGAAATCTTCCAGTTGGAAATTTTCGTCGCCCAATTTGGCTGCCAGGATGTCGATGCAATCTTTTTTGCTAATCTGCGACATTGCGACTTGCGGTAGTTGGTGAACGACTACGAAAATTTCTGAGCTACCCTTCGTTTTTAAAGCGTTTCGAATCTCGTGACGTCAAAATGAACGACTTCTGAGCAATATATTTCAACGATGAGCATTATCTAAGTCTTTTTTTCAACTGCTCGGTTTTTAACCTTGAAGGTTTGGCGGCTAAAAGAATATTCTTTGTCGGCTCGACTGTCGCTTGTAAGGAAAAAGATAAACTCGAGGGCGAAGCCCCGAGGTAACCTAAATTTAAATGTGCAAAACAACATAACTTATCTGAATTGGAGCAAAACAGTATAAACTGTCTGAATTGAAGCAAAACAACACAGCTTAAGTGCTATGTCAAAAGTATAATATGCTGAGTTGCTTTGCTCCAGTTCAGATAGGTTATGTTGTTTTGCTCCAATTCAGATAGGTTATGTTGTTTTTCACAATTTCAGAATTTTTTCAATACCTCGTAATAGTGTTGGCTGGGCCAAGAATTGGGCCAAATTGAGCTTATAATATAAAAAACTTGGTATTTAAACAATCAACAGAAAAAGTACCTATCTATACCAATGTAGGCAATCATTTTTCTACCGACCATTTCGTTTTCCATCTAAATATTTTGGCTCATTCACCCAACGTCGACATACCGGGGTCGAATTTCGAAATAGGTTGATAGGCTGATCATTAGCTCGGTATCATCCGTTTACACAATAATGACAGTAGTTCGAAGTGGACTGTAAACAACTTCAAATACCTGCCGAGCCGTTGGAACTGACGAGTAAACCTTTCTTTGGTAATCCAATAATAAACCTGTTGATAGACGAGTCGAGGGTTCGGCAAATGTTTGCACGCCCCTTTTCAACGATGGACTCGATTGAGGCCATCCTATTCGGCTGTTGGGGGGATTCTCATATTATTCCAGTTGGAAAAAGTGTTCGAACGGCCAAACTTTCCTTGGCAATTTGCTAAGATAAATTAACATTATTGTGGTATTTAGGTACCTATGCATGATTTTCCAAAAATAATGTACCTACCTACCTCAGTGTTGTACCGACTCCATTATTTTTGGAGAAGAAAGGCCTGAAATTTGAAGGTAGCCTTTGCGCAACCTAATTTTAGGTTCGTCAGAAAAAAATTTCGAATTTCAAATTCAAAAATTTTTTCTAACCGGGAAATTTTCAAAAAGTATGTATTTAAACGGGGTTTTCTTTGAGGAGGGATTTAATGGATTGTTTACTATAATTTTGTTAATTTCGGTTTGTTTTCTCATTCGGTTTGAATGATACAATTTTTTTATTACATAGGCACACACTCATGCCTAGTAACAATATTTTGCTGGGGATAATGACGCGTTTTGCATTTTGGTAATTTTCAACATTTTGGAAAAAATTGTAGTCCGCCGTTTGCCAAAAAGAATGCCCTCGATTCATATCAGATTCAAGCCCCTCTTCTCATTGGGTTTTGGAGCGTCAAAATATTTATCGGTGAGTTGTAGATCATTTTATTGCTTTACCGATATTTATAGGTTAGCTGTGAAAATACACTTCTTTGTGTCAGGGTTGAACACCTATGTTTAACTATCTTGGTGAAGAGAGAAGAGAAAGTACGGAGAGTCGAGTTGAGAGTCTAGTGGAGAGTCGAGTTAAGAGCCGAGTTGAGAGTCGAGTTGGGGGTCGAGTTAAGAGTCGAGTTGAGAGTCGAGCTGAGAGTCGAGTTAAGAGTCGAGTTGAGAGTCGGGCTGGGAGTCGAGTTGGGGGTCGAGTTAAGAGTCGAGTTGAGAGTCGAGTTAAGAGTCGAGTTGAGAGTCGAGTTGGGGTTCGAGTTAAGAGTCAAGTTAAGAGTCGAGTTGAGAGTCGAGTTAAGAGTCGAGTTAAGAGTCGAGTTGAGAGTCGAGTTAAGAGTCGAGTTGAGAGTCGGGCTGGGAGTCGAGTTGGGGGTCGAGTTAAGAGTCTAGTGGGAAGTCGAGTTAAGAGTCTAGTGGAGAGTCGAGTTAAGAGTCGAGTTGAGAGTCGAGTTGGGGGTCGAGTTAAGAGTCAAGTTAAGAGTCGAGTTGAGAGTCGAGTTAAGAGTTGAGTTGAGAGTCGAGTTAAGAGTCGAGCTGAGAGTCAAGTTAAGAGTCTAGTGAAGAGTCGAGCTGAGAGTCGAGTTGTGAGTCTGGAAATTATAAGGTAAAACTAATTCTATTTCAACTAAGTACCTCGTAAAAAAGGTAAAATAATTTCTCTGATCAGATTGTGCATCGTAAAAATTCGTGCAGCGTTTGGCCGTCCGCATTGTACGAAAAGATGAACGTAACCGGCGAGAAAATATCGCCCCAAGCTGAAACGTTGAGAAAGATACCAACGGATTACAAGTCGGAAAAAGGTATTTTTGGGAAAAAAGTTTTTGAAAAAAATGCCTATGCCTACTTTGATTTTACCACTTTCTGGAGAGAGTACTTATATTTTTGATAATTTTCTAGGCCTTTTAATAATTTTTGGCGGTCCATCGTTGCCCAGAGAACCGGCCCAGAAATTGTTCACAGCTAGCAAATTAATGGTCAACCCGGCCGACCATCCGTCCTACTACGAACTGAACACATCATCGTTTGATGAAGCTGATGGTCAATAATTAAAAAATATTAATTATCTTTAAAATTATTGTGGCGTTCCAACATTTTTCATCGTAGGGTGAAGACACCAGTGTTTGACACCTTAAGGAAAAATTTGACTTTGGGTTTGCATTAAAGGGGGTTTCTCCTCACCTAAAAAGTTTTCTTCTATCTCATTGGATGCACCAGATTATCAAGAATCATTTACAATTCAGATATTCCTCAAAAACTCAAGGTTTAGGCTACAAAAACCAGTTTTACGAAAACAAGATTTTGCGCCAGTGTATGACAGCTCAATTTTGAAAATCTCCAATGATTGACAGGAGTTTGAACCAGTGTTTGACACATAGTATTAGGCGTGTACTTTCTCGAATTTTGTGTATTCATGAAAATGGATAGGTTTACAGCCTCAAAATAGAGTATAATATCATATTATGAGTGACCAGTCGTTTAATGACGCTTCAAAATTATCGATATAATGACAAGAATAATGTTCAAACCACGAAAATAATCGCGAACTACTAAATGGTTCCCAGAAAAACTATCAAATTCCACTAAAATTTGTAGACCATTTCAAGTTCCGTGGTTATTCGAGGGTCGCAGAAATGCTGGCAGTCCGATGGCACCCTCGACTAACCATGGAACTTGGAATGTTGTATTATAATATAATATTGTCATCAAGTTTAAATGAATGGGAACTGTTCACACACTGTCAACACACAATACTTCCATTTTTATGCGCAAATTTTTGATTCTAATTGTACTTTGACTACTTTTGAGGCTGTTTGGATAAAAAATGTCAAGAAACTCACTATGCAAATTTTAAAACTCGCTTAACATCAAAATACGTCAAGTTATTTGGTTATATAAAACATCCACGTATTTTGCAAGGTAAAACAAAGATTTTAAGACCAAGAACGCTCAAATTGGTTCATTTTTGTGGCCAGGAAAAAATAAAATAGAAAACACTAGAAGTGCTGTCAAACACTGGTGAATTGCTCGATAATGGGATGAGTAATTGACAATAAAGATTTCATCCCTTAAACATGATTTTTTGAGGAAAATAATGTCAAAAATGAACTCAGCAGGTAAAAATGATGGTAGGAAGAAGCTTTGGCAGTAGAAAAAATGGTATGAATAAGCAGAAAGACGAAAAATTTGGAGCCCGCTAGCTTAGCACTTTCTTCTAGATCAGGACACTCCCAACACGTAGAGTTAGAGGCGCTGCCGAAAATCTCCCTCCCTACGCTTTTCAGATGATTCCAGAAATGCCCTACTTCACGATATCATCAATAGATAGTTCTCCGTGCTGTTGCGCACCAGAACCCCCGCAAGAAGCGCTTGAGGGCCTTATTTTTGCATTTCAAAGTTGAAAAGTCAATTACTGGGTCCAAGTCAATAACTGGTGCCTTCACCCTATGGTTCACAAGGAATTTGATAATTTCATCTTATTTCAAAGTAATCTTAACAAATGTATGGGAGAAAAATTATACGATTTTAGATAAGTATTAGGTGTGTCTACCTGATATAAAATCATTATTCTTGTTAAGGTTTAAAAATTTTCTCCGTCAATATTTTTAACAAAACATCCATTGGCTACATTTTGTATAGGTACCTATTTGAATTCATTGGCAAGACACCGTTAGTTACCCATTTTGTCAACAAAAAATTATAAATTGAAAAGTTTGAAATTACCATCCGAATGATTTCGAAATACTTGGGCGCGAGGAAAGGAGAATTATTACGGAAATGGATACCATCAGCAGCCACTCATGGTATAGCCGGAATCATTTTCTTCTGCTACATGACTGAATGGAAAGCAGCTCTGCAGTATGTTCCGTTCTACAATCAAAAATACTTCGAGGATGTTAAAGAAACGAAGGATCCCGAAGAGGAGTGATTCCTCATTATGACCAACATTTCGGCGTATGAAAAAAAGAGCAGTTTTGTTGACTTTTGTATTTTTTCAACGGTTGGTATGGGTTTTCTAGATTTATCATTCTCAACACGAGAGGAAAATTGAGTGTGTCCAACCTTATTGCGTCATTCCTGGTTTGTGGTATCGCAAATTGACGAATGTGGCAACACTGGAGGCATTCATTCAGAAATTTCCAGAGTTACCATACTTTCAAGGTCATTTTGGAGATGGAAATAATGAGTAGGCCAAGCCCTGGGTCATATCTGATCCCCATGCACCACAATTTATGGTAACGCAACCCAACTGCATTCATGAATGTGGCAACACTGGAGGAGCTGACATTTTTTCCTGAAACCTCCAGTTTTACTATATTTTTAAGAAAATCTGAGATTAAAATAATGAGTGGGTCAAGCCCTGCCTTGGGTCATCTCTGATCCCCGTGTTACCCCTTTTTCTAGAGGATTTTTGGAGATGAAAATAATGAGTACGTCAAACCTTGCCATATAAATATAATAAATATGGCAACACTGGAGGAGCTGGCATTTTTTCCTAAAATCTCCAGTGTTACCATATTTTCAAGGTCATTTTGGAGATGAAAATAATGAGTGGGTCAAACCTTGCCATGGGTCATCTCTGATCCCTGTGTGGCTCAATTTATGGTACCGCAACTCGACTGTATTCATAAATGTGGCAACACTGGAGGAGCTGGCATTTTTTCTTAAAATCTCCAGTGCTACCACTTTTACAAGACAATTTTGGAGAGGAAAATAATGAGTGGGTCAAGCCTCGCTTTGGGTCATCCCTGGTCCCTGTGCGGCACGATTTATGGCATCGCAACTCGACTGTATTCTTTCTCGAACGAAATGATAAATGGGTAGGCATTAAAGGGATAACGTGGAACCGGAAAAATCTTCCCGATGAGACATGTAAGGAGAGAATGAAGAATAGCTTAGCCGTCTGTTGTAATGGTTGGCAGCATTGTGCTACCCTGCTCGTAGCGTGCAACATTTTCTTCTTGGCTTGAAATTATTTATAAAACGAGGTACATATAATACGAGTTTGATCTATATTCGAGCTATATAAATTTCTCAATAAAAAGTGATAATATGAACTCCACGGAACAGTAGACAATGTCAGCTCTCTGAAAACTTTCCCCATTCATCACCGACCGGTTTTATCGAGTTATTCGCAAATCCTCGTCCTCCCCCGAAGTTTCTTCGAACTTTGGCCAACACCTTGAACAACAGCGATCTGTTTGACTTTATACGAGCGCGCAAGAAATAGCGCGATAAATCATTTAGGTTCGGAATAGGATAAATATCTTTCATCATTATGAAAATGGTAATTATCCGGTCCAATTTCCAAGCAACTTGTTGAAATTCAGTTTGAAATTTTTTTCCATCCAATTCAGTCAAATATTGTAGCATCTTACGATGGGCAATACAAAACTTTCACGCTTCACAACTCTCATTACTCCAACTACTAATATTATTCCTAAATCATAATAATATACTAACCAGTGGTGGGAAGACAGCACACAAAACTTCCATAATTTGACATGTAAATTTTTGGCATAATTTGATCACTTGACTACTTTTGAGGTCAAAAAATTCACTATGAAAATTTAAAAACACGCTTAAAATCAAAATACGTCGAGTTATCGGAATTCAAAAAATATCCAAGTATTTTCCAAGGTCAGGTTTTTGATTTTAGGGCGATTTCAATACTTCCATTTTCTCTGTAAATATGGAAGTAAAAATGTTTGCCACAGTTCAATGTTTTCTTAACATCAAAGCGGGAAATTCGCGTGATTTCTTTTTTCCCTGAAGAATTAACTAATGTCAAGAATTAACGGCATTCCTGCTCGCTAACCTTTGATCCTCCAACGGTTTCTTGTAATCTTGCAATTTTCATTTTCACGGGAATATTACTCAGTTCGGACAAGTTTGAGCCTTTGAGGGATGAAATATTTTTCGGTTCGTTGTTTTCATTCGAACGAAGTTGAGGAAAGAATATCAAACGATGGAAAATGAAATGGGATATTTCGTAGAACGCAAGAAGTTTTGAAAAAATGTTTGTACTTCATTACGCGGATTATAATTATAAACCGAATTAGTTTGGTACACAATGGTGTATCTAGTGCTGGAGTGTCTAGAGATGATTGTGAAAAGCAAATACCGTGGGCCCATAACCTGTTAAAGCTATTTACCCTATGATCAATCGTTCGCCTAGAGTTTGATGGAATATCCAAGCTCAGTAGCTTAATCAGATATTCGCTTTACGAATAGCCGACGAGCTTCGTAATATTTAGTTCAGCTCAAATCGCATTAGACCCTTTGATGTGCCTACCTGAAGTGAGAAAGTGAAACAGCATCATTGAAGACCTCGGTTCAAACCGCTGAGGAGGTTTTACGAAAGGTTGAGTCATTACGCGGGCGTTTTAGCGGAAATCCACTTGCCGCTGCGTAATTTAATCGCTTTTGTAACAAAAGGCTACGCCGAACGAAAAGAAGGAGACGGGGAAAACTCAATTATACCCGGCACAGGAGCAAAGGCTAATTTACCGCGTGCTACGCATTAAAATAACGCGGATTCGCCTGAAAAAAATTCGTTTCTTTTCCACTCGAATTAAATTCACTTTCAAGATTAGGCCGCTCGCTAAATTGAATTAAAGAGGTAAAGAAACAAACTCGAGTAGCGATGCGTGTTGTTTAAAGAAGCGACTGTTCAACATCGGTTGCCGATTTAGGTGGCAGGGAACGACGTCACAGAATATCGGAGGCACTGGGAGATCGAACTTGATTGGTGGTCACTTTTTATTGGTTTATCGTGAATTTAGCTCAATTTTTATCTATTTTTTTTTAACAGATTCAGAGAGGAAGGACTTGAATTAGGGCCGGTTTTACCAACTAACGATAATTGCTGTTAAAGTTGAGCATTTAGGGCTCAAAAGTGGATTGGAAAAATTTTGGATTTCACCAAGCAAATGGAATTCAAATGCATGAAATAATGATCGAACAAAAAGGCGGAATTGATAAAAATGTGATGCATCTAGGCATCTTGATTGAGGTTCTTCTTCTTCTATTTTTCTTGTCTGATCTGGACGATATGGTGGACAGTGTTTGATTGAGGTTTGTCCAAAGGACCATAAATTCAAAGAAGGAGAAGAAGAAATTGATTACGGGTACTGCCTTATCTTATCATTATCAGCCACATTCTTCATTCTTGTTTAATTCCTGGCTGGTCGTTTTTTCTTTACCAAATTATTTATCGGTTTGTGGATGAACGATCGTATTGTCGTTTCCTTTTATTCGAGAATCCTTTTGTTGGTAAAACTTCATACTTGTACATACTGTAAGTAATTATTATTATGCTAACGTAAAAAGTGGCAAACGAATCAATCAAAAATTGATGCCATTCGTACGTTATCTCCTATCGGTAGAGTTCAAGCCCATGATCGCCCAAAAGTTGATCGCCGAATGAGCGGCGTTGATCGTTGATGAAAAAATCCAAATTTTGATTTGATCTAAGGATAACTCTTGGATTGCTAATTGAGCGAGGATCAAAATGTTGGTGAAACCTGTCCTTAGTTGCATAGGGAGTTTTGTGTAGCGAAAAAACTGTTTTGAACGCGAATCAAGTCACGGCACTGGATTTCCTATCTTATCTTTGCTGGCCCCGGTCTTGGCTAAGGTTAGTTGAGGTTCCAGTGCCTTCTATAGAGCCGTGACGTCATCGCTCGCGCCGCCTATCGTAGTCACAGCCACCAGCAATTGTAGTACAGTCGAAACGACAGATTCATTCCGTCCCTATCCCATCCACCACGGGGAAAGTTCGTGGTTAATTGTTACTGCCATTTCTTTCGGCGCGTAAACAAAGAGCGAAGATTCGCTTGTTGAGATAAGCGTCGAAAAGTTGAGCAGTTTTCTTTATAGGGCTTCCTCTATTCTAGTGAGGGGAAGAAAAGTAGGGAAATTCCCTTTTCTTTTCCCATCCGAGACCGCGAGACGGTCAAATCATCTTAGGCCCATTTCCTCTCGGCAGAACAAACTTTCGAGAGTACCTCTTACCATCGCTATTTCAAGCTACCGAACCAAGTTTTCACCCTCGGTTGCTTCCTGTAAAGTTTCGACGGTAGTTTATTCTCCACTTGGTGCAAGAGCAATTAGGCGACTCGCGAATTATGGCGATAATCCCTCGCGCGCAGGGCGAACTTGGACAAGTGTATGGAACAGCTATTTCTTCGGGAGGCTATATACGAAAAACACTTAACCGCTGCGAAGAATCGAGAAATTTGATAATCGGCGATGGGTTAAAGGGCAGGTGGAATTTCGACTATATCCTCTCAGAGTTTAATATGAATCCTGATAGGCACTCAAATATTGAACATTACCATGCAAATATGGGTGTGAGTTAATAGAATATGTGTAACGTACTTCGGAAGGGGGGGGGGGGGGTTTGAGCTGGTCAAATAATTTCCAAAACCGGAATCTAAGCAGTTTATAAAAGAATCGTTATTGGCTTCGAGCCGCGAATATATTTTCACAATGTCGGCCCGAATCATTCAATTCTTCCGCCAACTTCACCATTTCAACAGTAAATAAACAAATATCGAATATTTCTTTCACATATCGTTTCCAATTCACTATCTTCGTTCCAGTTCAATCTTCCCTTTCACGGAGCACAAACTTTGCCAATATCGCAGCCGTTTCGGTCGTCTGTCTGGCAATAAACGAATTTCTGGATTTCCCTCTTACCCCGCACACATCCGGCAATATTGGAAATGATAACCGATTCAGTTACTTTGAAATTATTCGTGGAACAGAGAACAATGCGTTACGAAGCGGAAACTATGCCGCAGTTTGCACATGACAGTTCTCGTAATTATTGTTCGTTCGCCATATGAAATTGTATGATATCGAATAATATTCAGTTGGAAGGGATGGGGAAGTGCGCAGTTCAGTACGTATTTTGTCAATTTAAGCAAAAAATTAAATCTCTAATTAACTCAAAAAGAGGCTGACTACCTAACTGTGGGAATATCAATTTCACATTATCGTCATTTCTTGAAATCGGCCAAGCTGGCAGCCACGTTCTCGGTACGACCGTCTGCTCTACTGTAAACTGGGGCTGGCTGGAGAAAGTCACTACGTTACCATTGTCTGCTCTACCTGGGGCTGGCTAGGGAGAGCCTCAAGGTTAACACTGCCTTCTCTACTGACGCCTGGGACTGGCTAGGGAAAGCCACTAGTTTACCATCGTCTTCTCTACTGACGCCTGGGGCTGGCTAGGAAGTAGGGATGGGCGTTTCAGTTCCTTTCAAGAAACGAAATGTAACAGTTTCGTCTTACCCTGAAACCGTTTCGGCGAAACCGTTTCAAGACAACTGTTTCTGCCTCAATGTGATCCATGAATGAAACGTACGTTTCAAAAGAACTGAAGCTGAAATGTTTCTTGACGCGATTTTTCCTTTTTCGCATTTTTGGCAATTTGAGGGAGTTCTACTGAACCGATTTTGAATTTTTCGAGCTTTTTGGATTCCTTGAAGGTTTCTACACCGTTTCCACTCCCTGTAAGTCAAAATTGGTTGGATTTCAGTGTTTGAAATCTAGTTTTAAAGGCTAATTTTGACATTGAAAAAAATATTTTTTTGACCCTTTAAAAAAAATTTTAAAATTCCAAAAAAAATAGTTTTGAGTTGGTTTTGGGTAGGTAGGTACCTACATGACACAGAAACTTTACAATTTTCTGTTTTTCTGAAAAAACTGAGAAACCAACATGACATTTGGCGTTTTTTCAAAATTTTGGTCGAAAGAGTAAATTTTGGGGGAGTGATAAGGCCAAAATCAGGATAGATGTATAATATGGAGTTAGGTCCTATTTTTTGTGAAATAGCTTATTTTTAATTCCTCCTCAACTTTTGGGGGTTTTTTCGGGGATTTGTTTTTCTCATTTGGGAGGATTTGGGGGTTTTTGACGCCTGCACCTTGGCAACACTGTACATCAGCAACGGAATGAAACGGAGAAACTGGAACGGGGAAGTGAATCGTTCGTTTCTGGTCTTACGTTTTTTTTTGAAACGGCTATTTCTGGCTACTTGTAACCGTTTCATCGTTTTTCCTGATGAAACCGTTTCTTCGAAACGGTTTCACGTTTTTTTCCCATCCCTACTAGGAAGAGCCTCTAGGTTAACATCCTCTTCTCTACTGACACCTGGGGCTGGCTAGAGAAAGCCACTAGGTTACCAATGTCTGCTCTACCTGGGGCTGGCTAGGGAGAGCCTCAAGGTTAACACTGTTTTCTCTACTGACGCCTGGGGCTGGCTAGGGAAAGCCACTAGTTAACCATCGTCTTCTCTACTGCTGGCTAGGGAGAGCCTCAAGGTTAACATCATCTTCTCTACTGACGTCTGGGGCTGGCTAGGGAAAGCCACTAGGTTAACATCGCCTTCTCTACTGACAACTGGGGCTGGCTAGAGAAAGCCTCCAGGTTAACACCGCCTTCTCTACCGACGCCTGGGTCGGGCTAGGGAAAGCCTCTAGGTTACTATTAAATTCGGACTGTAGCTTGTAAAGATTATTTCAGCACATGATTGAAACCTCCGGAAAAAATCCCGGGATTGGGGCGGCGATCGAAACCCACAATGTCTCGATGTTCATAATTTCAAAATTTTAGAAAAAAGTAACAATTTGACTTTCGAAATTTCGATTTTGCCGATTATTCACCCCCCAAACCTGGCTGAACAGAGCCAAGTGTAAAACTGCTCGAGTCGCTTGGAACGTTTTTGTTCGAAAGAATCACGTACTTGAAGCCCTCAGGGGTCGTTCGAACCCTTCATCAGTTCAGTCGCTCGTGAACGTGTCCCGGGACGTGACGTGTGACGTGTCCCGCCGACGTGTGAATGCTCGACGAAGAAGAATGTCTATGTGGAGGCCTGAGATTGGAGGGAATCATTCCGGATCATTTAACGGCGGGAAGCTCTTCGCATTAACCCAACGGTGGAAAGCAATGCGGCAGATTCCAATAAACTGGAGTGTTTCGAAAAATTTCGCCCGATTTTCAATAGGTATCTTTTTTGTGATTTAATCGTAGATAAATGCTCTAAGATAAATGTTAGTAGGCATTTTTTCGAATTTCCTACTCGTTCAGACGTTACAGAACAATATGCGGAAAAATGAAGATTTGAAAAACCCATAATTTCAAGTTCAACTGTATTTTAAAGAGGTTTGGCGTCATTTTTATTGAAATGTCTTCGGGGAAACATCGACGCAGAAACATCCCACGATTACTATGCTTTTTCCAGAATTCTAATATCTCATTCCAATAAGAAGATACAGAGGTAAATAGAAAACCCGGACTGGTATTGGTGTTTGCTATTCAACATTTTTAAATGGTTATGTTTATTATTAATTGTCGACCGAAGTACCTACTAAATGAGTTGAAAATTAAGTCGAAAATCTGGCACAAATACCTCCAGATTCCCTGGAAATCTGATTTTCTAATTCGATTCCCGGCGGGGACGGAATTTTCTTGCAACATTTGCAACTCCATTTTCAACTCATTTACAGTTAAATTTACTCAGTGTACATTGAGGATTACACCCCCGAAGAACCAGCATCATGAACTACCTGCTAATTTATGTATTTCTACGCCAATTAATGGGTCTTTTATGCGAAACCTGATTTCCAAGGTATCTTTGCCGATTTTTCGTAAAATATTTACTTGCACTCTGGAAAAATACGCTTTCGAAATAGAAAAAAAACTCTCCTGAAAATCCTCACATCTCGATGCTTGTCACGAATTGGGAGAAAAATATTCCCTTCGTAAGTCTAGTGTTTCTTTCGTACGATATTCTGACGATTCCGACCCGCGACCTCGGTTCATGTTGACATTGGAAAAACACTGACTGCGGCCGAAGATAAACAAAACAAACAACCCACTAAAATATACAACGGTCTGGAAAAAAGTTCGAGAGAGAGGCGATTTTTTTTATCGGGCCGAGACGCACAAATCACGTTAAAAAGAAAGTCGCGATTCGGCCGAATTTGACCGAACGTTGACATTTCGAGGCGACAGGGAAAGCGATTTGATAGCAGTCAAGTTCGAAGTGCGAAGGTGGAAAAGTTAGAGTACTTTTTGAGATCCGAGCTTAGAGTAAGTTCGTGCTATTGGCACACGTTAACTGGCAAATCGATGGTAAAAGTGTAAATCCTTGGAAGTCCAAATTCAGAAGTTTGTCAGGGTACCTAAAAAACGTGCTAGTTTTTGCAACACCTCTGGAAGGTTATTGCACATGGCCACAGAGAAGAAATGAGACGAATACAGGAATCCGGCTACGCTTGATGGATCTACGGCTCAAATACGACCGATAGAGCTCAAATCCTTATTTTATCAAAAACTGAGACTTACGAGGTTTTGCACTTTTACTACATATAGCATATAGCAAAATGGTTCTGACCGGAGAAGAAGTCGAAGAAATATCAAAATTCTTCACCGATAATGCCGCAACCGGAATATCGATTTCTCCAGTTACCGACGCATCCGGATTTCAAGGGTGCTACTACAGTTTGCACGTAGGTCGAACCGATTCGAAATTGTTTATAAAATCGGTCCCGGGCGGCGACGACGTGGTTGACGATTTCTACCGGCGGACCGGAATATTCGTCAAAGAGGTGGCCGTTTATCGAAATTTGTTACCCAAAATGGCCGATTTCGGAAAGCTCTGGCCGGATTGTTGTTTGGCCAGAGAAGGCCGCTATTTGGTCCTGGAAGACATGGCCGTGTCAGGATGGCGAACTGCCTCGACCATGGACGAGATCCACGTCGCCGTAGCTTTGAGAGGATTCGCCAAATTTCACGCTTCTTCTTTGTCGGTTTTGGACGAGGCGGAAAATTCGGTTATTTTCTCATCAATTGCCGTGGAAACTATGCTATCCACGGACCCCGAGTCGCCGGGAAGACAAATGTGGAACGCTTTTTGTAAATTCGCCCAGGAAACGTACTCCGCTCATTTTCCGGAAAGTGACGTCGACGTGTTTGGCGTTTTTCAAAATGCCATCGACGTCGTCAACAGAGAGTCGGGATTTCGAACGTGTTTGAACCACGGTGACCCGTGGATGAACAATCTTTTATTCAAGTATAGTAACAATATACCTACAATGGCGTCGTTTGTGGATTTTCAGTCAGCCAGACTGGCGCCGCCGGCATTGGACGTTTCTATATTTTTAAACATTTTCCAACCCGATCGAGTTGAGTTTTTAGCTACTTCAATATACTACGATGAACTATCGAAAAATCTGCTCGATCGAGAAATCGAAGTTCTGAGCCGCCAAGAATTTATCGAATCGATAAAATATTTCGAAAAAACGGCCAAATGCGTAGCCTCATTGTACATTTTCCTTACCAAACTTCCATTTGAGTACATGTCGAAAATTCTTGTTGACCAGAAAACATTCATTAAATTCGCGCTCGGTCAGAATTATTCGGTTGCGTGGGAAGCGTTGAAAAGCGATGCCGAGTATCGTAACGTATTTTTAAAATACTTACGGAGCGCGATAAATTGAAGATAATTAATTTCGTTTGCCTCGATATATCGAAATAAATTTTCTTCATTTGATGCAACAGTGCGTACGAAACATTTTAACGATAATGTTTGCAATGATGTATCGGTACAACATTTCAATGCTATTGTTCCGATTTATCGATTATGTACAACGTATTGATAACTTCCTATTTTTTCATACAATCAACATTGTATCGATTTAATCAATTTGATGATGATTTGATACTTCGATAGAATTAATCGATATCAAATGTTCTAATTCAACTATCGGACTTGAATTGTTCAATATATCGATTTGGTATATCGATATTAATGTTTCAGATGATCGATTTTTAACAAATCTACCTATACCAATTCTTGTTTTTAATGTATCAATAGAATTAGGCAACATTATTCTGGCTTTGAATCGCCAATTGAATTTATTGGTGTATTCGTGTTCCAATGCAGGTATCGATATTACTGACTGAAATTATCGATTCAATAAATCGATACTTTCGGTGCAATGTACGTGCAAGATCCATCGATAGTTTATGACGTGATTAATCAATTGCACTTATCGATATGATTGTTTTGATATAACTATACAATGTATCACTACTTTTTTTCATCTTTTGATATTTTTGTTTTTATTTATAGTGAGCCTAATTGCATAAAAAATTGTATAAATAGTAGGCAAGTCCTTTAATGGAGGAGTTTCACCGAAAACTTTGATTTGACACATCGGTAGAATTCGTCACTATGCTGTATTCTGATTAATTATTCCCATTTATCGATATTAAATATCAATAACCAAATTTTTGTGACCCAAATGACATTAGGTACTGTTTCAGTTTGTTGGTGCGAAATATTGGCATTTTCTTGTCCTATATCGATATATTCTGGTTCAATATATTGGTAGAATATGCTCAAATGATCGATTCAATAAATCGATACTTTTTGCTCGATGTACTGGCAAAATTCTTGTTTTGGATTCTGTTTAACAGCTTCACGATTTTGTTTAATGTTAGACTCCGATATGCGGTCAGTGTAGGAGTAATTTATTGCCGATTGACGTAGTAAGAAGGAAATTTTCGATTCTCCATTTTAGAAATTCGTGTTCTCATTTTCCTCGCCTTTGATTCGTCCCGTTCCTTTTCCGAATGCTCACTAATGAACCTTTCAATTGACGGCTTTTACACTTAGATTGATCTTCAAAGGGACCGTCGGTGAAGAGGCAAATTCTAATTATAAGAAAGTCCCTTTTCCCCAACTGTTTGATAAGTTTTCTAATCAATTTCCCTTGAAGGATATTCAATGGCGTGAGATTAATTTCAACCCGAAGCGAAATTACGGGATAAAACGTCGGACAATCTTTATATTAATACAGATGTCCGGTAATTTATCTTTGCGATGATAGTCCATAAATAAAACCGACGCTCCCACAAGGGTAAAAGGCGCTGTCATCGTTTTCGATTAATTATCGATCTTAACGGGGAATTCGATGAAACAAAATAGAGTTGCAAACGTTGTTTTTTAAAACCGAGAATGACTAGAGAATTACCTACTTGTTGTGTTACCTGTAGTAAAATTGTTGTTGTAGTTTGCGAACCACCATTTATACACTACTACTACGGTACCGCTCCACCATTTCTACACTACTACTACGGTACCGCTCCACCATTTATACACTACTACTACGTTACTGCTCCACCATTTCTACACTACTACTATGTTACTGCTCCACCATTTCTACACTACTACTACGGTACCGCTCCTCCATTTATACACTACTACTCCGTAACTATTCCACCATTTCTACACTACTACTCTGTTACTATTTCACCATTTTGTACACTTCTACTATGGTACCGCTCCTCCATTTCTGCACTACTACTACGGTACAGCTCCACCATTTCTACACTACTACTACGTTACTGCTCCACCATTTCTACACTACTACTACGTTACTGCTCCACCATTTCTACACTACTACTATGTTACTGCTCCACCATTTCTACACTACTACTACGTTACTGCTCCACCATTTCTACACTACTACTACGTTACTGCTCCACCATCTCTACACTACTACTACGTTACTGCTCCACCATTTCTACACTACTACTACGTTACTGCTCCACCATCTCTACACTACTACTACGTTACTGCTCCACCATTTCTACACTACTACTACGTTACTGCTCCACCATTTCTACACTACTACTACGTTACTGCTCCACCATTTCTACACTACTACTACGTTACTGCTCCACCATTTCTACACTACTACTACGTTACTGCTCCACCATTTCTACACTACTACTCTGTTACTATTTCACCATTTTGTACACTTCTACTATGGTACCGCTCCTCCATTTCTGCACTACTACTACGGTACAGCTCCACCATTTCTACACTACTACTACGTTACTGCTTCACCATTTCTACACTACTACTATGTTACTGCTCCACCATTTCTACACTACTACTATGATACCGCTCCACCATTTCTACACTACTTTCACCTAGCTACTCACTTGAAAAAGCACGAAATCAATCCCATTTGCGAATGAGGTTTTAATATTAACGTTTCATTATTTTAACGGCATTACACCATTAAAGGGACGTAAATTCGATTCGAGAATCGACAATCGTGGAATGTCCAGAATGGGTCGACCATTGTTATAGCCGGGGAACGTTGTCATATATTACGGTGAGCCATGTGCTACACGGGGGCCTGACTGGAATCCTCTGCCATTCAGCTTGGCTGAATTCGAGGTTTCTAAAGTGAACAATGACTACCCACTGTCCGATGATATATCACCCTGTTGGAAAATGATCCCTCGTCGTTTAAATTTCACCCTAACCCTCGTGAAAGTCAATTGTTGGGAATACGGTGAGAAAAATAATACATTTAAGTAAAACGTTTGCCTAACAAGAAAGGTTGGCATTTCCAAGCCAAATAATTTGACTTTCCGAGGCAATTTGGCTTGAAAAGTTCTTAATTATTGAGAACTTTTAAAACCAAATTTTGTTTGGAAAGTTTTCAATTCGGTTTGGAAAATTCTCGAATTGATTTGGAAATGCTATAGCAGTGACATAGTGTTGTTTTTGGCGTATCGGCGATGGTACGCTACTATAGACATTGGCATAATTATTATGTTCTATGCATGCGTTCAATACCGGTCTAATTATTGCTCTATATTTCTCGTCCGATATTTATTAAACATTGGCCAGGATAAAGGGCTTTAATTATGCAAGGTTTTCCCGCACAAAGCTCGGCCGGATGGTTTCAGATCGCACGTATGCCGCACATCAAAGCGTTTCGAGTATTGAAAAAGTCCCCCATACCCGAACGATCAATCGACACGATGGAAACGGCATAGCCATCATCCGAGCGACGTCCTGGGAATATAATTGCCTTCTGCGGAGAATAAAACCGAAAAATTCAACCCGTAGCGGCGGTTGGGGTTGATTTTATTGCCAACCGCGCGGCTTTCAGAATACGAAGTTTCCAACAATCGATCCAAAGCCTATCAGTCAGGGCCGACAGGTCGTACGACGTAAAAATTCTTCCCCCTATACGGGAGACTGCTTAGAATTCAGCATGCAGCTAGAATTTGGTTAGTGCCGTGAATCTGCTGAAAAAATCGGTTCAAGCCCTAATCCGGATTGAGAATTTTGAAAATAATTCTATGAAAATTTATAGCTTTAAAAATGGAATAACACGATTGAGAATCACGACTTTCTCATGCTATAGAAGCTAGCAGCCACAAAATCAGTTTAAATTATGGTTAAGGCCTGTAATCCTGCTTTCCCACAATGTGATCATTTCTTTTCAAAAACCTCTCACTGAACTTGGGGAATTTTTATTAGGTAGCGCCGCAGTCCGTAGTTGGCAACACTGGGACTGAATTGCGACCAGCTGTTCTCCTCTGGACTGTGGCGTATTTCCACTGCACAGTTCTTTTGTTTATACGGCTGTAATGAGACGTACCAACATTATTTGCCAACCGCAGCCACAAGTTACGCTGAGGGCTTGATATTTTTTCCAAAAAGTGAATAACTTACTTTGACGAAAGAATGGACTCTCATCCTTCTCTTCCCCCCACGAATTTGACCGTCTAGCGTGGAAATTGTGAGTGAATTTGTATGAGTCGATTTTTCCAATTTTCCAGGAAACGCGACGATGTGGTAGGAACTTTTTTCGCTGAAAAGTAACTTCTTTTAGTTTTCCAAATGCTCTCCCCAATATTTTAAGCTCCCATGTGAAAAAATTCCTCCTTTTCAGCGTATCCAAAAAAATTGAACAAATAAAAAATGTCATACTATTGACATAAGTCCTTTTTCCCGCAAACCCTTCACATTCGATTAGTGGTAGGATCGCATCCCTCCGGAGGTTATTCCAGTTTGGTGTAAATTCATTTACGCGGTTGTTGTCCAACTGGCATCAACATCGGTTTTTTTTCTCACTCCTGCAAAGTTTCCCGGCCAAGTGCATTCCATTCTTGTTGTGCGGGGTCTTCATTTAATTTTCTTGAAAGGTCGGATCTCTACATTCCGGGCCCCCCTCGGACATCTCTTCCTGATAAATGTCCGACAACAGAAAAGGGTCACACTCTAAGGGAATTTCCAACTTTTTTCCTTTTCCTTTCCAGCGATTCTTTCTCCGAGCGAAAGATAAAAGCTCTTTTTTCCGCTTTCCAACTGCGAACCCCATTCAGGGGCCGAACGAGCTCAATAAATCAACTGGCAACAAGTTTTTGTTTCTCGGCCACGAGGAATGTGAGCGATTGCGTCAAAACTATTCCCAAGTGGGAATGAGACGGTTCAAATTATGAATCGAATGGATCCGAAATTTTTTTTCAACACTGGAAAATCAAAATTAGGGGCCATATCGGAATTGGTAATTCATTTTTAATATTCCTACCGCTTAAAACTGTTTGAAAATATTTTGAAATTTTTCAAATCCAATTTTTGGGGGGGAAACAATTATTCGAGAATGAAATAAATGTATAAACTTGAAGAAACTCTTGTCAAACATTCGAACCAGCAATGCGAAATCAGTGGGATAACATTTCCGCAAAAAAGGAAAAATTTTCCTAGCATTTAATGCTTGTTCAACGTTTATCCTTCTTTTTTGCTTTTTACTCTCAAATTCCGCCTTTGTCGGAGATGTTGTTTTCCTGTTCAGGTGGCGACGCCAGCCGAAGTAATGAAGGCCGAGAAAATTACTGGGATGTCCTTTTAGGAGGTTTCTAATTAACTTGGGGTAAAGGGGAATTTGCTCTTTTGTCTCTAAATTAACCCCCCCCCCCGGGTTTACTCGGGTTTCTCAGGATAAGCGATGACTTTCTTCGACAGGGTTTTCCGGGAAAACGAGCCCGGATGAAATTTTCAATAAAACAAGTTTTTTTTTGGAAAAAAGTTCCTGTCAGAAAATCAAAAAGGTTGAAAATTTTTCAATCGAAATAGAGTGTGAGCAGATGACTCAGAATACTTCAACGTCAAAAAATAAATCAAAAGTCGAGTAAAATTTTTTTTTGTGGACAAAAAATTTCTAATAGAATAGATAGTTGAAAATAATTTTTCTGAAAAAAGGTGTCATTATCTGAGTACCTATCTTGATGGTTTTATTAATCCAAATTTTTTCTAGTCCAAGTGCCAAAATTGTTAACTTGATTTGCTTTTAAAATGCTGAAGATCTGGCCTTTACTAATGTTTATTAAAAAAATCGAAATTCTGGGTCAGTCGATCCGAGACTGAAAGTTCGAAGCAACCGAGTCAGGAATCCGCCCCGCCCGACTGAGATAGAGGCAAGTGGACCTCTGAGGTCAGCAGGGTCGGCGCTGAGGCTGCTGATTCAGCTTCTGCGGCTTTCCTGTTTATCTACGGCGGAAATGTGAAACTCAGCTGTTTAGCGGGTCGTTCCCTGAGATGTTGTTCAACTTTTCAACGAATGCTGAGTAAATAGTAAACCATATTCAGGTAACCACGTATTCGGATACGATTTTCAATATTCCAATTGCAATAGGTACTTTTTTTTAAGAGCCTAAAAAATAAAAAATTTTTATTTAATACTTCAAGTATTTAATACTTTAATTTGCTAAGAAAAATTTTTATTTAATACTTTAAGTATTCAATACTTTAATTTGCTTTAAAAAATGGGAGGTAATAAAAAGTGAAATCACAGGTAGGTACCTACACGATTTAATTTATATGGATATTCAGTCGATGGAAATATTTTTCAAAAACTCAACCTCTCGACTCACCTGCTAACGTGTAAAGAGCGCAGGCTATCAACGTTTTATGATCGTTGTTGCAATGTCCGATCAACGCAGCCATTGTGGCCATCAACAGAAGCAGAACAGCCACAGCAGCAAAAGGCATTGATACCCTGGAACAAAAAAATATTTCGAATGATTTTTTTCATGAATCCAAAACGGTCGTTGAACGAAGGATAAGTGGGAATTTTTATTGGCGCCGCAGTCCGGAGCTGGCAACACTGGGGCTGGATTGCGACCAGCTGTTGCTCCCCGGACTGTAGCAGATTTCCCCTGCACACGCGGCGTCGAGTAATTTTATGCAGAGCTTTGGTTTATCGCGCTGTTTATACGGCTGTAATAAAACTTCCGACTATTATTTGCCAACTGCAGCCTCGAGATTCAGTCATTTTGCGACGCGAATATCGGCCGACACTATAAAAATGCGAGGGTTTGTAAATCATAATTTTATGAGTAAGGCAAAAAGTCATTGACGTTTAAGTGTAGGAATTAAATATTTTCTATTTTAATGATTTCCGTTGCGTATGTTTACCTATAGATTGTCGGTTTTGACGGTAAATGCGACGACAAAATCTACAATTTTTTTCGGAATTTGAAATTTACAAATTGTTGAAAACTTTATATCACCGATGAATTTGTTAATATTCGGAATCGGGAGCATTCAAACCCTTCTGAAAAGTAGCATTTACCTGATCGTAAATTATGTGACTTCCCATTTCATCAAAACTTGATTCTAAACTTGGAATTAAGTTAGAACCAAAGCCGCTGTACAATAATGCTTCCTAGTCGAAGGAACTACGGCAAGTATTCAGAGTTGGGTGGGATCGATGATAATATTGGAAACAGTTGGTCTAGGCACGGTAATATTAAATTCGTCAAACTTACTGCTTGCTCAGTCATCTGAGATATTCAGCAAGTTGGGGTAACAGTGCTTTTATGCGGTGTAACGATTATTAAACCAGCGGTGCGTAGATAACGCAATATTTCCATATTTTGACACAATTTGATCATATTTTGACTACTTTTGTGGCTGTTTAGGTCATAAATATCAAAAAACTCACTATGAAAATGTTAAAACTCGCCTAAAATCAAAATAAGTCAAGTTCTACACCCTTTGAAACGTAGACCATGATAATTTCAGTGTTAGTTTAGCAAAATATCTTTCTTGGGCGGTCACAATGGTTTATTATTGATAAACCAAAAAGAATTCAAGAGCACATCACCAACAAATCTCTTGCTCTCAATCTAATCAATAGAATGATGCGAAAACGATGTCAAAATAAAATTTTTTCGCTAAAAGTAGATCCCATTATTTTGCCGCCTAAAATTCAAACTTATCCCGTTGCATTGGTGCCAAATGATTTCCCGCCAAATCAGCTGATCAACACTTGAATGACAGCGATCCTACGATTTTTCTGTCTGACGTAACCCGGAAGATTGAGAGAATGTCGTTCAACCAAACGTCTTACGTTCAGTCTGTCGTATAACCGAATGCTCTTTCGCGTTATCGACAGGATTTCTTCGCATTATCGACCACTCAAGTCTGAAAGCTTCCCCTCGCCCTTGAATCAGACGTTTTTCAGGGGCTAGAGCCATCTGAAGTTCGCTACTTTTGCAATAGATGAGTTTGAAAAAATGCCCCGCAAAAATTATTGTGATAATTTTTTCTCATTATTCGGAAAAAAAACTAGGTACCTACTTATTTCCAAGAGCAAAAACTAAAATTGAAAATTCGGGGTGTGAAAATTGGAATTGATTCGAACAAGTAGGCTAATTTTGGCAATTGGCATCAACACTAGCGCTATCTAGACTTCTGTTTCGACCGATGCCTTTCCATACGCCGCATTTAACCCCTTGAAGGCAGGCTGATCCAGTGCTGCTCTCTATCCATCATTTCGTTCGGATCCTTTGAATGCCTTGGGCCCCGAGCCTTCAGGGGGCCCTAGCAGTTTTCGTATGAAATATTCATCGAGCAAAGCCTATACAAAGTTGGCACCCCTGCTTTGAAAGGCCGCCCTGATGATCTTTCAGTCGACTGTTTCAACGCAGTTCAATTTGGGTGAGTCCTCGGCGATTTCTTCGGGAGCAGATGTCCTGGCATATTCTCGGTGTCAGACGATTTTGGAGGTAGGTAAAATTTGATATTTTTCACCTTCAACATACCATCTACAGCCACTTTTTCACGATTTCTTGCCAATAGCCGAATAATCAGCATAAAAAACTGGTCAAGCTCTTGCAGAAAGTTTCTCCCCCATTTTTCCACGGCTGTTGT
The DNA here is from genome assembly GCA_036186465.1 of Nesidiocoris tenuis. Classification (NCBI taxonomy): domain Eukaryota; kingdom Metazoa; phylum Arthropoda; class Insecta; order Hemiptera; family Miridae; genus Nesidiocoris; species Nesidiocoris tenuis. The sequence continues at coordinate 1,506,989 of AP028918.1, forward strand.
ACCTTGCAGTTCGCCGTGGAGAACAATACGCATAATAGCGAGTTTGAACTATCGTGAACTTCGCAGTCGCTAAATAGAACGTCCATAGTACAAGGGTGCCTTTCAGTTTCGGAGAAAGTTCGAACAAGTTTTGCCGGTAGCGAAGTTTCCGCTACTTCCGATTTCCGTGAAATCGCCCTTTCTCCACGTCCCTCGTTTCCTGCGAAAGTTGGTCCAGTCCTTTTCCGTTTCAATTCGAACTGAGTGCCTTGCAATCGAACCAGGGGAATGCAAATCCGCAATTTTTCATTAAAAGGCAACATTTTAATTTTTTCATGGCAAAATAGAAAAATTGATACTTTAATTTTGGCTAGAAATGGACGGTACGCCAAAGTCTGGAATAAATTTATCATGAAGCGCAGGTATTTCGAATGAGTTAGTTTTTGACAAAAACTTTTTGTACAATTTTGTGCGATTGAAATAGAAAGGAGATTGACACAACCAACATTTTACCAAATTTTAATTTATCTCAAAAATGCCTTTTATCAGACACAAACTTTTCCGTTCTAATCAAATTCAGCCAACTAACTAAAACCAGTAATTCAATTCAGTTCCAGTTCAAAAGCTACTCTTTGTATTCCCTACTGCGAAAGAGCGTTGAGCATTTTGTTCGCCGAGGAACAGTCGAAAAGACAACAGAGAAATTAGAGAAGTTTCCTGTTGGGATGTGTTGTTGTTGTTCCATGTTCCTCGACTCGTACGTAGACATTTACACACGAAACACATTCGACCCTTTCCAAGTTATACGCTCGTTTCTGCCCCGGCAACAATCGAGGCCCTCGTCCGTGTTGCTGTTAACCTTCCATGCAAACTACGTCGAACATGTATGCACCGGATCGACATTGTTGCCGACTGGGAGTCTGCTGTAATACCAGAAGTCAGTTGTTCGGATAATGTAATTCCCTGAGCACTATGCGGTATGGATTTTTTCCCCGAATAGAGGTAGAACGCTAAGAATGCGTACGCTTTTCAGTACCTATCTTATTTCCTACTTACTTTTTGTAAAATTTGCACGTTCAATTTGTTAAATTAAAAGGGGAAGAAATAACCTTACTTACGAAATCAATTTCCTATTTTTGGCGATTCGAAGAAGGTACAATGATCTCGCAAGAATTTTGTCGAATAAGCTGGCGAAGGAGAAGCTTTCCTCCCAAAATCCGCACGCTTTTATCTGGGGAAGCTATCGAGCCGAAAAGAACCTTGGGTCCTAATTGGAACGAGGAATTGCCTGATTACGTTGGATGTGTTGAGCTCAAGCGTCGAGAAATCGCCGATTTCCAGCTCTCTGTTTTTGATACAAGAGTTCGTTACAAAAGAGTGCGAGGCAGAGATTCGGATAATTGGAGATTTGGCGAAACACGAGAAAAATAATTCTAAAGCATAATGCTGACGTTGTTTTAGCAAATAATTCCTCTTGGCTTCAGTTTTTGTTGCTTAATGTCATCAATTCGAATTATGCAATGTTTATTTGTAGGTGAGGGCTGAACAATAATCGCGGCTTCCAGCTCGAACGACTGGAACTGGATGTTTATCCTTTTCGCATCCACGAGGGCTGTTCTTTTGTGAATATGTTCTGTTCTGGTCCCGGCTTAGGACCCATATAGGTCGATACAGCCGTTACATTTGTGTTTTATTACACCCTTCGCCGCTTGTTGACAGGAGGCTTAACCTAGTTCTGTCGACTTTTTACACTCAAATCGCGGTCGTATTTTCGACCATTTACCCGCTAGTAAGGATTGTACGAGGTTGTCGTATCTGAAGATTACGTACCTTCCTGTTGGTAGGTACATAGGTATATATGATGGTAGGTAACAGTATTCTGGTTCATCCATGGTTATAACGGAATGCTGTAGAGGCAAAGTACTTACCTACGTGACATTACCAGTCTGCTTTTCAAATCAAGACGTCGAATCGTGGCGAGTGTGTCATCCGAACAGCATTTTAGCGTTATTCACTTTTACACAAGGATAAGATAAGATAAAATGTGCAAGATGAGATATTATGTACTACAACAAGGATGACAACAACAACAGCAACAACTACAACAAGGATGACGACAAGAACAATATCAGCTACAGCATAATATGCTTATACTTATGCTTATACAGCATAATATTATTATACTGAGAGAGATGGATGTCCCCAGGGGCTTCACTTTTTTACTTCAACCTCCTTATTGTACCTATGCGACACCGAAACAAACCTCTCTAAACAACATTATTAAAAACAAAGACAAAACAGCATTAACAACAACAACGACTTCGCCAATTAAAACAACAACAACTTTTCTGGAGGAGTCTTCTGAGAGCCTTCGGCGGAATTCAACGTTTGGTGTCATTCAACCTGGTTATCTACTACACCTTCTCGGTCCTGCTAAAGACATCTGGCACCGTTCATCTTCCTGGACCAGACTGACCTGCTAAGGATTCGAAGAGTCATCATGCTGTACTCTCAACTGATTACTCAGTTGCCATGGTTCCTCTTGACCGATAACAGGGTTAGCAGCTAAATTTATGCAAAAGATTCGATCATGCCTACTTTTACACGTATTGTAGCAACTTACGACTAAATGCCGATTCTAAAGTAAGCTGTATTTTGTATTCAGAAATCCTTCAACCCAGAATCAGGAGTCTGTTTAAATTCAAATTTCAATTCCTCCCCAGTAACTATGTTGAGGAAATGATAGTCTAATAATGCGAATTGTGTCCTCCGCCGCATCAGTAGCGGCACCTGCGTCCCATAGTGTCCGGCGCAGTAAACCTGTTGGCCGGCCACTATAATCAAGGGACCGCCATAGGTACGGCCTTATAGGCCTATGGAACCGGATGGTCCTGACTGAGATGGGGAAGACTATTTCTGATACACATTAATGGGTCGTTAAGGCGAAGGCGAAGTCGTTAAGGAGAACTCGTGAAACGAGGCGGCGGTTTCTAGGGAAGTGACGTCACCGGCTGTAATAAGGGTCGCCCTGAAAGGAGCCAGTTGGGTACGGAGTTTCCTATCTACAGAAGCTGCATGGCGTCGGATGAGAAAATCAACGGAGGAGAACTATGGAAAATCCGGTAAACTGCTGGAGCTGTAATACGGAAATCGTGACTATCCTTGAAATGGAGTTCGGAAATGCGATATACCTTGTGTCAATATTCGTTATTCTACGGAAAAGTATTCAGGAAAAAGTGTAATTCGTACAACACGGAAATGGCAGTTTTTCTTCGGACCTGAACGCGATTCATACAGGAAAAATTAATCTCATCTTCAGGTGATGATACTGATGATCGTCATCGGTTTAGTAGATTGTAGAGTTCAAGGTGATAGTCGTTATCAATTTTCAGAGGGCTGTTAAACGTGAAGAACACAACAAAAGAAAACAACAACAACAATTTAAAGGTGAGCGTTGTTACCAGTTTTAAGAGGGCTGTAAATATCAAGGTGAACTTCGTTATCAGTTTTCAGTGCACTGTGAAGTATTAGGAGAATGTTGTTGCCATCAGTTTTTGAAGGACATAGGAGTCCGAGGAGACTTGTTATCAATTATCAGTGAACTAAGTTCAATCGTTAATCATAATGCTTCGGATGGAAATTTATCCAAAATGTTAAATGTCTGAGATTATCGATGTTTCAATGTTGTAATTTTCGAGTAGTTTACCCGCCGTTGAGAAATTCATTGAAAAACGATGAATAACTATTTTGTGATAACATTTGGGACATATGAGACGGAATGGTAATCGCAGTTTCCGCGGGCAATGAGCCGTAATTGATTTCGTGATTGTCGTTATTGGTTTTGCTGCAGTCTGTACAGCTCAAAATGATTGTTCTTATCGGTTTCAACTTCAAGGTGATTAGGGTTATCGCTTTTGAGAGGACTGTAGACTTCAAGGTGACATTGGTTATCTGTTGTGGATTTTTTAGTTCAAATGGGTTTATCCTTATTTCCCTTTGGCGGATGGTGAAGTTCTGAGCTGTAAGGTATCTGTTTACAACTAAACACACCTAAGTACCTCATTACACCATACGTTTCCAACCATTTTCTCATAACACCGAATTGACCAATTAACCCGCTTACTTGTCCATTTCTTCCCCATGTCCAACATAGGTTGGAGAATATTTGACTACATCGTCGAGCAGTTAAATATTCACACTCGCCGCCGCACAAGGATCGTTCGCAAACCGCACGTGAATGAGGCTAATTTCCTGGCGAAGTGTTAGCTCTGCTGTACTCAGGGCCGGCGGTCCTTGTGCGGTTTCGCCGTCCTAGTCCCGTCTTGTTTAACTTTGGCTGTTCAAACTCGGCTCGGTTAATGGTCGAACTAGCGGTCGCCCCTATCGTGCAAGCGAGACCTCAAATTTGTCCAACATGAGCGATTGAAAAAATTAGCAGTATGAAGGTAACACTCGGTGCTTCTATTTGGTCCAGAACCGCAAGGGAAAATTCGTCACCACTGTCCTACATGGCCGTCGCCATAAGACAAAACTCAGGAAAACAACAACAACAACAACAACAGGCTATCTCTTGTCAGGTTATCTTAGCCCCTCCTTTCTACTTTGTGGTTTTCCGCTCACTCCTGCTTAGGAGTTCATTTGTTATTTCCTTAATCCAATTTCGGCTAGGTAATTATTTCGTTTCAGCTAGTGGATGTTTATTGTACGGTGTTTTGACTGATTCTCACACTTCATTGCTGTAAAGAAATCGTCCATGACTGAAAGCCTCTCCGATTTAGTATCTTAAAGACTAGAGACTGCCATTATAGGCCTTCGAAGAACATTGATCGAGCACCAAACGATAAACACGGTTCAGTAAAGCATAAACCACTCGCTTTGGGAGATTTCAATTTTTTCAAGCCCCTCACTTCAATCTAGATTTTTAAAAATGATTTCCGACCCTTCGCCGGCTGTAATATTTTTAAAAAACTGGGCGAGATTTTTTCGCCGCTCTATCGGTCGCAGGTAGACAAGGCGAGAGATAGTTTTAACGGTGCCGTAAATCTTGCCGTATCGGTGGAGGCCTCAGCCGGGATGCGAACTCTGCTTTTGCCTACCACAGCCACTAATCACGGGGACGAGATCAGAATGAATGTGCGCCACCTTCGAAGGGCTTCGTTGTATCGGAATAGACTGGATTTTTCAAATGGAAATTCGCATAAATAAAAAGTCGATACAAAACAAAAACGGATGTGCTCCATCAATTTATTAAAAATAATTTCGCAGGCAAACCCCAAACACTGTCCAACATGTCCATAGCGGGACAATCAAGTTGAAGAAGAAGAAAAGGAAAACCGGGCTAACCTGCTATTAAACATTCGAGTTTTAACCTCCCATCAAATACTGTGCCCTTCATGACAAGCGTTGAAGGGAAAAACCAACAATGGAACAACAACAACAACCTCCCATCATCATTTGGCATCGTCGGCTGTTTAGTGGAATTTTTCGGTTTGCTCTGATATCGCTAAATACCCACATTACGGGCAATTTCGGAGCATAGCAGACTTACCCTAAACATCGTCCGACATTACCATATCAGGACAATAAAGAAGAAGAAGAAGAAGAAGAAGAAGAAGGAGGAGAAGAAGAAATAGGAAAACCGGACGAACCTGCTATTAACCATTCGAGTTTGGACCTCCTATCAAATACTGTGCCCTTCATGGCAAGCGTTGAAGGCAAAATCAACAATGAAACAACAACAACCTTCTATTATCATTTGGCTTTGCCGCAAATCGTCTGTTTAGTGGAATTTTTCGGTTCGCTCTGATATCGCTAAATACCCACATTACGGGCAATGCTGAACTTCTGAAAAGGAGTATGCTATCCATCAGGCCCAGCCGAGTCAACTCGCATCCCCCTCGGTAAATGACAAGAGGACACGATATCGCCTTGGGAAACTTCAAGCTCTCCAAGAAACTTGTGCCTCGAGTTGAAGCTGACGTCTTGACAAGGAGTTAGTTATCTAGCGCAGGAGTGAACGCAGGACCTGCCAAAACTACCTATTCTTCGAGTTATCTTGAAAGGTATTAGGGCCGTGGAGGCACTTAGCTGTACGCGGAAGCTTTAAATCATAAAGTCCCTTCGGCATGCCGGTCGACAAATTCGGAATTCAACTTTCGACTGACATGGTTCGTGCATGATGGAATTGTCATCAACGGCCTCGAACTCTGTTTGTTTTTCTTCGTCGTTTGAGTTTGAGGTCACGTAGCGTCGAAGGGGATTTCCCCAGTTAATTGTGAAGAGTTTCCAACTGGTTTTGCAAGATAAACACGAAGTTTTCTCATCTCCCTACGCGGATCCGTGTAGCCCATTTACAAAGGTACACCTGAGTCGCAAGTGATTTCAGGCTTTACGAACCGATTTTACCCTTGTCTGAACCGTTTTTCAATCTGAGCCGAAAAAAATTGCTGAATTTTCTTAGCGTTGATATCTTCAACACTAACAGTTGTTGGTATAAAAAAGGCGAATTTTCAAGTTCTCGATTTTCCCCTCAAGTCCCTTTCTGACTGTATTCTTGCAAGCTGCTCCACGGGGGAGGAGTCTTTAGTTACCATAATCCAAATATAGGTTGCAATACCTTTTTGGAGTGCATGTCACACCGTCAACTCCATCAGTAATACTCAAACTCAGACTGATACTCGAACTGAAACTGAACCTCGAACTCATTCTGACACTCAAACTCAAACTGTATCTCATAATAAAAATCAACCTGAAACTAGTGGGTACTCAACTGATACTGATAGTCGAACAGTGTTTCCACACGACCGCAAACTATTTCCCTCAAGTTCGAGCAAAATTCCATTTTTTTCCCCTCCAAACTTCTGTCGTTTCCCACAACGATTTCCCTCGAGAAACGGATTTTTTCCTGCTCAGCTTCAGTTCGAAGTATGAGTTTCAGTCCAAGTTTGAGTTTAATTTTCTGTATGAGATTGAGTTTCAATTCAGGTTCGAATATGAGGAGGTATTTCAGTTTAGTTCGAATTCGAATTTCAGTTTGATTTTCAGTCGCACTTCGAATTTCGGTTTGAAAGTCTGCAGAATGTGGCTGTTGTTGATGAATTTTTTCATATTCGCATTTCCCGTCATCAGGACTAACGACTCCCGCAGGGACTAGGCCAACGTCCGGTTCGTTGAAATCGTCGAGGAAAAAGGTAAAAAAATTCTTCCGAGCCGCAGTGCGTGAAACTAAAACATCTGCCTCTCTGACTTTTTACATTCATTTTTCACCGGAATGCCATCAGCTGAGAATTTTCAGCCCATTGTCGCGGCGATAAGAGGAACGAAGACATTTGCACTAACGTGCTGAAAGTGCAGATAACTCGTTTCACCGCCCCCTTCCCGCAAATGCGGCCCCATACGTCTCCACCCTTTTCCCTGCGAGGGAAGTTTTTAATCTGTGTCATTAATTTTTCGACTTTCTGCCCTCCGTGGTGGAAATATGCTTTTAGAGGGACTTTTTTCAGACGACTGTTTGTATTCATTAATTTATTATTCTTATTAATAAGCGGCAAAATTTGAATGTATGGTGCGGCTCCTCTGCTAAAAATATCGCAATCTGTCGTGGAAGATTAATTTTCGATTATAGAAATAATTCCGTGCGGAAATCCAGCACAATTTCCAATGCGAATTGAAATTAAACAGAGAGGGAGGGGGGAGTGGACCCTTACCCCACTTTACTACCCCGTCACCGGCTTGATTATCCCTTTACCTCATACGCTACGGGGTAATAAACCGTTACCACCTTCACCTTATGCCATTACCCCGTTGTCTCAGCGTTGTCTCAGCGTTGTCATCTGTGTTCCGAAGTTTCGAATCAAATATGACAAAATCTGTATCCTGGGAAGCTTGGGCACAATCTTCTCATTCCCACTTTACCTCACTTTATTACCCCATAACCCCACTTGAAGTACCCACTAACCTTACTTTATTACCCCGTTGCCCCAGCTCAAACCCGTTGTCTCCAACGTTAAACATCTTTATCTCCGAGGTATTCCCTCTTTGCTCGGCGTCATTATCCAGTTGCCCCCCTGCACTTACCGATTTACCCCATTTCTTTACCCCAGTTATTACCCCGTTACCCCACTCCATTACCCCATTAAACCGCTCCATTACCCCGTTACCTCTCTACATTACCCCGTAACCCCACTTCATTACCCCATTAAACCGCTCCATTACCCCGTTACCTCTCTACATTACCCCGTTACCCCACTCTGTTACCCCGTTACCCCACTCCATTACCCCCTTACTCCATTAGCCCGTTACCCCACCCCATTAGCCCGTTACCCCACTCTGTTACCCCGTTACCCCACTACATTACCCCGTTACCACATTACATTACCCCATTACCCCATTAAACCACTCCATTACCCCGTTACCCCACTCCATTACCCCGTTAAACCGCTCCATTACCCCGTTAAACCGCTCCATTACCCCATTGAACCGCTCCATTAACCTGTTACCCCTTTACATTACCCCGTTACCCCACTCCATTACCCCGTTACCCCACTCCATTACCCCGTTACCCCACTCCATTACCTCATTACCCCACTCCAATACCCCGCTACCCCACTCCATTACCCCGTTACCCCACTCCATTTCCCCATTGAACTGCTCCATTACCCCGTTACCTTACTCCATTACCCCGTTAAACCGCTCCATTACCCCGTTACCCCACTTCATTACCCCATTAAACCGCTCCATTACCCTGTTACCCCTTCACATTACCCCGTTACCCCACTCCATTACCAAGTTACTCAACTCCATTACCCCGTTACCCCACTCTATTACCCCATTACCCCACTCCATTAGGTACCCAGTTACCCCACTTTACTAACCTTTTTATTCGACGCAGTTAGCCCGTTACATTCCAACACGACCCCTTTACCTCATATCATTACCCTGTTGCCTCACCCTTCAATCCGTGTTCCAAAGCTTGGGATCCTATGACACCCTCTTCATGCAGGCAAGCTTGGCCACCATCTTTACATGCCTCAGTTACACCCAGCACATACCACGTTATCTCCAGGGCGTTCCCTCGTTACTCGACGGCATCCTGTTGCCCCACTTTTTGACCCTGTTACCTCACCTCATTACCCTGCTACCTTACGAGAATACCCCATTACTCTAACGTTATATTAAGTCACCCCACGGTATCACATCGTTACCCCATTTTTACCCCATGACACTACTCTGTTAGCCCAAGCATTACCACGTTATCACACATTATTACACCAGTGAACCTTGTTATTACCCCGTTATCCCACGTTATTACCCCGTTACCCCGCGCCATTGCCCTGCTGTCTCACCAAATCATCCGTGTTCCAAAGCTTGGGTTTCCATGACAACCTGAAATTTGACTCAGCAAAACTCGATGATTCATTAGTTTCTCGGCCGTTTCGTGAGGAGAAAAAGTCAGAAAAACTGGCCTACTTTGTATTCCACCGAACGTTTAGTTGTAAAAGGACGAGTGCGAACGGTTCGTTTTTCTTTTACTGCTCTAATCGAACGTGATCTGTTTTATGAACCGGAAATGCTCTTTTACCACGAGGGGGTTGAGATAAAAACAGGAATCAATTTCCTCCAGGGGAATCGGTGGATTAGGGTCGTGCCGAATCGGTAATAAATATTTTTCGCACGATAATATTGTTTTAGTAAAGAATTTTGCCACTTGCGATTTTGTGTAGGAGGAAATTTGAAAAGAAAATTAACATTTAATGCTGAAAATAAGTTAGTTAAAAAGCAGTTAATTCAATTTCCGTTGAAATTTGTAAAAAAAAAATGTTTGAAAATAGGCGATTTTTCCAAAGTTTGAATCGAGTATTTTCGTACGATGCATGTAATAATGCTAAAACTGAATTCTGCTGTGGCCTGAATAAAGAAAAATCCAATGCCCTCATCAAATGAAAAACATGATAAAAATGTTTGATGGTAATGAAATACAGCGGGTAAATGGGGACTTCACATTCCTGGGGAAAACCGAGCTGAAAGGTGGGAGCACTCTACGTTGACGTTACTTTAAACTTGATCCCTTCACGTGTCAGTTTGTTTTGATAGCGCTCCAAGCTGGAGATAAGGAATGCAGAGTGGCAGATTTGAAGTATGGGCAAACAGAATGCGAAGGGTGAATACTGATTCGATGCATAAAACGCCTTCAAGTCAATAACATGTAAATTGCTCGTATGTTGGCGATTGAAAATATTTTCGAAATAATTTCCTCAGCATTTTTCTCTTTTTATGCAAACATTTGACCTCAAAAAAGTTTCTTAATTCTTCTACGCTTTTTAAGAAAAGAAATCCATTTTTTGGTAGCAGAGCATATTTTCCATCTTTCTGACCTGCTTACATACTGTTCAATTAATAATCTATAACCGGTTCAAACATGGAACTGTCGAAAAACAGTGAAAGAATTGAATGTTCTGACCGAATCAGAAGAAATTGCGTTATTCGGGGGTACGTAATGAATGCTGATTGTATGCAGTTCGCTCGCTCGGGTGTTTCCCCTTGGCCGGGCCAATTGTATTGTATTAAAATTGAAACCTCACAGTACCCTCTGCTGACCTCAGACTTCGAATTGCACGTTGAATTATCGACCAGCTCGAGCAGCGTCGGAATCGCGGAATCGACCATTTTTATGGAGTTCGCTTTATTCATGAACTCTTCTTTTGAGTACGTACATTGTTTTTCAACTTATTTTTCGCTAGACCAACGCTGAATCGGTCAAAATCTAAATTTCTGGAACAAACTGTTTGTTTGCCCAGGTTGAATTTTTTAACCAGCCTGATTTTTCTGACCAATTTTCCCGACTGAGTTTTTCATGCAGAATTTTCCAGGTTGTTTTTGAAGGCCGCGTTTTGAGCCAGTTTTCTAGACTGATTTTCCGGCTAATGTTTTTCAATAATCTAATTTTCTATGCTTATTTTCGTACAGAGTTTTTGTGCTGAGTTTTCCAGGCTATTATTTCAAGGCTGCGTTCCTAAACTGTTTTCCCAGGGTGATTTTCTGGGCTGCGTTTTTCATACTGAGCTTTTTGAGGCTGCATTTTTAGACAGGTTTACAGGGTGATTTCCCGGGCTGAGTTTTTCCTACTGAGTTTTCTAGGTTGCTTTTCCTGGCTGTTTTTCCAGGCTGATTTTTTCAAGTTAATTTTCCAAGCTCATTTTTCCAGCTGGGTTCTACACTAATTTCCCCGGCTGAGTTTTAAAATAAACTTGATTTCTCACGGACTGAGTTTTCCGGAGACTGCTTTTCTAGGCTGCGTTTCTAAACTGCTTTTCTAGGCACATTTTCCAAGGTGATTTTCTGGGCTGAGTTTTTCATACTGAATTTTTGGGGCTGCTTTCCTTGGCAGCGTTTTAGAATAAACTTGGGCTGAGTTTCTCAGGACGGACTTAGATGTGTTCCAGCTGAGGCTTCTGCTTTTCTAAACTGCTTTTCTAGGCACATTTTCCTAGCTGGGTTTCTAGATTAATTTCCCAGGCTGAGATTTTCGACCAACTCGATTTTCTGGGCTGATTTTCCAGACTGATTTTCTATGTGCTGAGTTTTCCATTCTAGGTTTTCCAGGCTACGTATCTTGTTTGCTCTTCTAGGCTAATTTTCCAGGTTGAGTTTTTCCACGCCGGTTTTTCGCTATGAAATTCTCGTACAATCTATTATCAAGGATACGGCACCCCATATCAATGCATCGTGAATTACCATATCGCCCAATCCACGTAAGTGGGTATCGTATCGCTCAGTAGGCCAATTAACAGTTTCAACGTTATTCACTACGTCTCGGAGAGATGCGGGTTGCAAATTACGGGTCGGTTCGTAACAGGTGTTGTTGTATGCAATTAAGATTACCTCGTAATATCAATCACGTCGAGGGGTAGGAAACATCAGTCTCCCATATGTGGGGCCGTAGGACTAACAATAAGTCCCCATGTCGTGTCTATCCCATGGATCTTGATGCCTTCCTTGGCAGAACCCGGGGCTCAGACTCCGTTTATACACCATACCCCGCATACATATTCATGGTGGGAATCCGCTCGAACGTTGGGGGTCAGGACGTGCGGCGTATGGATGACGAGGGTGGGTCTCCCCCGGTATAAGGAACGAGATTAGAAGGAGGCGAGACTTGGCAGGCAATGATGGCGCTCCTTTGCTTTATCAGCTTAACAGGTCCTGGTTTTCCGCCGAATATGAACGAGCCAATGCTGTTATTTCTAAAAAAAATTTGGCGGCCTAGAAAAAATATTTAAAAAAATTGAAAAAATTAATTCAAACTCATTTTTTCTTGGAGCAGTGTAAGGCGGAGTGAAGGTTGAAATATGGACCGAAAAAGGGAAATTCTTGACGGCGCATTTCCCATTATCTATGCAAAACAAAAGCGAGCTATTTCCTCGCTGTAGGTGGCAAATGTTTTGGCCGTTGGTGCGGGGGTATTCTACATTTTAAAAGCGTTATTACGAGGTTATCTGCTCAAGACGTGGCGACCCTATTTTCCCTTCGAAACCGCCGGATATCTCCGTCCGGAATCCTCGCCAGCCGACGGATCGCAGGATGGAATGAACCTGACGGCAGTTACTCACTGGCTGTACAACAGAGTAAGGAAATGAGCTTTTGCTCCTTTTAAAGGTTTATTCTCTCAAGTGTCCTGGCGATATCCGCCATAACTTAGCTAAATTTTCAAAAGGAACTGCTTTATTCGATTTGACAAAGTTTGCGGTTTTTCGCAGAAAATCCTGAATTTTAACAACTTAAGGACGTTGCACAACATGCGACTAACCTTAAGGAGCTGTTATCTGCTCGCTACCCGCGTTTTTCTGTTGTTGCATCTTCTTTTTAGTGGCACTGATTGTATAATGTTTTTCTGATGTTATCAAACGTTGATATCAGTCGAGTCAAACTATTTATTGATTTGAGCTGGAGGCGATTCACTAATAACGTCTCATTTGCTCATTTTTCGGAAGTTAACGGTAAGTAAATTTACCTACGATGTAATGACTAATCGATGTATGGACGTAATGGAGGAAAGATAACGAGATAAGATCTGATAACTGACCAATCGGTTGCTCGACTGTCTATCACGTTGCGCTAGCTGATTCATCCGATGGGAAGTTCTATGATCGACTTACCTACAACCGATGGTTAGGAATACCTCCAGGAAAGGGGTAAGTTTTCTGCTACCCCAACGACCAGCAATCGGACAGTGAGTGAACACCTTTACTGCTAAGTCATGATGGTCTCTAAAACAAGCTTTAAACTTGAAGGAATTCTTGTAAAAAACGAAAAACTTCCCGTCGTTCCCTCAGTCATTTTCCGAGTTTATCGATTTTCTTCGAATTTATATCCAGCTCATTCTCACTATTCCCACTTCAGACTGCACAAACAGAGGAGGAAGGCGTCATCTTTATTTTCTGGGTCGAAGGCATAAAGTTTTATACGGCTTGCAGAGAGCGACCGACTGTTCGGTGCCGAAGCTCCCACCTCATAGATGTTATACCCTCGTCGCCCCATACGATGACGAGGGTATCTACTTTACTGTGGTGGTAGTAACCCTAGTATTGCTAGTCCCCGTATTCGTGCCTGGCAGTTGACCCTTTTGCCCGACCTTCGAGCGTATTTACATCGTCCGAGCGTACACAATACAAACGAACAGCCTCTTCTTGCTAACCGCTACATTTCATCCAGCACCCTCCCCCCACCCCAGCACCCCTCCCCCCACCCCAGCATCTAACCGAAGGTCTTCCTGCCTCCGGGCTCGCCCACGCCAACTTAGGACACTGGGGGTCACTACAATGGACCAGAAGAACACATAGGTCGCCTAGCCGCCATTCCAGCTTCGTTATTTACCCGACGACATTCTGCCAACCTTACAGTTAAACGTTATTGTATTTTCCAGGCGATTTACATTTCATAGCCGATGACACGGGTCCCAACTATTGCGCTATTATGCAAACATGAAAATTCTCGTTGTAATTTGCTCCGCACATGAATAATTCAAGGTGCTACTAATTTTCCAAAATTCACGACGATGGTGGAGGTGCAGGAAATTAATTATTTATGGATATTTTCAATTTTTCGATTGTTACGAGGAATTCATGGTGTAGTGAAGGACATTAAACGATTTTATCAAAATGCATGCCAATGATGGGCATGTTGTTTTTTCATGACTTATGGTCCATATCTAGGCTTAGGTATTCGTTGTGCTGTTTATTCTTCCAGAAATGCGATCATGAGAGGAGACTGGCTAAAAATTCACTTTGCAGCAAGAATCGAACCTGGCGCCTCCTGCTCCCTCGGCAGGCGCCTTAACCCGTTTCCAAAGGATAGCTTGGCAGTCTGGGAGGTACGCTCAAATCGCATTGCCTTTGAAAAACCTCCCCATTTCCTGTTTCGTCTTCTCGTGTCTTTTTCCTCTTCTTTTAGGTTGTCGGGTTTTGAGTTGTTTCGAAAGGCACGAAAACAAAATTACCATCAAAACAGTCATAATCGAATTATCGGCTTCGGTAAACGTTTTATAAGGTGGAAATTGGTACAATTCGAGGAGAAAGGCGACTGAACAGCGGCTGAAGTGGCATAGAGTAGCAATCGAGCAGCGAACGTCAGGTGCACTCGGACCGATTCGAGTGGAAGCAATAAGAACTGAGCTGAGCTCAAGTGGAGCTGGAAAAGCTGAATAGAGTACGAGCTGCCTGCTGAATAGCTACTGCTTCAGCGCCGATCGATTCTGTCGCATAGAAAATTGAGTTTACCCGTGTTTCCGTCGTTTCGAAGGATTGGTATTTCAATTTTGGCCGAACAGCGAGGTTCCCCGAGAGCAGGTTATGTGGAAGTCCGATTCGGACGGGCCGTTGGTGAGATTTCGAGAAGAGAGATGGCGCTGCGTTCGTCCCGAAAGTTCTTCCTGGTTCTCTCTATCGCGATATTCCTCCATTTCCTACAATGGGGAATAATATTGCATGTGCATTGACTTACCTTGGATCCTCTTCTTAATAGATAAAAGGTTGAATCGAATGAACTTACTTTAAAACCATCAATATCCAAACGAAATTTTATAGAATGAATAATACTTGTATGAACACAATGAAGGCTCGATGAGAACAGGGGAGAGGAGAAAGCTTCTACGCAACAAGATGTCCGCCAAAAAAAAAAGGCGGTAAAACTTCTCGAGAATAGTATACGCAAGACTGTGGGAATTACACCTCCCTGACAGTCCCCCCTAAGTCCTCACAGGCTTAAATCAAATTGAGATTTACACAAAAAACATCAATCAAAGTGAACGTAAGATCAATACGGTAGCGAAGATCTCCCTTGAGAAATGTTCTTGAAATTGGCTCGTTGACAGTGGTTGCAAATTCGTTCTTCGTTCTTTCAGCAAAGACCATGGTTTTTCAGTGTTGATCTGCTGGAATGAATGTGACTCGTTGATTGACGTCGAATTTTGTGTAGCTGACTTGTTGATCGATTGCTTAGCGGAAGTTGAAGGTGTTTGGCTCGTTAACGCAACAGCAGCAGTAATGAATATGTTTGCCCCAAGATGTTCGTCCATTCTGGAATTCATTAAATTACCAATAGACACACAATAGCCATATAATCCATATACAATTCATTTAAGAGAAACCGTTTTTGGTATGAGACAAGAATTCTTTGATGCCTGACAAAAATGAAGGTAGGTATGTTTATCTGGGGTAGGCAGATACCCATTATTACATCCAATCAATTTCTCAAGAAGTGAATTCTAACTTCCAGAACAAAGGTCAAAAGGCAGATTGAAAAATCAATCCTGAAAAAATACTGGGAGAAGCACCCAATTTTTCAAATCTAGAATCAAAAATATTGCATAATTTGCACCCTGAATTCTGAATCAACTCATAACATGGGCGTATTAAAGGTTCAATGTCGCAAGCAATCAAAAAATCATAGAATAATTAATATAAGTTTGAATTAATTCCTGTTCCTGGTAAGCTGTCTGGTATGCACGTCCAGCGTTGAGAGATGTCCACCAAGCTGACTGTTTAAATTCAGCTTCTTCTTGCGCAGACTCTTCTGGTCCATGCATAAATTCAGCTTCTTCCTGCGCAGACTATTCTGGTCCATGTAGCCAGCAGAATGTAAAAAAATGGTTCAACTTCGAATGAAACTCTATGTGTTATTACAGACAAAATGTTTTGCACATGCATGACTCTCCATAGATAGTTCCGTCCATGAACCATTCATTCGAGGATGAGGTTATGGACTACTCGTCACAAGAACCATCCATAGACAGTCACAATGCGCATGCATACAGCATTGTCACCGCAAACCACCCAAGTTGACTTGCAATATTGACTCGAGTGTTTGACTCGAATATTGCCGAAATTGGCTCGTTGATTAACTTAATCATAATTTTTGAAAAATTATGATTCGATTGATCTTAACATGGCATTTTATTACAATGACTTGACCCTTCATGCCCCACAAACGGAAAGACCGTCTAGCCCTTTGACTCGTTTAAATTTGTCTCGTTTACAATTGACTCGTTTACATTTGACTCGTTTAAATTTGTCTCGTTTACATTTGACTCGTTTAAAGTTGGCTCGTTTACATTTGACTCGTTTAAATTTGTCTCGTTGACTGAACACGCACATCTACAAGAAAAATACTAAAGAAATATTTACTTAAGAAATACCTACTTAATAAAAATACTTACCTTCGCCTCGCATCAGTGACTCGTTGAACGAATTGTCATTTCCAACAACTCAAGAGTTCAAAGTTGATTGAAAATCCTCGGCGCAAAAGGTGGGGGGGGGTGACTCGTTTACATCGTAATTACCTATTAAATAGGTAGTAATTTACGATTACAAATGTAATCGTGTAGTAGAGTGCATGGGCACCGCTGAATGTCTCGAAAAATTGAATCGTTCAACATCGAATTTGAATCGATTGTGAGTCGCTTTGCCAAGGAAAATTTGAATCGTTAACCATCGAATTTTGAATCGTTTACATGTCTGTCAGACCAAAAACTTCCTAGTTTTTGGGGCCTCGTTTAAATTTGAATCGTTCATCGAAACCCTTGGACTTAATGTTGGGGAAAACTGACTCGTTGATTTATGCAGATCTACCATGGTTTTACGATCTCTGACCTCGTTTATATAGCCAAGCCCAGAGATTGGTTTTCCCACTTCGGGTGCAGAGTTCGTATGCTGTGATCGTTGAATGAAAAAGCTAAAGTCAGTGCATATTGGCAACCTCCACCATAACTTTGCTGCATCCGCCTCTGCACCCTGCCTCGAAAAATCTCTGAGCCCACTGACAGACTGGGCTTTCTTAGGTTGCTAAATCCGTATTACAATGGGGCAAGCAAGGTCAATCAATTCAATAATGCCATTCTAAAAGGGTGAAATCGCGGAGGGTTCGTGATGAACTCGTTGAAAGAAATCGAACCTGCTGAATGTCGACATATCGCGATATTCCTCCATTTCCTACAATGGGGAATAATATTGCATGTGCATTGACTTACCTTGGATCCTCTTCTTAATAGATAAAAGGTTGAATCGAATGAACTTACTTTAAAACCATCAATATCCAAACGAAATTTTATAGAATGAATAATACTTGTATGAACACAATGAAGGCTCGATGAGAACAGGGGAGAGGAGAAAGCTTCTACGCAACAAGATGTCCGCCAAAAAACAAAAAAAGGCGGTAAAACTTCTCGAGAATAGTATACGCAAGACTGTGGGAATTACACCTCCCTGACACTCTCAGCAACCGATCGACCGATTATCGATTTTGAAAAAGATTCTAGCTTACAGAAGCAAAAAAGATGGTGCTGTCGTGGCAGATCTCAGAGAAAAATTCGAGTAAATTTTTAAATTGTTTTATTTTCTCTATAAACATGTCATGAGAAAAACAAGGTACGCTCAGCATTCCTGTAATAATTCAATTACCATCTACAACAAGATCTTCAGAAATATAGCCTGAAAGTCATCTAATTTCGAGAAAACGCTTGCAAGAGCAAAGGTCGTCGCTTCCGCCGAGAGAAACTGCTGTATTTTTATTTAGACTTCGCAAAAAAAGTTTTATTCAGCATTTATTCACTGTTAACCGATTCTCTATGCCGCGATATGAAGATGAAAAACGACTCGGCCGGCGCATGGATATCAAAAACATCAGAATCGGTTGTTTGTTCTCGTACGTTATTATTTACGTAGCGGAAAACTCAGACCGCGGATGTCTCTCGGAGCCTGGGTTTTGGAAAATCGAGTTTTCCTTCCTCCTCCGATCAGCTGTTGTGTTATTTTCTTCGGCCACGAGACCGCGGCGGTTTTTGGGCCGTTGGTTTCAGCTCTTTTCAGCGTATATTTATCGTTCGGCGCTAGGCTGCCCGCTCTCATCAGTCTTCATTCCTCCGAGTCTCGGGAGAGCCGTCCAAACCACACGCTACTCCGTGCGACCCTTATTTTTATTTATTTTCCAAACCAACCCCCCCTCCCCAGCAAGTATACTATATTCTGCCGTTTTACCAGTTAGGGTAGGTTGTGATTTCCGGCCATAAATCAACCGAATGTATGGCAAACAATTCGTGGCGTGCTGGTAAAAATATATCGTAACTGGCTCGTAAAGGTCTTGGAAATTAATTTTTGCCCAAGGGGTTTAAAGTGAAGAGAAAATATTGGAAAATTAATCGATTTTTCGAAAGTGAAGATTATGGATAAAACAACGTCATTTCTTAGCTATAACAAAAAATATTTAAAAATTGCTCGAAACCTAAAGTCATCTACTGTTCGCCTGGATTTCAGACGAATCCGTCGTTTTCCTCAAGCAGTGTCACACAGAGCGAAGGATAAATTGTGGACGAAAAAGGGAAATTCTTGACGGCGCATTTTCCATTATCTATGCAAAACAAAAGCGAGCTATTTCCTCGCTGAAGGTGGCAAATGTTTGGGTCGTTGTTGGTGAGGGGGTATTCTACATTTTAAAAACGTTATTACGAGGTTATCTGCTCAAGACCTGGCGACCCTATTTTCCCTTCAAAACCGCCGGATATCTCCGCCCGGAATCCTCGCCGCCCGACGGATCGCAGGATGGAATGAACCTGGCGGCAGTTACTCACTGGCTGTACAACAGAGTAAGGAAATGAGCTTTTGCCCCTTTTAAAGGTTCATTCTCTCCGAGCAAGTGTTCTAGGCGATATGCTCTTGGAACAAACGGATTTTCTGGCTTGGTGTCCCTTATTTAGTGATATTTCAACTTAATAAAGTTGGGGATTTTTTAAATATTGTAGCAAGGTGGAGGAGACTAAAAGTAGGTACCTAGTAGGTACTACCTACCTATTTACAAAATCAAAACCAGCGCTGAGCAGATAACGCACAATATTTCCATTTCTTAACCAAAACAAGGAAGAGGTTATCAAGTTGACTTGTTAGGTGTTGTATCTCTAAAGCTAACACCGATACACGAAAAAGTCGGGAAAAGTATCGAACTACAAAAATTAAACAGTCATACGCGAAATTTCAAATTTTAAAAGGAAGATTTTCTTGTGGAAATTTCACGCCAATATTTTGGTACGTTAGAGTGCGCACCTGTTGAACCGAATGCAGCATGTTACCTATTTTGACTTATTATCGTGTCTCAAAAAGAAGAAGATATTTTTCTTTTACGTTTTCGTTTCAGCGAATTCTATTGTATTCTCGGAAAAACCTTGGGCATCTAAGCGGATTTGCTTTTTCGAGAAAGCAGTACGTTGAAGATGCCGTTATTTATAGTGTTACGTGCCCTGCTATGTTAACGGTATTGTGAAATATGACGCAACTTCCTTTTCCAGAGCGTAAGACACTCATTTCTCAATATAAAGTACACTACTTGCTAGAATTCCATTTTTGAAAGTATCCGTACAAGATTTCCCGTTTCCAAGTTAAGAATAGGATTTTCCGAACTAAATTGAGATTTTTGGAGGTGGCGGTGGTGTTGGTAAGGGTGGTGGTGGGGTTGGTGTTGGTAAGGGTGGTGGTGGGGTTGGTGGTGTTGGTAGTGGTGGTGTTTGTGATGGTGGTGTTGGTGGTAGTGTGATGGTGGTGTTGGTAATGATGGTTTTTGGGGTGTTTGCAGTGGTGGTGTTTGTAGTGGTGGTGTTTGTGATGGTGGTGTTGGTAGTGGTGGTCATGGTTTTGGTAGTGGTGGTGGTGTTGGTAGTAGCAGTGGTGTTGGCGGTGGTGGGGGTGTCTTAAGAATAGTGGCGGCGTTGTTGGCATTGCTGTTGGTGTTAGTACTCATTGGCGGTGGCAGGTAGGTAACTGACGCCCACATGACTCCGAAGTGAAAACCATTTTTTACGGTTAAACAACCGCCCGAAACCGCCAGCTACACTATTGCAACCGAGAAAGAAAAGATACATAACCGGGGCGCTATCGCGATAATCTTAACTTCATTCGCAACTTTTCCGCCCCCTCCCTTCCAGCCGTCGTCTTCGGGTTTTGTTTGTTTACACTTCTCGCAAAAAGGGGGAGGAAAGTGCCAAGCTCACCGGAAAACTTTCGTACAAACATTTCATAATGATCTTCCCTTAGCTCGCATACTAGAGCCAAACCTTGTTTAAGGCGAAAGAGTTTTCCCGCCGACTTTTCCTCTTTTTTAGCGGAACCCTATGCGAATAAGGTTTCTCCTACGCCTAACTTTTATTGGGGAGGCTGTTTGAAAAATTCAACGTTCCCTCAGCGGGCGGCGAATTTGACTAGAATCGAGCCCGCCGGGGGGGGGGGGGGGTGAAATAACTTTTTTCACCGCCCCCCCGCCCCCTAAATGTTTTGACAAAGAAATAACTTCAGCCGCCATGGTGAGTCGACTTAACAACAGCTCGGCCGAGGAGTGCCTATTTCGTCCGGAGACAACAACTCGGCATTATGCTGTTTTACGACGGAGTTCAAACCCTAAGAAGATAAGAGAAGGATAAAGATTACCTGAGCGGGAAGAGTTTCTTCGGCCGTAAAGAAAGGGAAAGCGGATAAACGGCAGTTTTACAAGGCAGTTGCGAATTCTAAGCGCGGAATATCGAACAGAAAGCCTCGTTTTGGGATAACGGGATATTATCCTCTCTTCGAAAAAGTCGTATGCTGATGATGTCATCATCCCATCCCCCTTGAGGATCAATGACTACGCAAACATGAAGCTGGAAGGAATTACGTGTTTTGACGATGGTGACTCGACGTGAATGTGGGTAAAATCCTTTACGGGCTAACAACATGGTAAACAACAGCAAAAAATTTGGCACAAACTAATACTCGGGCGATAGTACTGATAACGTCTTTTGACACCACGGAAGGAGAAAAGTCACAGTAAAGTGATGCGTTGTCAAGCTCTTATCTCTTTCATAATCGGCTCCCTGGACGTCTATTATGGACAGATAATAGCGAGTGATTAGGTTAACAACAACAACAACAGATAAGAGCGGTTTCAATTTCAAAACAGGCTTGCCATCGTATCACCACACTCGTTCCATATTGCTACCATGGTATACCCACCGTTTTCGATACCCAAAAAGTTGTCGAATGACGTTATCAATACTATCGCCTGAGTATTCGACCGTGCTATCACGTCAAGTTTTTTGTTGTTACTTTTTGGCCCAAAAAGGCATTCACTCCCAGTCTCATTGCGCCACCGTGAAATCATCAAGACACCGACAGAAGTGGATTTTGCATATCGTGATTTTGGGTATTGTAGCCAATACCTGTCTTCAATGTAATTACCGTGATTTACTCCAACATTTCATATTGAAATTCACAAGGTTTGCATGTTTTTGAGTTTTTGGCAAATTCTGCATATTTTTTGAGTGTTTACTGAATTTTCAAAAATGTGAGCGATTAATCCAAAGAGTGTAAGAGAAAAACAAATTACAAAATAAAATTAGAGCATAATCGCTTTACGACAAGTCTCAGAACGGCTTTTTTACTAAAGGTCGTAAGTCAGCATTGGAATCGGGGCGAACTTAATTTCGCCGGCTCCCAAAGTTTTCAGAGGGTTGTCTCCTCTAATACCGCGTCAGAAGAAAAGTTTGGATTCAGTCAAAAGGAAGAATGGAAGTTACGATCTGAAGGCATTCCAAAGACTCCGGAGGACCTTTGACGGGAGTAATTCTTGGGAGACGCCGAAATCCCGGGCTTCCGTTTGTAATCCCAACGGAATTAATCAGGGTCCCAAAGTCATGTTCATCAAAATCCTTTCATTTCAACGCTTCGGAGAAGGATTGACTCGGAGGCGAAGGCCTTGAGGAATACTCAGAAACAACGGTTGACATTTTCGAAAACAGTTCGAAATCTTTTCTTGGATTTTCAGCAATTTCTACAGATTTAGGCTGATTTTTGGTTCTTTGCACTATTTCTGCCGGATGTGGACTCTTTTCCTGCAGTATTTACTCCACACCCCCAAAATATTTGCCATCAGTCGAGGAGCTGTGAAACAAAGTCACAAAGCATTGTATCGCGAGTGAAATTTGATAGAATATCGAGCAAAACGTTACGCCGGCACTCCTTTGACTCGAATGTTCTTCGCGTGATCGACAAGTTGAAAGGAATTCCTTACACAGGAGGGCACGCCCTTGAACGCGTTATTATTTATGAAAAGGCTCCAGTCAAGAGGGAAAGGAAGGAGGAAATGGAGTGAAGTTCCTATGTATCCAACACCCTGGAAAAAGTGTACATCGCGGGTGCGGAAAGATTTTCCATAATCTTTCGATGGATTGTTGCTGAAATACTCGCATGTTATAATCTAATTTCTACAAACAGATTTGGATTTTCCAACACCCAAAATTATGCTCAGTGATTTATTGGAGTAGTTTAGCTCCAACAGGTTTGCTCCAGCGAACTTCGGTCGAAATGGAGTGTACCTATCGTATTTGTGTTATGTATCGTACTTCATTTATCGTATGAGTCAGCACTGATTAGACAACGATAATGGTTATCGTCATATAAGGTTTGTCGATCCAAGAACGTGGAAGTAAATCATTATTTCAATCCAATCTCAACTCAATTTATTCATTCAATTTCTCCGATTCTCCACACTACAATTCCGCTACACGACAATTTGGCGACGAGGAGAGCCCATCGTGCAATGGAGGCACAACTAGCCAATTTGGTAACCACCTTAACTGCGTTTGTTGAACGGCTACCGACGGCATCACAGGAAGCTCGAGCCGCATCGACATCGCAAGCCCAATCAGTCGGCAGGTCAGTCAAAACCATCCTTCAAACTATCTCGACTTCATTCGAACATTTCGATGAAAACGCTGAATCATTCGATAATTACATCCAGCGGCTGGAGAATTTTCTCGCCATGAAAGGTTTAGGACTGTCTGAGTCAGCGTCAGCTGCCGAAAAGGCCGAAGTAGACGAGGCTAAGCGACTACTTTTTATCAATTGCTTGGGAGCAAAATATTTCGAGCTTTTATCTAATCTCACTGCGCCCAACCGCCCAGCGGATACATCATACGAGGAGGCAGTCAGCTTATTACGCGAGCATTTATCGCCGAAACAGAATGTGCTTACGGAGCAACATAGGTTCTTTTCACGGTCACAAGGGGCCACCGAATCGGTCAGTGACTTTGTTACAGCATTAAAGCATTTAATTAAGACGGCCGAATTCAAATGCGAGTGCGAAGCCGCCGCTACCTGCTCAAAGTCCATTATGAACCTAGTGCTGAGGGCCCAACTCATTCGAGGGCTACGTGATTCTGATATCCGGGAGAAAATACTCCAAAAAGAAGATATTAGTTTTGATGATTGTCTCAAAACGGCTCTCGCTATCGAAGTGTCCAAAATCGAGAATAAGGAAGCTTACAAAAATTCTTCGGTCAACATAAATAAAATATCGGATCGTCAACAAAAATTTCAACCCCGTCAACCATTTCGAAAATCGTTCGTGTCTCATACGAAGAAGGCACCTGTAGATCTTGACAAACTTGGTCTACGAGGCCTATGTCTTCATTGTGGTGGCCGGCACACGTCTAAATCCTGTCGCATTAAAAAGAAATTGCGTTGTAAATCATGTTCGCAAAAATACCATACGGAAAAAGTCTGTATTAAGTCTTTGCTGAACAAAACCCGGGACGTACATTTTCTAGACGACGGTTACGATCAAAGTTCGTCCGATACCGACGAGGAAATCGGAATAAATCACGTTCTCGAAGTATTCTCAAACGAACAATTCAAGGGTTCAGACGATCGAATGCTCGTTCAACTTCTTCTCAACAATAATCAACATACATTCGAATGTGATAGCGGGTGTCGCGTGACGATCATGTCATTGTCGAACTTCAAATCGTTAAACCTCAACACTGCACTCAAACATACTGACGTCACACTCCGCTCATTTACAGGTCACATATTCCGCCCCGTGGGAGTAGCAAAAGTCACGGTCTCCTACAAAAAGGTAAAACAGTTACTCGATTTATACATCATCGATCTCGAAAAAGATTCAATTGTTGGACGCGACTGGATTCGCAGCCTGAACATCGATCTTAATCAAATACCTTGTTCCAACATTTCAACTATCCGTACAGCCTTCTCACCTCAACGAGAAGCTAAATTGATCTTTTCTAAATTTTCAGACGTGTTTGAGAAGAAAATTGGAACGGTGCCAAATTACACAGTTTCACTACAATTTCGAAACGACGCCCGTCCAGTATTCCTCAAACCACGCACAGTGCCGTATGCGATAAAAGAACAAGTCGAAACTGAAATCCGGAAACTCGAAGCGGAAGGTATTATCGAAAAAACAAATTCCAGTGCCTGGGGAACGCCACTCGTGGTAATTCCAAAACCAAATGGCGAATTACGATTATGCGCCGACTACAAGGTAACTGTAAATTCTCAACTTCTTGACTCTCGATATCCAATTCCAAATCAAGAAGAAATATTCAACAAAATACAGGATGGAAAAATCTTCTGCTCACTTGATATTTATCGAGCATTTCTACATCTACCTCTCGACGCCCCAAGCTCAGAAGCGCTAACTATATCCACACACATGGGGACATACACCGTAAAAAAATTGTTTTTTGGCGTCAAAACTGCGCCAAACATTTTTCATCAATTTATTGATCAAATAATTCAAGATTTACCCGGCACTACTGCATTTTTTGATGACTGTATAGTTAAGGGCCGTGATTTTGAAGAATGCAAACAGAATTTGGAAATTCTTCTCAACAAATTCCGCAAAAACAATCTTCACCTAAATCCTGACAAATGTCATCTCTTCAAAGAAAAAATCTCATATCTCGGTCATGTAATAAGCGCCCATGGAATTCACAAGGCCCCAGACAAAATCGAAGCAGTCATTAAAGCCAGACCTCCAAGAAATGTCGATGAATTGCGACAGTTTTTAGGGCTAGTGACGTACTACTCTAAATTTTTCCCAGACAGGGCCACAATGCTCAGTCCTCTGAATGAGCTATTGAGGAAAAACCATCCCTTCACTTGGACAAGTAAATGTCAAATCGCATTCGAAGCGGCAAAGAGGGAGGTCGCTAGCGACAGAGTCCTGGTGCCCTTCAGTACGGAGCTCCCACTCATTTTGGCCACAGATGCCAGTCCGCATGGTCTAGCGGGAGTGTTGTCACACCTTATGCCTAACGGAGATGAAAGACCGATCATTTTCATTTCTAGATCGTTGACAGAAGCAGAAGCGGTACAAGATGGAGAGAGAGGCACGAATCTATGGAAGATGGATGATTGATGGAGTGTACCTACCATAGATGTGGCAGCTAACAGGATTCTGTAATCAAACTAGAGGTGATAAGAGAGGAATCTTGGAATTCATGTCGGGGGAGCGTGAAAAGCATGGAAATCTGCCAGACGCTTCTGAGAGATGGTTGTCAGGCAGCTCAGGGCCTCAACCACGGAGTTATTATGGTATTCTTGCCGAATTGCAAGACGCTCACGAAGAAAATCCATGGAGTGACTTATAATCCAATGAAAGAACTGAACATCGAAGGTCGAGAGACCAGGACTCCCAGGCAACTCATGGACGTCTTCTGCTTGACTTCTATGGCATCCTCAGGCCATGGCTGCAAGGGCGTGTCAAAATAGCCCAGGATCTGTTTGACAGATGCTCCAGGCCATAAGCGACTGCCAGAAGATTGTCAACTGATCAAATCCAGGCAATCTGCCAGGCGTATATGGTTTTTTAGCGTTAGAGGATTGTAGCAACTGTGAAACCTCAAAGACCTCGTTCTTGATCTCTTGACTGCTATATTGAGTTGAGGTAAAAGCTCTACAAGCCTTGGTTCTGGATTGAGAGTGGTGCTTCAAGGTCTGTCCACGCATTCGGACGCTGGCAAAGGAATGTTTGGAATTCCAGCCAGGAGTGTGAAAAGCATGCCAGCAGCTTCTGAGACAAGGCTGTCGGTGCACCATCATAGAGTTATTACGGTCTTCTTGACAGATTCCAAGACGATCATGAAGAATTGCCATGCAAGTGACTTGAGGACCAAGATCTAACCATTGAAGCTCAGGATTCCCATACCAGGCAACTCATGGACGTTTTCTGCGCAACTCCTTGGAGCTTCAGTGGAGAATCCATCCAGAGGCTGTTAAGCCGACTCATGATAGCCTGTGAGAATTTGCTAGAGGCTTTAGTGCTGCATCCTCAGGCCAGCCAGAAGCCTTGCCAGAAAACCCAGAGGCTGCTTGAGCAAGTCGCGCCTGCCAGCCAGGATCTGCCTGGCAGATTCTCCAGATTGCAGGCAGCAACCAGTTTTCAGCTTCGGTGTAGTTCAGCAACTAAAAGCTGAGGAAGCCTTGATCCTTCATTATGAATGCTACTTCAAATGCAATCCCGGCAAGTGAATCATCCACTTCAGACGACGGTTGATGGTCTGACCGCAGTCGGAACCAAACTGAAGGTAATAAGTCGTCACATACGATATACATTCAATTTTATGGCAGAATATCAACATTTCGAACGTAATTATCTTGGGAAAGCCTTCCTGGAAAACCGTTGTCGGTACGTTCCGGCTAAACAAATATTTTGGCGAACCTCGATCAAGATTAATTCTATTCAAATCGCTGGTGAAAGATTCAGTCCCAGATTTCTGTATTACGGAGGAAGTCAACTCCAAGGGAAGCCAGCATTTTGCGAGGGAATTTTAAAAGGAAGGTATTCGCGGGTTGAAAGTCCTTCGAATCTCGAGGATCTTCCTTTTGTACAGTTTGGGAGCCTTCGGGAATCTCAAAAGCTCGTACTTTCAAATCCTCTGACGAGGAAGTTCCATTCTTTCTTTCCGCAGAATCGGAACTTTTCGTTTCGGCTTACAAGAGAAGGAGGACTTATAACCTGGCGTTAAACTTGGAAAGTAAACTTAAATGAAGTGAACTTTCCTTCGGATGTTTCAATGCCTCGCCCTCGCTGAGGGTCGCCGGGTAATTTTAAGAGTCTTGCGGGATATTTACGATGAACGCTTGTTTGGAGTTATCGAGTTTGCCTCGCTTGGGCACGTACCTGCTTAGGGGAAATTCTGAAACTGATTTTCAATTTTGTTTTTAAATTTGGAAGAATCCGGTTTTAAACTTGGACAATTTATTTTACCACCTAATTGCGCGCTTGTATGCGCAATATGACTCATTATATGAGCATATTATGCCGTTCGACCGGTCAAAATCGGTTGAGTAGATTCGGCTCAATAAAGTATTAAATACTAAGTATTTAATTTATTTTTATTATTTAGCAAGTCTTGCTAAATTTTATTAAGTATTACATTATTAAGTAGTACATTTTAGCATAAACAGAGGACCTGAACTGACAAGGCGAGTGCCAAGGTCATCGTGCAATGTTGCCAGATCGCCGACAACGTTGCTGCAGTTCTGTCATTTGGAAAGGAAGGACTGTTGTTGTAGTTGTTGCTGTTGCTCTATATCGGTTAGTCGTGGGGATTTCCTCGAGTGACCAAAGGATTCTCAAATGTGTCCAATTAGAAGGGACCGAGGACAGCCTTACGAGCCTAGAGCAGCTCGTATCCTTACTCTTTTCAAATAGGATTGATCTTGAATATTATACTTGTAATATAAATTATGCCTGCATAAAATTATACCTTTATGAGATTATACTGTAATAAGTTTATACCTGTAATCGTCTAATTAGCAGCCCCTTGTAAACTGGTGTGGCACGTCCCAAGGTCATAGTGCGATGTTGCCAGATCGCCTACAACGTTGCCGCAGGTCTCAAGAAGGATTCTCAAATTCGATCCACCTAAGCTCCAAGGTGAACAAGTGTCGGTGTGTCCAATTAGAAGGGACCGACAGCCTTCAGAGCAAAGAGCAGCTCGTATCCTTACTCTTTTAGGATTCAGCCGAGCCCGAATATTAGACCCTACGATCCGGATAGGAAATCTGTTCCTGGCTCTTACTCTCAGGTTCTTCTTGTCGGATATCTCCCGTCAGCTCAAGATTATTGTATTGCGAAAGCGAATCGGAGCGAAAACCGAAAACGACGATTTTCGGCCTCCGAATCCGGCGTTTTTCAGTTGGGAAACTGCTCGGAACATCCGCCGAGTTGGTGAAAAGTTCCGTCGAACGTTCGGAAATGGAAAATGGACCACGCACTCCGAAGCGGGGGAGAAAGGGGAAACCCTAGGTGGGGATTTTCGTAAAGCAAAAAACCTTCGACTGGCAAACTGGAAGAGTTGAGGTGAATAAAGTTTGGAGACGAGACGAGGACCAAGTTTAAATCGGAAGCTTAGAGGGAAGACCATAATGGAAGTGGAAGGGTTCCGTAAAGGTCGAACTCTCTGTCGGAAGATGTAGTTTAGAAAAGCTCTCAATCCCATGATGGGGCATTTAATGATTTTCTCCCGTCGAAAATACCGTGTGTTATGGGAATGTTTTCTTCCTTACTCTTTAACTTTGTTTTTATTTCGAGCCATGAAAAAGCTCGGCATTTATTGATCTATAACGCTCGGTATGGGGAGATAGGAGGTTATTTCAGTTGTAAAGGTGCGCACCGGTATCGGTATAAAGTTTTTTTATGTTGGCAGTAGGTACTATATTCATCCGTATCTTTTCAGATTCGGAACATCATACCCATCCCTCA
The DNA here is from genome assembly GCA_036186465.1 of Nesidiocoris tenuis. NCBI lineage: Eukaryota > Metazoa > Arthropoda > Insecta > Hemiptera > Miridae > Nesidiocoris > Nesidiocoris tenuis. The sequence continues at coordinate 1,536,047 of AP028918.1, forward strand.
TAGCTGAAATTAAAACCTAACAATTAACGTGATTAAAAACGTGGAACATGAAATTAAAATGAATTTGAACTAATATTGTCCAACAATCAAGTCCAACAATCCATTCCATTAAAGCATTTCCTGCTTTTGATCTCAAAATTTTGAAAATTGGAGTTTTGGAACATGAAACGTGAAGTCAACGTTTTCAAACATGACATTTTTGAAATTTTAACTTGAAGTCGAAGTTTTCATTGTTGAACTTTTAACTTGAAATCAGTGTTTTCAAACTTGACGTTTTTGAACCTGAAACTTGGAGTCAACTTTTTCAGAAAACTTGTCATTTTTGAACTTGAAGTCAACTTTTCAAAGTTGAAATTTTCGAACCTGAAACATCATGTTAGAGTTTTCAAACTTGACATTTTCGAACTTAAAACATGGAGTCAACATTTTCAAACATGACATTTTTGAAATTGTAACTTGAAGTCGAAGTTTTCATTTTTGAACTTTCATCATGAAATCAGGGTTTTCAAACTTGACTTTTTTGAACCTGAAACTTGGAGTCAACTTTTTAGAAAACTTGTCATTTTTGAACTTGAATTCAACTTTTCAAAGTTGAAATTTTCGAACATCAAACGTGAAGTCAACATTTTCAAACTTGAAATTTTCGAACCTGACACTTCATGTTAGAGTTTTCAAACTTGACATTTTCGAACTTGAAACGTGAAGTCAACATTTTCAAACTTAAAATTGTTGAACTTGAAGTTTCAAGTCAACTTTTCAAACTTGAAATTTTCGAACCTGACACTTCATGTTAGAGTTTTCAAACTTGACATTTCCGAACTTAAAACATGAAGTCAACATTTTCAAACATGACATTTTTGAAATTGTAACTTGAAGTCGAAGTTTTCATTGTTGAACTTTTAACTTGAAATCAGTGTTTTCAAACTTGACGTTTTTGAACCTGAAACTTGGAGTCAACTTTTTCAGAAAACTTGTCATTTTTGAACTTGAAGTCAACTTTTCAAAGTTCAAATTTTCGAACCTAACGCATCATGTTAGAGTTTTCAAACTTATCGTTTTCGAACTTGAAACGTCAAATTTTCATTCAATGACTTGAAAATGTCAAAGTTTTGAATTTTGAACAATTTCAATTTTTTCTTCAAATATTTACCTATTTTTAATTTTTTTTTTGGGATCGACGAAAATGAATTTTTTGCACAAATCGCATGCGACGTTTTACCAACTCCGTTCAACGCAAATCGCAATTAATGTTGGATGCGTCCACTCAAATCAATTCTCCTTCCTAGCGCGTAGAGAATTCGCAATCAAGGCAAAATCTATCGAAGGGATGAATATGTACTAGGTAAATGACGAATTCCTATGCAGTTGACGTTATTCATAACCAGACCCCCTCCCTAACTATACCCCCGGGCAGTAACCGTCCCATGAATTTATAATGTCCGCCCCTTAACTTTGTTATTGCAGGCGGCGTACGGATTATTCATCAAGATCGATTCTCAAGCTATGGCGTGTGATTTCGAGTCGAGGTAAGCATCGGACGACGAATTATTGGGCTGCCGATGCCGAGATTAACGATCAATTCGTCGGGGTTTGTCTTTGGTACCAGGGAAGCCAGTATAGTAGCTGTCAGTATAGCCAGAATCAATCCATGCAGCCATATGGCTGGCCATAATGGCTGGCAAGGCACCGATTATGAATTTTGAAATAATTTCCGAAAGATATGCGAAGAAATTTCAAACATATTGCAAATTCAAAAACATCCTTAAACTTGGGAAAAATGGGATTTTCGGAAAATTTAAATATACTGACTTGAACATTTTGGTCCAATATTTATTGATTTATTTGAACTAATGATTAAAACCCGATAAATTTGTTTTCCAAACCAGAGGTGCCCAATAACATGGAATAATAACATAATTACTATTTGGACTGATTCAGGATCCGCAGGTTAAAGTAGTAGGGCATAAATGGTGGAGCGGGGTTCGCCCAGGGTCAGCCGCACCGCCATTTCTATACTACTTAAAAGTGAAAATCATTTCAATATTTATCTACCTCACTTTTTGCAAAAACAAAGCCAACATTTAGCCGCTACGCCATTCATCTACTACTTGAAAGTAAAAATTATAAAATGTATCCACCTCACTCACTTCAAAATCGAACCCAACGTTTCCCCATTATCAAATAGCGAACACCGCTAATCGCGGCAGGATTACGTTCTCTAATTCTACGTTTGTTTCTATTTGGAGGTGTTTCAATTAACGAGAAAGAGCGACAAACAAATCGAAATTAGCGAAGAGTTAATCCCGCTGTTGGTTTTGTCGACCCCGACAAAGGATTCAATCGAACGTCGGAGTTTTTCAATTATACCCTGATTTAACCGAGTTTGCTTGCAGCGACATTCGAGCTGGCGAACAGTTTCAAGTTGAACGGGATAAAAAAATCGGGTAGTTGGTGGGAGGAGAAAATTTCACCATTGGTCTCAATTTAGCAAACAATAATTCGACTGACGGTCGCCTGGTAGTCTACTGGTTAAGACATCAGCTTGTGGAGCAAGAGGATCACACCTTGTATTGGGCGATTGAAATTTTTGCATAATCATCACTTTCGGCCGGAAATCTTTCTTTCGGTTCAATTGTTATGTAGGTAACTAATTTTGAGTTTTTGGCAATCGAGAATTTTCCCCGAATGAACTTCAAACTATAAAAATAATGCGATTTCCACCGCTATATAATCATTTGAGCCGTCAATCTCATCATCTCCGCCCATATTTTGGAAAAGGACCGACATTTTTTACCTGTAACCCTCCAGATATTTATATAATCCGAAAGTCAAATATTTGCTCAGCGAACGATACAATATTCAGCATTGACGTCTCTCTCGATGGAAATGAAATTGACTTAACATAAATGTCGATATTTCCCTCGCGATATTTTCCTCTTTGCAACCCCCGCGACAAAGGTGACGAGCAAACGGGATGGAAAGGGGGTGAATTTATTTTTCAACGATCGTTTTTCGGCGAGGTCGGCGGCGGAAAAAATGCGAGCTGACAAGTCCTCGTTTGCCAATCTGTTACACGGAATTGGGACTGGAAATTTCGGCGAAAAACCCCCAATTCATTTATCATTAGTTTGACTGGGGTTTGATCTGCTGGAGCGAGGATATCGCTTTTCGGCGAATAATTTCGAAATAATTATAAATCGATTTTCCTGCGCGCGTTGGTCTGTCGAATAGGGACCTTCTTATGGCCATTTGTACCGTGAGGTTCAATGCAAGGAATTTTTTAATTAACCTGGTCAAGAATAAAAATATACCTATTTAAAATCGGAATTTATATTTTTTATTTGAACATTGTCAATTACGGCTACGTGAAATGGCCTTGCGTTGTGTAATACTTACCTGTTATAGAAAATTTTATTATCTGACTAAAATTTTCATAATTTATTTATTTTCAAAAACACTTGGGATATTTATCGGATGAAAAATACATTTAAAAAGTGCTATAGATAAAATATATCCGCATTAGAGGTAATGTATAAATATTTACAGAAAAAAGTTACACCACCTTTATACCCAGTAATAGTAATTTTAAAAAAATCCCGGAGCTTTTCGCCTAAAAAGGAGCCAGGATCAGTCCTCAAGACAACACTGGGCCCAAACTTTCGCATCTTGCAGGACAAAATCCAACATGTGTGCCGCGGTCGCTATTGGAAACCATCGGATCCAGCGACCGGCAATGAGCACGCTTCGCATTAACGGTTTCATACTCAAGACGTGACGCCAGTGCGGTATGAAGATTAGAAGTTGCGTATTTCACCTCGTTAGTTCTCCAGTGTAGGATTCTCTATCCGAGGGCGTAGAATTCACATTGAACCCTTTCCATTATGGCGGCATTCTCCGCCGAACGTTTTCCATGCACGTAGCCCCAGTAAAGGACGATCATAACGCCCTTGAATTGAAGCCATAAAAAGCCCTGAGTGAACTTGAGACGAAAAATCGAACAGCTCAATCCCAAGGGATGAAAAGGGTTTTGAAGGCTGGATTAATTCTCGGAGAGTTTTACGATTATAATTTACCGATTTATCGGCAGAATAATTAGGTATTGAAAATGCGGCAGAAATGTATGAGGTACAGACTATGCGCAAGAAGAGGTTGGACCCAAAGCTGTGTTGCGCACTACCACTAGCGCTCTCGTGGCTTGATCGTCAACTTGTCCCTTATCTCTGCTATCTTCTCCCGGCTTGGTTCCTTTCATCTCTTTCTGTTTATATCTGATTCAATATCTTGCTTGATTAGCGTTTGACTGATGAGTATGTCGAATTGGACTGATGAGGGATGTTTTTCTGTCTTGGAGATGCGAGCGCAGCGAGCATCCAGGTCACCTGATCTGTTGCGCACCACCACTAGCGCACCACCACCACTCTCCAGCTCTCTTGCTAACTGTTCCTTCACACATTCCTTATACAGATCAGGTGACCTGGATGCTCGCTGCGCTCGCATCTCCAAGACAGAAAAACATCCCTCATCAGTCCAATTCGACATACTCATCAGTCAAACGCTAATCAAGCAATATATTTTATAGCCTACCTACTTATCCGAGAAGGTGTTGGATACACCAAAACGACGTGAATCAGATATAAATAGAAAGAGACGAAAGGAAGGAGACGCCGGGAGAAGATAGCAGAGATAAGGGACAAGTTGACGATCAAGCCACGAGAGCGCCAGTGGTGGTGCGCAACACAGCTTGGGGTCCAACCTCTTCTCTATGCGCACAGCATTCAAATTTCGTGAGGAAGAGTGTTGGTCCAAATGATAGTCCGAGCGTATGCCGCTGAAGACCGCCACAGGGGCTGTTGAGCTGGCAACAGTGCATCTAGGGTATGAGGTGGGGGGTCTGAGGCCCCCGGACAGTCACCTTTTCACTGACACAATGAAAACTCAAACAGAGGTTAGCTACCCCACCTACGAATAACTTCGGATGCTTCGCTAGCCAAGCCTAGGTAGAGCGGACGGCCATACTGAGAACGTGGGAGACCTGCTAGGCGACTTCAGGTTTAGAAGGAGAAAATTGAGAAAAGGAGTCTCAAAATTTATACCTAATCAGTAAGAAATCTTTGCATTTTTCATTCTGATCGTGTGCAAAAACACAAAATGAAATAAAACTACGATTTAATTTTTTTTTTGCTATCCGTATCGCAATATTTTCGCGATCATTTTTGTCTTTTTATTGTTGTACCTAATCATTTATTTTCCGCACAAATGTCATCCAAGGAATTGGGTACCAATAGCGGTTGTCGGGAAATGAATTTATCGAGAGCGCCGGGAGGCGAGTTGTTGATACCCTCAGCCGGTTTCGGGAAGGGTAGAAACATCACCGGAATAACGACCTTCCCGGAGAACTTCCCCCGTCGTACCTCGTTTTCTTTTGTCGAGAGGAGTTCTTTAATTGCCGAAGAAAACCCCCCCGACTCCTTTTCAGCGAACATTTTCTCCGCCGAGAAATTAATGGACCACTTAGATCGCACTTAACCGAGGTTATGAATGGTGTTTGCTTTCGAGGTTGAGTCGGCCCGGGAAACACTTTTGGTGCCTCGGTATTTTCCTTTCCAACTTGCCAACTATGATGTTATCGGCGGATCCGATAGGGGAGTACAACTTGGCTGTTAACGAGTCGGTAATATACTGGATGAGTTTCCCCTCGGAGGCCTAGCCGTGTTTATCTTTCGGGCGATAAGTTCCCAAGTATTTCACGGACGGTAGTCGACGTTTACTGCTTTTCGAAGTCGGCCGAAGTCCCCGATTGGTTGGGACGTAAGTCCGACTTTCGCCAAAAAGGATTGTGTTTTGCTGGAGAAGTTGAGGATATCTTCGAACTTGCAAGGTTTCACATTGACATAAAAACGATTTTTGTGCGTTTCTTCTTGATAATCTTCCATGATGTTTACGTTTCAAACTGGAAGTTACAGGTAGATAAGAATGGAGGCTGAGATGGATCTTAGTTACAAAGGATTTTTTCGATGTAGGTACCTACCTAATTCAAATTTTTTGAGAAGTGTGCAGTTTACATTTCTATTTTGGATTGTGAAGGTTGCTCTTATCTCAAAAGAACATCTGACTACCTGTATCGGCACCTGTACCCGTTCATGTACCTGTACCCGTTCATGTACCTGTACCCGTTCATGTACCTGTACCCGTTCATGTACCTGTACTTGTTCATGTAACTGTACCCGTTCATGTACCTGTATCCGTTCCTGTTCCCATCTTTCACCTGTTCTCGCGTACTGTTACTATGGGTTACTTACAGGGGGTCCTATTCTGTATATTGAACCCCCTACACTTGAGTAGGCCAGCTTATTTATCCTGTCACGCGAATAAAAACCGAAAAATACCAACGCCTATACGCGCTTTCTAGCCTCCGTAACTCACAAGCTTTTGTTGGTTTTGCCGATACGACACCAGCCCTGGAGATAATGTAAGGAAAATATAAATTTCAAGTGAAAATGTATCCATCCCCCATTCTGGAACTCCGGTCACGTCTCCATGGAGATGGAATACGATGAAATAGTGAGCGATCTCTTGGACGGCGTTACCCATGCGGAAGTCCTGGGGATCCGACGTTTTACACAATCCGCAAGAAAGCACCTCGGTCTTTCTGATTTATGACGGCTGGGCATCGGATGTAAAGAACTTCTGCCGCATAAGAGCGGGCAACCGTGACAATCGTAATCTGCTTCTTAATGCTACAGTTGTTTTTACCATTGATATATGTGCGCCTCGAGGATGGAACTTACGTTCGGTGAAGAGAATGAAGAGTGACGTTTGTAGATAACGCATTTATGCCAAAAAAGTTTCAAAATTGTGATTTAATGAAAATAACTCACCTCATACGTGTGATAATGGAAGGCGTGTACTCGAGCGGCGACCAGAACACTCCGATATCGGTGTGCTTGACTTCGTCCCAGTTCGAATACTTGATCAAGGCACATGAAGGTGAAGGCAAACCTGCGGAAAAAGAAATCGAGTTATTTTGAATAAAATTAAAGTTAGTTATTCAATAAATAACATTACCCGGTGAAGTACCCTCACATAGTAAAGTAGGCAATCTAACACAGCAAATATTACGCTGAGACAACCTTAATCAGTGAAGTAACCTTACTCAGTAATATTACCTTACTCAGTAATACTACATTACTCAGTAATATTTCCTTACTCAGTAATACTACATTACTCAGTAATATTTCCTTACTCAGTAATACTACATTACTCAGTAATACTACATTACTCAGTAATACTACATTACTCGGCAATATTACATTCCTCAGTAATATTACCTTGTCCAGTAATACTACATAACTCAGTAATATTACCTTACCCAGTAATACTACATAACTCAGTAATATTACCTTACCCAGTAATACTACCTTACCCAGTAATACTACCTTACCCAGTAATACTACCTTACCCAGTAATACTACCTTACCCAGTAATACTACCTTACTCAGTAATACTACCTTACTCAGTAATATTACCTTACTCAGTAATACTACATTACTCAGTAATACTACATTACTCAGTAATACTACATTACTCAGTAATACTACATTACTCAGTAATACCACATTACTCAGTAATACCACATTACTCAGTAATACCACATTACTCAGTAATACTACCTTACTCAGTAATACTACCTTACTCAGTAATACCACATTACTCAGTAATACCACATTACTCAGTAATACCACATTACTCAGTAATACCACATTACTCAGTTGTACTCAGTAAAGTGACTTTACTCGGCAAAGTTACTTTACTCAGTAAGTTACCTACCTTACATAGTAAATTAATCTTACTCAGCGTCACTGAGACAGTAAGTTAACTTAACTCAGTAAGGTAACCGTACTCAGGAAAGTTATGGCCCAGTTTGGTCACGGCACTTGGTTTTACAAATCTATCAAAATCTGGATGGATGAAAATCAGATTTTTATAAAAACTCACTTTCAATTTTGTAAATCTTAGTTTGGCTGAAATGAAGGTTCCACTGATCTCTCATTCGTTTATGGCGCACTCGTTTCATCGTAATAACATCCTATCACTCTTTTAGTAATAAAGGGGGGTAAAATGCGCGGTGGAAATTAATGATATTGAGGTCATCGTATAAGACCCTTTGACCCTATTTGGGGGATGAAAGAAAAGTCGCAAATCCCAGCGGCTACCCTCTTAGCTCTTTAATGGAACTGCCACTAGCTCGAGTTGAAGATGGCCGAAGGGAGGAAAAGGGCCGGAAAAGGAAAGTCCGACCAGGGATCCTGGATCTGAACTTACAGGTCTGCAAATACCCTTTATCTTCAGTTGTGCAGAAGGGGAAGCGTTTTCCAACGTGGGGGAATTGGGCTTTTCACCCCTTTGATCCACAACTATCTTGATAGAGTTGGAACCTTTCCAAACATTCGCCGCCGCCCCATTTCGGCTGACTGTCGCTCAGTTCGAACGAATTTCATAAACTGTCAGGGCTACTAAGTAAGCAATCGTATCTTATGAGGGCAAATAATGTCTTCGCGTCGAAAATTTTCAACGCTTTTTTGTGCCTTCATTATTTTTTGTGATTTGATTTAATTTACTATTTTATTATTATTATACTCTCTTGAATGAAAGCACCGAACATCAAAAAACAAAGAGCAACGTTGCTTTTTGGAAATAATGTACCAAAATCAGGAGGTTTTTTTAAAATTGCTCTTTGTTTCTTAATCCGAAGAAATAAAAATGCCAGTTTCCACTTTTAGAAGTAAATCTCATCTCATGTAATGAAGACTACACTAATTTGGGCAAAATAAAAATAATTAACCGTCAACAATTTTCTGGGGATCCTCATCACTGCATATCAAATGTGTCAACAATCTTGTAATTTTTCTGCGTAGAAAAGTCCAGGATGCTGTTCGCGATGAATTTTCAAAAACCGGATGAAAAACTCGGTAATTATTCATCCAGATGCAAACGAGGGATGGCCTAGTTAATATCTCAGGGTGCGCCCGAAGGGAAACTATTCCCATCACAACTCGAAGGAACTTCTTTCCTCGCCAAATTGATATTGAAGATTCCCTTCTCGGAGGAGGAGTTTTAATCGAAATTACGGTCCAATTATTACCGAGCCGAAGGAATTAGGACGAAGTTGGACTGTGAATCAACTCAGGGTAATCAATTGAAGGGTACAGGGCCGGGTTATGTCAGTGTTGCCAAGGTGCGGCCGTCAAAAACCCCTGAGACAACGTCAAAAAACCCCCAAATCCCCCCAAATATGAAAAAATCCCCAAAAAACCAAAAAGGTGGGGACGAATTAAAAATATTATTTTCTCATAAAATATACCTAACTCCATATCAAACAACTACAATTTTAAATAGTACCTAAAACTATCAACTATCTGACTACCCTTTCTGATCAGTAGAGTCAGTCAATTAACATACTAAAACATCAATTCAAATTAGGTACCTATGTACTCGTACCTACCCGCAAGTATGGAGACGTACTACATGTCAATTCCCAAATGAAGTTTACTTGAGTAGGTACCTATCTTTTAATTCAATTAGCTGTGCGGCGGCAGTCTTAGCTGTTATTTATTTGCTGTACTTTGCTGTTATTTCTTGATTAATTAACTTTTTCCTAGTCCCCCTAACTTCCTCAAAAACCCCCAAGAAAAACCCCCAAAAAAATGTCACCCCCAAAATCCCCCTCTGGCGATGAAAAACCCCCAAATTTGGGGGGAAAACCCCCAACTTGGCAACACTGGGTTATGTTCTAAATTCGCACAGTTCATCAAAGCCGAGTCGTCGGTTTTAGCGCTGAGGCGGCCATTTCGATAATTACTCCATAGAATCGATTCCGATTGAAATTGTCCAATAACTCCCATCAGCCAAAATTTCGACATTTCGTATTCCTCGAAAAAGCGAACTTGAGTTTTTTGTCGAATTTTTCTCACTTAAGGGCAAGTCTGAGCGGGAGGGAGAAATGCTAAAAAGTTTTTTAATCTTTTCTCGAAAACCAATTAACCGATTATCAAATTTCAAAAAGATTTCAACACGTCCTAACAGTCCTCACAGGGATATCATGGCGGATTTTCGGAAAAATTCGAGTTTAAATTTTATTTTTCAAATTTTCAAATTTAAAACGATAAAATGCTTATTTTAGGTTAATACTCGTATTTTAGACGATTCATCGAGAATTTTAAGGCCACCCGCGTGTTAATATGTTCAGCGGGTGCGCCAGAAAGTGAATAGGTAATAGATCATTTTAAAACCCACTCAAATTTCATTTTGATTTCTGGTACGCGCCACGGAGTTTCATTCAAGATTAGAACAAAGAGACATTTCTTTCTTCGTCATCTGACGAAAAAGAGTCAAATTGCTGCTTTGATATTACGAGAGCATTGACCCCCTTCCCAAGGTAAATTTTCAAAGAAAATTTTCAATTACTTGAAAAATGAGGTAGCTACAGCCATTTTAATGAGCCAATGCTCAAAAAACAAGATTTTTCACCAGATCAAAAAATGTTTAGATGCAAAAAAAGTAAATCGGATTGACGATCATTCAAAACGGTGACACGAAAGCGAAAACGAACCGGTATTTTTGACAATCATGTCAAAATCTCAAGGCCGGCCGTCAAAAATGACACGATACCGCCGCTTTGAAACATCTCATTGGCTCTCAACTCACCTCGAGAAACTGAAGTTTGCCTTGTTGTAAATCACGGCTCTCCTCACCCCCTGCACTTTGGAAGGGCGCAACTTTCGAACAATACCTGTCAAGACCTGCCGCCTCCGACTAACACAGCAACACCGAAGATGCGCATTAAGGTGAACTACTAACTCGCTTGTAACTTGTTTCCAACCGAGATCCCACCCTGCCATGGCGCTATTCATAATGCGTTACCATTGACGCCAGGTTAATTTGAAACTCGAAGATTTCTCCCTTTCCCCGTAAGAATCCTTAACAGTTAATTGCCAGACAATTCGCTTTGAATCTGATATAACTCGAATCATTTGGAATAAAAATTCAAAATTTTGTGCTTTGAAATTCATGTCATTTTGCCACCGAGGGCCAGGAGAACCTTTCATTCTGGTAGGAGAAATTATTGGAGAAAATGAGGGAGTGAAGGAATAAGTTTTTATTATCGAGCAATATACGGAAATTCTCCTGATGATCACTACTGAGTTGTTCACCTTGTCTTTCATCCCAAAAACAATTTTACAATACATATTTTTTTCAACGTTTTTTACTCTATAAAAAGTTCACTCCCTCACTTTGAAAATTTAACTCTCTCTCTGCACTTGGTTTGCACAGGATTAAAAATCTTGTCAACCTCAAGAGTAATTAAATGGCAAAAGTATAATTATGAAAAGAAGTTACAGGCGCTCATTTTGGACCAAAACGTCCAAAATGCTTAAATCTTCCATGGCTACGGCCAATACTATACTTCGGTATACTATACTTTGCTTCTTCAACATCCCGCTGGACAATTCCAGGAATAAAATCGAGCTCTTCGATGTTTGTGACTTGAGAAAAAGATTCGCCAGTTCGTTTGACCGGTGACGTTTTCTCAATTTTGGGCGCTGCGCCTACATTTTCGGACAGATCGACGAAACTGTCACGCAAATCGATCTGAGGATCCAGAAATATGGAACTTAATTTTTCCTTGTCGGAAACTGCAATATCGGGACGTTTCGAGATCGTCTTCAGTATCGATTTGACGCCTTCGCTCAGCAGCGATTTCTGTTTGGATAGGGAATCGTCAAGTTTTCCATCTTCGGCCCAGTTGTTGTTTCGATTTTCCGTCATCATATCGATCAGTTTCCGTTTCGATATTTCGGCCATATCTTTGTGCAGGTCCTCCAGGATCCTGTGGCTGGAGAACAGCAGATTCCTGACGGTGGTCGCGTCGCTTTCGTTCGTGACCGGGTCGCTGAATTCGTAAGGGTTTCTTCTCCGCTTCCTGACGAAAATATCCTCATCCCCTTGCCCCGGGGTGGGGCCGAGGATGGATTTTAAAAATATTTTATACTTCCCCGCGTTGGATGCCGGATACACCAAACGGAAGTCGCCCGAATGCTCCATTTCCCAGGTTTCCCTTTCCTTGACGATCTCCGCGAGTCGTTCGCGCTCCAATTTGTGCGCTTTCGACTTGTTGCTGAGCCGGTTTTGGAGGAAATCGTTCTCGTCGTTTTTGATCCTCTGGCTGTCGTCTTCGGCGAGCTTGAGGATCTCGAACACGTCGTGCATCAGGCGATCCTTGACTTCTCGGTCGATGGGCGTGCACCGCGTAAAGCTCGGCGTGTGATTCACTTCGAGCAAGTACGGCTTCAATTTGTGGTCCAGAATGAAATCGAACCCGAGCAATTCGAAGGCCGCTACCGTGTCCACATGTGTGGGGAAACAGGCGCTGTAATGGCGTCGCATGTGTGGCAACGCTGTCAGGATCGTCTTGACGATGGCGTCGTCGATCGAGCTCCAGACTTTCTCGGCATTGTAGTCACGGGACGTCAGCCATTCGCGAATCGTGGACAACTTCCGCTTGCTGCCGGCATGTTCATCGTTGACGAAAGTGCTGCTGTTTTTGTTGACCGAATAGTTGGTCAAGTGCATGTATTTGACGTGGAGGTTGTTGCCTGTCGGTTGGTACTCCCTGGTGGCGAATCTGGCGAGGCCTTCGTTGTAGACGAATACCCTCAATGGTGAGCAGGAGGCGACCAAAACGTACAATCTCAAATCGAATTTGAACCCGTCGATGAGGAACGGCCTCTGTATGTAGACTTGGCCGATCATCATCTTCAGCAAGTCGAAATGCTCGATGGATCTGGTCAGGTAAATTCCTCGACCGAGACTGCCACGGCTCGGTTTCAGGATGAAAATTTTGTTTTTGGCGCTCTTGGCGAATTTCAGCAGGCCGTTGAGCTCGCCGGGCAGGACCCACGTTTTGGGGAAGAAGTCGTACTGCTTGGGAAACAGTTTGGACATTTTCGTCAAATTCCTGGCCAACTCGTCCTTGCGGCAGATCGACAGAATGCCCGGTATGTGGTTGACTTTCTGGTGCCGTTTCATCAATCGGCATCGCTCGTAAGTCGGGAAGCGATCCGTCCAGAAAACGGTCCACGGGTCCGCCTCGTCGTCGGCGATCGACATGCCGAATTTTCGGGCGGTTTTTTTGACGACGGGGAAACCGCAGTAGATGGCGCACAATTTGCCATGTTGCGCTTCGGTCGACGAATTATCGACTATCAAATCTTTGGATTCAATATTGGAAGGCGTGGACTGCTGAATATTCGAATCGTGTGGATGATGATCCATTGTAATGAAACAAATTGGCAAGATAGAATTTTTTGTCAGAAGTGTCATGGTAACGCATTTTGGGTTCTATGAAGGGGACTGCAGCCTAGTTACGTACAACAATTACGAATCCCAGAGCAAATGTTGTGCCTTGAGACAGGAGCTCAAAAGTCTGAATTTTGGACTTTGAAGGCGTTTTTGGTATTTTTGGTTTATTGATCTTTCTGCTCTGCCTGGTCTCGCTGGAAATTTTGATCTGTGCGACCTTCCCGGTCTGTCAGGTCTGACAGGGCTTTGTGGTCTTGCCGGTTCGTCAGGGTTTTCTGGTCTTTTAGCTTTCTTGACTTTCTCTTCTGTCTGATCGTCTGGTCTCTCAGGTCGGTCTGGGTTTTGTGGTCTTTTTGGGCGTTTCTGGTCTGTCTAGTCTGTCAGGTCTTCTGGTCAGTCTGGTTTTTTGGCTTTCTGGACTTTTTGTTCTGTCTCATATTCCCGGGTCTTCTGGTGCGTTGGTCTATCTGGTCTTTCTGTTTCATCTGATCATTCCGGTCTACCTGGTCTTCTGGCTTTCTGGCCTATTTGGTCTATCTGGTCTGTCCCGGCTTTCGGGACTGTCCAGTCTTTCTGGTCTGTCGGGTCTTTTGGCTTTCTGGACGCTCTGTTCTGTCTGATCTTATTGGTCTTTCTGGTCCAATGGTCTTCTTGGTCTGGGTGGTCTTTCTGCTCTATCTGATCTTTCCGGTCTCCTGGTTTTTCTAGTCTATTGGTCATTCTGGTCTTTCTAGTCTGTTGGTCATTCTGGTCGGTCTGGTCGTTCCAGTCTGTCTGGCCATTCTGGCCTGTCTGAGCTTTCAGGTCTGTCTGGTCTGTTGGCTTTTTGGTCTCTTTGGTCTGTCTGGTTTTTCTGGTCTGACTAGTCGTCCTGGTTTTTTAGGGCCTTTCTGGCTTTCACGGGATCTCTGGACTGTCCAGGTCTCTGGTCGGTACGGTCTGTCTAGTCTTTCTGGTCATTTTGGTTTTCCTGGTCTTCTAGCCGATTAAACCTTTTTATTCTTTCCAGTATCACTTTCCCATAGCTAGTTGAACTCTAGAAAATTATTTCTGGTGAATTTAAAGCCGAAAACCTTTCTGTTCAGCCCCGAAGAAGTCACGCAACGTTTCGCGCGATCCACCGTTCCACATTTCCTTCGCCCGACCCCCACCTCTCTTCATTCTCAGTCCTACTTTATCTCCAACTTCACTCAGTTTTCCGTCTCTTTTTCATTACTCGCCTCCTTATTTTTCCCTTTTTTTCCCCCGGGTTAAGAAGTCGCGGCCTTCCGCTAAGAGCGCAGCTCACCCAGAATGGAAAGCGACGTCGGGGCTCTCTTTTCGGGCCTCTCATCCCCGAACTTGCGGGAATCCTAATTTTCACCGAAAGTGAGTAACTTATTTAAGAACTGAGCTCCCCGGCTCTTTGTAATCCTGCCACGCAGAGATAACACTCCAGTAGCGGGACCTTCGGTTCATTTTCATCGGAGCGATTCCATTTTTTCCCGGCGAAACAAACGCATCCTTTAATTTCCAAAGAAAACCCAACTTTGACGAATAATTTGAAAAAACGGAAATATGAGATTTTTTGTTATAAACCGTGAATGTATTTGTTTTGCATGAAAACATTCGTACAGAAAACTCCGCCCGTATCCTATCTTGCGGAAAACTTGCAATTTTTAGACTCATTCGTAAGAATGGAAGTTGGTTTATTAAAGAACTCGAGAGAAAAAACTCGTCTCATCTTCTACAAGCCATTTCCCAGCTGTGCTCGCAGAGACTACTTCCCTTTCTTCGGGGTCCTTCCTCCGTCATTATCATTACAAGTGTACTTGACTCAATGCTTGAGGAACCTGACGAGTTTTGTCCTTTCAAAGTCCGGGACTTTTTTCAAGCTCGATTGCGCGCAGTTGGCGCACGGCGGAAAAATATTTCTAAGCTTTAGAACTGGGGCATTTTTTGATATTTTCAGAAAATCTTGGTAATTGAGGATGGAATTGAGAATATTATACTAAAGAGAACTTTCCTCAAAAATACAATCCAAATTAGTAAAATTATACATAATACACATCTAAATAAGTTGAATAAACTTCAATAAAAATTATGAAATGGCTCTAGAGTATAAATAATGGCACCTATTTATCAAAGTATTGTCTCGTAGAAAATGCCTGCAATAGTTACAGGCATCTAAGTGCCTGGTAAGCTAAAATATTCGGCTTATCGGACTTACCGAATAGGTTTGTAGGGTAAAAGTAGCCACTGCTGTACCTGATTAGCCTTTTTATCATCGAGATTCGTGAAGGAAATTCCTGCACCAAATGGTCGGCAGGAAAGTCGAAATAGACGTGTTCCGATCATAATCAATTTTTCAAACCATGTCCCGCAAGCAGACCGATTTGTACGACTATTTGGACAGGCCGTTCTCGCCGTCGGATTTGGACAACGTCAACCATCGAGTGAACACAATTTATCGGCCGAAAGTGCATCGAACGAAGAAGAAACATTTTAATCCCAAATTGGCAAGGATTTGCACGACTACTTGCAGGTTAAAAATTTTAATTCATTCATTTTAGCCACCGATGGTTACAAGAGACAGCGCCAGCCCCCAATCCGCCCGAGATCCACCCCCTACCCTACCCGCACCTCACACCGTATGACGCGTAATTAATTCCAGTTCACTAAATTCCGCACAACTTGGAAAAAATTTAAAAAATAAAATTTGCATACTTACTAATTAATAAATAGAAAATTCTTCCGTTATTCATATTACTTTTAACTTTTCTTCAATGGACATAACCTTCAGGTTTCCACTGGTGAAAACAACTGCTCATAAATACGGCATGAAAGACGTTGCGGAATGGCAAGATTGGCACGTCTATTGGACGGATGTTTTCCCATCGCTCGAACGCTGCCGCCTGCTCAAAAGGTGAAAAAAAGTTCGTATTGCCTCAAAACCTGTGTGCATCAATGTGGTATTGCGCCTATTGCCCCATTAGACAATTACTGTTTACAGAGTACGGGGCAGTAAGAGATCTTTCCCCACAGAAAAACGACCCTGCATCGCCCGCAGCCTAGCGGCAGCTCTCCGTACTGCAGGCGCGCCATCTTCTCAGGAGGGGCATCTGCTCACTTTAACATAGTGCCCCAGCTTCCTCCAGCTGATTTACTAAGTTTTGGGACCATTTTCAGAGCTACTTACTAGCCTGATAAAGGTCTGATGGCAGTTTCACAAGGTCCGACCTATTCCCCGTAAAAGATCCACCGTACTTTACACCGTTGGGTGCTCACAATTCCATCATTGGTAAAAACATGTTAGCCTAAACAATCCATAGGCAGCACACGACCCTCAGGCTCTTCAGGCCAGTTGAACGACGCCTGATGCTCGGTCAAGCGATCTGTCGTTCGCACCAATGCCTGCCTCCAGGATCCACCACCAAGCATCTTGGCCCTTCGCCCCAATGCCTGCCTCCCAGAAGCCCCACCGAGCATCTTGGCCCTTCGCCCCAATGCCTGCCTCACTGATGCCCCATCAAGCATCTTGGTCGTTCGCACCAATGCCTGCCTCCATGATGCTTCACAAAGCCACTTGGTCATTCGCACCAATTCCTGCCTCCATGATGCACCACCAAGCATCTTGGTCGTTTGCACCAATGCCTGCCTCCCTGATGCCCCATCAAGCATCTTGGTCGTTCGCACCAATGCCTGCCTCCAGGATGCACCACCAAGCATCTTGGCCCTTCGCCCCAATGCCTGCCTCCCTGATGCCCCATCAAGCATCTTGGTCGTTCGCACCAATGCCTGCCTCCATGATGCACCACCAAGCATCTTGGTCCTTCGCCCCAATGCCTGCCTCCCTGATGCCCCATCAAGCATCTTGGTCGTTCGCACCAATGCCTGCCTCCCTGATGCTTCTCAAAGCCACTTGGTCGCTCACAGCAATGCTTGCCTTCTTGACGATCCTCAAAGCCACTAGGTCGCTCACAACTATACCAATATTCATGACGCCTGCCTCCCAGAAGCTCCACCGAGCATCCTGGTCGTTCGCACCAACGCCTTCCTCCCAGAAGCCCCACCGAGCATCTTGGCCCTTCGCCCTAATGCCTGCCTCCCTGATGCCCCATCAAGCATCTTGGTCGTCCGCACCAATGCCTGCCTCCCTGATGCTTCTCAGAGCCACTCAGACTGCAACTATACTAAAATTTTCCCCCATTTTTTCTAAATCTTTTCCTTATGAGCAAACAATTTTTTCAGATACCAGCGCATCAACCATTTTCCCGGCATGCTCGAAATCTGCCGGAAGGACGCGCTGGCTCGCAACCTCAAGCAAATGCTGAAACTCTTCCCCAAGGAGTACAATTTCTTTCCGAAAACCTGGTGCCTCCCTGAGGATTCGGTCGACATGTACGAGTACGCTAGGAACAATCCAGGCAAAACTTATATTTTGAAGCCATGCCGCGGCAGCGAAGGGAGGGGAATCTCGCTGACGAAGAACCCCAAAGATTTCCGCACCCGCTACCGAATGATCGGGCAGGTGTACATCAGCAAGCCCCTGCTGATAGGAGGTTTCAAGTTCGACTTTCGAATTTACGTACTGGTCACGTCCTGCGATCCGTTGCGCATTTATGTTTACAACGAAGGCCTCGCTAGGTTCGCCACGAAAAAGTACGAGCCGTCAAAGTCGAATTTGGCGCAGAAATTCATGCACTTGACGAACTATTCGGTGAACAAGCGGAGCGAAGATTTCATCATCGACGACGACGAGGGCAGCAAGCGGAAATTGAGTTCGATCAATAAAATGTTCGTTAAGGCCGGCTTTGACGTGGACCAAATTTGGGATTCGATCGACGACGTCATCGTGAAAACTATGCTGATCGTCTTGCCGAAATTGAAGCACTACTACCGGCTCTGCTTCCCCAACCATGTCGATACCCTCGCATGTTTCGAGGTTCTGGGTTTCGACTTCATTCTGGACAGTCGCCTCAAGCCGTTCCTCCTCGAGGTTAACTACACTCCAAGTTTTAACAGGAACACCCCCGTGGACAGGCAAGTTAAGGACGCTCTGCTGTCCGACGTGTTCAAACTGATCGACCTCAGCCGAAATGAGAAATCAAGGATCGAAGAAAGCGAGCAAAACGCACCTCAGGTGGTCTTCAATAAGAAAAAAGAGATGGCCAAGAAAAAACTGCGCCAGGAGAAGACCCTGAAGGCGAGAATGTCCTGGGAGGACGAGCATTTGGGCAATTTTCGAAAAGTCTACCCATGCGCAGAAATGAATTGGCGAGTATGAATTATGGGGTGCAGTATTGAACGAGCTGGAGAGGAAGGGAGGTATTATGGGCACTGCTGGTAATTTATGGACTATTTGGCTACGGGCGGGGTGCAGGTATGCGGGGAAGTTTTGGACCACTTGGCGATAGGGAAAGAGGGATATTGTGGACACTGCAGGCGTCAGCCTACTTGACACTGTTTTTGCTTACTGCGCATGAGTTGAGGTTTCTTCACTTTTTCCTTTTTCAGTTGGCAGCTGAGCTGGGCAAGAGAGAACTCAAAAGTTCCTCGCCCCGCCAATAATTTCATAATGTTGACACTTGCAGGTACAAGCCGTTCTTGAAAATCAAGCAAAACCAGATCTTCCCCAAAACTCAGGTCCCGCTCATCACCGAGGACGACTACGAAAGGCAAAAAGACAACAGCCCGCCCAAGGTCAGGGAAGTGCGGAGGAACCCGTTCATCGTTGCCAACCCAAATATCCGATACCCCAGCAATGCGGATCATGAAAAATTGAAAAGGCACTTCCTCCTTTCGAGCCACGACGTCGTTCAGAATTTGTACGAAAATATCAAACAGTCGGGGAAACGTCGCTTGGAACAGGAGGTCGCCCTGTGCCGGAACAATTGCTGGAACATGGAACAGTTCGAAAACGAATATCGAACCTGCAAAGACGAATTGACGACTGGTATAACGACGGTGCTGAAGGCGATTTCGAGCGAGGTGGACATCCCGCCGGCGGAGCAGGAGGAATTGAGCTCGATATTTTTGAATCCTTCGGCGTTGAAAAATGCCACCAGCGGCAGCCATATCGGTCCCATCGGTCCCGAAATGAGCGATACCCTCGTCGAAGATGAAAATGGGCAAAATTAAATGGAAATTGAAAAGTGTGTTTTGGTGTGCTGGAATCCGGATGAAAAATGTAGGCATTCATGGAGGCAGCTGGAATTTTGGAATTTAGGAGTCACATAGGTTGGAAACATTTTATGCCTTCAAACTGAAATATAATTTCATGTATTAGAATTAACAAGGGAAAGGAATTAGATAGAATCGAAACACATTCATGGTTGTAGAACTGGAAAAATGTAACGCGTAGATCGGCTGATTGATAACAGAGGTGGTGGGTAATTCTAATCTGACACAATTAGTCCGAGGAAGGAGTCAAGGAGAACATATCACGTAACACCAAAAATCACTACTCCTGCAAAATAGTATTCTAATACGCCTAGAGAATTACCATTCATTTCCGAAATTCAAGTTCGATATTTTTCAACCTCTACTGTGACCAAGTTTAGTATTGACATAATCGAGGTACCTACTTACTATGTTGAGGGAAAGGATCGTTTGGGTCGTCCCTACCTTTTGATTCAAACCGAACGTTACCAAAGCACCGTGATATTGAAGCTGGAAAGCGATACCACTGCCGTTGTGACATTATTACGGCCCCGAGCTATTTAATCATAAGGCCCTTTGATATCTTCCTTAGGAAAATCCCACATAATATCGCCGGCGTAGAAGGAGGAAAACGCCAACTCTAGCTATCCACTTTCATCTAGAAAGTACAACACACAACCCATTCTTTTTTTCTTCTTCCATGGGAATTGGGTACTTGTGGCGACCTTCTCAGTATGTCCGTTCGACCATTGGCAGTCCGTGTCTTCTTTGCTTCGATTTCAATATCAAAGTGCCGATTGTCATTCACAGGGCCATCTCAAACCAAAAATCTCATATTACTTCTCCCACACGAGGGATGGCCATCGATACCTAATATATCGGTAGTAGTATAGTTACTATACTATAGTAGTATAGTATATATCGGTGGTAAAATATCGATGCCGATATAATATCGTAGGTCGACTATCGATAGTATGTACCACCGATAGTATCGATCTAAAACTATCAATAGTTTTAGAAAAATATCTGTTCCGTTCCTTGGCCTTCAAAAAATCTCAATTCAGATGATATTAGGTATAGTTCATATTTTTAATGGGAAAATACGAGTTGAAGGATGCCTGGGTAGTAGAAACACCAAATTTGCAATTAAAAACCTCTAAAACACAATTCTATATACGAGGTAAGTACTTTTTCTATCGATCACAAACCACTGATATCGATTACCATGGATGAATATCGATATTCCAGAAAGATGAACTGGATTTTTTGGGAATACATTTTTTTCGAATTTGTTAGTTGTAAAAACATGGAACTTATGGTCGAGTCAGCAATCGGATAAAGCCGATATATCGATTCAAAAAATATCGGCTGAAACTCAATTGAACGACTTCGGCTACGAACTATCGATACCCGGTACTATGGGCCCTGGCATCATCGATGGAAAAATATCGATATATCGGAGGAAAACATCGATATTTCGATACGATGGCTATCGATATCCCACACCCACATAAGCAAAAACAGACACCATCAGCTCTTCAGCAAGCCATCCGCAATTCCGGCTTTTTCGTTCGGACGCTTCTTCAGCTATGAAAACTGTCTCGACGAATTTCCGTTGACATTACCATCTCAGCCACATTAGGCGATATTAAAATCAGCCAACTGACTATGGCGGCCTCTTGAATAAGGTGGATTTTCTTTCGTAAATTGCTTAATGGAAAATAAAGTGCCGTCAATTAAGTATCGTCGGCCTTGGAAGAAAAGCGAGTCGAGGCCAGGTAAACGTCTCGAGAGGGTCATTATTCAATTTTCACTCTGGCCCGAAATAAACTCGAGTTGTTTGCCGTGATTCGTTTTCTTCGCCGATTCATAATACAATTCTTTCGCGGGATTAGGTCGGAAAAATTTCGGATTTGCATTCTTTTCTCGAGGTATTCAGAAAGTCGAAGAGCGAAATTACGGTTGGGATTAATTATTTTTCGCGTCGTATCCCATTTTTAGCAAGATCCTCGTAAAAATGAAGATTTGCGATATTTTTATTTTCGGTCCGGAAAGCATTTCAATGTGAACTGCCGAGGTGGTGAGCTTGACTCAAAAGGCTGATGGACTGTACTGGTAGACATATTCTCCCGAGGCAAGCGCGGCTGTTGACAAGTGACAACCGAGTCGAATTAAGAGCCGATCAATCACAAGGCGGTGGTGGGGGGCCGGTCAGTTCTTGTGATCACTTTGATGGATCGGACTGTCCCCTGCTGACCCTTGCACTCTCAGCGCCCAATTCACACAACGGTACACACGGTTACACCAGTGAATTCAGGATAGTAAGATGCCGTTAGAAAAAGGAGCCACTCGAGAATCAACCATAATCATGCGCGAGTGAAATTAATGCTCGAGCACTCGGAAAGTGTTCATTTTCATACGAAGCATAAAGCGTACACTATTAGAGCTACGAAGAGTCATAAGGCCGCGCCTGAGTTAAGAGTGACAAATGGTGCTAGAGAGGGTCTACCTATTACTCAAACCGTTTGAATGTCGAATTTCCGAGGGAGCGAGAGCGAATATCGGGAATATAAGCGAGAGAATGAGACGGCGAGCCGTGAAGACCGTCAAGGCCCATCCATCAACTTTCGAGTCGAGAGATCTGTGAAGTCCATTCATCACGGTTAGTCAAAATGAATATAGATCTACCCGGAGTCCCGGTCAGCAAGAAAATGCCGTGATGAATGGGGAATGGCTGAGAAATTGAAAACTGGGAAATAATAAAAAATACGGGATAATGAAGGTGCTGAACGATATGACCTCTTTGGCAAAGACTCCATTCTTGGATATGCCCGAAGTGTCGATCGCCCTTGGTAGGGAAGTCCTTGGGTTAAGAAATCCATCTTGCATTGCCCTTATTGAGACATCAATCGAAGATAGGCCTGTCATTCAAGTGTGAGTAGTGTGATCGTCTCTGCCACAAATGTAACACTTTTGAATAAAATCGTGGTGCTCCATTTGTCAAGCCCAAGGTAAATGGGAAAATGATATTCTGCCTCGAAGAAATAAATCGATACATCAGTGCATCAGAAAACTTTTAAATTTAACGTTCAGTTGTGCCCTTTTTTGCGACTATGGTAACAGTCATGTCCTCTTTTGCGACAATCGTAACAGTTTCGAATAAACGAAAGGAGCATGACCTAATTTGTCAACCGCCAAGACATTCACACGCTGAATCTCCAACTGAATTACATCACTGGAACGCATATTATCAATTATCCGTTTTCCCTCTCCATCATCTCCAGCGTCAGAGGGTTTGGCAACCTCCGACACGAAAAGTACATTACGTCCGCCAGTTCTGCAAGGGCAAAAAGGGTGGCAAAACCAGACAAAAGATCATCCATATGAAACGAGGCCTGCAACCGTGAGAAGTCCGACCTCCGCTGGTGTCAAGTGCTCCAGAGTCGTTGAAAAGGTCTTCTATAAATGATGCATCCTTCAACCATACCACTCTCAAATGCGTACATCTGAGAGCGGGAAAACAGAAAAAGTGGGAGGAAAAAAACCCGGTTTGAGGGTCCGGAGTTAAAATACATTATTGATCCACCTGCTCCTGAGCCGCCACTCGACATAACAGTGAGAGAATACGGTATTTTATACTTTGCTTTTCTCCTTTTCGTCATACGTAGTGGCCAAGCGAGGTTACATACGCAGCAAACATATTGGGCCGAAATCGTATCGAGAAAACACGATAAACCCTTTGAAAATAGATGGAAAGCCTATAAATTATTTAGTATCCCTTGCCCTCCGTGGGGAATTCCAGTGTGAGGCTCTCCTGGTGGCAATGTGAGAAAGCCATTTTCCCTCTGGAAACGATTTTACCGAAATATGTATGAAAATCATTTCCATCCCTTTATAAGACACAGCATAAGAGTATTCAGTCCTGGGCGTGAAGTCTATGTGCTGAGGAGTGAGGAATAACCAGCGCGAATTTTCTTGGTGTGTCCGAGCAATTTGCACATGACACAGCACTGATAGTGGAGAGTTTTACCAAGATATGTGGATGATAACACGACTTCAACTGATGTTCAACTTCAAAAGCCTTGAGAACAAATTATCGGTTTAACAATCCCTTGGTGTGACCTAGCAGTTCACACATAACACAACTCTATAATTGAGAATTGTAGCTAGATTAAAAGAGACTGGGCCTTAACTTGTGTTGACATTAACACAACTTTAACTGGCATGCAGTTTTGAAACGCTCTAAAACCAATAATTAATTTACCAATTCCTCGGTGTGACCTAGCGATTCGCAAATATAACACGTGTGCTCTTCAATAGTGCAAATAGCACAGCTGCGTAGATCCAGCAATTTTCGATCCACCATCGAAGTTCCATGGTGTAAACGTAATTTTGAAAAGGGCCTGAAAATTACCTCCTAACTAATTACGCGGTGTCCCTGCGAAAAATTACCGTAGGTGATCGCCGTCTAATTATTCTTCAAAAATATTCCACCGCCGCGCTGTGCTGATTATGGTTGAAAAAGGGCGGCCCCCTTATACAAACCACCTGATTATACCGGGCGGCTGTCCCATTGTGCACGGACGTAGCGCCGCACTTGAATTAATTGCCCCTGACGAGCTATGTCACCCTTCGGTATCGTCAGAGGGAAATAAATTATGTTAAAAGGGGAAAACTGCGTTTACAGTTGATGTTCTCAACGAGGGAAATACGGATGTCGGGGTAGCCGATAAAAATCTTTAATCCAAGGTTGGACCCTGCAAAAGAGCTAATCCTGCCAAAACCTCCAAAAAATGGAGATACGGCTTCCACGTCTTGCCAACAATGGCGTCGAACAATCCCCTTCGATGTTTTCTCATACTCGATCAACAGCCGCGCCATCTCAGGCCAGAAAAACGGGGAATCCGACAAGACATTGAAAAATGGCGTCAGTCTCTCGATGTCTGTTTCCCTAGCGGTTTTCGCTTGACGAAAGCTTTTGATTGACGGTCTTCTGTTTGCCGGGGAAAGGGAGGAAAATCAGAAAAGGAATCACTCTCTGTTGTGGAAACCGCTTCTGTTATATTTGCGCTCTCGTGTCTTCAGAACAGCTCATGTTTCGTTTTGGAGCGCGGAATGGAATTACTTGTTGCTATGTGTGAGCTTGGAAATTCGTCAGAACAAGGGGGTCAACCCGGGGAAGTTGGAAAAAATCGTGATTTCCAAAAAATGGTGGATTCATGAGTATGGATTCTTGGAACGTTTTCTGGAGGGTAGCAGGACACGCTCAGGAACAGGGGCGCCAAAATGAGAAAGAAAAAAACATTTTTTTTTCTTCTGTGAAATATCAAAAATGGATGGAGTGGAGCTAATGCAATCGCATTTTTCAAAATTGACTCAGGAAAAGAAAGTCGCAATTTGGGACGCTGGTCTAAGAACGCCCCCTGGGTTTGAGGGTATGAGTCGCCACTGCTCAGGACACTTTTGAATACGGTGGAAAGCAAGGCTGAATATGCGCTGCTGGATTTCCTGGACGTGCTCTGATAACCCTCAATCTCTTTATCCGAGTTACGTATACGAACATAGGCCTAGGACTAGATCGCAAGCGGAACACAACATATGACATTCGAGTCGGTGGAAATTGAGTTTCGCTGCGGATGACCGGTCTCGGCTATCGGATCGATTTCCCCCACCCGCCGCTCCCTGCTGGGATATCCTTTGGCCCTAATGGTCGGTTAACCACGGCAATTAACCCTCTCCCTCGGTGCCATGTTCTCTCGCTGGCGAGTCCTTGGTTTCTTACAGTAGGCTCAACCCGACCGAAAAATAATATTTTTCTTCAGCCCCTTGATAGCCTTTCTACTCTCCGGGCTGGAAAATATTTGTGACAGGGGCAATTTCTATACCTCATCTGCAGCACGACTTTCGAGAGCAGCCTCTTTCCTGAAATAGAGCCGACATACGACATTTACCATGAATTTTTGGCTAATTTCTCTCGTTTGCTCATTCTTCGTTGAAATTTGAAACTTGATGAGACGGCACCGACTAGGTGACTCACTCATCTAATTAATTAGTAATTAGGTATTCATTAAACCGGCACTCGGAGATTACTTCAATATTATTTTTATTTACTTGGACTGAACATGACTATCATGTTTGATTACAGTGAGCACTTATCTATGGTACAAAGTATGTCTTAAAAGATGCTGTACTGATAGACATGGTCCTTGCGTCATAACAAAAAGTATATTTGACCCACCCTAATGCAATTTACCCCAATAAAGTGCTACTGAAGGATGTGGCAACACTGGAGATTCGTGAAGGTCTCTCATTTGAAACCGCAGTGTTGCCACGAATGGCGCACGATTCTCAATTATTTTCAACTGCCTAATTCGTGGCAACACTGGCGTTTCAAATGAGAGATCTTCACGAATCTCCCGGGTTACCACATCATTCCCTAGCACTTTATTGAGGTAAACTTTATATGACTGACGGCGCGCGTGTATAACTTATGAGCCGGATTTCCAGCGAAATACGAATATTTCAATCCGTACAGTAGCGGACTGTATTCCGAATGGAGAATCCGATTATACGGCTTAACTCGTCTAATTTTTATTCCGAAACAGAAAGAGGATTTTTCATCTGACAGTCTCATTAATTATGGATAAACGTAGGGTGCGATCTACGTACCAGAAGACAACCCTTCGTTTACTCGGCAGATTTCATTTTAAACAAGGGGAGAATTTAATCCGGCGGAGGCTTTTTGTAAAATAATGGCCGTCATATCCTTTTCCAACTCATTCTTGTCGTTTGCCTTGTCGCGATAGCTAGTGAAATATTCACGTCGGAAACGACGAAAGACCGAGGGACAATTTCGAGATGATTTTCCACGGAGGAAATAATTCAGAGACGGTTGACGAGCTTTTGAGTCAATTTCATTGCCCCCGTGAGGCCTTTTGTTCGGGGTGAAATTAATATTCGAAAAATTGCCCTAAATTGCTTTCGTAATGAAGTTGCTTTATCATTGCGAAAAATGGAGCAATTTTGCTATGGGAAGACTTCATTTTGGATTTATGCAGGGTGCTCACACTGACCGTCATTACCATGGAAGATCCGTACATTCAGAAACGTTTCAATAGGAACCAGAAACTGAGATTTCAGCAAAAAACTTCGTTCTTGCGCATTCAAACGTTGGTTTTTCAGGTAGTTAGGATGGTAGATGCAAAAATGACTACACTGATAGAAAGTTGACATTCTGGGCCAGTTTTTACCGGATTGTGAGCCGGATTTTTCGATTTATTCCTCGTCTCAAATGAGCGTCGAAAAAATTGCAATTTCAAAAAATAATTCAACTCTCGACTTTGGCCCGTTTTCCGATCATTTACATTGATACTAGAAGGCTGAAAATAGTATGAAATTACGGGAAATTTAACGGGCTTTCCAACGGTATCCTCATTTTTGTAATTACTCCATAATTCGACGGACTTATGGCCGTTTTAATTGAACTAAGGCCCGGTTTATTGACAAAATTTATCAATCCGATATCCAAAGAAGCACCCGATAAACATTTCCAACGAGATTTTTACATTTAAATTTGATGTTGATAACACCAAGGTGAATTTTATCTGAAGCTTCCTTGGATATCGGATGGATAAATTTTGTCAATAAACCGGGCCTAAGTCAAAAACTGGAATAAAATCTTCAAAACGAATAAATGAACATAGCTATTTTGAGAAAAACAAGACAATTTCGCCATAGATTTTCACTTGTCGTCTATGTTTAAATAATGATTCTGAGAAAGCCACTATTCCAGCTCTGACTCAGATTCGCCTTAGCTCGCCCTCTAATCACCAGCGCATGGGATATGCTGGGATCAAAGGGGCTTTATGCAGGGGAAGGAATCACGTGACACCTTCTCATCCGTTATTGTAACCGGCAGCTAAGCTACCCCCGAGATCCCAGCCAGCAGCTATATATATCAGTAACTGGCATTCCTCGCCCCCGACAAGACGGAGAGGATTCCGGGGGAGATTTTTTCCACCCTTATTCCTTTCTACGATTTGCCTCCATCTTCGTATTTCAGTTCCTTTTCGCATTTGACTCGACTGCCTTCTCATGGGAAATGAGAAAAAGACCGTCGCGTGGCTGGATAATCTCTGCCTTCTGAACACCCGGGGGGGGGGGGGGGGGGTTATTTGAAATCCTTGCTACGATGGATTCGTGACATGCGAGGGAAGCAGCGACACATTCGCGATTATGGTTATATGCGGTTACTTCCGCGTGGATGCCCTCGGCTTTGCAGATTTGGAGATAACAATTTTTTAGCGCTGATAAAGGCCGTAATAATTCTCAGCGATGCCGTGCAAATCTGCTGCCATAAACCTACGGAAGATCTGTTACGACAAGCTCAAGAACTCAAGTCAGATAACAAACTCAATTCACCAACTCAATTCCAACTGAAACTCGACCCTCAAACTCAACTCACAAACTCAACCCACCGTCTGAACTTATTTGCTGAACTAACAAACACAACCCTCGAACTCAACTCTCAAATTCAACTTACTAATCAAACTCTCAAACTCAACTCACAAAAACCAACTGAACTTAACTCGCAAACTCAACTGTCTATCTATACTTGAAAACTCAACTCACAAAATCAACTCTCAAACTCAACTCTCAAACTGAACTAAAAACTCAGCTAACAACCTCAACTTTCAAACCCAACACACAAACTGCAAACTCCCAACTTGCAAACTCAACATGCAAACTCACTTACTCATCTCTCAAACTCAACTAACACAGTCAACCACAAACTCAATTTCAAACTCAACTTTCAAACTCTACTAGCGAACTTAACCACAAACTCATTAAATGAAAATTTTTTTCAAAACTAACTCTCAAGCTCACAAACCCAACTCTCAAACTTGAGTCCTAACTCCATTCACTAACTGAACTTACCAACTCAATTTTTCAACATTGAGTTGAGTTTGGGAGTTGAACTTTGAGTTTGAGTGTTGAGTTTGAGCGTTGAGTTTGTGAAGCTAGTTTGAAAGTTGAGCTTGACAGTTGAATTTGATTTTGTTTGTGAGTTGAATTGGTGGGTAGATTTAGAGCGTTGAGTTTGTAAGTTGAATTCGATAGTTTTATTCATGTCTTGAGTTCTTGGGTGTCGTTTGAGGGTTGGGTTAGTTTGCAGTGTTTGTGAAACGAGTTTTCGAGCATTGTAGGGTTGAATTTGAATGATTAAAGTTAAAGTTTGACTCACTGATGTAGTAGGCATTGAAGGTCAATAAGTCAAGTCGTAGGTCAATAACATTGCCTAAGCGCAACCCAAGTGTTGTTGTCCCGAACTAAAAAGACAATATGGGCAGTGGACAACAACAACATTTTTGCATAACCTGTGACTACATAACATGCTTTCTGTTCGTAATTTAAAAATGAATTTTACAGCCACGCAATTTCTTTTACGTTTTCCTCTTTTACGTTTTTGTAAAGGAATAGTTTCTAAAGTAGGCTTCAGTTGATTCGACTTAGCCACGACACTAAGGTTATGTTGCGATTTCCGAAATCGTTCCCAGCGCTGGGCTTTGTTGGACATTTTTTCCAGCGACAACGTTACCGGAGTTTTGACAGTAGTAATCACGAAGTCAAGGCTCCGGTGAAATTTTCCCTACGCGTATAATGGGCACCCGCGCAAGGGAGTAAGTATATGGACTGTAGGGAGGTCTCTCTCCTCAATTCACCTGAAAGGAGGCGTCTTTTGTGTTGGTCGTACGCGTCAAGGCCTTTTACAGGTCGCTCGTTTTCCAAGCTACAATGGCTTTCCTGATCTTCCCTTATTCCGCTCCGCGTTTCGCCCCGTGGAATGGAACAATCCCTTGAATGGAATATGTTGTCAAGGTTTGAAATTTCAAAGGTTGCTCATGTTTCATTTCTAGCCCCTTCTCCGGCCGAACGGAAAGTTTCAATTTTCTTTTCAACTGTCTCCCTGTAAATTTGCGCGATATACCTACTAGTATTGAATAAATTTGATACTTTCGCATGTTCTTGTATTACTAAGTCTCGTTGTTTTCCCTGTTCTTGTTCTTATTCTTACTCCTTTTCATGTTGTGCTAGTTCTTCTTTTTGTTGTTCTTGCTTTCGTTTTTGTTGTCGTTCTTGCTCTTCTTCTCGTTCATGTTCATGCTATTTTCATGCTCTCGTTCTTATTCTTGATTTCTCTCGTGCTCATGTTCTTGCTATCTCCTGTTGTGTTTCTTGCTTTCGTTTTTGTTATCTTGTATTACTAAGTCTCGTTGTTTTCCCTGTTCTTGTTCTTATGTTTGCTCTTTTTCTTATTCTTACTCCTTTTCATGTTGTGCTCGTTCTTCTTTTTGTTGTTGTTCTTGCTCTCGTTTTTGTTGTCGTTCTTGCTCTTGTTCATATTCATGCTATTTTCATGCTCTCGTTCTTATTCTTGATTTCTCTCGTGCTCTTGTTCTTGTTGTCTCTCCTGTTGTGTTTCTTGCTTTCGTTTTTGTTATCGGTTCTCGTTCTTGTCTGTGATTTAGTTCTCATGATGTTCTCGTGCTTGTTTTCGATCTTGTTCTCAATATTTTTCTCGTTTTTGTTCCCGTTCTTGTTCTCATTGTTGTTCCCGTTCTCGTTTTTGTTCTTGCTCTCGTTCGTGTTCTCTTTCTCGTTATTTTTCTTGTTCTTGTTCTCGCTCTTGTCTTTGTTCTCTTTCTCGTTATTTCTCTTGTTCTTTTACTCTTTCTTGTTCTCGTTCTTGAGCTTATTTTGTTCTCGTTATTTATCGTGTTATTGTTTTTGTTCATGTTCATGCCCTCATTCTTATTCTGGTTATTTTTCTCGTTCGTGTTCTTCTTCTCGTTCTTGTTGTGTTTCTCCTTCTCGTTCTTGTTCTTTTTCTCGTTCTTGTTTTCTTTCTCACTCTTGTTCATGTTCTTTTCCTTGTTCTTGCTCTCATTCAAGTCCCTACGATTTTACTTCACTGTTGGATTCTCAGAAAGGGGAAACTCCTTTTGAAGGAAAACCCCGTTCGCAAAGCGGAAGAGAGAAATTGGAGAAAAATTGCCATGGAAAGACGACGGTGACTCCGTATTAAAGTAAACGGCGTCAAATTAAATTGGAAAGGTAACCCTCTCAGTCCCATGTGCTCTGGGGAGAAACGGATCGGATGCTAACCCGGCGTTTTTTGCTCGATCGATTCCTTCCCCGCACGAGACGTCAATGTCACTTGATCGGCGGAGGATGTCGAACTCCGAGTCGAGTGGCAGTTTACAAGCGCGCAAGTTGACGTGAGTTCGGCTGTAAAACTCAGCCAAGCAAATTGCTGGTCTTTTATTGCGCATTCGATCCAAACTGATGGAAAATTGTAATTTATGGTTTCGCAAGGATATCGAGGTACGAATGAGGTATGAGAATTCCTTCGAAAATGTGTTTGGAACTAAAATTGGAGCATGATCGGATGCAAACACGCTAGAAAACTACACGTTCTCGAGATTTTCTTACGCCAAACAATTTGGTAGTCTGTAATATACCGCGATAAGAAATCTTCCGGCGGGAAAAAGTTCGCGTTCGGCGCCACCTTGGAAGCAGATCCAACAACAAGTTCGCGTTCTTGAGACACATTCCAATGACAATTCCCTTGTATTCTCCTCTGCGGCTTCGTGCAACAATTGTGTTATACCCGTCCACCTTCGCTCGTTAACTAGCGCCAGCGCCGCCTCGGGCGCCCTCCGAGATATCGTATTACGCTTGATTTCTACAAACCGCAGAGTAACCGAAAACATCGGATGTTAGACAATGAGAGGAACATGCGATTTGGCTGGAGTCATCGAGAAAATATGGCGCAGGCGTTACCTTAAAAGTGAAATTCAGGAACGCCAAAAAAATTGAACGTTTTGTTCGACTGGAAAATACTCTCATAAAAAATATAATAAATTCGGATGTTCTCATTTTATTGAAATTTCCTTCCGAATTTGGGTAGATTTTTCACTCGATCTATACGAGCTTAGTTAGAATGGACTTCCTCGCGAAGATTACTATGCACTGGATGTGCGCTCAATCGTCGAGAATGGCGCAAGAACAGGCGGGAAGTCCCTTTTGTTCCTACGACCTGGTCTGAATCCAGATTTAATTGTCAGGAAGGGGAAACTGTGTGGACAATGCTGAGTCGCGGAGCATTCATCATCTGGATGTTCGCCGGACTGAGTTCCTCGAAACAGAACTGGGATTGAACATTTTCGGAGTGATGGTGCGGATTTTGAAAGAGTTCGAAAATTTACGAGAGAACATCGTCAGAGGAGTGAAACATTTTCAAATAAAAATCACTGTAATTTCGCGATTTTTCTGTCGTATAAAATTTTGTGTTACAATTTAACAAATTTCCTCGAAGCCGTTCATCCGGTCCAATCATTGAAGGCATTTTTCATAATACAGTCTAAACTTCGTCCATTTTATGTTTCTGGCCGAGGAAAAGTTAAATTAGATGGCCTACGTTCGCGTTGATTTACAAACGCCTTTTATTTCTTCTTTGTCTTCGGGGTGACTCCCGCTTTATCACGTCTGCTTCCTCAAATTTATAACGATTTTGTCCGTGATTGTGAATAAAATTACGGGGGTACTTACCTAGTATTTCTGACATTCCCAGGCTAAGCCCGATGGGCTTGTTCAACGAACTCTGAACCTATTCTAACCAAATAGGTTCAACGCGTTGGATCCGGTCCCTCTCAACTCAAGGGGGTGAGGCAATGAGTAGCCGTGTGTCACAGTACATAAGTGCTGTGAGACTAGAGCGACATGTCCTGAACAGTTCCGACCCTCTCCTTGAGGGCGGCAGGGCACGCCCGGGACAACTTCGGTTATCGGGCGAAAAGCCAACGCCTGGAACGGCGGTTTACTTTTTACTTTTTACTTTTTTTTACCTAGTATATTTCCCTGATATAAGGAAGGCACAATAAACGTAGGGAACTTGAACAGAACTTCCAAGTTCATTTTCCGCCGGGAATTTCTGAAAAATGTCAAAGAACGTGCTCAAACCGGAACAAAAGTTGAATGGGAATCATCATGATGATAATATTTTCTTATGGAGCAGTTATCCTTGTCAATATCTCCTAAACGAAGGACAACAAGGAAAGCTGAAACTGGAATAATGTAGCAACAGATTTGTCAAGTCCGAAAATAAACCCAAAATTTGCTCTCCATGGGCGAACCGTTATAGCAGGACGAATGGGAAAGAAGAAGAAGAAGAAAGAACCTTCCTATCGAGGCTACCGATTCCGAAGGTTTGGACAGCTACATCTGTGCCTTACATGACCAATGCCGAAGGCGACCAACAACAAGAATCAACAACAACAGCCAGAGTGCTACACGTACATTTAGAAAACCTTGCAATTCTTATATAAAAGACTGCGTCACCTAATGAACTCTGTGCGGGACGCGCGAAGTCAACATGGGCCACTGCGCATGCGTATCGTATAAAGGTAAATTAAGTTGCATGTCCAGAAATAATGCGGTGCATTTAGCGTGCAAAACCTCACTAATAGCAGCATCATGTTTTCCTCGTAAGCCCAGGTATACCTACATACTGAAAACAAACCAGGACCCTTGTTTTCAAAACGACCTTTACCTGGCCTCGGTGGGATGGGATCACTTTGAAGAAATCGGCCAGCTCTGTACGATATTAGGGTGGGAAAGCTTGTCCGAAAACAAGAGAGCTAAAGCACCGTCATACCTCTTCCGACGGATAATACGATATTAGTATGTGCATACGTAATGGAATGGAGAGCGCGGACGGGGCGAGACGAGAGTTCAACATCGGCCGGCCCTGTACGTGGAAAGGACGGCTGGAGCGCCACTCGTCGCCAGCTTCATCCCCCTGGAGGACCTTCATAAATATATCCATCCAGCATCCACCCGACCTGACCAGAGACCGGGTAGACACTCTACATATAAATCACGGGAATCACCGCCGGCAAAAGGTCGATTTCCTGCTCACCTCAGTCCGCTGACCTCAATTCGCTTCCGGACGACGGGAGATCGTCAACGCCCAGGCTAACGAGACTCATGGACATTAGGTTGATCGTCCATGAATGGAATAGATTTACCCCGTACAAACTGCGAGAGGAGAGTGAGGAGGAGGTAAAAATAGAATGGAACAACACGCCATGCGTTTGGCTTTCTCGCGAATATAATGAGGAGGAGCTTCGGTTCTAGGGATAGTTGAAATGTATGCCGCTAGAGGCCGCCTCTGATGGGGCTGTTGAACTTCGCAACCGACTGTTTGCTGGGATTAAACGAAATTCTTTCCTTTTGGGGTGGAGGTAGAATTTCCCGTTTGAGTAATGTATTATTAAAGCAGGGAGAATTCCGTTTTAGAAGATGACATTGATCTCAAAGCTGAATTGAACTCGAAGTTGACTTTGATCTCGAAGTTGAGTTTGATCTCAAAGTTAACTTCGATCTCGAAATTAACTTTGACTCGAAGTTGACTTTGAACTCGAAGTTGACTTTGATCTCGAAATTGACTTTGACTCGAAGTTGAGTTTGAACTCGAAGTTGTCTTTGATCTCGAAGTTGACATTGATCTCAAAGTTGAATTGAACTCGAAGTTGACTTTGATCTCGAAGTTGAATTTGTGCTCGAAGTTTACTTTGATCTCAAAGTTGAATTGAACTCGAAGTTGACTTTGACTCGAAGTTGAGTTTGAACTCGAAGTTGTCTTTGATCTCGAAGTCGACTTTGATCTCGAAGTTGACATTGATCTCAAAGTTGAATTGAACTCGAAGTTGACTTTGATCTCGAAATTGACTTTGACTCGAAGTTGAGTTTGAACTCGAAGTTGTCTTTGATCTCGAAGTTGACTTTGATCTCGAAATTGACTTTGACTCGAAGTTGAGTTTGAACTCGAAGTTGACTTTGATCTCGAAGTTGACTTTAATCTCGAAGTTGAGTTTGAACTCGAAGTTGACTTTGATCTCGAAGTTGAGTTTGAACTCGAAGTTGACTTTGATCTCGAAGTTGAGTTTGAGCTCGAAGTTTCAGTTTGAACTCGAAGTTGACATTGATCTCGAAGTTTACTTTGAACTCGAAGTTGACTTTGATCTCGAAATTGACTTTGACTTGAAGTTGAGTTTGTACTCGAAGTCGACTTTGAACTCGAAGTTGACTTTGATCTTGAAGTTGAGTTTATCTCGAAGTTGAGTTTGAACTCGAAGTTGACTTTGATCTCGAAGTTGACTTTGATCTCGAAGTTGACTTTGATCTCGAAGTTGAGTTTGATCTCGAAGTTGACTTGGATCATTTTATGTTCGTATTTTTCAATGTTATAGTTAAGAACACAACTGTTTGAAAGTCAGAGGTTTTTAGTCGAATTCAGAGGTTTTTTGGTGCTTGACAGAGGGATAGCAAGGCGACGAGTTGGCAACACTGCTTCTCGGGCCTTAGCCCGTCTACCGGCCATCAGTTTTCTGTTCTCACGTGAGTGTCCGAACCGTTCACTTTCTCTTTACGTGTTGCATTTTATTTCCAAAAATATACATTGTTTCCTTTATTCTATCGTTCGATTTACCCATCACTATTGCCAACCGTGGCCCCAAGGTCTGAGGCCCTTCGAGGGTCATCTCTTGCTATTTCATCATGAAGACCATGTAATACAAGTGTAATACAAGAACCTGAAGGATCATAATATGATATCATATTATAATACAAGAACCTGAAGGATCATAATATGATATTACTTATATTATAATGCAAGAACCTGAAGGAAGCTCCACTCTATCGGAAGTTCTGAGAGGATGTGACAAGTGGCGCTCTCGTGGAATAGTTATGGAGCTAACCTAGTTCTCAAACATCTGGTAGAGGTCACTAGTATTTTTTTCGCTTCGTAGAGTAGCGGTTGTCGAAAGACCAGAATTCGTACTCTACAGTTACTGTAATAAGTCCTCGTAAAATGTGCCTACATTTTTTAAATTAAGTAATAAAAAAAAAAGAAGTTTGGCAGCGACCAACGACGCAAAAAAATTCCTAAAAAATCGAAGCGGTTTGTCTGATTTAGCATGACCTATTCTCATGAGATCTCACGGAAAACCTTCCTTCCATAGGATACCTACCTAATTCAAACTTCGCTAATCAAAATATTACCCAGTAATTGAAACAACACGCGCATGTTTATGATCAAATCATGTTTGAATTAGTGAGTAATATTATAATAATGCATATTATGCATTATCATACACGGGGTTTCCCAATTCTCGCTTTGAAATTGTTTGTCCTTTTTCGCATCGATTGATCGACCTTGGCACTGATAGCCACGCCCGTGCCATTGACCCCGATTCCCTCTCTGTTGGGAAGGAGTGCCGCCAAACTAACCTCATCGTCCAACCGGCGCCATGGCTTAGTTGGTTAAAGCGCCTGTCTAGTAAACAGGAGATCCCGAGTTCGAATCTCGGTGGTGCCTCGGCTTTTTTGCCAGTCAAATTTTTTTTGTCCCGTTTCCAGCCTGCATTCGTATTGGGCCAATTCAAATACCTACCTACTTGTATATCAGAAAATAAATTTTTTCAGTCGTGTTTCAAGGCGGATTTTCTTGTATCGAGAATAAATGCCAATTTCCTAGATAAATTGAAGATTTTTTTGAAAATTTGTCAACTTTTTTGCTGGCAGTCAATAAAAAAAAAAAGAAAAAAAAAACGTGTTGCGTAGATAACACACAATACTTTCATATTTTGATAAGTACATTTTTGAACCACAGCAATTTGATTTAGACTGATTTGGACCACAATGATCACAAATGTGAAAAAACTATGTAACTTTTAAAACCCCACTAGAATTGAAATATGTTGAGTTACCGGAATAAAAAAAATATCCACGCATTTTGCAAGGTAAAACAAAGTTAAGGCTGAGAACGCATAAATCGGTTCATTTTCTCTGGCAGAAAAAATGAAATACAAAACACTTTAAGTGCTATTATATCGGCAGTACTGTAAGTAATTCGAATTCCGGTTAAAAAATTAAAAAAATTATCTCGGATGTGCTCAAAATTCAGCCGTACATCAGAAATTTGCCCTGTTTCCCCATGAAATTTCAAATTAAGTATCTAGTTATGTAAAAAAGGATGAAATATTTATAAATATGTAATTCGGGTCGATTCAATGAAAATACGTAAGAACAAGTAACTCAGTAAGTCCTGAAACGTATTTGTGTCCTCAAATCTTTCAAATAACTTCAGCCCTGAAAATATTGTAAATACATAAAAATCCTAATTCAAGTATTGAAAGTACACATTGTAATAGCAAGTTTTATCGAATTTGCGGGATAAGTTTAGAACTAATTGTACCAGTTTTTAGTCCTCGTACAACATTTTTGGCCTTCTGAATCAACCGGCGCCATGGCTTAGTTGGTTAAAGCGCCTGTCTAGTAAACAGGAGATCCCGAGTTCGAATCTCGGTGGTGCCTCGGCTTTTTTGCCAGTCAATTTTTTGGGTTTGTCCGCATTTTTATGCCGTCCCATTGTCAATATTATGTGGTGCATTGGTGACACCACTTTCGTATTTCATTTCGTAATATTTTTATCTAAATTATTTTATTTTTTTACTGATTTTGGGGCTACCATTGAACAAATAGGTCAAAACACTGCCACCATCGTGCATGCAAGTTACATGCATCTAAGAAATACTATGGACCTATTTATTTATGTCCAAACACTATGCTCATACGTATACATATATTTATGTCCATATACTATAATATATTAATCTACCCACTTTCTCAAATTCATTCGTTCTACCCACGTTCAGAGGTTTTTCCGCCTTCAAACAGTGATTTCTCCTCTAATAAGCAAGGTAAATTCAGAATTGATTATACCGCTGGAAAGTTGACATTTCATCCCAGTTTTTCGCCTAACGTGCGCGGGTTTTTCCCAATTTTTAATGTCTTAAACGCAAGTTGAAAAACATTAGTTTTCAAGAATTGAGAAATTCTCGACTTTGTCCCAATTTTTTTCCGTACTAAACTTTATCTTACTGAACTGCTAATACCGTACAATTACAGGAAATTTAACGGGCTTTCCAACGGTATCCTCATCTTTGTAATTACTTTGAAATCCAAACGACTTATGGCCATTTTACTGAAACTAAGTCGAAAACTAAACTTCAAAGCGATGAAAAGTGTAGTTTTTGTAGGGGTGACAAAAAAGTTTATAGAACAAAAACTGTAGCAAATCAGCTGAAGAATCGACCCTCTCAAGGAAGACTATCTTAGTTGTGAAGTCAATTTATTATGGTCCAAATTTATCAAAAAAATTCATTTGATCATTCTAAATTTATAGCTCAAATTTATTAAACATTTCCCGAACTTATGATCATTCTTTATTTCCAAATTTAGCAGATTTTACTTTCTGAAACCCGAAGATATATTATATTGAAACGGATGCGGGAGCGATTAAATTCGAAATTTCAGCGAAAACGATCAATATAATAGAATTTTCAATACTCGCAAACAGATCGATAGATAAACAGTAAAAAAGCGACCGTTACAAAACAAAAGCGGGGAAGGTTATCTCTCGATACGACAGGGAGGCCGCGAACGGTCCGAGCAAGGAGCCACTGTTAGCAAATTACAATTTTGGCGATCTAAGGAGACAAACATATATTATTCTATCTATTATTCTACTATTATTCTATATATGATTTATATCGCAATATTTAGCTCTCTTCATTGTATTAAAAATTTTGCCATCAAAAATTGTCCAAAAATTGTTAATTGGGTGGGAAGCTCGAAATAAAGTTAGCCAATTTTGTTGTCCAGCGGGTGGTGTTGCATTTCGTATGGTCTGTAAGACAACCGTTTTATGGTGAGAACCGGTAATTTGTAATCCTCATTATAGCCGTGGCATTATTATTTTGATTTATGGCTGGCAAGTTTATATGGTGAGGCTATGACCCTGAGAAAACTCAGCAGACATTGTGGAAGCTCATTACTGGAAGCATCCGAGACCATTAATATCCTCAACTTTCTTTACCATAATTCGCGACTTACTCGTTAGAGTTCGCAACTGCTGGTAACCGTCTTTGGAAGCTATTCTCCGTAAAGGACCTGGGCTAACTGAGTGAGCTGAAAGGGCCAGAAGTATCTCCATTCTCTTCCTGCTTGGCTATTATCATGGAAATTGGACTCAATTTCTTTACCCCGAAGGCGCCCTTCGCCACCCTTCGATTCGGGGAGCTTATCCCGCGATACACAATAGAACCGGGGGTAAAGGAACTTGCAAAATGGATCCTCTAAAGGGTTACAATAAGGGACAGAAGGACCTCGGTAACTTTCGGTAACGAATTTGGTATTCGCAGCGGTCGGATAATACAGCCATTCACGGACTCCAGAAAATCGACTGTTATTGTACGGTTGGTGAATTTCGTCAAAAATTGAAAACAACTTTTTCAAGTTTCTTGCACAGGCGAATAACGTGGTTTAAATAAAAACCGTCCGCCCTATTTGTTTTGGAAAAAATCAACGTTGCTTTCAACGCAAAATAAAATAAAAAATGAATTTGAATTTTTACTTAAATTATTGACTTTTCATTTTTTGAGACGTTTGGGCAATAAAATAACTGAATTTGCCAAAGAAACAAAAACATCGTTCGCGTGGAGCCTCTCCAGCTGACGAAAAAATGTATTGAGGGAAAATCGCTATCAATATTTCCAGGGGCAGCCGACAGATGGCGCTGGGAGCTAACCATAACCAATGATGGGGGCAGGAGGTGCCATCATCAGCTGATTCCCATTTCCCTGCCCCACATGGGGATGACGTCACTGATAAGAGTCGATAAGTTTCAACCGCCAAAAAAACACTACTGACAATTTTTAGCGATCTACTGACGCGATAAAATGACGAATAGCCCAAATAATTTTTTGATTAAATTATTATGGTAAATAAATTTGTCATATATTTGAAAATGAAGTGGATTTTTTGTAATTTTACTCTTCGGTTTTACCTCTATCAGCAGCTTGGGAAAATGCCGCAAAGAGGAAATTCCGAAATGGCGGGCGGAAATTAATCCGTCGTTCCAAGAGGATATCTGATCACCTTTGAGTTGTGCCGTTTGATCAAAAAATACTCATCGAAGATCAAATCAGCGGAAAAGCCTGGGGAGAACCCCTGAGCGGGTTTTGATTTGTACCATCAATCATTCCCGGAGAACAGATGGGCTACTGATAATCAAACGGTTAGGAGCAAATATGGATTCCAACCTACGTGTATAAACTTCTTCACTCACGAGGTTCTTCGGGTAAAATAATGCAAAAAAAAAAGTTTTTTCGAAAGTTTGAAAATACATTAAAATTTTGTATTTTATAGCCTAAATATCAAATAGGTACCCTATATTTCGAACATGAAACTAGATAGAGGAAAAAATTATTTCTATAATTTATTTATTATTTGGCGTATTAAAAATTGTTAACGACCTGCGTAATTTGGCAATTCGCCTTCAATGAACTAATGAAAATGTTAATTTGGACATGTACAATACAAACTTATTCACCAGGTAGGTTAGCGGAATTGCCGTTCAACCATATCGACCTTTGTGAAGCGACAACACAAGTCAAGTTACCCCTTTCTCTTTGAGGCGAAATTGCCCACCCTTGTCAAGGGTTGGAGGCGTTGGCTCGTTTGTTCTCTTCTTCGTAAGTCACTCCGTTTGTTCCTAGTGAACAAAAGATACCCGAGGTGACAAAATGGCGGTTCACATTGAGCATTGAACGATGGTATTTTTATTTCGAATGGGGAATTTACGTCGATTTTTTGAAAATTCCCCCCTAGAAATTGACTATAGGGTACCCCATATTGCTAGAAATAACCATATAACTTTCAGTACCTACCGGCAAAAGCCTGCAGTCTGCCAACTGGCTCTGATTTTACCGGGGACGTTGATAGCGTCATCACACGCGACTTGTTTACCTTCACTAAGCTAGTGGAGTAGTGGCAATGTAACCTGCTCACAGGTTAACCACCCTTGCACTACGAGATGACAGTCGAGGTAGGTAAACCGCTTACATGGTCGCCACCTTCACAGCAGCCCGCTCTGTTTGTTAGCAAAGCCTGTCTTAAAATCCCTAACATTTTTGGGACAGATTTCGGCCGTCGGAATACCATTTTTTCCTCATTTCAGAGCGAGCACTTTCGAGTAAAAAAAATCGACGTAAATTCCCCATTGAAATTTCCCTTTTTTTATTATTTATATTTTTGGAAAAAGGTCTCTTTTAATCTGAAAATTTGATGCCTTCTTCTGTGAAAATTAAGTTTCTTATTTGTCGACGGTTTTTAGCGAAATGTCCGGTGTAAGGGCGACAAAATGCACACACTTTCTGCCCTACGCACACACTGGCGCAGGCAAAGTGCCACTTAGGCGGAGGATGTGCCGCCGAGATGTGACGCTATTAAGCCGGG
This sequence comes from Nesidiocoris tenuis, assembly GCA_036186465.1. NCBI lineage: Eukaryota > Metazoa > Arthropoda > Insecta > Hemiptera > Miridae > Nesidiocoris > Nesidiocoris tenuis. Next base: position 1,576,970 of record AP028918.1, read on the forward strand.
CGGTTCGCCGCTATTCTTTGCTCCATTCTGCGCGTTTTACGTGTAAACGTTGCGCCAAGAGGGGCGTAAAGTTTTTACGATTCGCGACCATCGACTGTTATCATCATCGTAAAAAGAGAAAAATTGTGAATTGAAAGGGCCCTTCATTCTCAAATGACGTTTTAAGCTCTTCAACTCCTGAATTATTCGAGTACGGAACGACTTTTTTCACCTCCGCATAAATGAGGAGATACCGGATAAATTTAGGTTAAATTAAAATAAGAAAATTAAAAAAAAATAAAATTGTACGGTTCTCTAAGAATTCGCAGCCGGTTTGTGAAGGTAGCGATCGAGACTGTTCTATGTCTGCCAGTGAATATTCTAGACCGATCTGTGATTACCCTTCTGATTACGTTACCATAGCAATCTAACTTGTTTATTTAACAATGAACTGTGATCAGTTTGTGTATAACAGCTAAGTGTAACGTCTAAATGTAACTAAAATGGCTTAAACCTAATAATAAGGGTAATAGAACTAATTAGAACGAATGGAACGTCAGTCTAGACAGATGGAGCTGCCCTTCGCACATGATTTACACGTTTTTCTCCAGACATGAAGTCGGCCACTGAACTGTCTTTATTGCTTTACAATAAATGTTGAGTTTCTTGTCTAGACTAATCTCCTGGCGTCAAGATAAACAGTTCTGGATCATCTATCAGGTTCTAGTATGTTCTGCAAGACTAGGTATATAAACGTCCACGACGCCAGTAGAGTTCAGTTACATCCAAGTATTAATCAGTCATTATTCAGTGTTATTCAACCAAGTTCAGTGTCATCCAAGTTATTCATCCGTGTTTAACAAATCACGTTAACGTTATCTAACCAAAGCTAGACTTTACTATTATCTTTACTGTATCAAATTGATCTGTGATGAAAACTATAAAAATATTAATAAAAATGTATACAAAATTGTTAAAAATGTAGGTAGGTCCTACGCATGTAATTGGTCAATTTTTTTTAAAGGGGTCAAAATTAAAATCTGAATAAAGAAAAAATTAGAATTCAATGAAACCTGCCAAATTGCCCAAATTTTGAGTAAACATGTAAGATTTTATGTGTTCAAGATACCTACGTATTTGGGGTATTAGAGAAAAACCACCACCCGAATTCCGTACACAATCGAAAAATGGGTTTTGGTCAAAAACGAGTTGAAAATCGAATTCCTATCAGTTGTAACAACCTATACCCCTTCTCGTCGCTCCATCCCTACCACTCACCCCCCACCTTCGTACTTAGTCTCATTGAAAGCGGGGTGATTGAATGGAATCAAAATACACTCTCACCTCAAATGATCGAGAAAGGTTTGGACGGATGAGATAGACCCAAGAGGTTTCACCACTTCGCATCTTCGCTTCCATTTCGCTCGCACACGCTGTCATAGTAATGATATACCACGGAGAGCCGACCCATTCTCGGCCTTCTCTTTTCAACTCGTTTCGGATTGAATAGCTCTCTGAGGTTAGAAAAGCCTCCCCAAGACTCGAGCTTTTCCACTAGGAAACCTATCAAAATGGACCCCATCGAACCCCGGCTATATCCTCGGTCCGTTTCCCTGCCCTCAATTCCATTTCGACCAATTGACCACCTCTGGCCCCGAGGGCAATAATAACCTACTTGGAGAAATGGAACGAAAATATAGAGGATCCAGAAAGGAGTCAAGGCCTCGAGCCGTGTTCATCTTAACAATGACTATGTTTACCTAGAGGATATTGGTGTAATCTATCGGGTTGGAGATAGGTTATCGTTGAAAGAAGACAAGTAAACACGACACTAGAAACGGAAATGTCAGGGTGCATAGCTCATTTGATTAGGTCGCAACAGGGCATGCGTAACTTCGAGCTTCCATTCCAGGGTGCGCTGCCTTGCTTCCTCGAAATGATCAGGCTGGAACAAGGAATCCATATTCTTGAGCTGAATGGGGATTCCAGGGTGCACTGCCTTCCATCTTCAAAGCGATCAAGCTGGAACCAAGCATTGATATCCTTGAGCTATCATTCCAGGATGCGCTGCCTTGATTCCTCAAAATTATGAAGATGGAACCAGGCATTGGTATTCTTGAGCCCTCGTTTCAGGGTGCAATGCCTCGCTTCTTCACAATGGTCAGGCTGGACCAAGGAATCTATATTCTTGAGCTGAATGGGGATTCCAGATTGCAATGCCTTCCATCTTCAAAGTGATCAAGCTGGAACCGAGCATTGATATTCTTGAGCCCTCGTTCCAGGGGGCGCTGCCTTGATTCCTCAAAATGATCAGGCTGGACCAAGGAATCTATATTCTTGAGCTGAATGGGGATTCCAGGGTGCACTGCCTCCCATCTTCAAAGAGATCAAGCTGGAACCAAGCATTGATATACTTGAGCTCTCATTCCAGGATGCGCTGGCTTGATTCCTCAAAATTATGAAGATGGAACCAGGAATTGATATTCTTGAGCTCTCATTCCAGGGTGCGCTGCCTTGCTTCCTCAAAATGATCAGGCAGGAAGAAGAATCCATATTCTAGAGCTGTATGGGGATTCCAGGGTGCACTGCCTTCCACCTTCAAAGTGATCAAGCTGGAACCAAGCATTGATATTCTTGAGCTCTCATTCCAGGATGCGCTGCCTTGATTCCTCAAAATTATGAAGCTGGAACAAGGAATCCATATTCTTGAGCTCTCATTCCAGGATGCGCTGCCTTGATTCCTCAAAATTATGAAGCTGGAACAAGGAATCCATATTCTTGAGCTGTATGGGGATTCCAGGGTGCACTGCCTTCCACCTTCAAAGTGATCAAGCTGGAACCAAGCATTGATATTCTTGAGCTCTCATTCCAGGATGTGCTGCCTTGATTCCTCAAAATTATGAAGCTGGAACCAGGCATTGATATTCTTGAGGCCTCATTCCAGGGTGCACTACCTCGCTTCCTCAAAATTATCAAACCGGAACGAGGAATCTAGACACTTGAGTCCTCATCCCAGGCACCCTGCCTCGCTTCCTCAAAGTTATCGAGCTGGAACGAGGCATTGATATTCTGGAGCCCTCGTTCCAGGGTGCACTGCCTCGCTTCCTCAAAATTATGAAGCTGGAACCAGGCATTGATATTCTTGAGCTCTCATTCCAGGATGTGCTGCCTTGATTCCTCAAAATTATGAAGATGGAACCAGGCATTGATATTCTGGAGCCCTCGTTCCTGGGTGCGCTGCCTTGATTCCTCAAAATGATCAGGCTGGGCCAAGGAATCTACATTCTTGGGCTGTATGGGGATTCCAGGGTGCACTGCCTTCCATCTTCAAAGTGATCAAGCTGGAACCAAGCATTGATATTCTTGAGCTCTCATTCCAGGATGTGCTGCCTTGATTCCTCAAAATTATGAAGATGGAACCAGGCATTGATATTCTGGAGCCCTCGTTCCAGGGTGCACTGCCTCGCTTCCTCAAAATGATCAGGCTGGACCAAGGAATCTATATTCTTGAGCTGTATGGGGATTCCAGGGTGCACTGCCTTCCATCTTCAAAGTGATCAAGCTGGAACCAAGCATTGATATTCTTGAGCTCTCATTCCAGGATGCGCTGCCTTGATTCCTCAAAATTATGAAGCTGGAACCAGGCATTGATATTCTTGAGCCCTCGTTCCAGGGTGCAATGCCTCGCTTCCTCAAAATGATCAGGCTGGACCAAGGAATCTATATTCTTGAGCTGTATGGGTATTCCAGGGTGCACTGCCTTCCACCTTCAAAGTGATCAAGCTTCCTCAAAATGATCAGGCTGGACCAAGGAATCTATATTCTTGAGCTGAATGGGGATTCCAGGGTGCACTGCCTCCCATCTTCCAAGCATTGATATTCTTGAGCTCTCATTCCAGGATGTGCTGCCTTGATTCCTCAAAATTAGGAAGATGGAACCAGGCATTGATATTTTTGATCCCTCGTTCCAGCCTGGAACTTCCAGAGTGCACTGCCTCGCTTCTTCACAATGATCAGGCTGGAACAAGGAATCTATATTCTTGAGCTGTATGGGGATTCCAGGGTGCACTGCCTTCCATCTTCAAAGTGATCAAGCTGGAACCAAGCATTGATATTCTCGTGCTCTCATTCCAAAATCCATTGCCTCGCTTCCTCAAAATGATCATGCTTCCAGTGTTCACTCCAGACTACTGTTCATTGGCTAAGATTTCAGATTCTGAGGCTCCTTCGAGCTGCAAGCCTTATCACTCTTTATCAGCTCATGCAGACTATCTCCAGTTGAGGACTGGAAGAGAAGAAATTTCTACCTCAAGTCAATCCTTAGCGGCTTTTCTTCCCATTCTTCACTCGTAAATAAATGAATCCATTAACCGGAGAGTTTCAATTCTCGACAGAGATATAATTCCCTGTAGCCCTTACTTGACCGAAGCAGCGGGTCAGGGTGGGGTCTCTTTGGTCCTCTATCTTCCTCGCCCCAAGGGAAACTTAGTTCATTACCCGCCCGCTTCTTGCGAAGACCTCGTCTCGCCAATTAGCGGCTGTAATTACCGGCAGCCCAAGCGAGTGGCTGAGTATAACGTCGACTCACCTAAGCAGCCGCTGCTTTTATTACGAACAAAGAATTCCACGGCTGGATTGGAATTTCCCAAAGCATCCATCGAAGGCTATTGAGTGGTTCTCTTCGAGATTTCAACTAAACCCGAACTTTCCCCATTCCAGGGTAAATATCGGAGTTTAAATCATTCGATTGATTGTTCCGTGTCGAACGCTTAGCGCCACAGGTGCTCACCTCGAGAAAAATGATCCTCAGCGCTGACAACTTCGGTAGCAACTTGCGCATTTCTCACACACGCCAGGTCGTCGTTGGTATCGAAGTGAAAGAAGATAAAGTGACTGGTAGCCAGGACTTCTCCGTTCCCTTGGCGGAGCAACCGTTTACGCTCGGTTTCTCTCTATAAACTCCCAGAAGCAGTTCGTACCCCCGGCGTCGGAGGTAAAGAAGAAAAAAGTCTAATGGGTTCTCCGGGAAGGGAAAAAATTGCGAAAGAGGAGTGGAGAAAATCCCAAGGGTACGGCAGCGGAAAAGTGTAGTAGTTCGTTGACGGTTCGTTGATGGATTGTGAAACTGTTGAGGGAAAGTGTCCGGCATTTTTTCAGAGGGTATATTTCACGGCTCAGGGCCCCGAAAGCGAGAACAATACGACAAAATCTCGTGGTCATTCAGAATCCTTGACACGGGAGAACTGCTGTGCTAATATAATCGGCGGAGACGTCCGAAAACATTATTTTTGACATGGATTTTTGAGTCCAAGCTGCCAATTGAACGGAGCCATGATCTAAATTGTTCAAAATTTGCATTTTCACGCTTTCGATATAGACGTTTTCAAAGTTCCAGTTCAAAATGACCAATTATCTCAACAAATGTATTACCTAGTAGGAGAAATATGAGGGTTTGGCAATTATTTTTAAAACATTCGAGGACAAGCTGTACTATTTCCCTTTTTTCCCGTCAATGCGGAATATTTTCTCTTCAATTGGCACACTTATTTTTAAAAAGTTGCAGAAATAGCCCAGAAGTGTGGGCTAAATTGTTCAAAATTTGCATTTTCACGCTTTCGATGTGGACGTTTTTAAAGTTCCAGTTCAAAAATGACAAATTCTATCAAGAAGTGTATTACCTAGTAGGGGAAATATGAGGGTTTGGCAACTATTTTTAAAACATTCGGGAAAAAGGTGTACTATTTCCCTTTTTTCCCGTCAATGCGGGACATTTTCTCCTCAATTGGCACACTTATTTTAAAAAAGTTGCAGAAATAGCCCGGAAGAATGGGCTAAATTGTTCAAAATTTGCATTTTTACGCTTTCGATATCGACGTTTTTAAAGTTCCAGTTCGAAAATGACAAATTATCTCAAGGAATGTATTATCTAGTAGGAGAAATATGAGGGTTCGGCAAAAATTTTCAAAACATTCGGGGGAAAGGTGTACTATTTCTCTTCTTTCCCGTCAATGCGGGACATTTTTTCCTCAATTGGCACACTTATCTTATAAAAGTTGCAGAAATAGCCCGGAAGAATGGGCTAAATTGTTCAAAATTTGCATTTTTACGCTTTAGATATGGACGTTTTCAAAGTTCCAGTTCGAAAATGACAAATTATCTCAAGAAATGTATTATCTAGTAGGAGAAATATGAGGGTTTGGCAACTATTTTTAAAACATTCGGGGACAAGCTGTACTATTTCCCTTTTTTTCCCGTCAATACGGGACATTTTCTCCTCATTTAGCACACTTGTCTCATAAAGTTGCAGAAATAGCCAGGAAGTATGGGCTAAATTGTTCAAAATTTGCATTTTCACGCTTTCGATATGGACGTTTTCAAAGTTCCAGTTCAAAAATGACAAATTATCTCAAGAAATGTATTACCTAGTAGGAGAAATATGAGGGTTTGGCAATCATTTTTAAAACATTCGGGGACAAGCTGTACTATTTTCCGTTTTTCCCGTCAATGCGGGATATTTTCTCTTCAATTGGCACACTTATCTTATAAAAGTTGCAGAAATAGCCCGCACCCTCGCATTTCCACTACTTCTATCAATCTTTTTTTACAACCAAATGTTCGAATAACCTTTTAAGCCTAATGGAACCATATTGTAATTTGATTCACTATAGTTTGTATAATTTGAAAGCATTAGTGCGCTGGAAGCTATTTCCAATTCTCTCTCGACCGTGAAAATGTTACCGCTTTCGCTCGCTGGTAAACTTTCCACTAAACTAGTAGCGCTAATGGATTCTTCATTGGCTGGCCGATGGAAATTTACAAAGTTTATGCTTCGAATAACCGGGAGAGAAATAATGCGAGGTCATTTAATTAATGGAGAAATCATAACTTTGCGGGAACCTGGTTGGCTGGAAATTTGTAGGATAAGTGAAAAGCGCGCGAATACAAAAAGGTTTTATAAAATTCATGGAAAAATCGGGTTTGACATCATGGTAGGCACTGCAAGAGATTGGAATTTTATGCAAATAGGTAACTTATTATTTTTAATGAAAAGCGTGAAAACTGCCTTTAGCATTGAAAAACTAAGTTTGAAGTGTTTTATGGGTAAAGAACTTGCAGTAGATATAATTAAACTGAATTTTTGATTTCCTGAGAGATATTTCTTGGAAAAGGTAATCAAGCACTGCTGGCAGGTTCAATTTGGCGACTGTAAACCGTCCTCATGGGGGAAACTATTCGGCAAAAAAGTCTGACATACGACCCTCATTAAGCTATCGATCCCTAGTAGATCCCGGAGCTTATCGGAGAATACGCTTCGTTTAGCAATCGATCAACTGCTCTATAGTGACGGGCCCATGTTGAAAAGTGCCACCCCCCACCCCCCATAGTAAGTTCAACACGACAATCCGCTCAAGCCCAGGGGGCTTTTCCATGGGAATTTTCCCCCGCAGCGGATTTCCCCAAGTATGCGGGCGATGGTTGGGACCGACAGCGGAGAACACAAAGCTAGAAGTTATAGCAGGCGAATGAGCAGCGTCAGGGCTGCCCCTAACAGGTTTAGCCAGTTCGCTAATTGATTTCCCTTAAGGGACAAGAAAGTTTTCCGACGCTTTTCCTCCCTCCAGCCGACTGCTAGTTTCTAGGCTTTGTCGCTCGAAGTTTCAGCACACGTTATGCCAGCAGTTTGCAGCTGGCGTATGGGGTAGACTAGGGCTAGACACAGCAGAGTGGCTCGATATATTTCTGTTGCCAGCACCTGCCACCTGATGTGTTGTACATGTGAGACTTCGCACCGTCCATTTTTCCCGTTGGCTTTTAAAAGTTCCGCCCATTCGTTTCCATCGAATAGTGACATTTCAGGGTCGTAAATTTTTACGAAATTAAGGGGGAAAATTGATAGTGAGCTGTCCCACGTTATGAGCTTTTTCAAGCCAATCGCATAAATCCACCCTCGAGCCTTGACTGATGGTATCATACCCAGCGGTGAATATTGACATCCAGCATGATGGTGTTTGCTCATATCAAAGGGCCAATATCAGCATGCAGCACCAACATTCAGCACCAGGGATCAACTCGCAGACGCCCGAGTCCAATCCATAAACCGATCTCCAGTACCTCCAGCCCCATCCAGAATCTACTAGCTGCTGCAAAATGAGAATAAAGATCCGCTTCCAGAATGAAGTATTCAGGGTCAAAAACTAACACCACCCTTCAAGAATCAACATCCAGAAGAAGGAGGAGGGGGAGGGGAAAGAGGGGAGGGGATGAGATGGTGGATGAGGGGGATAGGGGGAAATGTAGGGGGAATCTTTGCTTGTTTCCATGGAGTACGAGGAGGAGGGAGAGAGGGTGGAGCGGAGAAGGGAGGCGGATAAGGGGGAGAAGGAAGAGAGGAGGAGGAGGAAGGGGAGTGGTGGTAGTGGGAGGATGAGGAGGGCTGCTGGTGGGTGGATGGAGAGGGGAGCTAGAGGGAGGATGGGGAAGGAGGAGGAGGAGGAGAAGGAAGAGGTGGAGATGAGGGGGTGGAGAAGGCGGTGGGAAGGAGCGGGAGGGGGTGAAGTACGGGTGAGGCAGAGGAGAGGAGTAGTGTTGGCGAGGGGTGGTGAAGTACGGGGATGACGGAGGGGCAGAGAAGTGGGAAGAGGCGGTGAAGTACGGGGGAGGAGGAAGAGAGGAGTAGTGTTGGCGTGGAGTGGTGAAGTACGGGGGAGGCAGAGGTGGGGAGGAGTGGTGTGGAGGGTTGTGAAGTACGGGGGAGGCGGAGGGGCGGAGTAGTGGGGAGGGTGGTGAAGTATCGTGGAGGCCGTGGGAGGGAGGAGAGGTGCGGAGAAGAGGTGAAGTACGGAGGAGGAGGAAGAAAGGAGTAGTGTTGGCGAGGGGCGGTGAAGTACGAGGGAGGCGGAGGAGTAGAGAAGTGGGAAGGGGCGGTGAAGTACGGGGAGGTGGAGGAGGGGCGGACTGGCGGGGAGGGTGGAGAAGTATCGGGGAGGCCGAGGGAGGGAGGAGCGGTGTGGAGGGTTGTGAAGTACGGGGGTGGAGGAGAGGAGGTGTGCTGGGGAGGGGCGGTGAAGTACGGGGGTGTGTGGGTAGGGGAGGGGGAGATTGATGGAGGAGGAGGGGACGAGGAGAAATTTCACTTGGAATCGTTATTTTTTTGCGCTTTTAATTCGAATCTGATTATTTTAATCCAAAGAGGTGGATGTAATTTGCATGTCATAAAAATGTGTAATTCTCGTGCAATATTTGCCAGAACTCATTCCACGTTGGTTAAATTAAATTTTTTCACCGTTGGTAATCTCAAGTATGATGCTGTGCTCCTAGCTATAGATCCTTCTTTACGGTTCTGTCGGTTAATTGAATACATAAACCATGAGAGACCGTCTGACCGTCTCGATGCTCAAAAAGTCGAAAAAATTATCCTCGATTTCTTGGCACAGAAACTCCACGAGCTAGCTCTTTTAATGCCTCTGTAAATAGGCGATATTCGTGTACTTTTTAGGTTCTTCATCTGCCGTACGACGTTTCAACTACGGGGAGGTGAAAAATCCCTGATAGGTCATCTTCCTCATCAAGTTTTCCCAACCGAAATTAACTCCCGTTCGCCCCGCTGGCAGTTTCCCACTACCGCAAGGCTCGGCGAAAAAGAAAAACTAGAATATAACCCAATTAGCCCGAAGCGTGGATAAAAGAAGATTAAATGTAAATAGCGACCGAGGGGTTGGGCGGGGGAGGAGCTATTTTCTTCGCTTTCACGTTGCCGCCTTATCGGTAACTATATTTTTCCCTTCGAGCACGGCGGTGTTGGAATTCCGGCTTTAAAATACTCCCTCCGAGAAAATAGGAAAGAGGAAATGTATTTTTCGCCAGGGGGATCAGTTTCGGAAAAATTAAATCATCCCGAGAAAATTCGATATTAGTAGCCGGCGGAACCTAAGATCGGCTTTATTAGCCACCTTGGCCGAATTATCGGTTCAGACGCCACCGGGATGAAGCGCCGATTTTACGAATAGTGCTCAAATTATTTTTTAAAAATGCTGCTTAGTAGGTTAGTGAGAGTATTTTTATGGGGTCGATTTGTGAAAATAATGTAAAAAAATATTCCTGAAGGGTTGAAAAGAGTTCTGCGTGTTGGTTCCTGTTTTGGACTTCTGGGTGGACTATTTGTCAAGTTACAGCACTATTCAATATTCACATAACTTACTTGATCGGCGGGAGTCGATATTTAGGAAAATCACTCCCAGTATTGCGGTATCCATGGCGATTTTCCATTCACTTTGAAATCGAGCCTGGGGAGGCGAGAGAATGGAAGTGCTACGCTTGCGGTGGCGCTGGGATTGAGCGATTTCGCCCCCGAGCCCTTTTATAACCTCAGCATCCTGGGGTCCTCATAACCCCCACCCCCTCCCAACATAGCCCCCACCCCATCACAACCCCCACCCCATCACATCCCCCATCCCCAAAAGTCCAGCCTGTGTTCTCTCAGTCAGTGCCATTCAATTTTCTCCCAATGCCCTCGGCCTTTCTTCCTTTCGATCATCTCGACCGAATCGTCCCAGGGCGCCTAAAATTCGCGAAACTTGTTCGAGTCTTTGGACGATTTGCGGCACGATTTCGTATTAAGTTAAAGTGAAGTAGAATATTTTTCTGACGCTCTGATCCGATTTTAAGACGATTACAATACTTCCATATGCTTCGTAAAAATGGAAGTAATCAAAAATAAAATTGTATGGGTACATAACCGTATTTCCAAGTGAAATTGAGACACCAAAATGAGAATTTCTCAAAAAAAGGACAATTTTCAAAGAGAGTCGTAAATAATTGGCCAATTGTTGAGGTCAATTGAGGATCAATTTTGCTGAACCAAATTGAGCATTTTCCAAGGCATTTTCGTTTGGAACAATTTCAATTTGGATTGGAAAATTTTCTATTTGATGTGGCAAATAGAAATTCGTTCTGAAAAAATTTGATTTTTGATATTTTAGAATGACCTGATATCGATGAAATATCTCCAGATTACCCACCTCATTTTAAATAATATGTTAATTTTTCAGTATTGATTTTTCCAGGACGATTTTCAGGGCTGAATGAGAAGACGAAGAGTTGGAGATTTTCAGTCGGCAAGTTGTCGGCCGAATAAAGTTCCTTGAGAGACGTTCGAGAATAATACGATTTCGAAGTATTCCTGAAACTTTTCCCGCATCCGATCCGAAGTTTACATTTTCGCGAAATTTACCTTATCCCTCCTTCCCTCGTAATTTTACCGTGGCGGGTGTTGTATTTCATTTTCACGACATAGCGGAGCAACGAGCTCGGGTAAGATGGCAGTCATCCCACATTTGAGTGCCTCCTTAACTCTAAAGAAAGAGGATATTCCTTGCCTTGTTGGTTTGCCAAGTTACAGCAGCACTTCATCGGCTCATCTTTGAAAAAATAATTTTAAAAAAAATCTGATAAAAAAAATTGCCCTTTTTGAGGAAATTTAATTTTGATTTTTAATTTCACACTTCAGCGATTCAAAATGCTTCATTGAATTTAGGAAAGATGCCTACCAATGCCTGTATAAATAAAATAAAATCTACCTTATAAAATCCACACCTCATTGATGCCATCGAAATGAGTGAAATTCTTTAATTGGCTCAAGATTAAGAAAATCAGTTTACCCATTTATCCCTGCGGTCTTTAAATACCAAATAAAAACATTGAATAGACCATTAATAAAATAGTCTTTACGTAAAACAATGGATTCCCCCTTAGTAAACTGCATTTTACATTCGGCAATGCAGCAAACGGTGGTGATCGTTGATCAAGTTCAGGTCCGCCCAATAAATTCCCCCTCTTCGACACTGAAATCCCTTGTTCCGTCTGTCGATGGTCAGCGATAAATCCCAGAATCGACCGAATGCTCCCGTGGGAGAATCGTGAAAGCCGAGGGATACCAGTATCCTTAGTTAACGCGTCACTATTAACCTACTAATGAAACGCACACATCCAGCGGCGTACTATGGAGTGACGCCGGCGGATTACGGTCGTATGAGGCGTCTGCAAAGCTTTAGTACAGGTCAGATATTGGATTATAATTGTAGTACTGACCAGGGGACACAATATGCATTATGTGCATCACAACTGTCCCTGACGGTTGACCAGGCATGTTGAATAACGTGTTTCCAGCTGTACAGGTGCAGACAGACACAGAATAGAAGAGGTTAGTAGTATCAAGTTGATGATTGGGATCCAACTCGTTGCAATACTCCAACCTTTTGATTTCCAAATTGTTGAAAGCGCAGTTATCATATTAGTTGTATAAGGAAGGTTTCACACCAGCTTTAAAGGCGTGTCATGCACCTTCTTTCCCCTCAATCAGCGGTACTATAAAGTCAATTTATAACAAATAACCAGTGGTTATTAGAGTTCTCATATACTTAGAGAGCGTCTGCCATCTTCAGAATGGCAAAAACTGTAAAGGTTTAGAACAGATTTGAACCTACGACCTCTCACATGAGAGTCGCACTTGCTAGCCACTGAGCTATGACATTCCTTGTTAACTAAAGAGTAATTTCCAATAGAAGATGGTAAGAGTTGACTTGCGAGCGGTGCGTAGCGGTCACGGCCGGCATTTTCGTCCCACGGTTTGTTTACAATAAGGTACCAGTGTTGCCAAGGTGTGGCCGTCAAAAACCCCTGCGGCAACGTCAAAAAAACCCCAAATCCCCCCAAATATGAAAAAATCCCCGAAAAACCCAAAAGTTAAGGATGAATAATTCATTTTTAAGCATTAAAAATAGAGGTACTATTTCACGTAAAACATACCTAACTCCATGTTATACAACTACAATTTTAAATATTACCTAGAACTATAAACTATTTAATACCAACTCTTCCTGACTACTTATCAGTAAAGTCAGTAAATTAACATACTAAAACACCAATAAAAATCAGGTTTGTACCTACCCACAAGTTGGTAGACGTACATCCCAAACCCAAATGGCTTTTATTTGAGTACCTATCTCTCTATTCAGTAGCTGTGCAGTGGCAGCCTTAGCTGTAATTTATCTGCAGCACTTACCTGATATTTCTTCATTTTTATACTTTTTTCTAGTCCCTCTGACTTCCACAAAAAACCCCAAAATCCCCCTCTGTCGGAGAGAAAACCCTCAAATTTGGGGAGAAAACCCCCCAAACTGGATCTGTAGGACGAAAATGCGCCATCGGCCGCTAGGCGCGCTACCGTCGAGAATTACCATCTTCTATACTGAACCCCTTTCTGTCCGTCTTAGCAAAGGAGCGAGAAGCGATCGATCAACACTGCCGGACCTCAGTGGCGATTTCTGCGGGATATTCGAGAAATAGGTTAGTTTGTTTTGTGCTCGCTTGGATCGCGCCACGCGCCCATCCTCACACAACTCCCTTTGCAGTGGAGCTCCCTTCTAATTCTTCCATGACAAATGAAATTATGGCAACCGAGCCCAGGTCTTGGTGGAGCGGATGGTCATACAGAGAACGTGGTTGCCAGCTTCAGGATTAGAAGGAGAATGTAATGTCATCATCCCATGTCATCATCCCATGTCCCATCATGATCATGTTGCGCAGTGCCTGGGTTGATGGGATCGTATGCGGGCTTTATGGGAACGCCATGTTCGTTTTTTAAATCGACCGAAATCTATCTGGAGCATCGGACGGCTCCTGTGCAAAAAAACGTTTTTGAATTCGGCCCAGTAATATTGGCCCCATAATATTAACATATTATGTTAATGCTTAGTCCTTAGCCTCCAAGAAATGATCGCTCTCCCGCATCATGAACCCATAAGACGACTATAACCGGAGAAGAAGTGAATCTCCAGGTCCTATCATACCTAGGAATAGGAAACCATGGAACAACATGAAAACCATATCTTACATTCCAATATTTATTTGCGGATCCCTATAATAAAACCCCGTTTAACAATACGTCGAATTGCGGAGAATGCGGTGTATACAACGTCGATTGGTTTTCGGCTTGTCTCGGCGGACATCCAATACAAATACCGCAACCAATAACAGGAGCGGCGAACTTCCTCTTGAAATACGAGGATAGATGGAAACAATAATATCGAAAACCTATACGATCGCCAGATATCTATTTCTTTTGTCTTTTAACGTGGACGTATCCCTTGGAAAACACCAAGGCGCAACTTTCGAGTCAGAAAGCAATACTGAGCGAAAATGTCTCCGTACGATACACGGCGAATAATACACGGTTATCATTCGTCGAGTACCGGTGAGAGATAGAGAAACCGTTTCCCCCTCCTTTACCGGCAGTGATGATTTCCCAAAGGGTTCCAGCTTCTGCCGCCAGAGCGAGAAAGAGAGAGTTATTGTAGGGCTATGCCCGCCGGCTGAATAATCATCTCTAGCCTGGCGTATGATAAGTGGCGCTCTGCTAAGGATGGGGCGATTAGAGAAGAAGCTAGCGATAAACGCCAGTAGTATTGATGTTCCCCAAAATGCCAGAGAATATTGTACTGTAATGTAATAGGGGGTTTCTGCGTCTATCGGGAAAAAAATGAGGTAAAATATCCCGTTTTTTGAGAGAAAAAGGGGAAAAAATAGGGAAAAGTATATTGGTTGTCTTTGTCGAATAGGTAGAGAAATTGAACTCTTTGTTCAACATGGAGAAACGTATTGTGGGAAAGTTTCCCCATCAGCCCTAACCCCAAACACCGGAATATTTCGAATTCACTCGTTTTAGACGGAGAAACTTTCCCACCATATGTTTCTCCATGATGAACAAAGATAGTGCAATTTCTCTACCTATCCAACAAAACAACCAATCTACTTTTTCCCCTTTTTTCTTCAAAAACGGGATATTTTACTTTACCTTTTTTTACTTCCATATTTACAGAGTAAATGGAAGTATTGTGATCGTCCTAAAATCGAGAATCGGAACGGAGCTTCAGAAAAAACTTTTTCTTATACACATTTACTCAGAATCACTTCCTGAACAAGTGTCTGTGTGTCCGTTACGTCCGTCTGTCCGTCTGTCCGTCTGTCCGTCTGTCCGTCTGTGGTCATTTACAAAAATGACCATAACTCCCTCAATTCTCAACCTTTTTTCAAATTTCTTGAACTGAAATGTTTGTCTCGCCAAGACCTAACACCCTGTTTAATCGAAATTTGGATAACGCACAGTACTTCCGATATAATTGAGTTTTTTGTGTTTTCTATTTTATTTTTTTCCGGCTACAAAAATTGACCGATTTGAGCGTTCTTGGTCTTAAAATCTTTGTTTTACCTTGCAGAATATGTGGATATTTTTTATATTCCGAAAAGTTAGCGTTTTTTCATTTTGGGCGAATTTTAAAATTTTAATAGTGAATTATTATATATTTTTGACCTAATCACCCTTAAAAGCAGTCAAAATATGATCAAATTGTGTCACAATTTTACGTTTCAAAATATGGAAGTATTGTGTGTTATCTACGCACCACTGGTTTATAGTTGCAGAAAGTGTTGCAGTACCCTCAGAAACCCCCTACTTATTATTTTCGAAATACCCCCAAACTGCGTTGGCATTAAATTTTGTGTACCTGAGTAAACAAAAGTTGAAATGTTGGATCAATGCTACGGTTCTTCGATAGTCCCCCGCGAAATTTCCCTCCGAAAATGTTTGAACTTGCCTTTGTAGCTGCCACTCGGTCAGGGATTCCCTTGTAACAACGATCGGTCAATCAATCGTCAAATTCGGTCCATCTGACCAGAGAGGAATTTCCACCCGTGACAACTCGGCGATACGACGCGTCGTCGAAACAAGTCCAATTAGCCTATCATCCTCGAGGGTGTGAAACATCTCTCGGCCATAATTGCCGGCCGCATTCCCGCCGTGGAAATCTGCACCGTCCAATCTGCCCGGCTAACTTGGCAATTGCTGGTTGAAATTATTGCAGGTTCACCGGTCCTATCACGCCGCATATCTGGCCGTTCCTCGCGCGAAACCGGTCGCATGCGGTTTGCACTAGGTGAAAATTGATACCGAGATAATAGCAGATGGAATGGACTGAGCTCAGCAGCGCTCGTCCGACATGCCATCAGCCGTAAGAGATGCGTCACATTTGTCAGCCAGATAACGAACCTGTACCTGACATTATTCGCTGATTAACTCGGTGACGCTGAATTTTATCTTCAGCTATGCTGCTCCTCGACGAACAAAAACTATGAAAAGGTTGGAGATAACTAGTTTTGGTTTTTTCAATTGTTTATTCTACACCAACGTTTCGCTCGATTTGTCGTGAACTCTCAGAGCTCGAAATACTGAGAGGCAAAAACAATTAATAGTGAGGATTATTCGCATAGTGAACGTTTTTTTTAAACTATAACAATGGGAACGGAACAACGTCATGTAAATCTATATAAACGTGGTGCTTGTCCTTTATCAAACTGATAACCTATCCGTGATAAGCATTCTGGATGGGACTAGAGGCTCAATGGGAGACATAACGTTTGAAAGAAGACCAGTGTAAGCTTATCATGATAGGTTATCAGTTTGATAAAAGGCAAGAACCACGTTTCTTTATTCACATGACATTATTAAATAATAATAATAAAAATAAAATAATAACAATGGAAACAACATTTTTGTCCCCTACAATTAGTATTTTGGTCTCTCTCCGTATTCTGAGGATGCTCTACAAATCAAGCAAAACGTTGGCATAAAATGAAAATTGAAAACAAAATCCCAAAATTCGTCATTGTCAACCTTCGATTATTACTAAGTGTTTTTAAAACGTTCAAATGTTAAAAAATAGTTGTACTTTCGGTTTTTCTCTCCCAAAATGCAAAAAGTTGAACTTTTTCAGGAAAAAATAATGATTTCAGCATCGAAAACATTGAAAAATTAATAATTAGCAGTAAAAATGTTCAGTTCTGACTCCATCCATGCTGTGGCCCAATAAACTGGAAAGCTAGCTTCATTTTTCATTGAAAATAAACCTATTGGTAATAAATCGGTAGATTTACGTTTTACACGTATGAAGTCGGAACCCGTGCAATATTTTCCTTCAGCCCTTTAGGCCAGTATATATATCACTGTTATGAGTGTCCTTAAATCTCCGTCAAATCCTCGATATTGCTTTTTCTCTAGGGCTGAGCTCTAATAAAGCTATTGTATTGGTCATCTTGAGAATGAATTTATAGGTAGGCATTACACCCTAGTCATAAAACGTTCAGGGTTTCAATCAGTTGAATATTATTTCCTCCACGTGAAGTGTTTTCTGTTCATGAGAAGGGTATGTATAAAATAGGTACCATTAAACGGTATGGTCACATTTTGTCAATATTTTCAAAAATAATCGTCAAAAATTGACAATATTTTCAAAAAGAATAATCTCGGGTATTGAAACTCGATGTAAATTCGTCGAATTATGGCGCCGAGTAAAATTTGAAAATTTCATCCTCTCTTCCGAGCATCAGCTGGATAGTAATTCTTGCCCAGGGTAGGTACGGTTAACGTACAGGATTAAATCTCCATTTAGGTGTACGAGATGAAAAGTGAATTGGCTCAGGTGGATGAGCCGTTGAACGAGAGCGAGCGAGATAGAGCACCCCTCGCGATTCCCTAGTGAATAATAGTAGCACTCCGTCAGAGAAACTGGCGGTAATATTTTGCACTTGAACAGCGAGAACCTTTTTGAACCAAAACCGAAGGAGATTATGGGCGTTTGAATTAAATCATTTGGGAAGTAGGGATGGGTATCGATGAACAAAACATCGATGTCTCCACATCGATTTTATCCAAGACGCATCGATGCCTAAAAAACATCGGATAAAATTCATCGATGTTTCGATAGATCGATGATTTTATGGGAGGGGGACCGAATAGCTGAATTTCTTTGGAAATTTGTTAAAAGAAATTTTTCGATGTTTCATGATTCATGTTTTCATGTTTCATGATTCGGTGTTTCGATGATTCATTCGACGTATGGGGAAAATATCGATTTTTTGAAGACATCGATGTATGGGGAAAACATCGATGTTTTGGAGACATCGATGTATGGGGAAAACTTCGATGTTTTGGAGACATCGATGTATGGGAAAAACATCGATTTTTTGGAGACATCGATGTATGGGGAAAACATCGATTTTTTGGAGACATCGATGTATGGGGAAAACATCGATTTTTTGGAGACATCGATGTATGGGAAAAACATCGATTTTTGGAGACATCGATGTATGGGGAAAACATCGATTTTTTGGAGACATCGATGTATGAGGAAAACATCGATTTTTTTTGGAGACATCGATGTATGGGGAAAACATCGATGTTTTGGGAGACATCGATACCCACCAAAGTTTGGAACATAATTCGAATAGAGACTCAAATTGAGGGAATGGAAGTAACCTGTTCCGCAGAAGTTTGAGTTTGTAAACCGGTTTTGACGGTCAAGCCATTGTCAGTACAAAACCAACACTGAGCACCACAACCACGGCAACCACCTTATAATAAATATATTATATATTCTAGTTAATTTTCCCCATACATCGATGTTTTTCGCATCGATGTTCACTCCACGATGTATTTTCGACATCGATGCCTCCAAAAATGTATATTTGACGTAGTAAATTTCACTACTTCCATTCCTTCAATTGAGTTACTATTCGAATTACGGGCGTTTGCTCTTCGGTTAATTTTCATCTATTTTAGGTTGAGGTCGGAATCAGATCGAACCCTTGGAACGATTACCCACGATTTTCATCATGATTGGACACTTGGATAGGGAAAAACATGGCATTTGAATTTTTGAAAAAAATTTCCCAAATGGACCTTTCACCTACTTTTTCGACTGTTACGGTTTCTACCCTTCTTTCAACGGGGTCGATACGGCGGAGAAATACGTAAAAGCCTCCCCCGAAACTGATTCTTTACGAGAGTATTATTTCAACTGGCAGTTGGTCCCCGGGCCGTCCTGTTCTTAGACGTCGGCATTCCCGAAAACCATCAAAACCATCTGCGACGTTTCTATATTGGATATCGTGCCGTGATTCTAGCCGTGCGTCACTTTGGGATTGGACGTATTTGACAATATAAAAGGGTAAAGTGAAGGTGGGCGAAAAAATGTAGAATTCTCGCCAAAGTATTTTTTCATGTTTGGGACTGTAGTTCGGGAGGTTAATTTTCAACTCGACGGCCCTTTTCGGCTATTGAAGTTTCTTTCTCACTGTATCGCTCGGTAGGACCTTTTTTTCAAAAATAGAAAAAATTATGGAACAACACAAAGTTTACATGGAGCTGTTGAACTTTGCAACAGTGGATCCAGTGTCTCAGGCCTTATCACTAACTCAATGGTCAAAAAGCTGCCAGAAACGATGTATCGTATTTTCAAAAAAATTATTTTTTCATGATAACTAAATTTATTCTACATTTCTCACTGTAACGCCACACAAATGCAAATTCGAAAAATTGTGTGGGTACCAAATGGCGGACTTTCTTGGCATCGGAATGAAAATCGTTTATGAAATTCGATCAGAAAATTGGAAATGGTTTATGGGCTTCCAGATACGTAGGAATAACATTTTGCTCCAAATACTTTGAAAATTTTTTTTGAAGATTCGCGGTTGTTACCATTTTATTATTGTTGTTCGGTATTTACCACCATTGTTGATATTGCCATGGATAGTAGGTACTCACCTGAAAATAGAAAAATAATAATTAGGCATTTTACAGAATCAGAAATTCACAGAGAAATAATACCCAAAACATTGATATTTTTGGTTCTTCGACGATTTTCCCACTAATCTCGCACCAATGTATTTACTATACTTCCCAACACGTAATAGCCGTTGGTTTAATGAGCCCATATGAAATGTTTATACTGTTAGCGGTAAAACCCAGGGTCGTAATACCGGTCGTTTACTCCGTTCGTAAAACATTTTCATTTTTCGTTCCACAGACCGACGCCGGCGTTTCTGCCTTTTTTTTCACGTCCTCCGGTCGAAAGTACGGCAATATTTTCTCGTTCAGAGGACCTCGATTGCTTAGCGCTATTATCTGCGAATAAAACTGTACCGACCGTAGGAAATAAAGTTTTTGGGTGATACTGTTTTATCACAGTACCTATCTCGGGTTTTCTTTTTCCGCCATTTCTTCCTGCAGGACATAGGTCGGGTAAAAAAAATAATTTTGCCGCTGTAATTATTATTTTTACTTCCATACTTACAAAGTAAATTAAAGTGTTGGAATTTTCCTGAATTAAAAAATCGGATCGGAGGTTCAGAAAATATTTTTACTTTCAATTTGAATCACTTCCTGAACAAGTGTCAGCGTGACCGTCTGTGGTCATTTACAAAAATGGCCATAGCTCCCTCAATTCTCAATATTTTTTCAAATTTCTTGAACTGAAATGTTCCACAAGGCCTAACACCGAGATATAGAGCAAAAAACGTCAAAATGTTAAGATGTGTAACCAAAAACGTCAAAATTGATCTACTAGTTTAGGAGATGGGGCTGCTACATCTAATAATCCGTTTTTATTTTAGTTTTTGCAATTTTTTTCATCAATATTATGATTTTCCGGCTTTTTATTCCTTGTTTTATGTTTGAATAAAAACTCAAAAATAAGAGAAAAGAAATAGTACATTCCAGACTATTTCTTTTCTCTTATTTTCGAGTTTTTATTCGAATAATGGGATTCCACAATTTCTCCGCGATCAGTTTAGTACCAAAAAACGTTAAAATGCTGAGGTATGTAGCCAAAAACGTCAAAATCGATCAGCTAGTTTAGGATATAGAGCTGCTACAACTGATAATCTGAGTTATTTTAGATTTTGAAATTTCGTAATTAATATTACGATTTTTTTAGTTTTTGCAATTTTTCATTAATATTACGATTTTCCGGCTTTTTATTCCTCGTTTTATGTTTGAATAAAAACTCAAAAATAAGAGAAAAGAAATAGTACGTTCCAGACTATTTCTTTTCTCTTATTTTCGAGTTTTTATTCGAATAATGGGATTCCACAATTTCTCCGCGATCAGTTTAGTACCAAAAAACGTCAAAATGCTGAGGTATGTAGCCAAAAACGTCAAAATTGATCTGCTAGTTCATGATATAGAGCTGCTACAACTGATAATCTGAGTTATTTTAGATTTTGAAATTTCGTAATTAATATTACGATTTTTTTAGTTTTTGCAGTTTTTTCATTGATATTACGATTTTTTTTTAGTTTTTGCAGTTTTTTCATTAATATTACGATTTTCCGGCTTTTTTCCTTGTTTTACGTTCGAATAAAAACTCAAAAATAAGAGAAAAGAAATAGTATATTCCAGACTATTTCTTTCCTCTCATTTTCGAGTTTTTATTCGAATAATGGGATTCCACAATTTCTCCGCGAGCAGTACCTTGTTTTACGTTCTGGAATATCAGGTTTTTTTGTAATAAAAATGATTTTTATTTTTTCTTCCTTATTACTCCTCGCTAAAGTGAATTTAGAGCCACGTGAAAAATTGCGGCGAATTCGAACACTTTGAAAGTCCGTCGCTGGCTCGGCATTTTCATCGTAGTTTTTCCCTTCAAACTGGTACAGATTATAGTGAATGGGAGGAAAACTTATTCCCGGATCACACTGTAATTTCGTTCGAAGGCGGTACGAAAAAAAAATGCACTTTTCCCGAGAAGTTCGTTAAGTTTTTCTTCGGAGAATAAGCTGCCTCGGGACTTTTATTATTATAGGATCAGACGGCGAGTCGCGGTTATGAGCTTAGATCCTGCCGGATGCTACTTTATGGAAAACGAGGGAGGTTAAATTTTTAGCGGGGCGCCATTTTATTATGTAGCGAAAATATGCAAGGGGGTTTATGCGAAATAATCATTTTCCCCGAGAACTAGAATTTCCCTTAATATCATTCCTCGAATAGCGGCGAAAATTAAAATTGCTACCAGCTGGATAGGAAAATTTAAAAAACAAAATAGGAGTCGATTATGCCATGAATCTTCTATCCCATTTCAAGGTGGGAATATTTTTTAGCCTTCGAAAGGTGTAATAATTAATGCGTTTTTTATACAAACGGCCCGGAGACTTGGAAATCTCGGATATTAGGGCTACAGAGAGGTTAATAAAGTCGATATATTTCTACTCTCGAGATTGGCTGTCTTCGGCAAAAAAGCGTTCATTTTCCACTTCCATAAATCCCCTCACCTTATCGTATACTGTTGAAGGGGGAAAGCAATTCGAAAAAGATTCTCTTTCTTCGGCGAGAATCTCTAGCTGAGATACCTATAATTTTGTTGAGGTTTTTTTTTTGCCCCCTTGGAAAAATGCCATCTGGAAGAAATCATTGACGACCTAATAAATCCACCGCGATCCGATATGAAGAAAAATCTAGGAAAAACAACGAGGAATCGTTCAAAAAGCGAGCGAAAAAAAGGAAAATGTATTACAGAGAAAAATTCAGGTCAAGATACATCAGTTGGTAAATTAACTAATTGCTCAAAATTGCAGAAAATTTGAAATCCCGTGGTTATCAACGCACAAACAATACTTACATATTTTGATTGGTAAATTTTTGGCACAATTTGTATATATTTTGACTACTTTTGAGGCTGTTTAAGTAAAAAAGATTTAAAAATAAATAAATAACCTCATTATGCTAATTTTAAAACTCGTCTAAAGTCGAAATACGTCAAGTTATCGGAACATAAAAATATCCACGTATACTGCAAGGTAAAACATAGATTTTAAGACCAAGAACGCTCAAATCGGTTCATTTTTGTGGTCAGGAAAAAATAAAATTAAAAAAACTTTAAGAGCTAATATATCGTAAATAATGTGAGTAGTTAAAATTTCGGTTAAACAGGGCGACAGGTCTTACTGAGACAAACATCCCACTTCAAGAAATTCGAGAAAAGGTTAAGAATTGAGGGAGCTATGGTCATTTTTGTAAATTACCAAAGACGGACACACAGTTCAGGAAGTGATCCCTGAGTAAGTGTGAATAAATTACAATTTTTTATGAATCTCCCATTCGATTTAAGATTTTAGGGCGATTACAATACTTCCATATGCATCGTAAATATTTAAGTAAAAATTGAAAAACCAGCCATAAGAATCGTCGTATACTTTCAAAACGTCACTAATATACAAAGTTTTCCTACAATTTACGGAACTTCCTTAAGAAAGCTGAAGAACTGGTCAAAGACTGATGAAACCACAAATTTCGGTTTCATCCACGTCACATTTATGAGAGGTTTCCGTATCGTCGAGAAACTGACATTGATGAAGAACGCGATGTTCCCTTCCGGCGTAATGAAAAGGAAACTCGGTAGGGTATGTTTCAATTTCCAACATATTACCCGAGGGTAGCCCTCGTTTTGCTCAAGGGAGCCCATCAATATTGGGGCCCTACCTCGGTCACTTGGCGATGGGGGTTTCTAATTAAACGGCCACATACTTGGCCGCCTGGAATCTGTCATTATAACGAACAGGGTACCAACGGAGGATTCCGTAAATCCGTAAAAAAGATTTTATCCTTCGTGAATTCGCGAAAAACTTGGTGGACGATTTGGGCAGGAATAAAGAAATTACTCCTTGCAAGTAGTTTTATTATTTTATTGGACAGTATCGGAAAATTGAGGACAGCGTTTTACCATATCGGACCATAACATAACTCAACACGCGAACATGCTAACTAAACTTACAAACTGAACTTTCAATCTAAACTGTCAAACTCATTCCTCAAACTCAACTTACAAACTCAGCTCACAAACCTAACATAAAAACTCAACTCTCAAACACAACTTTCAAACTCAACTCTCGTACTTCACCCTCAAACTGAACTTATAAACTCAACCTACAAACTCAACTTCCGAACTAATCCCACAAACTCAACTTACAAATCTCAACATACAAATCAACTCACAAACTCGACATGCGAGCTCGACTCTCAAACTCAACCCACAAGCTGAACTTACGAACCCAACTAACAAACTCGACTCTCAAACTGAACGTACAAACTCAATTTACAAACTACACTTTCAAACTCATCTCACAACCCCAACTCTCGAAACGAACATTCAAACTCAACTCGCAAAACTGAACTTGCACACTTAACCTTCAATCTCAACTTTTAAATTCAACTCACAAACTGAACTCAACTGTCAAACTCATTCCTCAAACTGAACTTACAAACTCAACCCATTAACTCAACTTACGAACTCAGCTCACAAACTCAACTTACAAACCTCACATAAAAACTCAACTCTCAAACACAGCTTTCAAACTCAACTCTCGAACTTCTCCCTCAAACTGAACCTACAACCTACAAACTCAACTTACGAACCCACAATTTCAACTTACAAACCAACTCACAAACTCGACAATCGAGCTCAACTCACAAACTCAACCCACAAGCTGAACTTTCGAACCCAACTAACAAACTCAACTCTCAAACTGAACGTACAAACTCAATTTACAAACTACACTTTCAAACTCATCTACAACCCCAACTCTCGAACTGAACTGACTCGAACCTCGAACCGAACATTCAAACTCAACTCACAAAACTGAACTTTCAAAGTCACAAACCCAACTTACGAAGTCGAAATCTCAACTTACAAACTCAACTCCACTGACTGAACTTGCAAACTCAACTAAACTTTCAAAGTGAAACTTTCAACTGAAACTTTCAAAGTGAAACTTTCAACTGAAACTTTCAAACTGAACTTTCAAAGTCAACTCACATAATCAACTTTTGAACTCAACTTTCGATCTCATCCCACAAACTCAACTTACGAAGTTCAACTCAACTCACATACTCAACTATCAAACTCAAAAGCCGTTGGGTTTGAGAGTCGAGTTTGTAAGTTGAGTTTGTGAGTTGAATTTGCAAGTTGAGATTGTGACTTCGATAGTTGAGTTTGAAAGTTCAGTTTGAGAGGAATTTGCAAGTTCAGTTTGTGAGTTCAGTTTGAAAGTTGAGATTGAAGTTTGATAGTTGAGTTTGTGAGTTGAGTTGGTGCTTCAAATTTGAAAGTTGAGTTTGTGGGTGTAGTTTGGAGGTTTGGTATGAAAGTTGGGTTTGAAAGTTGAGTTTGAGAATTCAGTTTGTGAGTTGAGAGTTTCGTTTGTGAATCGAGTTTCGAGTCCGATACCGTCGGATATCGTTCGATATCGTCGGGTATTGTTTGATATCGACAGATATCGTCAGATATCGTCGGATATCGTTCGATATCGTCGGATATCGTTCGATGTCGTCGGATATCGTTCGATATCGTCGGATATATCGATATCGTCGAATATATCGATATCGTTGGATATATCGATATCGTTGGATATATCGATATCGTCGGATATATCGATATCGTCGGATATCGGTCGATATCGTCGGATATCGGTCGATATCGTCGGATATCGTTCGATATCGTCGGATATCGTTCGATATCGTCGGATATATCGATATCGTCGGATATATCGATATCGTCGGATATATCGATATCGTCGGATATATCGATATCGTCGGATATATCGATATCGTCGGATATATCGATATCGTCGGATATATCGATATCGTCGGATATCGTTCGATATCGTTCGATATCGTGGGATATCGTTCGATATCGTCGAATATCGTTCGATATCGTCGGATATCGGTCGATATCGTCGGATGTCGGTCGATATCGTCGGATATCGGTCGATATCGTCGGATATCGTTCGATATCGTCGGATATCGTTCGATATCGTCGGATATCGTTCGATATCGTCGGATATCGTTCGATATCGTCGGATATCGGTCGATATCGTCGGATATCGGTCGATATCGTCGGATATCGTTCGATATCGTCGGATATCGTTCGATATCGTCGGATATCGTTCGATATCGTCGGATATCGTTCGATATCGTCGGATATCGTTCGATATCGTCGGATATCGTTCGATATCGTCGGATATCGTTCGATATCGTCGGATATCGTTCGATATCGTCGGATATCGTTCGATATCGTTCGATATCGTCGGATATCGTTCGATATCGTCGGATATCGTTCGATATCGTCGGATATCGTTCGATATCGTCGGATATCGTTCGATATCGTCGGATATCGTTCGATATCGTCGGATATCGTTCGATATCGTCGGATATCGTTCGATATCGTCGGATATCGTTCGATATCGTCGGATATCGTTCGATATCGTCGGATATCGTTCGATATCGTCGGATATCGTTCGATATCGTCGGATATCGTTTGATGTCGAACGATATCGGCTGTTTTGTGGGATATCCGTCTGCTATATATCCAATATAGTCCCACATGGTCCGATATTGTCCTGTATAGTCCGATATGGTCCGATATAGTCCGGTATCGTCTGATATAGCCCGATATGGTCCTATATAGCCCGATATCGTTTGATGTAGCCCAATATCGTCCAATATAGTGCGATATCAACTGATATTGTCTGCCAAGGTTCTATATTGTCCGAAATAGTCTAATCTCGCCCGTTATTGCCCCTCGTAGTCTCATATTATCAAGATCGTATCTTGATTTAGCTCTTTTATCTCGAGTCCCAAAACACCTGATCTCCGTTCTTGGACACAACCAGGCGAGAATGACGAGCAGAATTTTTCGACCCGTATCAAAATTCACACCAGGTGAAAAGGTGTCAAGTTCACGATTGCCGGAAGCTAATTGACAATCGGGCTCCGCCCCGGCCAATTAGACCTGCACCGTCGTTACTCCGGCCGATAGCTAAACACAAACTTCCCGCACTCCCGACGCCCTCTGCGGGTTACTGATGTGAAACTCGACGGCAATTAACGCGATCTGAGAGATTATAGGGCGGCCTGCGGGATTTCGCCGTTAATTGGACGTCGCTGACGGGGCAAGAAGACGACACCCGTTGGGCTGACGGGTATTTGCGGTATCTCCGGGCCCGTTCACGTCTATTAAATCTGACGATTTCCAGTGTTCCGGCGCTTTACGGGTGAAACCGTGCGAAAAATTCAAACGAGCGCCAATGGTAACGTGGGGTATTGCCATTTCTAGGTGGGCGCATCTTGCTATGAAAATGTCTACCAGAGCACTTGGCCTTAACCGTTATCATTTCAGCCGTTATCACTTCAGCCATGGAGAACAGATACCTATAGCTCTATTTCTTTTTCTTAATGTTCTTCTTATCCTTTGGCCCTTCCACGTTTCTTTCCTTTTCGGGTAGATATTCCATGGTTCCCCAATATCGTCCAATACGGTCCCATATTATCCGATATTCTCCGTTATGTCCCAATGTTGTCCGAAATACCCCCGTATCATCCGATACTGTTAGATACGGTCCAATATAGTCCCGTATGGTACAATAATGTCCATTATTTCCCAAAGTTGTCCAATATGGCCCTATATTCTGCGATATAGTCCCACATTATCCAGTACTGTTGGGTATGGCCCAATATTGTCCCATATGGCCCGATATTGTTGCATACGGTCCCGCATTATCCGATATTGTTCGATGTCGTCCCATATTACCTGATTCTGTTGGATACGGCCCAATATGGTCTGATATGGTCCGATATTATCCCATATGGTCCAATATTGTCCGCTAAACCCCGATATTGTGCAATAAGGTCCCGTATTATCCGATATTGCCAGTTAGAGTTCGATATGGTCTCATGTAGTCCCACATTATCCGATACTGTTGATTACGGCCCAATATGGTCTCATATGGTCCAATATTGTCCGTTACTGCCCGATATTGCGCAATCTAGCCGGATATTGTGCGACACATATTATACGATTGAACCCATATTATGGTTCCGTTTTATCCGATACTATTCGATATGGTCTTATGCTCAATACGGCCAAAGTTGTCCGATATTTTCTGATATCGTCCAATGCAGTCTGCTATTGGTCCTCTACCTTCATCTTCTCCAACTTCATCTTCTTCTCCTTCTTCACTTTGAACAGCAAGTCTCCGAAAACAACTCCAATTGCCGTCAATTCGGAGCTCCACTCGGAACAGGTATATTCCCCGCGTACGAGACGTTGGTGAAAAATCCAAGACACTTCAAGCGGCTTAAGTGGATGGAAATTATCGCTCACCCGAAGATTCTTCACGCGTGAGGGTAACGGGCGGGAAATGGCTGGCGTTCCCGCCCAGGAAAGCCTCGAGATAGGAAGACACGGAACACGGAGCTTTGTGCAACGAAGGGTTTGGCGCAACGCTTGGATTCTAACGGCGAAGATTGATGGCGACGTTCTCCCCGCCGGCTGAGTCGGCCGTCCCTCTCCTACACGCAAGGGATGGCGAGAGGGAATGATCGAGATTTTCACGCCAAGTCAGACAGACAGCGCCATTAAGAGTCGCATGTTGGAAAATAGTGTCGAAAGACACAACTTCGACAACGTTTAGCGGTAAGCGAGACGTCCTATGTGCGGAATTGTGTTGGTAAAATCATCTGTTCGAATTTGTCGAATCAGGTAGGTGCCTAAATATGTTTTTTGAACTTGCATGGTATCCGGTATGGTCCAGAATGGTCTGACAATGTCCAATTTGATCTGATAAGGTCCAATATTGTCCAATGTAGTCCGATACGGTTCAATATTGTCCCATATGGTCCAATATTAATTAATATTATTACTACTTTATTATTATACTTCCAATATTGTCTGATATTGAGCGATATAGTGCCATATCGTCCAATACAGTCCAATTCGGTCCCATGTTGTTCGATATTGTCCGTTAAGGGCCAATATTATTCATATTTTTCGGTATCATCCAATGCGGTCAAATATTGTCTGGCACAGCACAATATGATCTCTTGTCGTCTGATATCGTCCAGTATTCTTGATACGGTTCGATACTGTCCAACATGGTTCCATATTGTCCGATATGATCCAATATTGTCTGATATCGTGCGATATAGTCCGATATCGTCCTATTCAGTCCAATTCGGTCCCATGTTGTTCAATATTGTCCATTAAGTCCAATATTGTCCATATTTTTGGTAGGCACCTTCTAATGTGGTATAATAGTGTCTAGTAAAGCCCGATATGGTCCTATGTTGTCTGATATTTCCAATATTGTTTGTTCTTCTTCGACATAGTCCTGCATTATCAAATACAGTCATTATCAAATACGATAGGGTCCAATATTGTCTGCTATTCCTCGATACAGTCCGACATACTCCCATATTATCCACTACAGCCCGATATGGTCCCATGTTGCCCGGTATTGCCTGATATTGTGCGATAAGGACCCTTATCAACCGTTTGTTGAGTATAAGTGCCAAACAGAACTTTTCACGTCGCACTATAACATTTTCGATAGTTCGGAATTGCAAAAAACAGAATCATAAGTTCCATAAAGCTATTTTCCCTTCTCCGGTTGATCCTAAAGCACGAAGTATATGTAAAGCGACCCACATCGAGAAAAAGAGCGTCAAAGGAAAAAGCACTTAGCAGTTCATCAATCACAGGACTGAAGGGTTTCAGTCGCGGGCTCGCAGCGACGAGTGGACTTGGTCAACCAGTGAGAGATGGAAAAAAGAGGGAAAATTCCCTCCTGAATGTGCAGCGTACGGGGGGGAAATAGTTCGAGGTGAGCGAACTGCGGGCACTCTCGATACTTTATGCGGCTGATTCAGCAAAAGCGCTCTTCGCACGGGCTGATTCAGCGAACACGAAGGTCCGGCTACCACTTTCCCAGCAAACGAGTCAACGCTCTTTTCATTATTCTATGGAGGTGCTGTAGTGACCATCATTCGATCACTGCCGCAGTTTAACAATATATGTCTGCCATGAAAATCAAGCTTCCGTCTCTTCGACTTCAGTCCGCGGGCATGACGGTTTCACAGTTCTCAGGCATTTGTGATCCTGAGGAGAATAACAAGTTTTTAATCGACTTCAGAATGATTTCAGGATTTTCAAAATCAAATCAAAATTGGCTGCATAGATTAACCACGTTGTGGCAAGTCAATTGAAGCAGGTGCCTAACCTTCTCCTTGTTGTTGTTGTTTTCTTTTTTTATTTTTCCTGTGCATTAGGTCCAGACAAAAACCTTCTTCTTTCACCAAAGGACTACAAAAGCAAAAGAAGAATAAGATTACCTACCTACTTAAAATCGATTCAAAACGAAGAAGGTTACAAAGAAGGTTTCAAAATGAAGGATTTTCAAAATTAAATCAAAATCGGCTGAGTAAATTAACCGCATTGCGACAAGTCAATTGAAATAGGTACCTAACCTTCTCCTTGTTGTTGTTTTCTTTTTTGTATTTTTCTTGCGCTATAGGCTAAATCTCAAATAGGCTATTTTTTCGGATTAATATTCGCGGTGCTGCAGCCAAAAATCTAGTAGAAATTATTTTTAAAAAGTTTCCAACGGCTTGTTTCTGCACGTTTACGGCAACATGATATTTTTGATTTTGAAACACAGTTCTGGATTATTATGTATCAGAAAAGGTTCTAAACAATTTCATTAGGTGTATTCCAACCCTCGGGGTTCAGCTTTTCGTCAAATACAACGAGCGTACTCAAAGGGATTCTTCACTAATTCATCACGTGCTTATCGAAAAGGTTATTGCGTACAGGTCGACGGTTATATAACGTTACTTTGATCCGGCGTACTACCCTGTCTTAGTGTGCACTCACACCTGCCAGCCTCTTCTTTGATCATTTGCAATATTTGATCTTCCCTTGGGCGAACAACAATAATTACGCACCGACGCCGTCTTTCAGAAACACTAATTGATCGTTCCAGCTGCCGGAAATTTTTTGTTGTTGTTAAAACCAAGTATTTTTGGAGACTGGAATAACATGAAAGGCGTACACTAATTATTCGATTTTTGATTATTGTTTCGTTTTTGTAACTCATCGTACCTAATTCGGCTTCTATCAAGATCTCTAGGTCCACAATTTTAATGGGTTTTTTTTGTTGACAATTTTGACCTCCGACCAGCTATATCTGTCGAAATAATGTGATTTTTTGTCAAACATTTTACATAGGAGAACTTGAGTCCGCTCAGCACAGCTATTATTTCCTATTGAGGCTTTCATGAGGTGCAACTAAGCAAGAGCAAGAAGTGCAAATGAGGCTTTCAAAAACTAAAAAAGGAGGCTTATGTGGATGGGTTTGAAAGGTGTTGGAGGCAAATTTATCAACCTTGGATCCCACTAGAGTGCGCTCAAGTCTTTTGACAACAACAAGGAGAGGTTATATGTTTCATGGTGTGCTTTCATCTCTGATGTTAAGGTGTTGAATTGTTCTTTTGTATCTGTTGTCATCCAGTCTCTGATTGAGTGATTTGAACTTGGAACTCCGACAAATTGTATCACAAACTTCGTCATGTCATAATAATATTATGAGACACACTGAGAGACACTAAACCACACTGAGAGACACTGAGGCATTGAGACACACTCAGGCACCGTGACACACTGCGGCACTGAGACACACTGAGGCACTGAGACACACTGAGGCGCTGAGACACATTGAGACACACTGAGAGACATTAAAACACACTGAGGCACTGAGACACTGTGACACACTGCGGCAATGAGACACACTGCGGCAATGAGACACACTGCGGCACTGAGACACACTGAGGCGCTGAGACACATTGAGGCGCTGAGACACATTGAGACACACTGAGAGACATTAAAATAAACTGAGGCACTGAGACACTGAGACACACTGAGGCACTGAGACACACTGAGGCACTGAGACACACTGAGGCACTGAGACACACTGAGGCACTGAGACACACTGAGGCGCTGAGACACATTGAGACACACTGAGAGACATTAAAACACACTGAGGCACTGAGACACACTGAGGCACTGAGACACACTGAAGCACTGAGACACACTGAGGCACTGAGACACATTAAGGCACTGAGACACATTGAGGCACTGAGACACCCTGAGACTCCGAGACACACTGAGAGACACTAAAACACACTGAGGCACTGAGACACATTGAGACACACTGAGAGCCACTGAGACACACTGAGAGCCACTGAGACACACTGAGGCACTGAGACACACTGAGGCACTGAGACACATTGAGGCACTGAGACACACAGACACACTGAGGCACTGAGACACACTGAGGCACTGAGACACACTGAGGCACTGAGACACACTGAGGCACTGAGACACACTGAGACACACTGAGGCACTGAGACACACTAAGTAAGTATGAAATATCGTAAAATGCCGAGGTTTATATGGATATAGAGCATTGTCTGCTCTTCTCCCTTTTACCCTCAAAAATGGAAGCGCAGAGTAAGAAGAATAAGTTAGCATAGTGCGTTAGAATAAGTTTGTAGAGCATTCTTGGATAAACGATCGATTTTCTCAATTAATAAAGTAAACGTACCTTTATATTATTATTTCTCTATTATTTTCACCGGGAAGATTGAGGGATATCTTTGAATAAACTATAAGCGATCGTCGGGTTTTACTTGAGCGGAAAACACGTAACGGTCGCTCCTTCTTTCCGACTCGAAATAAAAAGCCGACAGCTGAAGAATGGCTGGATCCGGGGTCGAAAGTCGACTCAAAACGAGATCTCCAATAGCCCACGTAGCCTCTCCAATACAGGGATTTCGCCATTCGAAGCACGTTTGATGATGATCGCCAGAATAGTAAAAAGTGTTATATTGGAATTCACCTTAAAAACACCCCAACTGGAAAAAGGGAGATCGGGCCGGAAATACAGTCCACGCCCGAAGACTCGAGAGGTCGTATATTTTCACTTGTAATTGTATTTGAGGACGATTCTTTACGGAGGTTCAACGTTAAACGAATAATTTATTACCGGCGGACTTTGAAAAAGTGTCCGCGCTTTGACGCGGGGCGATTTTCCGGAGCCATAATGGAACTTCCGGCTGAGTAAAATGACTATGGTACTTATTTTACCATTCCCAATCCACGAAATAGGCTCCATGAAATATTTTCCTTTGGCTTTCACCAAAATCAATGTTTTTTCAAAATTTTATAGGGAAAAATTCCTCATAGTGAGTGTAGAGAGGGTACCTGGTGAGTGTACCTTGTGAGTGTTCCTAGTGAGTGTACCTAGTGAGTCTAGTGAGTGTACCTAGTGAGTCTAGTGAGTGTACCTAGTGAGTCTAGTGAGTGTACCTAGTGAGTCTAGTGAGTGTACCTAGTGAGTGTAGAGAGGGTACCTGGTTAGTGTATCTAGTAAGTGTATCTTGTGAGTGTACCTAGTGAGCGTAGTGAGTTTTTTAGTAGTGAGGATTCTAATTTTTCGAATTCCTATTGAAATCAGTTCAATTCGAGATATCAAAATTTGAGTACATACATACTTTGTTATATAAAGGAGAATAATGACTACCTCGTGTTGAGAATAATGACTACTAGGTCCTACTTCATACTGCAACAAATAATAATTCGAGGCAGCGGAATATTTTCAGTGCTAGTTTAATTCATTTCAAATCGACTGAAAAATAGGTAATAACCCTGAAACGGAGTGACTAATTTTGAAATGGGGCTAAAATCCGTTGTTTCGTTAAAGATCGCAATCGCATGCCGCGGCATTATTATGCCATTTTTAGTCCAAATAAACTTTCCGAAAAGGGGAAAACTCAATTTTGGCCTCATTTGCGAGTCCCGATGTCGCTTAGCATAAACCGCCGAGGGAACCACCTGTCGTCTAAGTGGTCCGTGTCACGCAACTTTATACAAGGAAACGTTCCTTACCATTCCACTGCCAATTAGGCTTTTGTTGGCTAAATTTTCAATTCGTGCCCAACGGGGAGGAACTTAATTTTTCAAAAGCTGAATCTCCCGAACAAGTTGACGAAACTTTGAATTGTTTTTTAACGATAGCAAAGGTACATAGTTCTGTTTTCCAAAAGTCTACATTCAGTAGTAAAAACAAATCCTACAAATAGAAAAATGCTCAAATTGATTATTGATATGAACCCTTTTTCAAGAACTATATAGTTTAATCGATTCTGGGTGGTTTAAAATAATAGTATTACAGTAGTTTGCCATTAGTTGCATTTTGCAATTCCGGAATTACCTCAAGCGTCTAAACTAGTTTAAATTCCATTCATATCCCGGCACGACCTATGAATATCGTTGCGGCCTGTGTATTCTAGTTATGTCTTGGATGCCTCGGACTCCCGCTGCATTATGACGAACGTCCCGCTTACTCACATGCCAATTATGCCTACGGCCGTCTGGCCAGATGGGCATCTCCCGAGGCAACAATAACATCAACTAATCTAGGACAATATAACTTGTAAAGCAAATCTGCTACACTGTGAGACAACATCAATAGTAACAACAGTGACAGGCACAATGACAGTAAAAGTAGCAGTAACAGTCACCGTGATAATCGAAGTAACATTCAAAATGACAGTAATAGTGACAGTCACAGTGAGTGACAGTAACAGTGACTGTAACAGTAACAGTGACAGTAACAGAGACAGTGACAGTAACAGTGACAATAACAGTGGCAGTAACAGTGACAGTAACAGTGACAGTAACAGTGACAGTAACAGTGACAGTGACAGTGACAGTGACAGTAACAGTGACAGTGACAGTGACAGTGACAGTGACAGTGACAGTGACAGTGACAGTGACAGTAACAGTGACAGTAACAGTGACAGTAACAGTGACAGTGACAGTGACAGTGACAGTGACAGTAGCAGTGACAGTAGCAGTGACAGTAGCAGTGACAGTAACAGTGACAGTAACAGTGACAGTGACAGTGACAGTGACAGTGACAGTGACAGTGACAGTGACAGTGACAGTGACAGTGACAGTGACAGTGACAGTGACAGTAACAGTGACAGTAACAGTGACAGTAACAGTGACAGTAACAGTGACAGTAACAGTGACAGTGACAGTGACAGTGACAGTAACAGTGACAGTAACAGTGACAGTAACAGTGACAGTAACAGTGACAGTAACAGTGACAGTAACAGTGACAGTAACAGTGACAGTAACAGTGACAGTAACAGTGACAGTAACAGTGACAGTAACAGTGACAGTAACAGTGACAGTAACAGCGAAGATGACAGTAAAAGTAACAGTAACACAGTAACAGAAACAGCAACGGCAACAGGAACAGCAAGCTGCTATAACAACAACAGTCAAGCATGATAATAAATGCCTAGGAATAAATAATCAATTCTCTTTTTTTCCAATACCAGGTACAAACGTAATAACCGCTCAACCTCCGAGGAACTTCTGACCCGGGCATCCGACAGCTTTAAAACTCGAATTTCCAACAAGACGTACGTAGCACAGCACATACCAGGAGAGTATTGCGGGACATGCCTGCCGACGAAACTCGACCCGAACAAGGGAAGTTGAAGAGACGACAAAGATTTACAAAGATTGGATTCCACGGATTTGTCGGCCCGGAAGGGATTGGGGGTAGAAACGAAAAGCATTCGGTTACCAAAGAGCTGACCTCCACCTTCGGCTCCGGCTCTCCGAATTACGTTGCTTTTTTACCAATCGACTTCTCGACGGAGAGATTCGGGAAAAGGATTATTTCAGGGGGGGATAGAAAATTTCCACCGAGGCTGCAATTTCAAGCTTTCAGAAGCTTTTTCCCGCTCTCATCTTTTACCACCTCGGGATCGGCGTTTTTATTTGGCAGGCCGAGAAAAACGCTGTAACAAAGGAGCATCCTTTTTTCGGCGAGGCTCTTACTTTCCACTCTCTTCGGGGCCGAGTTGGGGTTTTTTTAATGAATCAGCACTAACAATCCGGAATTATTCTTCCGTCAACTGTAAATTCATTTAGCAAAGAAAGTGATTTTGATTCGAGACATGATTCAAGTCAAACAATGAAGAGAGAGTAAATATTATTGACAAGCAAATCGAGAGTAAAGAAAAGGATTAAAATGGAGATAATATAAT
Source organism: Nesidiocoris tenuis (assembly GCA_036186465.1). Taxonomy (NCBI): domain Eukaryota; kingdom Metazoa; phylum Arthropoda; class Insecta; order Hemiptera; family Miridae; genus Nesidiocoris; species Nesidiocoris tenuis. Next base: position 1,612,791 of record AP028918.1, read on the forward strand.
AATAATATAAGTACAGTCAAAAGGGCAGAAAAGACCCTGAAATTTTCAAGTGAGCTGAATGGTGATACCAATTTATGAAAAACTGAACCTTCCTTGAAATCTACCGTAAGATTTTTTTTCAGCATTCGGAGCTAAAATATAATATTCAAGTCCGGAGGTTCTGAAAATAGACCTGATCGATCGTCGCTGCCTATCCGATTCAGCATCGGTCATGAGAGGAGGAGATTTCAGGCCCGATGGCGTCAGATCGGGTCGTCAGTTCTGTCTGGGTCAGGCGAGCACGGAAGACCGAGTGTTATATTGAGAACCGACCTCCTAGGTTGTAGCCGCAATGGTAAAATGTAACTATTGCTAAAAAAAAAAGCGAAAATTTCCTGAAATTTTTTTAATGCTATTCTAATTTTTGAAAAAATGAAACAATTCGTGAAAAAGTGGAAAATTCAAAACTTTTTTTATCAGTTCGTTGCCTTTTTTGGAGAGTTTTGAAAAAATTCCAAAAGTTCGGACCGGGTAAGGCACACGCACTTGGTGGGCAGGTAGGGCAAATCTATCTACAATATGTCTATCAAAATGTTACGGAAATTTTCGGCATTTCCAATGCTGAGGAGGGCTAATTTTTCAAAACGATGTTCCGCCCATCTCTGCAGCAGACAATCCTTTCAATTAATATCGGATATATCCGGATGCTGATGGACTATTAATTTTCCCGTCCTCGCCAGACGTTCCACTTATTTACCCATCGTTTTACAACCAAGTTATTGAAGTATTAGCCCTACAAGCTACTGGCAGGGTGGCCAGAAATCTAACACCCAGTACGAATGTTCGCTCGTAAAAACAGCAGCGAAGATGAGCCGGCCAGTCGATGGATTGAATTTATGGCCGACGCTTTTTATTTTTCGACCTCGAAAACCGCGAGGATTGAATGGGGAAAATCCGGCGAGGAAATTAAAAAACCTTCGCGTCCAATGTGCGAGGGCGAACGTTACGGATCGAAAGAGGGCAATTTTTTTACACATTTTCCATCGGCGGCTAACGCGATTTGTCCGTTTTGATTTGTGAAGCCGCCGTGTCCCTGTCGCCCGTCTGTCAATGGCGAGTGATTTACGTTGTTTTAACGTTCGAACCGCGACACGTTGGTCAACCTGCATACTAGAATGCACATAATATGTGCGGCTTTTATATTCGCATACCTACTATATACATATTGGGCCGTATTCAGAAACCTCCCTCAAGTTCTTCCCGTAACTTAGGAGTTACCTAGTGAACTCCTTAACGAGAAATCCAATTCAGAAACCTCCCCTAGCTCTTAAGGAAGAAGAAAATGGCCGTCTTCCTAAGTTCTTCCCTCCAAAATCGTCGATTATTATTAAGGATGGTCGCGAGCACTCTTAAGAGCTCCTAAGGAGCTCGGAATTGGTTTTCAGAGCGTCCATCGATTCGATTTTCACCCTTTTATTGAAAATCTGATCGGTCGAATTTGATAAAGACGATTAGCTACCTATGTATATATTTTATGATTGATGTTTGATAATAATAATAATGTATTCCGGTTTATATTTTAGATTTTCAAAATTTATTGATTGATTAAATTTTTAATTAAAAAAAAAGAAATTTATTACCATCACTTATTATTATTTAAAATTTTTAATTTTATTTCAAGATTTTTATTTTAATTAGTTAGCAGCTATGCACTTGGGTACTAACCTTCATTCCGGAAAAATGGGGAACAGTCGAATAAATAAATACGATTTTTAAATAATCGCTATTTATTAAATTCACACAATAGTAGCAATACCGAAAAGCACGATCTTCAGAAATTGTTAACAAATAATACGTAGGAACCCGCGTCAATTAACTGTTCAATAGAACTACCCAGGAGCCTGGGCGAAGGCGTCAATCGGAGATAGGTATATTTTTCGGAAATCCTCGATGGCGTGGGACTTTTCAAAACTCTCGTTTGTTTTGTTTTTTTTTTCAACAAACAAAAGATTGATCAACAGACGACAGTTCGTAGACACAACGCGAAACGACGATGGAACGTTATCAATAATACCGGCAGCACTCACAAATTTGGAAATAAATTATCAGATTCACTGTGATTCAAGTATCTAATAATCAAGTATCAAGTAATCTAGTAATTTTTCAGAATTATAAGGACTCGATTTTTTCTTTTGTGAAAATTAATTTCCAACCTGCGATTGTTATGCATAAAAGAGGTTGAGAAAAGAGGAGAAAAGAAGGGCGCGTCCGAAATAGATAACTGATAGTAGATAACAGACAGGCCAGGGAGGTAAAAATCAAACCCGCCCAGGAAATCGAGCCAATCAGAAAGGCTGTTAGATAGCGTCTTCCCCAGCTCTTACTTAGTTGCTCCTTAGTTGTTCCTCTCTACGGTAAAAACTTAATAAGGGAGATGCTTAGTGGAGGGCGGTTTATGAAAGTTGATTTGTATAAAGTAACTACTTAGGTAACTCTTTCTCCTTAACAAGGTAACAACTAAGGAGGAACTTCAGGGAGGTTTCTGAATACGGCCCATTATGTATATAGTAGGTATGCGAATATAAAAGCCGCGTATCAAAAGTGCAACAACGTTATTTTGCCCTTAGTTTTTTGGGGGTTCCAAAAATGGGAAATGGTTTTGGACCAATGGACCCCGATTTGAACTTGAAATACGTTTTTGTGAATGTGGGTTCCAAGTAGCAATCAGAGGACGCATTAACCCACAGATAAAAAACTGCGTTTTTTGGACTTGAGGATTTCTGAAAATAAAAGATATGAAAATGGGCCGGATTTTTAGATGATAAAGACAATGAAGATGATGAAGGTGGTGAGGATGATCAAGGTGACGAAGGTCGACGAGTTGAGAAGATGATGAAGGCGATGAAGATGATTAAAATGAGAAAATTGATGAAGGTATTGAAGATGATGGTGCTGAAGATGGTGAAGATGATCAAGGTGATGAAGATGATCAAGGTGGTGAAGGTGATGAAGGTGATGAAGATGGAGAAGATTATCAAGGTGTTCGAGGCGATGAAGTCAATGAATTTGTGAAGGTGATGAAGATTATGTCGAAGATGAAGATGACGAAGATCATGAAGACGATAGAGACCCTGATGTACGATGAAGATGATTAAAAATTTTTTGTTACCAAGTAGCAATCAGAAGACACTTTAACTCACTGACCAATGAATGAGGTGAACTCGGGGAGTATTGAGACTGAAAAACATGGAAACGGTCCGGATTGTAATTCAGTTATATTCTTGGAGTTATGTATTCGACGGAGAAAGTCAAGAATTGGGCAGGCAACCAAGTGAAGGAGCAGTCGACATGAAGAACAATCTGCCTGAATAGTTTAGAGGAAACAGGCCCCTTGAGTGTTGCGAAACTACACATAACAGACCCTTCAGACCTTGTGTACGCTTCGGGCTGTAGTCCTCGCTATGCCTCACCTAAAATTACCCTATAAAACAGAACGACTAAAGGGACCATGGATGGAAACGAGGCTGAAACCATAAATAATATTGTAATCTTATCAGAACGAAGGAAGGTGCGGGAAGGGAGACGTATATCATTGTTCACCTCGGCCGTCTAACGTAACACGAAGATAATAGCTATAATTTTGCGGCCGTTTCCCCCCAGAAATGGCTGTTGGTGGGGCGTACGAATGTTCGTAGAACAAGGAGTCATTCGGAAGTTTAATCGCCGAGCTGTGCGAGTTTCAAAAGGTATTGCGAAACTTTACATTTTGATCGGGGGGGAAATTGAAATTTACTGCGGCGACCGGGCTATTTCGGGCGGCGTTGAGCTATTCGCGTAACTTCCCTTGCTGAGTGGAAAATTTCCAATGTTGATGGTCCACTTTCCCTTGCTATAGAAATGTGATCCAGTGTGGAATTATTAGTAAGTAGAAATCATCTGGAGTGAGAAAAGAAAAAAATAAGATAAAGTCGAAGAAGAAGAAAGAATTGAAAGAAGATTATGATGTAGATCATGAAGAAGATGAGGATGATGAGAATGATGAAGATGATGAGGATGATGAGGATGATGAAGATGATGAGGATGATTATGGTGATGATGATGAGGGTGATGAGGATGATGAGGATGATGAGGATGGTGAGGATGATGAGGATGATGAGGATGATTATGGTGATGATGATGACGATGATGAAGATGATGAGGGTGATGAGGATGATGAGGGTGATGAGGATGATGAGGGTGATGAGGATGATGAGGACGATGAGGATTGTGAGGATGATGATTATGGTGATGATGATGAAGATGATGAGGATGATGAAGATGATGAGGATGATGAGGATGATGAGGGTGATGAGGATGATGAGGATGATGAGGATTGTGAGGATGATGATTATGGTGATGATGATGAAGATGATGAGGATGATGAGGATGATGAGGATGGTGAGGATGATGAAGATGACGAAGATGTTGAAGATGATGAGGATGATTATGGTGATGATGATGAAGATGATGAGGGTGATGAAGATGATGAGGGTGATGAAGATGATGAGGGTGATGAGGATGGTGAGGATGATGAAGATGATGAGGATGATTATGATGATGATGATGATGACGACGATGAAGATGATGAGGATGATGAGGGTGATTATGGTGATGATGATGATGAGGGTGATGAGGATGATGAGGACGATGAGGATTGTGAGGATGATGATTATGGTGATGATGATGAAGATGATGAGGATGATGAGGGTGATGAGGATGGTGAGGATGATGAAGATGATGAGGATGATTATGGAGATGATGATGAAGATGATGAGGGTGATGAAGATGATGAGGATGAAGATGATGAGGGTGATGAAGATGATGAGGATGAAGATGATGAGGATGATGAGGACGATGAAGATGATGAGGATGATGAGGATGATGAAGATGATGAGGATGGTAAGGGTGATGAGGACGATGAGGATGATGAGGGTGATGAGGATGATGAAGATGATGAGGATGATGAGGATGATGAAGATGATGAGGATGATGAGGATGGTGAGGATGATGAAGATGATGAGGATGATTATGGTGATGATGAAGGTGATGAAAATGATGAGGATGATGAGGATGATGAGGGTGATGAGGATGATGAGGACGATGAGGGTGATGAGGATTGTGAGGATGATGAGGATGATTATGGTGATGATGTTGAAGATGACGAGGATGATTATGGTGATGATGAAGATGATGAGGATGGTGAGGATGATGAGGATGATTATGGTGATGATGATGACGATGATGAAGATGATGTGGATTTTGAGGGTGATGAGGATGATGAAGATGATGAAGATGATGAGGATGATTATGGTGATGATGATGACGATTATGAAGATGATGTGTATGGTGAGGGTGATGAGGATGATGAGGGTGATGAGGGTGATGAGGATGATGAAGATGATGAAAATGATGGAGATGATGATGAAGATGATGAAGATGATGAAGATGATGAAGATGATGCAGATGATGCAGATGATGAATGTGATGATGATGAAGGTGGTTGATGATGAGGATACGGATGAGGATGATGATGGGGATAATTTTGAACTATTTAGTCTCAAGTTCTTCAAGAGAAAACTCATTCTGTGCCGCAACTCAATCAATAATGTTATTTCGGCCTCTCAAGTCAACACGGCTCCGTCGGTAGTTAACATCGGTTAAACGATGAGAGATCTCGAAATTCGCCAGGAAGTGCCAAATCGTCGAAGGAGGTGAGGGCGATAAAGAACAGGAAATCGGAGATAGATTGCCATTCGGGGAGGTTTGGGGTGGGGAGAACATTAAGGCAGCCCCCGGTCCCGGCGATAAAGGTACGGCAGTAACTAAATAGGTTACGGGCCAACGGACGTTTCCTGCACCTTATCTAGAACTGTGCCACCGGGCTGGAGATTCAGCCGTTGGATGGAACTGAATCCTTCGAGATGGAATGGGGGCGAGGAAGACCCCACGTATGTCTGCCGATGTGAATGTATGGCTTTGGCACCGGTTGCCGAAACTATTGGCGTTTGGCTTCAGCCGCCTCCCGCCGGTTGGAAAACTTGGAAAATTGTTCGGCCGAATATTCGAACTTTGCACTAGCGGTTGAACTTGGAGCGGTTACCTTATTTTCCCCTGGGAAAGTTTTCAGGGTAGCTGTACATTTTTGCTCTTCGTTTTCAGACGTTGGAGTCTAGGTGTTTGGTCTCGAAATGTCTAAAAACAAGAAACTTGAATTTCCTCGAGGCTGAGGAATCTGGTGGGCTGTAAGTACATAAATGGGTATCAGAAAAATACAATAAAATGCAGGAATAAGCTTACAGAGAGCTGCTTTTGTGACGTTACATTTATATAGGATTTTTTGTACCACCCAATAAAGAACCAATGGACGTAAAAGTTTGGATTTTGGACCGTTATTATAGGTATAGTTTTCACATTTAACGCCAATTCATTTGGGTTGATTGACTGTAAAAGTGTTTTTTAGTAACAGATCATTGGCGCCCAACGTGGGGCCTGAACCGAAGACCCTCAGATTAAGAGTCACAGTTGCTCTAACGGTTCGGCACTCTCTAAATACTGGATTATTGGTTAAGAATCGTAATATAGGTAACTTAATAATGGTATAATCGGAGCTATAGCTGAAAAATTGAATTGCGAGTAACTCGAGCCAGCAAGCGTAGCGTTGATAAAAAAGCGGAAAACGAAATCGCTAAATGGATCAAATATTAAGACGCGTTTCATGACTAGAAAATGTTCCGATGCTACTTTCCTGCCAGTTTTCCCCAAACGCAAAATAATACAAGGATCCCGCCTCCCAGTAGTACAAACGGAGAAAAAGTTGGTGAATAAAATAAAAGCGCTTCGGCGCGAAAGTCTCCCCGGAGATGTTCGAGCGAGATTCTCCCGGTAACTTCTACCGAGCTTGAATGGAATAGATCTTGGAAAAGGTTGTACCTGCCAGGTTACGGGATATTAGGATGTACGGCGTATAAATTTAGATGAAGCAGTTGTAAAGTCTCGTTGCTGTCCCAGATCTCTCGAACAGAGCGAGAAATAAGCGAAGAAATAAGACTTGCGGAATGAATCCGCCAGAATAAACACGACAACTTTTAAAAATTCACGTTGTTTTTCGAAGGGTTACAGAGGTTGAGTACTTGGAGGAATACGCCTAAATTCAATCCTCGGATTATTATCATGTGAATGATGTTTCTACATTGAAATTCAAATGCCCGCTCATTTCAGCTCCGTTTTTCCCCGACCCCGGCCTTCCCTCAGGATCTCAAGTAACCGGACCTCGACCTCAACCGCCTTTGAATAATTAGGTGGCCAACTGTGCGGGCGGAATGCGAACAGTTGGCGAGCAACTCCGGCGAATAGTGACAAGGAGATGCATGAGATTGAGAAGGAAATGAGGAAGGAGAAGTCGGAGGTGGGAAAGCGGAGTTATAGTTAGGGGAAACGAGAGAAATCCTGCGGGTCGAAAGGGTCGGGCAGAGCTAGCAAATCGTCCTCAGGTTTAAACCAGGAGAGACGTAGCACAGGGGGAGAGCGAGGGACTGCCGCCCGAAGGTTTGAGGTTCGAACCCCGGCCTCGAATGAAGAATTTTGAGATATGATGAGGATGACGCTGGAAAATACACTATTGGGTCATTGCGATGAGCTTATGGAGTCACTTATTCCCTCTTTGGGGTTGGAAAATTGGTAACTGTCGGAATCCCATTAAAAAATCCATGATAAATGATGAAATTCTTGCTATTTTCTCATTGGTGACTGATAGTTACGATTGTAAGGATGGAAATCTGGACAGGAGCTGTACATGCTTATTCAAAATCTCTCGCTACTTGATTTCGGTCGATTGACTCTGCAATGAGACATTTAGCATTGTCCCTAGGGCGAGGACGGAATTTGCACTTAATCAGAATCCTTTGATGTGGCACCACCTACCAAGAGGCGTAAAACAGGTGTTCATTAGCGGATTAGAACCCGGCTCTGCGGCAAACCAAGCGAACGCTAAAGCTAAAGGCGCCTGAATAGCTAAATCGTGGGAGAGATGCTTTTGGAGTCGAGCATCATTCAATTAAATGAACTGCGAAGCCTTTGATTTCGACAGAATTCGAATCCAATAACACGTTTCAAAGTGGCGCTCTTCTGGAACCTTTGACGCAGAAAGGTATCCCCGTCGTCAGTATTTGGCACGAAACAAGAAACGACAATTTGTTAAAATGTATTGAATATCAAGGTATAAGCAGCTCTCTTGGTTTTTAGCTAGTTTCCCAGAAATATTAAATATTTCTTCATGAAAAATTTTGTTCTTGAAATGATTTGATGGAGTAGATGAAAAGGAGGAGGAAGAAGAGGATGTGAACGCAGAGAAGAATGAGGGGAAAAAAGAAGCAGCAGCAGAGGAGCAACAACAACAACAACAACAACAACAACAACAACAACAACAACAACAACAACAACATTACCACAGCAAAATCAACATCAACAACAACAACAACAACACTGCCAACAATATCATCAACAACAACCACAACACTACCAACAACATCATCATTATCATCAACAACAACAACAACAACGAAACCAACAATATCATCATCAAAAACCACAACAACCTACCAACAAGAAAATTGAGAATTTTCAGAGGCAATTCTTCCTTTTTTTACATTTTTGCAAAGATGTTCTGCGATTCTCCATACAATTTTGTACTGTAAGAGGACTTAATTGTGTCAGTACAACAACAACAACATCATTAGCAGCAGAAATAGCAACAACAACAACAACAACACCAACAATATCATCATCAACAACTGCAGCAGCAGCAGCAGCAACAGCAACAGCAACACCACCACCAACAACAACAACAACAACAACAACAACAACAATAATAACAACAAAAACAACAACAACAACCACAACAACAACCTGACAACTAGAAAATTTATAATTTTCCCAGGCAATTCGTCCTTTTTCGGCATTTTCGCAAAATTATTCACTCCGCACAATTTCGTGCTTTAAGAGGACTTAATTGTGTCAGTACAACATCATCAACAACAACAACAACAACAACATCATCAGCAGCAGCAATAGCAACAACAACAACACTACCAACCATATCATCAACAACTGCAGCAACAATAACAACAACAACAACAACAACAACAACAACCTGACAACAAGAAAATTTATAATTTTCCCAGGCAATTCGTCCTTCTTCCACATTTTCGCAAAATTATTCACTCCACACAATTTCGTGCTGTAAGAGGACTTAATTGTGTCAGTACAACATCAACAACAACAACAATATCATCAGCAGCAGCAATAGCAACAACAACACTACCAACAATATCATCATCAACAACTGCAGCAGCAGCAGCAGCAGTAGCACCAACAACAACAACAACAACAACAACAACAACAACAACAACAAAACAGCAACAACAACAACAACCTGACAGCAAGAAAATTTATAATTTTCCCAGGCAATTCGTCCTTCTTCCACATTTTCGCAAAATTATTCACTCCACACAATTTCGTGCTGTAAGAGGACTTAATTGTGTCAGTACGACGGAATCAGTACCGCGGCGGAGCTTTGACTCGTACAAGGCCGAATGTCTGGGGATGGCGTCGGGCCAAAAGCGGTCTACCCTCATCAGGCGTATATGCCCCCATCACCAAAGGCCGCCCCATTTTACGTCATTCTTCGGTTTTACGACTCGACCTAACAGTAATCGTATCGCCCTTCCCGCCCTATTTTCGGCCGAAATTCCAGTCCGAGGCTTTCTTCGTTTGCCTTTCCAACATTTGCTTTCCTCACTTTTATTACGCTATTAGCTTCCGTCAGTAGGCTCGTTTCCAGGGCGCCGGAGCGGTATTTTTGGAAGCCGCCGTGAAGAAAGAGCGTAAGAAGAGCCGGGGTGACCTTTTGTAACGAGAAAAACAACCTCCGCTGTTTCGGCTATTGTGGACCGTTCTTGCCCCCATCAGGGCCCTTTCTGGCAATGAATGTGTTCTCCCCTCGAGGATGGTCTAAATTTCTGGACGACTGCACCGTGGATTCAGTACACACGGGAGCGAAAAGCTGGCTGAGGTAGCGGAGCTTGAATTGGGGGGCTGTAATTTTATCCTGAGGCCGTTTTCCACGGCTTGATAGAATCGCAATTCAAGGCATCCAAAATGCTGAGAGCCGTAGGGAAAATTGTGGAAAATCAGCCAGACGTGCGTAATTTGTTAAAAGGTTCTAAACTGCAGAGAGTTGTAGAAGATGGAAGAGGCGACGACGAAGAAGAGATGCAGAAGAAGAAGAAGAAGACATAGGAAGAGGAGGAGAAGAAGATGACGAAGGAGGAGGAGAAGAAGACGACGAAGGAGGAGGAGAAGAAGACGACGAAGGAGGAGGAGAAGAAGACGACGAAGGAGGAGGAGAAGAAGACGACGAAGGAGGAGGAGAAGAAGACGACGAAGGAGGAGGAGAAGAAGACGACGAAGGAGGAGGAGAAGAAGACGACGAAGGAGGAGGAGGAGAAGAAGACGACGAAGGAGGAGGAAAAGAAAAAAGGAAGAAGCCGGAGGATGAAACAAGAAGAAGACGACAACGGAAAGAAAAAGGAAGAAGAAAAACCAAAGGACAACAAAAAGATGAAGTGAAGAACAAAAAGAACAAGAAGAACTAGAAGAAGAACAATGACAGCAACAACAAAAAAAGCAAAGATGAAGAAGAAGGAGAACCAATAGAAGAATAACTAACTCAACAATAACAACAACAGCTACAACAACAACAACAACAACAACAACAACCGCACCAAGATTACATCCATAAAAATGTAAATATATAATAACGAGACAAAAGCAAAGAAGAATAGGAATAAGTAAAATAGAAGAATAACAACAACACTGACGACAATGACAAGGACAAAAGCAACAACAACAAAAACGACGACGGAAAAAACAACAAAAAGAACGGTAACAACAAAAACCGCAACAAGATTTCATCCAGGAAATATAAATATCCAACTAGGGTGAAGACACCAGTGTTTGACACCTTAAGGAAAAATTTGACTTTGGGTTTGCATTAAAGGGGGTTTCTCCTCACCTAAAAAGTTTTCTTCTATCTCATTGGATGCACCAGATTATCAAGAATCATTTACAATTCAGATATTCCTCAAAAACTCAAGGTTTAGGCTACAAAAACCAGTTTTACGAAAACAAGATTTTGCGCCAGTGTATGACAGCTCAATTTTGAAAATCTCCAATGATTGACAGGAGTTTGAACCAGTGTTTGACACATAGTATTAGGCGTGTACTTTCTCGAATTTTGTGTATTCATGAAAATGGATAGGTTTACAGCCTCAAAATAGAGTATAATATCATATTATGAGTGACCAGTCGTTTAATGACGCTTCAAAATTATCGATATAATGACAAGAATAATGTTCAAACCACGAAAATAATCGCGAACTACTAAATGGTTCCCAGAAAAACTATCAAATTCCACTAAAATTTGTAGACCATTTCAAGTTCCGTGGTTATTCGAGGGTCGCAGAAATGCTGGCAGTCCGATGGCACCCTCGACTAACCATGGAACTTGGAATGTTGTATTATAATATAATATTGTCATCAAGTTTAAATGAATGGGAACTGTTCACACACTGTCAACACACAATACTTCCATTTTTATGCGCAAATTTTTGATTCTAATTGTACTTTGACTACTTTTGAGGCTGTTTGGATAAAAAATGTCAAGAAACTCACTATGCAAATTTTAAAACTCGCTTAACATCAAAATACGTCAAGTTATTTGGTTATATAAAACATCCACGTATTTTGCAAGGTAAAACAAAGATTTTAAGACCAAGAACGCTCAAATTGGTTCATTTTTGTGGCCAGGAAAAAATAAAATAGAAAACACTAGAAGTGCTGTCAAACACTGGTGAATTGCTCGATAATGGGATGAGTAATTGACAATAAAGATTTCATCCCTTAAACATGATTTTTTGAGGAAAATAATGTCAAAAATGAACTCAGCAGGTAAAAATGATGGTAGGAAGAAGCTTTGGCAGTAGAAAAAATGGTATGAATAAGCAGAAAGACGAAAAATTTGGAGCCCGCTAGCTTAGCACTTTCTTCTAGATCAGGACACTCCCAACACGTAGAGTTAGAGGCGCTGCCGAAAATCTCCCTCCCTACGCTTTTCAGATGATTCCAGAAATGCCCTACTTCACGATATCATCAATAGATAGTTCTCCGTGCTGTTGCGCACCAGAACCCCCGCAAGAAGCGCTTGAGGGCCTTATTTTTGCATTTCAAAGTTGAAAAGTCAATTACTGGGTCCAAGTCAATAACTGGTGCCTTCACCCTACAACATCAACCACACTAAAGCGAAGAAGAAGAACAACAAATAGTGGAATAACCCGGAATTCCATATGCATTTGTCCTCACTCCTTCGCCAAGAAGTGCATAAGAAAATAATACGATAATGACAAAAGTCGCCCAAAAACAATCAACGATACCCAGTCGCGCATATTGGATTCTGTACTCAGTCAATGAATATTGAAACGAAAACTTTCTTCAAGAGTCATTGAAAACCAGCACTGACTAAATGAAGTGCGAAAATTCTGCACCGGCAATTTCCAGTAGTACGAACGAATTTCTCAGCGTTGCAGAGCGAGGAAAGTTGGATTCCAACCCAGATGACGCTTGTAAAGGGTCAATTTCACTCTCCCTGCACTGGTTTCTCTCGTATATTCCTCTCCTGCTCTCGCATTTGCTCGACTCTGTAAAGCGCTAATGTTCGTCGCTCCGCGAACGCCCGGAATCGTAAACTTAACGTGGTCAATCGTTCGGAAAAATTCATTCGCTGTGAAAATACTCTGGCGGTGTTAGCTTTTGTTGTAGGGAAAAAAGTCTTCATTCCACAGGCAGAGCTCATCTTGTTTTCAGGCCTTCCATATCAGAGCATGGCCTACATTTGTGAACGATCCATCCCTCTATACAATTTCTTTTATTTTACTCTGAAATAGCGTTAGAAAGAGTAACTTGCAACCGTCAGTACAACGGTTCCGCTGAAAGATTTAATCGAACCAACTTCCATGGTTGGAACCGCCGAAAACCGAAAAATATGCCAAAAAAATGGACTTACGGACTGTATAGTTGGTTTTATTGAGCGCCGGGCAGACGCGCCAAAATCCGATGCGAAACGTGATCGTCGTCGGCGGCTGATTGTTGGGCAGTGAGACGGGTTCGCGCGTGTACAGCCAAACGTTCGAGACGAATCCGGTGACGAGGGCCGTCAGCGAGACGAGCCCGACACCGACGGCCAACCCTGAGCTGCACACACCCCGCATGCACATCGCCTCAGTGAATGCAGCCTGGAACATTCAAAATTTGAAGCAAGTTAGCTTGCGTACAAAAATATCGATTGATAGTATTGATAAAACCGAGTAGTAATATCGATATCTTGCATCGATCTACCAAGATGATGAGATCGATAAACTTGAACCAAATATCTAGTTAGAGAATCGATATAGTGGCAAAGATCTAATTAAAGTATCGATTTATTGAAAAATGAACTCATACTCATAATCGAAATCGAAGTCAATCCTACAATGAAACGGAAACTCAAACTCATAATCGAAATCGAAGTCAAACTCACAATGAAACAGAAACTCAAACTCATAATCGAAATCGATGTCAAACTCAAAATGAAACAGAAACTCTAACTCATCATCAATATCGAAGTCAAACTTACAGTGAAACAGAAATTAAAACTCATAATCAAAATCGAAGTCAATCCTACAATGAAACAGAAACTCAAACTCATAATCGAAATCGAAGTCAAACTCACAATGAAACAGAAACTCAAACTCATAATCGAAATCGGTGTCAAACTCGAAATGAAACAGAAACTCTAACTCATCATCGAAATCGAAGTGAAACTCATAATCGAAATCGAAGTCGAACTCATAATCGAAATCGAAGTCAAACTCACAATGAAACAGAAACACAAACTTATAATCGAAATCGAAGTCAATCATACAGTGAAACAGAAACTCTAACTCATCATCGAAATCGAAGTCAAACTTACAGTGAAACAGAAATTAAAACTCATAATCAAAATCGAAGTCAATCCTTCAATGAAACAGAAACTCAAACTCATAATCGAAATCGAAGTCAAACTCACAATGAAACAGAAACTCAATCTCATAATCGAAATCGAAGTCAAACTCAAAATGAAAAAGAAACTCAAACTCATAATCGAAATCGAAGTCAAACTCACAATGAAACAGAAACTCAAACTCATAATCGAAATCGATGTCAAACTCAAAATGAAACAGAAACTCTAACTCATCATCGAAATCGAAGTCAAACTTACAGTGAAACAGAAACTCTAACTCATCTTCGAAATCGAAGTCAAACTTACAGTGAAACAGAAATTAAAACTCATAATCAAAATCGAAGTCAATCCTACAATGAAACAGAAACTCATACTCATAATCGAAATCGAAGTCAAACTCACAATGAAACAGAAACTCAAACTCATAATCGAAATCGAAGTCAAACTCACAATGAAACAGAAACTCAAACTCATAATCGAAATCGAAGTCAAACTCACAATGAAACAGAAACACAAACTCATAATCGAAATCGAAGTCAAACTCACAATGAAACAGAAACTCAAACTCATAATCGAAATCGAAGTCAAACTTACAGTGAAACAGAAACTCAAACTCATAATCGAAATCGAAGTCAAACTTACAGTGAAACAGAAACTCAAACTCATAATCGAAATCGAAGTCAAACTCACTACGAAACATAACCTCAATCATTGGTTTCATTAAGAGTTTGACTTCCAGTTTGACTTCGATTTCGATTATGAGTTTGAGTTTCTGTTTCATTGTAAGTTTGACTTCGATTTCGATTATGAGTTTGAGTTTCTGTTTCATTGTGAGTTTGACTTCGATTTCGATTATGAGTTTGAGTTTCTGTTTCATTGTGAGTTTGACTTCGATTTCGATTATGAGTATGAGTTTCTGTTTCATTGTGAGTTTGACTTCGATTTCGATTATGAGTTTGAGTTTCTGTTTCATTGTGAGTTTGACTTCGATTTCGATTATGAGTTTGAGTTTCTGTTTCATTGTAAGTTTGACTTCGATTTCGATTATGAGTTTGAGTTTCTGTTTCATTGTGAGTTTGACTTCGATTTCGATTATGAGTTTGAGTTTCTGTTTCATTGTGAGTTTGACTTCGATTTCGATTATGAGTTTGAGTTTCTGTTTCATTGTGAGTTTGACTTCGATTTCGATTATGAGTTTGAGTTTCTGTTTCATTGTAAGTTTGACTTCGATTTCGATTATGAGTATGAGTTTCTGTTTCATTGTGAGTTTGACTTCGATTTCGATTATGAGTTTGAGTTTCTGTTTCATTGTAAGTTTGACTTCGATTTCGATTATGAGTTTGAGTTTCTGTTTCACTGTGAGTTTGACTTCGATTTCGATTATGAGTTTGAGTTTCTGTTTCATTGTAGGATTGACTTCGATTTCGATTATGAGTTTGAGTTTCTGTTTCACTGTGAGTTTGACTTCGATTTCGATTATGAGTTTGAGTTTCTGTTTCATTGTGAGTTTGACTTCGATTTCGATTATGAGTTTGAGTTTCTGTTTCACTGTGAGTTTGACTTCGATTTCGATTATGAGTTTGAGTTTCTGTTTCATTGTAGGATTGACTTCGATTTCGATTATGAGTTTGAGTTTCTTTTTCATTGTAGGATTGACTTCGATTTCGATTATGAGTTTGAGTTTCTGTTTCACTGTGAGTTTGACTTCGATTTCGATTATGAGTTTGAGTTTCTGTTTCATTGTAAGTTTGACTTCGATTTCGATTATGAGTTTGAGTTTCTGTGTCATTGTGAGTTTGACTTCGTGTTCGATTTTGAGTTTGAGTTTCTGTTTCATTGTAGGATTGACTTCGATTTCGATTATGAGTTTGAGTTTCTGTTTCATTGTAGGATTGACTTCGATTTCGATTATGAGTTTGAGTTTCTGTTTCGTTGTGAGTTTGACTTCGATTTCGATTATGAGTTTTAGTTTCTGTTTCACTGTGAGTTTGACTTCGATTTCGATTATGAGTTTGAGTTTCTGTTTCACTGTGAGTTTGACTTCGATTTCGATTATAAGTTTGAGTTTCCGTTTCATTGTGAGTTTGACTTCGATTTCGATTATGAGTTTGAGTTTCTGTTTCATTGTGAGTTTGACTTCGATTTCGATTATGAGTTTGAGTTTCTGTTTCATTGTAGGATTGACTTCGATTTCGATTATGAGTTTGAGTTTCTGTTTCACTGTGAGTTTGACTTCGATTTGGTTATGAGTTTGAGTTTCTGTCTCATTGTGAGTTTGACTTCGAGTTTGACTTTGATTTCGATTATGAGTTTTAGTTTCTGTTTCATTTTGAGTTTGACTTCGTGTTTGATTTTGAGTTTGAGTTTCGGTTACCATGAATCTTTTCAAAATCTTCGGGAATGAAAATGTCCATCATGAAACTGTCGAGTGTCGATTTAAAAACGGCCGTTTCAGCAATACTTAGCTACGTTCAGCGGGGCCGCATCTCTGGAAACCAGAGAGACAAGGGATTTACTCCGGTTGACAGTCTGTTGAAACTCCCAAGGATTAGCGAAAGCCCGGGTTCACTTCCATATTGGATCACCCTACCCCCTTTCCATAACAAATTCATCTCGGACCAAGTTTTCGGCCATTTTAATTTCGGTCGAGCTTAATGCCGACTTAGCTTTGATATACAGATTCTGGCGTCCGTTTATTGCCGGTTCGCCGAAGTAAATCATTCGACAGGAAATTTTCAAAGTTGGCGCTCGAAGTTTGACTTGGTCCAAGTTATACTGTACTCTCAGAACAGTTGAGTCTTGAAGGCGTCTATACGCAGGGTAGTTGTCTTGGGATGACAACCGAATTTGAATGGCCAATGAATGTATCAGGGGTTGTAGAAGCATCTGCACCCCCATGGTCAAAATGAGAAAAAACAGCGATCTACCCACATGATAAGAAATGTATTACTGTCACACTATTCTCAACTCAAAATATCGACTATTTTTCAATCCCAATTCATTTCGAAGATACGAATTATTTGAGGGTTTTCCCAAAACCCACGCTTTGTTTTATAAAAATCCACATTTCTCCTTCTTAAAACCACTTTTTTCAACTTTTGAGGACATTTTTTAACTCAGCGTTAAATTTTCTACAAGCTCAGAGCTCACTTGATTTCAAAAACTAACCCACAAGTACCGCAATTGCAGTTCAAACATCAAAAATAGAAAAAAAGTTTTTTTTTGTCATGTGTTAATTGCAATTGCGGTTTGGCGAGTAAGTTTTTGAATGCGAGCGTACCCTAGGCGTACAGGAAATTTTACGCTGAGTCCAAAAATGTACTCAAAATTTGATAAACGTTTTTTTGAACCGGAGAATCGAGGATTTTTACGAAGCAAAATGTAGTTTTTCTGGAAAAATTCGTATCTTGGAAACGATTTGAGATAAGAAAATGCGGTCGGCGGCATTTTGTTCAATATTCAGTCTAGTTCACCCTATTTTCGTACTCCAAGTTCGGGCCACCCTGTATATTTGGTAAAGTCCTCATATTTTATTGTGCAACGTCATTCTAAAAGATTTCCTTCTGTACCCTGCAGACGATAAATAAAGCAGCTCGAGTAAATTTTTACTCATTATTATCTAGGAAATTAATTATTTCACTCTTTGACCTTCTCCCAAGGCGAAACTAGTTTATTGGACTGGATCCAGTTTCTCGCCGTTGAGGAACTTCTCCGTGGACGTCTGCCAGGAGAATCCGGTGGAAGGTCGACGCTATTTTCTTACTCCGACGACATTTCTTGTAATACTCGTCTGACTGATGAGCTTTGGTCCGAAGTTTATCTCTTTTATTGCTTCTGGTCATCGAAGTTTTTCGACTTAGTTGGGGGAAAAAAAACCTGATCTCGCCCAGTATGGAGCATGTCGAAAATACTTGGAACGTGCCCACAAAAAATCACTATTTTAGGGGTAAGTTTTTGTTATGATAGGAAGATTTTTTCAAATTTTTGGTTTAAAATAGGTAGGTCTAATTTGAAAAACGATTTTAAGCTCCAAGATTTTTCTTCAGAACCTGGGATAAACTTCGAATATTTCGATATTCACTTTTGGAACTCTCGCCATGCTAAATTCGATGGTAAATATTCCTAGATAAACCGAAATGTTTCAATTCCTAATTCATCTGGCATTCAACTCGAAAGCAGAATGGCTATTATGGCCGAGAATTCGTAAACAATTGCCCTTTGCAAACTTCAAGCTTCGGTTACCTCAAATTGAACAGTTTCTCCGCTATGGAATAATGCGGGTATAACTACAATGGGCCGTTAATACGTCTGATCGGAGCCGTAATTCCGATTCGCGTCAGTTGCTAGGCGCAAGGATCAAATATTACCGATGGTAACCCGCGCACTCACTATCATTGGTGCGGATTTGCCCATCCAATCACCAGCCGTTTCAATTTCGGACGTTCCAATTCCCCGGACGTTGCGGATTGCTGCCGGAAACGGTACGAGAAATTGTGTACAAAGGTTCAGGTTTTCGCCTCTAAATCACGGCCGGATTAAACGTTACACGGATACGTTCGCTAATCCGTCCGTTCGATTCGATCAACCGGCGAAATCCAATTGCATCCACTCGCGTTTTCTAAAGCGAGTTCACCCAACGGCCGAAAACCCGAAAAGAATCCAGACAACTTTTGGAATTTTATGAGAATTAAATCAAGATTGGTAGGTAGGGCCTAGTCAAAATCCGGCACAACCTGATCATCCCATGTCTGGGGACCAGGTCTTCGTCATCTTCACTTCTCAGGGACTGAGATCTTCATAATAACAGCTCATAATTGAATGGTTTTCCTAATTAGGGAAGGAAAGCAGACGGGCAGACGGGCAGATATTTGCAAAAGCAAAAGCGAAGGAGAAGAAGCGAAAACGGAGTGAAAGTTAACGTAAACGTCCAATAGAAGCGAAAGAGAGAATCGGAGTGAAGGTGAACTTACTTTCACTTCTTCTTTCACTTTCACTTTTATTTTCACTTCCACTCCTAGTTTTACTCCCACTTCTTGTTCACTTTCACTTCTTCTTTCACTTTCACTTCTAAATTCACTGTAACTTGTAGTTTCACTTACACTTCTAGTTTCACTTTCACTTTCCGACTATTTACCTCCAAAATTCAATTCCATTTTCACCTTGACCTTCACTCCTATTTTCACTTTCACTTCTAGTTTCACTTTCACTTCTAGTTACACTTTCACTTCTAGTTACACTTTCACTTCTAGTTACACTTTCTCTTCTAGTTTCACTTTCACTTCTTCTTTCAATTTCACTTTCACTTCTAAATTCACTTTAACTTCTAGTTTCACTGTCACTACTAGTTTCCCTTTCACTTTCCGAATATTTACCTCCGGAATGAAAACATTCCATTTTCACCTTGACCTTCACTCCTATTTTCACTTTCATTTCTAGTTTGACTTTCACTTATAGTTTGACTTTCACTTCTAGTTTGACTTTCACTTCTAGTTTCACTTTCACATCTAGCTCTACTTTCAGGTCTAGTTTCACTTTAACTTCTAGTTTGACTTTCACTTCTAGTTTCACTTTCACTTCTAGTTTGACTTTCACTTCTAGGTCCACTTTCAGTTCTAGTTTCACTTTAACTTCTAGTTTCACTTTCAATTTTAGTTTCACTTTCATTTCTAGTTTCACTTTCCCCTTCTATTCCTACTTTCACTTCCCGACTATTTATCTCCAAAATGAGAATTTACATTTTCACCTTGACCTTTACTCAAATTTTCACTTTCACTTCTAGTTTGACTTTCACTTCATCTTTCGCTTTCACTTCAAGTTTCACATTTACTTCTAGCTTCACTTTCACTTCTAGATTCACTTTCACTTGTAGTTTCACTTTCACTTCTAGTTTTACTTTCCCCTTCTATTCCTACTTTCACTTTCCGACTATTTATCTCCAAAATGAGAATTTCCATTTTCGCCTTGACCTTCACTCCTATTTTCACTTTCACTTCTAATTTCACTTTCACTTCATCTTTCGCTTTCACTTCTTTTTTCACTTTCACTCCTATTTTCACATTCACTTCTATTCTCAATTTCCTCTTCTATCTCTACTTTCACTTTCGGACTATCCACCTCCGAAATGAAAAAAATAACATTTCGCGTCCATCACGACACAATTCGGTCAATAAATGTGGTCATGCGGGTTATATTAGAATCGGAAAAGGTGCACGAGAGTAGCGGGAATATCCCTCGGAGAACGTTTGTTAGATATTTTATCCCCAATGCAATATCCGGCGGGAGAGGGGCTTTTGAAGAAAGTTCAACGCGGACTTAATGACGGTTCCGTTCAAGTGAGCTTCAATTCCACCCAACGTTTCCACCATTTCTCTTTGGGAAGGCCTTCTTCGGCGCTTTGCCACTTTTTCTACGACCGACGCGTTTCGCCGTTGCGAAGCAATAAAGTTACAAGGAGGAAGTACCGAGGTTCGACCCTCGAAGGGCCTGATTTGTTCCCGAAACTCTCTCATTTAATTCCCGAGGCTGGGGAAGAGCTCTTTTCGCCACTTTGGGAAGACCTTTTCGGCTTGTTGATGACCGTACAAAGAAACTAGTGTTGATCAAGAAGTTCGACCTTTTATCAGCGACGTTGTACGGATGCTAACCGTAAAGTTCGCAGCGGTTTCCTGCGAATTAACCGACTCGTCGGGTTTATTCTTTCTTAGGAGTATTTTCTATTTTCACGCAGCTCTCCGTGTACAATTGGCATTTTATTTTTTTGAAAGTGGACATAAGCGGATTTTTTGTTGAATTTACAATGCTAAGCGTTGTTAGCAAAGGTTTTGGAAGTTTTGAACTTGAGGGGAATGGAGCACGAATACTCATCCCAACTCTAGAAAGGGATTCCGCTTCTAGAGCAGCCTGGCGGCAACTCTTGGAACTAGCGAGGGAAGGCCTACGTTCTCGAGAGGGCATTCCGCTCTCTTCAAATCTCCATCCCCAGTACCTGACCAGCGTTGTCCAGCAACGACGAGCCATGACCAGGGGTGACAAGCAATTTATTTATTTATTTATTTATTGTACAAGACGGGCAAGCTTGCCCAATTACAGAGATACATGAGATAAATGAAAGAAAAACGAGGCGAGTGCAACACTGGCGCGACGCAGGAAGATTGCGGAAAAAGAAAACACTTGTTCGCTCTGAACAGAAAAATAAACGAATAACTAATCGGTAGAAAAGAAGGATCTCTTTATGGAAGCCAGCGGGGTGCTGAAAAAGTCCACTCCAGGATGGCTCTCGAGGAAACGGTTGGCCTCGCGAGGCATACGGCTTAAGGGACGATGGTACATGTAGTTGGTTGGGGAGAACTCGACGCGGAACAGGTGATTATGACGGGTGTGAAACTGGGGGACGAGCAAGGATACCTGTTCCACAAGGCGGGGACAGTCCAGGGCCCCACCAACCAAACGAGAGAAGAAGGCGAAGTCTGCCCAAGCCCGGCGAGCCTCCAGAGTCCGCAACCCACACAATCCCATCAGCTCCTGGTAGTTGACGTTTTCCCCAGGAATACGCAGCTTGTAGGCTACGTATCTGAGGAATTTGTGCTGAACACGTTCAAGCTGGTGAATGTGGGCCGCGTAGAACGGGGACCAGACGACCGAGCCATACTCCAGGGTGGGCACAACCAGGGACCTGTAGAGAGTCACCAGCGCCGGGATATCCCGGAAGTCCCGGGTGTTTCTCTTCAGAAATCTCAGCGTCTTCATGGCCCGAGCCGAAATCCGGTTGATGTGATCAGTCATCGTGAGCCGTGAATCGAATAGGATGCCCAGATCGACCACGGAGGTATGCCGATTGAGGGCAATACCGCTGATATGGTAGTCAAAGCAGGTGAAACTATCTGACCGGTAAAAGGAAACTATGGAACATTTGGATGGATTAAGGTAAAGGCTGTTATGATCACACCAATCGGACAACCGGTCCAGGGCCGCCTGGATCCTCTGACAGTCCCGGGCCGAGCCAACCCTAGGGAAAACCTAGCAAGCAATGACCAAGGATGATCAGCGACGTCCAGCAATGACCAGGGATGACAAGCGATGACCAGGGATTACCAGCAATGACCAGTGGTGACCAACGATGACCTGCTATGATCAGCGATGTTCAGCAATGACCAGGGATCCCCAGCAATAACAAGCGATGACCAGCAATGAGCAAGGATGACAAGCGATGATCAGCGATGACCAGGGATGCCCAGCAATGACAAGCAATTACCAGGGATGCCCAGCAATGACAAGCAATGACCAGCAACGGCCAGGGATGACAAGCAATGACCAGCTATGATCAGCGATGTCCAGCGATGACCAGGGATGCCTAGCAATGACAAGCGATGACCAGGGATGACAAGGGATTACCAGCAATGACCAGTGGTGACCAACGATGACCTGCTATGATCAGCGATGTTCAGCAATGACCAGGGATCCCCAGCAATAACAAGCGATGACCTGCTATGATCAGCGATGTTCAGCAATGACAAGCGGTGACCAGCAATGACCAGGGATCCCCAGCAATAACAAGCGATGACCAGCAATGACCAAGGATGACAAGCGATGATCAGCGATGTCCAGCGATGACAAGCTATTACCAGGGATGCCCAGCAATGACAAGCTATTACCAGGGATGCCCAGCAATGACAAGCAATGACCAGGGATGCCCAGCAATGACCAGCAACGGCCAGGGATGACAAGCGATGACCAGCTATGATCAGCGATGTCCAGCGATGACCAGGGATGCCTAGCAATGACAAGCGATGACCAGCTATGATCAGCGATGACAAGAGATGTCCAGGGATGCCCAGCAATGACCAGGGTTGACAAGCGATGACCGGTGACCAACGATGCCCAACGATGCGATAACTGGACGAATCTGATAACTGCGCTCGGATATCAAAACAGACAATGTGTACATTCAACCTCTTTGTACGTTGAGCGACTCACGTTCTGCCTCACAACTGGAGGTCCAGGCGGAACTTCGTACACTGTACGAGAGTCTGGAGAACCCCCTGTGTTGGCCACTCAACAATCGACCTCCGAGTGCTGAATGTGTGTTATTGGATTATTCATACGTATAAAATGTAAGATGGCGCATCCACTTCACTAATCTACTTCTCAGCGTTTCTTTCCATCTGTGCCTCACATGACCAATGTCGAAGGCAACTGACATCAAGAACCAACAATAACAACATCCATATCTCAGATTTTCCAGCACTCTCGTTATTTTCAACCAGTCCGCGGTTTATAATTCCGGTGTTCCTCGTCGGAGAATGCCGCTGAAGACAAAAGGGACGGCATCTTGGTAATGGGCAGCTCCAGATGCAAACCGAGGGGCGGTGGTTTGTTTAAAAAGTAGTCCCGCCATAGTGACGTCTTTCGCTCGTATATCGCCCGTATTATCTCTTCGGTTTCGCACGACTTGGGCCCGTGTTTTCTCGCTTGGGTTTTCCCTCGGTTGCCATGACGGACCAATTAAGTTGATTGCTATCAACTGCAAAGAGGAGAGAATGTCCTCTGCGAAAAACAGAGGGAAACGTTTGCTTGAGATTCCCATCCAAGTTTTCATCGCGGGCTTTGACTTTGGCGCCTTATTTTTTTACCGCCATTGCGTTCTTGGATCATATTACCCGAATATGAACTGATGATTAAAAAATATTCTTTCTCTGTCGGTAGTATTAAGTAATTTCGGAAAATTTAATTCATAAAATCAACGCCCAAATTTGCGCTAGTTGAAATGAAAATAAATTAGTAAAATCGCAACTCGAATATCCAGGTTAGTTGATCTCATGTTCCATTCCGAAATCGCTTGTCGGGTGTCCACTTTTCTTGAAAATCAGTAATTTTTTTCCTGCGGGAAAATTTGAATTTTTAATCGAGCAACCCACTCCTTGGAAGCTATCAGAAGTAACGAACTCGAATGAACCTATCTCGGCCCTTTAGAAAACTCTTCATTTCGTAAAAGGGGGCGAAAAGTGGAAACAGCTTCGAAATAATTCAACCTTAAAAGAAAAAGCTCTCTAGGGAAAACTCTAGGTCCGTCTTTTCTCTTTCCGTCGACGAACCGCATTATTTTAATGGCGGGTTGTTAAAATGAATAATTCTCCCCAACTTTACAGCGACAAAAAGGAGAGAAGGTTCCGATGCTAAAGAAGAACGAAAACTGATGACGAGATGAAGGTGGGAAAATCTTCCGCAAAGGGATTTCCCCCGGAATAAAAGGAATGCAAAGGAGGACGCGGAAAACGAATGCCGCCAGTATTAAACTCGATTCGAAAACTGAGGGAAAATCGATGAAAATCGTGAGGGTTGTCTGAGTTACCGACTCCGTAGGTCATCCTACAGAAAATTCTACGGACTAGGTACAAGAAAGGTCCTTCAATGGCAGTTATTCATGCGAAAAGCCCACAATGGCGTTTTTGAGTGGTGTATCTTGTTGGAAATTTAATTTCCGGAATTTTCTTTTCCATACAATTTATAAGCTAAAATAATAAAAGCGAAAATAAAAATTCTAAAATTTTTAGAATTTTTTTTGGGCATCCTTAACTTTACAGGTAAAGTTAAGGATGCCCAAAAAAAATGTAGGTCTACATTTTGTTTTTTTCGAATTTTTATGTTTTTTGGTATTTTCACGAGCTATTAAACGTCATTGATAGTTACAGATTGGAATTGAACAATATGGAATAAATTATGGCAGGTACTACACTACCTAAGGTATAGTGCACCGAGTGAAAACTTCATTTATCCAATTTTCGGGCATTCTTTACCCATGAATCATCTCCGTCGAAGTAAAGTCCCTCGCCAGGATTAGGGAGCATAATTCGGACTAATTAGGTTAATGCTAATCATCTCCTCAGGACTCGTCGACCGCTTGGATGAAGATGATTCAAAACTAATATTTACCCTCCGGGAAACTCGATTTGAGATTTCCCATCGCCGGTTGAATAAGGCACTTCTTGATTCCGAGTGAGAACGCATTAGCCGAGATTGAATTCTCGACATAACGTCATCTTAGAGCTTAGATTTCTCGCTACTAGTTGAATTTCATAAAAATTGCTCTGAAAATGCTCATTAAGAGCCAAATTAGGGTAAAGTTAGGTAAACAAAATTCGTCCGTAGCGAATTCTTACTCGGCAAGGTCAGAAATTCTACAGAATCAATGATAATGCTGAAAACGCTCAAAGATCTTTCAAAATTCAAACGTCATTTTGAATGGTTGGGAGTAGGAGGTTGTATCTACTTTACCGTTCAAAATTTTAACTGGTTATTTTCACACTATTGTTCAAAACCAACCGGAAACAAATGAAAATCAATTGCATAAAAATTTGCTTAAAAAAATTGCATAAAATTTGCATTAAAAATTGGTTTAAATTTTTCGTTTCTATATTCACCGGTTTATCGTTACAACCCCAGAAAACCACGATGTTCAACCTATTTTATAAGAGACGAACCCGTCTTCACAAACGCTGGAATTCGTGCTAATTCGCTAAAAGGATTTTTCCCCCGGCTGGAAAACAACAGCAACACTTCGATTGGCCCGAGCGTGAAACACAATGACCATTTTCCCGCTACCCGTTCGACTAGGTACATTCCTTTGCCCGTGGGAGTCAAACAGCAGGTTCTACAATACCACCTCAACCGTTACCACTCCTTCGCGATACAGCCTCTCAGCTTACCACCAAACCCTGGAGATCTCCGTTGTTAAATTAGTCAGGAAATCGTGAGAAGGGAGCGCCTTCCATTAGGGTTGTTTAACATCGCGTTTGTTTAGGGCCGACGCTGATCGAGATAGGCCCCAACTGGAAGCAGCAGATCGGAATTGGAGAGACTACATTGTACGCCGATGGGAGCCTCCTAAACACACGAAACTAAGAATGTTCAGCTTCGTATACCCATGGAAGTGTCCCGATTAAATATTTTCGCTTTGAAAAGTCGCTGAAAAATAGCTGAAGACGAATTTTCTGTTGTTGAGCTCAGACTGTAAAAGGGCGTTCATACAACAGGGCGTTCATACCTAACCCACGTACCCAGCCTCTCCTACATGACGGTGCGGGGGGTGAGCATAGATCATCTACTGATGGATCCGACTCCAAGGCTACGAATCCGAGGCTCCAAATCCGAAGCTCCGACTCCGAGGCTCCGAATCCGAGGGTCCAACTCCGAGGCTCCAAATCCGAGGCTCCGACTCCGAGGCTCCGAATCCGAGGATCCGACTACGAGGGTCCGACTCCGAGGCTCCGACTCCGAGGCTCCGACTCCGAGGCTCCGAATCCGAGGCTCCAAATCCAAGGCTCCAAATCCGAGGATCCGAATCCGAGGCTCCGAATCCGAGGATCCGAATCCGAGGCTCCGAATCCGAGGCTCCCAATCCGAGGCTCCAAATCCGAGGATCCGACTCCGAGGCTCCGACTCCGAGGCTCCCAATCCGAGGCTCCCAATCCGAGGCTCCGACTCCGAGGCTCCGGCTCCAAGGCTCCCAATCCGAGGATCCGACTCCGAGGCTCTGACTCCGAGGCTCCGACTCCGAGGCTCCGACTCCGAGGCTCCCAATCCGAGGCTCCGACTCCGAGGCTCCCAATCCGAAGATCCGACTCCGAGGCTCCCAATCCGAGGATCCGACTCCGAGGCCACCAATCCGAGGATCCGACTCCGAAGCTCTGACTCCGAGGCGCCGATTCCGAGGCTCCGACTCCGAGGCTCCCAATCCGAGGCTCCCAATCCGAGGCTCCCAATCCGAGGATCCGACTCCGAGGCTCCGGCTCCGAGACTCCGACTCCGAGGCTCCAAATCCGAGGCTCCAAATCCGAGGATCCGACACCGAGGCTCCCAATCCGAGGATCCGACTCCGAGGCTCCGACTCCGAGGCTCCCAATCCGAGGATCCGACTCCGAGGCTCCCAATCCGAGGCTCCGACTCCGAGGCTCCAAATCCGAGGATCCGACACCGAGGCTCCCAATCCGAGGATCCGACTCCGAAGCTCCGACTCTGAGGCTTTAGCTCTGAGACTCCGGCTCCAAGGCTCCGACTCCGAGGCTCCCAATCCGAGGCTCCGACTCCGAGGCTCCCAATCCGAAGAGCCGACTCCGAGGCTCCCAATCCGAGGATCCGACTCCGAGGCCCCCAATCCGAGGATCCGGCTCCGAGGCTCCCAATCCGAGGATCCGACTCCGAGGCTCTGACTCCGAGGCTCCGACTCCGAGGCTCCGACTCCGAGGCTCCCAATCCGAGGCTCCCAATCCGAGGATCCGACTCCGAGGCTCCAAATCCGAGGCTTCAAATCCGAGGCTCCAAATCCGAGGATCCGACACCGAGGCTCCCAATCCGAGGATCCGACTCTGAAGCTCCGACTCTGAGGCTTTAGCTCTGAGACTCCGGCTCCAAGGCTCCGGCACCGAGGCTCCAGCTCCGAGGGGCCGAATCCGAAACTTCAACCCTTATCTCTTCCGCTATCTCAAACCCAATAGCATCGATGTTTGGATCCTGATAGTAGGTTTGTTCGGGCAGGCAGTCTTAGAGGATTCCCTAACTAATTCAATGGCACTGAACAAAACAAGCCAAATTACCAGTGAATTTGCTTGCTTTTGATATTTTAGCGTCGATATTTTGCTCGATAATTTACTAATTTTTGTCACCGGTCACCAGATTGATATTTCATCATTATAATATAATGATAATTATAATTTTTTTTATATCAATTATCGACGTTTTACTCACGATAAATCGTATTTCGCTCTCGATATTCGATTACCACGCATTCGATATAAATTTCAGCTTTGTAGTGGTTGTTATCGGTGTGGTTGTACCATGTTTGCTCTACCTCGAAGCCGACAAACCCTCAGGTCCTCTCTCGACATCTATTGCTAATCTCCAGTCGAGGATTTCTTGGCAGCGAACAATCAGCAAATTACCGCCACCGCCGCCGCCTGCGAATCAGCGCTAGCGTCGCTCGCACTATTTACACGCCCGCGCCGGGCCCCTTGATTAACACTGACAGGAGTGCTTCATGTGAGCGGCAGCTTCTGCGGTCTCTAACAAGCCTGGCCGATGAGCCAATGTCAGTTGCGGGTTGAACATATAGCAACAACACGAAACACGAGCACAATTACTAGTACGATTTATGTTCGGAACTCTCATTAGGTAGGTACCTCGTTAATATGTTCATCTTCCCATTTTAGTGATTCCTAACCCAGGGCAAATTATTGGACCAAACTCGAAATCTGCGAAATCGTATTTCTCCTGTTTTCCTAGACACGATTACTTTCTTCGCTGCGAACCGTATAATCCTCGAATCATCCAAATCTGTGTCCTGGGAATAGCGAAAAATTGTCGACAGACTTCGCCACGAGGGCGAATCCTCGTAAACGCGCACCGACATCAATTCACAAACACCGACATTACTGGTACGTACACTGACAGTAGATCCGACGCACACTGACGTCTAACGTACGTTTTTTTCCCTACGGGTATACGGGGGACGAGAGTCGAATTTTAAGCGCTGAAAAGCCTCAGCCATGGAAATGCGGACTGTATTCGCATTTGATTTCGACGTCGCGTCTTCGATAGGGGAAAATCTGGGGAGAGCAGTCGGTTTACTTCATGCATTCAAAGTGTCCGCATCACATCTGGGTCAATTCTATTCTGAGCAGCTGCTTGTACCGGAATTAACTCAAATACTTGCAGTAAAACAGTTTTATTTTTAGTAGCAAATCCGGCCCGAAGGACCAAATGTTTCGGTTCAAAATCGAGGCCTTATCGATTATCCGGAAATCATTGACCAATCACTTGGCCGCTGATTTTTCGGCCTAGACGCGCCTCCACCCAAAAACTACCTCAAAATTAGTAGCCTAGGGATTAGTCAATGATTTTCGGATAATCAACTGTTGATAAAGCGGCCCTAAGACTTCCTGATTTCAGTATAACTATAATAATTATTATACTACTTTATCGGCAATTTGAAAACTAAAGATAGTGAAACTGAGAAAAGTTAACTTAGACCATAAATTAACCTCCAAATAAGTGAATGAATGAATATTATTTATTTTAATAAAAAATAGAGCCACTCAGCAACCAACTTAACTTCAACGAATCACTGTAGTAAATTGAACGTTTTTAATGAAATTTGGCAAAACAAATATTTTTGGTTTCTAAAGTTCCAAGTGTTATGTACTATAATGAAATTTCCTACTCTGCTACAATTATGATAAATACAGACTGAATTTTTCGGCCTAAGTTTACACATGTTTGAAAACATAAATTAACAGTTAATTAATCAATCAAGAATACTGAGGGAGTATGAGTTCGTAAAGTGATGGGTTGAAATTGATTCCCGTTAGAGAGAGAATTCACTCGCCATTTTTTCCAACCGGTTTTTTATTTTGATGTCGCTCAAGTTGAACTCATGGAAGGAAAAAAGTTCTCTGTCCGGTCCTCAAAATGGCATTTTTTTACAAAAATAATTGTGTACCTATACCAGGATGTTCGGTTACGATGAGGAACATAAAACATCCCTGATCAGAAATAATTCATCAAATTACCAATGTCGAAAACCGAAAAGTTAATTTTATTTTCAAAGTTTTACGATAACTTCGATAAAAACCAAATAGGTACCTAGTCATGTAAACATTTTCATACTGCAGAATGGTTTACATCGAATTAAGACACTCACCTCTCAAACGCTGGTTCAACTTGACGACGGTAAGTTCCATGAGGGCCTTCGAGAAAAAAACGGGACGACGAGAAAAATCGACGTCGACACCGAAAGACGACAGTTCTACCGCGGCGTAGACGATATGACCGAACGCGCCGGCAGCTGGTGCTCCACTGACTCGACTCGAGGGTGGCATCGCTCGTAAGGGTGGCAGAGGAACGGGTGGCAGAGGAGAGAGTGGCGGAGGATGCGGAGCACTGGGTTACTCCCGTACTCATCTGAGGAGATATCCCGACATCATTTCCCACGCCCCGGAGAAACAATTCGAAAGGGAAAATTTGAAATTTGAGGGAAATTCGTTTCTACATCATTGTCTTTGAAAGAACGTTTGAAATTTTCGGACGATTCGAGCTCCCGATTTATTTTGGGATAAAAAAAATGGCCCGAAGAGGAAATTTATTGGTCCTTTTCGACTATTGAACCTCTTTTCAGCTAGTGTGAAAGGGCACGTTGCAAAAACGTGTATCTGAACCTTTTTTTCAAATAAACAAACTTTTTCCAAATTCTACTATTTGTTGCTCGACTGGCTAAATCAACATGGCGCGTGGTCAAATCAACACACCCCGTCCCACGACAGCGATCATATCTAAGGCTTTCTGTACCCGTATTTCACGTTTCCGACGACGACCTCGTAATATACGGCCTCGTTTCCCGGCGTCGCGGACGGCGTCACCTCCGACGTTGAAGTCGTTTCCTCGACGTTACCGCACAGCGTCGTGGTAGACATAAGCTATGTCTCCAAGGTTGAGCACCGTCCTCAGCTCATCGGGGGGTCGCTTTCTTTGACGCAATTTCCGGCAGAGGCGCTTCATCCGCCAAGTTTCGGAGCCTGGGGACATTAATATTTCCAGACGCGCGATTTGTCTCGCCCTCTCTCGGGGTGCGTTGACGAGAAATTCTCCTTGCTCGCATCTTCGCCGGGATATATCGAGTCGTTCAACATTCAAGAGTTTCTCGCAAATTGAGTTGGCGAAATTGCATTTTTAGCCCAAACCTGCTGACTCTGTTACAAGTTTTTGAAAACAATAGAGGATTTCACGGGACGAAGATTTCCGAGCTCGGTTTTATTGGGATCCCATGGTTTTGTTGAGCCGGTGAAAGTTTCTTTTACGTTTTTTGGGATCTGCAACGGTTAGTGCCACGAGCTGCCATAAGTCATAAGTCCTCGAAATTGGACGAAAAACTGAAAAATTCAGACGGAAGACTACCAAAGTTAACCTAAGCAGACGTTCATTCGGCTTGGCACTGATAACGCTGATAAACAGCAGATCCAGATAAGGCAAGCTTGAGCATGCATATTGAGGCCAGTGAAATCCTTTATCCACAGAACTCTCCAACAAGGTTTCAAAACTTTTTTAAAGTTTTGGGAAGTTTGGATCAATTTGATCTATTTCGATCAATTTGCATCATGCAATCAGTCCCTTTCAAAGATAGATTCCTCGAAGGGCTGAGGACGGTGCTCAACCTTGGAGACATACTTATGTCTGCCATGAGGATGTCAGTTGACGTCAAATAAACAACAACAACAACGCCAGGAAACCTTGGCGACCTTATAATACAACATCCTTGCAGGAAACTAGGCCGTATAGTACGAGGTCGTCATTGGAAACGTGAAATACGGGTCAGACATTATCGCTGCCAGGGATGAGTACGCTGATGTGCGCACCAAAAGATTGGTTTTCCAATATTTTCAAAACCTATTCAGTGCCTTTGGGATTTCTCTTAGTTATGTCAATAATAAGTCGCCAAAGCTGCCCCCTCCACCACCACAACTACAGCCACCATCAACACCACACCCATCACCACCACCGCAGCCTCCGCCACCTCCAAACCACTACCGACACCGCGACCACCCTCCACCATCACAACCATCCCCACCACCATCACAACCACCACCGCAACCATCCCCACCACCATCACAGCCACCACCGCCATAAAAATCTCCACCAGTACCACCGCCATTACCCCCACCAGAATCCCCGTCACCAGCATCGCCACAACCACCAGATTGCCATCCTCCAGCACCAGCACCGCCGCCTCACCACCACCTCACCATCACCAGCACCACCTCCACCACCATCACCACCACCACCTCAAACCCACCTCCACCATCCCCCGACACCAGCACTAGAACCATCACCAACGCCACCAAAATCTCCACCAACACACCCCCCCACCACCGCCACTCCCCAACACAACCACCACTCCCCACCACCATCAAAACAACCACCACCAACGCTCCCCACCACCATCAAAACAACCACCACCAACGCTCCCCACCACCATCACAACAACTAAATCCCCGCCAACACCATCACCATCGACCACCACCAACACCACCGGAATCCCCACCACTGCCACCATCACCAAAAATCTCATTGGTTTAAGCTCAAAACCCAAACACTTTACCTATATTTCAAGTTTATCCATCTCTATACCTACCCGGTAGATGGGATAGCTCTCTGCTCACGCTTTCTAAATGCCGACCGATCATTTTGGCGGAGATATCCATTCACTATCATAAAAGGATGGTTGCGCGGGAAGGGCCACGTAGGTATATGACCCCAATAATTATTAGTGGTTGTTAAGAGAACTTGGGGCCAGCCATACCGAGCTGTTTTCAATTCCAGGTCGAGCCGTGGATATCCGCTCTCTATATTGATAGCGGACGGTCGGGACTATCACCCCCTCCACCATCCTGCCCCGGGGTGGACGTCGCTGAATACTAAATACCCGGCCTTCCTATCTGCGCCTTCTCAAAGCTGGGAATGCGGATAACCGACCCAGGGATCGCGGTAAATGATGGAAGAGGACCAAAACGGCTATGTGGAGGGGGGTACCTGTATAATTTGCATGTACGGCAATTATTGCTGCCGTTTGTTCCGAGTATGAAATCCTCTAACAAGACTGTTGACCGGAACTTCGTGGCTTACGTTGAACGTAATGAGGCTGGGTTCATCCGAATTTTCCCAATAACCAAAATTACTGACTGCATTTTTAGACCCGAATTTACAGTGGGATAGCTAAGTAATCCATGTAACTTACGACCAATTGTTTACGTTCACGAATTCCTGCAAGGAAGAGTACGAATGCACTGAATAAATGGCAAAGTAAATTCAGACGTCAAAATGAGATTAAAAGGTTCACTTACAGCTTGAGTTGCGAACAACTCAAAGTGAAACTGAAACAGGGACTGAAATTATAACTGAAACTGAAAGCGGAGTTCAAACTAAAAATGAAACTTTAATTCAAATGAAAGTAAAACTGAAAACGAGACTCGTTCTGATACAAAAGTGAAACTCGAAGAGGAAGTGAAACTTGAGCTAAAACTGAATTTTAATCTGAAACTGAAAGTATAACAGAAACTTAAATTCCAACTGATACCTACAAAAAGTGGAATAATTTATAATAAATGTATAACTCAATCTGAATTTTCACTTAAAGATTGAATCAGAATTTTAGTTTCAGCTTCCAGGCTCCCTTTCAGTTTTATTTTCACTTCAAGTTTGAGATACAATTTTAGTTATGAGATCCAATTTCAGTTCAAGTTCGAGTTTTCATTTCCATTTTTACTTTTCCTCTGAATTTAAGTTTCATTTCGAAACTCCAAATTCCGGATCAGCAATATACGAAAGCTCCAGCTTCCTGGTTCCACCTGGATGGCCTCTCTCCTCAAAAATTGTAAATTTCAATAGGTGGGAAAATATTAGGGAAAACGGAGCCGTGCATGTTTTGGATAGGCTTTTACGCAATGCATTAGGGCACCACGGGTTTTAGCTTGATTATAATCACTGGGCGCCAAATAAATGCGTTACGTCATCGTTCAAAAAAACATTTTTTTTTGGGTCTTCCTCAGTATATTATGCATACTGTATTATGTTTTCTTTCTCTTTTTGTTTTTGATAATCGTGTTTTTCAAGAGGGAGGCTCTGTAGCTTCGATACGGCCTGACAAAAAACCAGAAAAGTGGGAAAGCCGAATTTTGGAATTTTTGAAAAGAAGCTGACGAAGTAAGGTTGGAAATAGCAAAGAAAGTTACAGAATTATGTTTTAGGATGGTGAGAGACAGCTTATTTTTCCATTACCATTTTCCCAGGCTACGGACTCCATTTTGGTCTCAAATTAAGGCTGATAAGGGGGTACCATATTTTTTAAAAAATCGTAAAACGAGCCAAACTCAAAAGTGAAATATTTGGTGGGAAAATTACCATTTTTTGGCAAATCACAATTCAGGGGCTATTTGAGCTAGAAAGTTCACGTTGAATTGTCACACATTTCGTCATCTTTAAAAATGCTTATCTTACCTTTTCCTTGAATACGAATAGTTTTAGAGACGAGTAAAAAAGCAGCTGATGAGTAAAAAAAGTATTAAAATGTTGAGGTTTTTTCGATTTTTATTGTGAAGTCGCCAGATTTTGAAGTTGCAAACCAAAAATTCGATTTTGCCACCCCAAAAAACGTATTTATGCGGTGGAAAAACCAGTGGTGCGTAGATAACACACAATACTTCCATATTTTGAAACGTAAAATTGTGACACAATTTGATCATATTTTGACTGCTTTTGAAAGTGTTTAGGTCAAAAATATCAAAAAATTCAGTATTAAAATTTTAAAATTCGCCCAAAATGAAAAAACGCCACATTTTCGGAATGTAAAAAATATCCACATATTCTGCAAGGTAAAACGAAGATTTTGAGACCAAGAACGCTCAAATCGGTTCATTTTTGCGGCCGGAAAAAAATAAAATAGAAAACACTAAAAATGCAAATATCTCGGAAGTACTGTGCGTTATCCAAATTCCGATTAAACAGGGTGTTAGGTCTTGCCGAGACAAACATTTCAGTTCAAGAAATTTGAAAAAAGGTTGAGAAATGAGGGAGATATGGCCATTTTTGTAAATGACCACAGACGGACACACGGACAGACGGACAGACGGACACACGGACTAACGGACACACGGACACACAGACACTTGTTCAGGAAGTGATTCTGAGTAAATGTGTATAAGAAAAAGTTTTTTCTGAGGCTCCGTTCCGATTCTCGATTTTAGGACGATCACAATACTTCCATTTACTCTGTAAATATGGAAGTAAAAATCACCTGTTCACCGGACTATTGCAGCTTTCATCAAAATCAGTGGAAAATAATTTATTTTCAGGAAACCTCCTCCTTACCTTCAATCGCGAATGTTCTGCGCGTCGGAATAATTCGCCGAAATGGCGTCGGTTTAATAAGCGGAAAAAAACATACGAATAACTTTCACATTGACTCCTTCCGATACCTGTCGTCCCTTGTGAAGGGTTGGCAGTAAAGCTCCTTTAACTAGAAAATAGGTAAACGGGCCTTTGTCTGCGGTCCTTTTTAGCCAATAATGCGTTTGCAAGTGGTTTCCTGCAAACTCGCTCCTTTCAAACGTAAACAATACGGTTAGGTACTCGGGCGAAAAAGTTACGTTTCCATTGCCGGTTCCGTTATGCAGTATTCAATAGCCTTCGTGGAACTGATTTGCATTCCGGGATAAGTGGAGAAATCCGTAATTTGGAAAAAGTCGAAAACATTCTCCAACGGAGTCAAAACAAACGGAAGAAGAAGAAGAAACGCCTCAAGACGCGTTAATTTGAGTTACATAAATAACCTTCCCCTATGTGTAGGTTGAGTTGTTTATTAAAATAACCACCTTCATGCAATTAACAAAATTAAACCAACGTTTTTATCACCATATTTTGAAGATTCCTGTTCACTATTTTGGCGATTCTGGAAAACCTACAATACTTATACAATATTCCGATGTATTGGCATATTTAGCGTTTTCTACTTATTTTTTCTGACCTCAAAAATGAACAGAATTTGATTTTCGGACGATTACAAGGCTTCCATTTGCTTCGTCAGTATGGAATATCAAGGAGCTGAGTTACCTTAAAAAGTTCATTACGCGGTAGCGCTTCCTGCTTGATTTGCGTCACTAATTGTCAAGTGGATGAGAGTTCTACGATTTATTAATATACATAATATTGAATAATCGTGCCGCTTTTGATCAGTGAAATTCGGCAAATCGTCGAAAGCTCTTCAAACAATCGGTTGCGTCTTTTAACAAGAAAATTGTGATTTTACTCGACAACCGTCGAGACGCTCGAACGGATCAAACGAGCCGACCGCAAAATCGGACAGTCTGACGTCAAATTCTCTTATCGCTATTTGTGACGCAAGGTCGATTCGTTGGAGCGATTGAATTACAGACAATCCCAAGGTGGATTGATGACTCAAGTTTGTTGTGGAAGCTCAAGTGTGAGTACCCACAAAAATATAAAAATGTACCTGTAGTCTGGAGAGTAGTAATTATACAGGATGTCACTAACTTGGTGTAAACATTGGCTGAAAATATACCGAAAATGGAACAAATCGCCCTCAACCGCACTTTCCTATCCCCACCCGTTTCCGAGACACGATTTTTTAAAGTTTTTTCTCGGAAAACCATGCTTTGCTTTATAAAAACCCACATATCTCGGCTTCAAAACAACTTTTTCCAAGTTTTAAGGACATTTTTGAATTCAGCGTTAAATTTTCTATACGCCATGCGTACAATCTTGACCAAAACTTCACTCCTATCCACCGCAGTTGCAGTTTAAACTTGACAAATCGGAAAAAATATTTTTTCTGAGAATACTTGTACGGGTACTGCGTTTCGGAAAAACTAGCCGAAAGTTGGGAAATGTCAGGAAAACTTCCTCATTCAATCAGCTTTCCAGTGATATGGTCGGCTTTGCGATTACTTCTTGATTTCATGGAAATATTCGAGTTTGAATGCGGAAAACCCGGAACACGATTCGACGATCGGCACATATTTTTCGACGTAGAGATGTCATACGTTCTATCCTCTCACAAATTACTACCGAAATCGTAATAAAGGAGAGAATAAAGTGAAATGTTTGAAATAAGGAATTGAAATAAAGAATTTGAATTTGAAATGAATTAGAGAAGGGAATGAAATTAGCACGAGATCGGAATGAATGTAATATCAAAGATAGATAGAGTATGATAATCAAATGAAACGTTCTTCTTCTTCTTCTTTGTCTAGTTTGACGGTGAGGTACATACATAACATAAAGGTTGCTGAAAAAGGTACCCCCCCTCGATTTTAAGACGGTGAAAAAGCCTTTGATCCTCAGCCGATTTTGCGTGGGGAATAACTCCTGATGAAGGCCGTGCTGGCGAAAGCGCCCGGGCTCACGCTAAGGGCTAATAAAATCATTGTGTACGGTATCATTTGATTCTTGAGTACTCTTGCTTTATTTGAGAAATCACCAAAATTTATTTTATAGACTTTTGTTCCTACAGATGACTATTTTTTGCATTACAACTCAAAATTCTCCATGAAATCGAAAGGGAACGCAAACTTATCATTAGAAAGCTGTTCAAATGGGCTGGTTTTTTTGAAAAATTGAGAGCGTCTAGCACGTTATCTCGAAATACAGTTAGCGTATAGGTATTGAAGAAATTGTTTTTATGACCGATGACGTTTGAACCGCAATTGCAATACATAGAAGTAAGTTTTTCATTATGAATTCCATCTAGCCTTACAGGAAATTTAACGCTGAATCCAAAAATGTTCTCCAAAAATTGAAAATAGTGGGTTTAAAGCTGAAAAATCTAGATTTTTATGAAACAAAGTGTGATTTTTCTGGAAAACCCTTTAAAAATCGTATCTTGGAAACGGGTCGAGGTAAGAAAATGCGGTTGGTGGCGTTTTGTTCCATTTTTGGTCCAGTTTCAGCGAATTTTCTTACACCGATTTCGGTTCACCCTATATTATGCGCGCCTGGGGACGCATTATCTTGCGTCTCAAGTTCCGGCTGAGAAAATTATTCCGGTGGATGAGTTGCCAAGGAACCGCTAGTCTCCAGTTCAGGTCAAGGCCGTCTCAGTTCCTCGGTTGGAGTCAATGTTCGGTTTCTATCGGCGATTTCCGTCCGTTTCCGTGTGCTCGTGCGATTCCTGAGAGGGGACGGCTCAAGACAAGTCGCATGGCAAGGTCGTCCGGCGGACTGGCACTGACTGGGCTAAAGGGGGAATGACCGGGACAGAAAATCAGAAGTGCACGACTTTACTTTCCACCGAAATCATGAGCCAACGAAAAGAAGCAGAACATAGCTCATTAGTAACCTACCATTTAACAATCTTCTTAGGTACCAAAAAGGTAGAAAACATACCTACCTAAAGCGCAAATTAACAATTCTTCATAAAACTGTCAATATTCTATTCTGTTGACGCTACAATCTACCGATTTTGATTCCGGTTAAACAAAACGATGGGTCACACACATCCCAGTTCAAAAAATTTGAAGAAATATTGAGAATTGAGGTAAATATTGCCAGTTTTGTAAAACGCTCGAAGAAGATTCACACTTGAGGAATATGATTTTGAATAGAAGTGCACGAGTCAACGTTTAATCTGAAGCTCCGTTCCGATTTTCAATTTTAGGACGATTACAATACTTACATTAACTTCGTAAATATGGATGTAAAATGCGATTTAGGGGCATCGTCGAATCCAAAATGGCGACATCTTCAGTCCTGATTGAAGGTTTAGAGACTGAAATTCCTCAAAAAGCATTGAAAATTGAAAAATTAGAGTATATAACTTTGGTTTCAAACATCATGTTGTAAGTTTTTCTTCATGCTTTCAGTACAAACCAGAAAAATCTGAATTATTTCAATCTTGAAAGTTATTTTCTATTAATTATTTTCTGTTCTCGTGTTTGTCTTGATTCGCTTGTTTTATGGTTTTTTCGGGAACGGGTGTCGTATAAAGGGTGTCACGAACTTGGTATGAAAACATTTTGGGGTGAAACTAGTCGGACAATTAAACGAACCGCTTTTCCCTATCTCAACCTGTTTCGAAGATACGATTTTTTCAAGGTTTTTTCCAGGAAAAACACACCTTGCTCCGCACAAACCCCGATTTCTCTGCTTCAAAACAACTTTTTTCGACTTTTGAAGACATTTTTGGATTCAGCGTTAAATTTTCTATAAGCCAATGGTACATTCATGGTAAAAAAACCAGCTCCTATGTACTGCAATGGTTTTTTCCAGGAAAAACTCACATAAAAAAACTCACACTCCATAAAAACCTAAATTTCTCAGCTTTAAAACATCTTTTTCAACTTTTGAGGACATTTTTGGATTCAGCGTTAAATTTGCTATAACAAAATGTACATTCATGGTAAAAAAAAACAACTCTTATGTACTGCAATGGTTTTTTCCAGGAAAAACTCACATAAAAAAACTCACACTCCATAAAAACCTCAATTTCTCAGCTTTAAAACAACTTTTTTCAACTTTTGAGGACATTTTTGGATTCAGCGTATAATTTGCTATAACTATATGTACATTCATGGTAAAAAACCAACTCCTGTGCACTGCAATTGCAGTTCAAACATCAAAAATTGAAGTTCTGAAATTCAAGTTCTGAAAATACTTGTAGTCTAATTGCGTTTCGGGCAGTACGTAGAAGTTCTTTTTTGAAAATGCACAAGGCTTGTAGGAAATTTAACGCTGAATCCAAAAATGTTCTCAAAAGTTGTTTTGAAACAGAAAAATGTGGGTTTTCATGAAGCAAGGTGTGGTTTTCCTGAAAAAAAAAACCTTGAAAAAATCGTACTTCGATTAGGTACGGGTTGAAATAGGAAAATGCGTTTGGCTGCATTTTGTTCCATTTTCGGTCTAGTTTCCCCCGAGTTTCTTTCACACCAAGTTCGAGACATCCTGTATTTTTATTTCTGTGGGTTTTTATAGAAGGGTGCCAGAAAAAGAACGTTGCCAAAACATTTTCATCGGTTGAAGGCCATTTCAGGTAGGGCTCACATCATACTAACACTCGTAGTAGAGGACACAAGGTATGAATGAAAATTTGAATTTCGATTCCGAAAGATTAACGCTCATACACTTGACGATCCAGACGTCAGCGCCGAGGGATGAGTCATCCTGGGACCCTTGAAGATGGTAAAGGGAACCTGCGGGGAGAAAACCGACTCGAGACATGTGTAGGGCAGGTAGAGCAGGTAGCGGGCCGGTCTCGGACATGCGCAGAAGCGATAAAAACGCGAACAGGACCGAACATGACTAGACGTCCTAGGGGTGGGAGCGTATCCTTCTCCTGGAGTCAACCCGTTCGGCTCATTCGACGTCCGCTGCTGCCTGCGATCTGTGCCCCTCTCTCGTTTTCGAAAAATCGCGGTTTTCACTGTTTTGTTTTCCACCCGGTTGAATTGTGTGTTTTTTTTCGTGTGCTGAATTCTCCGATCCGAAGTTTTCAATATGGTAACTACTATGGTCCGATTTGAACGCGTTATGTTCGCCTCGGCTTCTACGATTGTTTTGGCGGTAAGTGCTGTAATTCCTATGTGCATGTTAACTTGCCTATTCTGTCAAAACTCAATTTTTCATAAGACCCTTTTTGTTTTTTTTCCTTTTGTCATTTTGACTTCACCATTTCTGTAGGCAAAAAAACAGCAATTCCCAAATACCTACTGATTGATACACTACCTATTTTATACACATAAATACTGACTGAACGTCTTTTGACCATAATTTTGCAATTTATGGACCGAATAATTTTCATAGCGTACTTCATAGTCGTTAACCCTCACGTATCCGACTTTCCTTTTTCATTTGCGCGTCCGGTCACAAATGTATGGCACTTGTTCCACGTTTTTGCTCATACTTCGTAAACTAAGCATCTTACAGAAAATTTCATTCAATACAAAATTATACAATTAATAATTCTGCGTCGAATGATTACCTTAAAAGTTAAAATCGGTTCAGTCGTTCGGCCGCAATCGATCGTTGAATTTTGTCCTCAAATCGGCTAAAAAATGGGGTAGGCCCACGTTTCGGAGCCTGTATTTAAAAAATGGCGCACTCTATCAAAAAATGTCACGGAATCAAAGTTTTAGAGGACTAAATTTCATGTCAGGATAACCGTCAAATACCGTCTTTAAGTCAACCTAGGCCATCATGTTCCTAGCCAGAAAAAAAGTTATAGTTTTTTTTTTTGCGTATAACTCTTAAACAACGCAACAAGGAGAGTGGGAAGGACGTCATTTACATAAAACGTTATTCTGTCTAACATTGATTAAGTTGTGTGTAACTTGGTACTGAGCTATTCAGTAGAAATGGTTCTACGATAGGTATTGTTTCCATATCATTTCAAAAATGGCTGTCAAAATCTTTTTTTTCCATTTTTTCCATTTGCATTTTGATATTTTACTTTTTTTCGATGTATCATTGAATTTGATTTTTTATGAATTGTTACAGATATCCATTGTTCATGGTACCCCTCTCCATCCGCACTATGTTGGCCACGAAGATTACGACGTAAGTTTCAGTCGATTATCATAAATTCACCATTTCATTCTAATATATCTACTATCAAAACTTTCATCTGCTCCTCAGCTGTTTTAAATTGCTCATCATCAATTTCATTTCAATATCTAGAAGTGTTGGTGCCTCGATATTTGTGCTCGATTTGTTATCAATTGAGATTGTACTGAAATATCTGATTTTTGAGAGAGCGGTCAGTTTAGGCTGATCATTTGAAGAAAACATTATAAGATAACGTCTGACGTATGCGAGATAAAAAGGGAGCACCGCCGATAAAAAGTCTCGAACGTTCCTGCGGGGGAGGGGAAGGGGTGTGATTTCTTCTTAACGGCATCAGCGATCGTGAGAGTTATCATTATTGATTTATTCGGTAAATACGTGACCAACAGTACCTAACTATCCACCGGGGCTGTACATGGATTTTTCCGGCCCGGGCAACATGACTAGGAGCAACACAATCGAGTGTTGTTTTTTTGAAACTCTGCTGATATCTAGTATTAGTACATAATAATATGGTACCATATTATGGTACTAGTTGCTATACCAGTTCATACCTAATAGAGTTTTGCCTAAAATCCTATATTGTACCTGTAAAACCACAAGTACTTAAGTTACCGGAACAAAAACTCATGCAGGGAAAGAACGTGATTCAGAAACTCAAACTCAATTCTTACAATAATGCTCAACCTCAAACTGAACTCATACTGGATCGAGCTCAAACTCATAATAATACCCATAATCAAACTCAAAGTCAACTTATACACAAAGCCATACTCATAATTCAAACTCATACTCATAATCAAACTCAACCTCAAAGTCGAACTGAAACTCATAGTCATAATAATACTCACCCTCAAACTAAAATCATATATAACTCAACGTCTCAGATTAAACCTAAAACTCAGACTCGAACTAATAATCAAAATAGACCTTAAACTCATACTCATAGTCAAACTCAAACTCGCACTCAACCCCAAACAGAATCTAAAACTCATAATCGAACTCAAAGTCGAACCCAAATTCAGAATCATTATAATACTCAATCTCCAACTAAAACTCATCTTCATGATCAAACTCAAGCTCATACTCATAATACTCAACCTCAAACAAAATCTAAATTTCATAATCAAACTCTAAGTCAAACCCAAACTCATACTCATAATAATACTCAGCCTCAAACGCAGTATAATACTCATAATCAAACTCAAAGTCGAAGTACGACTGTCGAACCCAAATTCATGCTCATAATCAAACTCAAAGTCAAGCTCAAACTGAAACTCATACTCATTATCAAACTCAACTTGATCGTACTCATAATAATACTCAACGTCTCGAACT
Source organism: Nesidiocoris tenuis (assembly GCA_036186465.1). Classification (NCBI taxonomy): domain Eukaryota; kingdom Metazoa; phylum Arthropoda; class Insecta; order Hemiptera; family Miridae; genus Nesidiocoris; species Nesidiocoris tenuis. The sequence continues at coordinate 1,655,350 of AP028918.1, forward strand.
CAACCTCAAACAAAATCTAAAACTCATAATCAAACTCAAAGTTAAACCCAGTCTCATGTATGAGTATGGTTTACCATTATAATACTCAAACTTCAACTAAAACTCATCCTCATAATCAGACTGAAACTCACAATCAAACTCAAATCCAAACCCAAACTTACACTCATAATAATACTCGAACTCCAACTCTCAAACTCATCCTCATAATCAAACTCAAACGCATAGATCAAACTCAACCACATTCAAACTCAAAGTCGAACTGAAACTGAAACTTACAAACAACCTCAAATTCAAACTCTAACTGAAACTCAAACGAATACTCATAACCAAACTCAACCTCACAGTTAAACTCAAACCGAAACTCATAATCAGGGTAAACTCTTAACCAAAGTCTAAGTCAAGCTCAAACTGAAACTTATATTCAAACTCGAAGTCAAACTCAAACCCATAATCTTGATCGTACTCAACCACATTCAAACTGAAACTTACAATCTACCTCAAAGTCAAACTCTAACTGAAACTCAAACCTCACTGAAACCTCACCAAACTGAACCCTCACTGTTAAACTCAAACTGAAACACATACTCACAATCAAACTCAATCTCAAAGTCAAACTCAAACGAACTTAAACTTCAAATTCAAACGCATACTCATGATCAAACTCAACCACATAAACTGAAACTGAAATTTACAATCAACCTGTCGCCTGCCGTTGTTTACTTTGGAACTAGGCGCAAGGGAACAGGTAGGGTTCGGGCACTTGTACTAACGACAAACGGTCCGATTGAAGCAAAAGTACTTTATAATGAGAAAAGGTATGACTGAGAAACAGCAGTTCAAGCCAATATTAATAATAGGTACATTCAAACAGGAAAAAAGGTGATGACGCAAAAGCTCATTTTTTAACAACAACATAATCGTGAAAAAGGAAGAGGGACGGATTCACAGGCCTACATTGCCAAACAGTTGTGCCATAACGCTGATCACAATTTACCCATGTGCGGGGGCGAACACAACCTTAAAGTCAAACTCTTACTGAAACTCATACGCCTCATACGAATACTCATAATCAAACTTAAGCTCAAACTCATAATACTCAAAATGCCCATACTAAAATCCTCCTCATAATCAAAACTGAAACTCATACTCATAATCAAACTTGAGCTCAAACTCATACCAATACTCGAAGTAAAATTCATCTTCATAATCAAACTGAAACTCAACCCCAAACCTCAAACTCTAACTGACGATCAAACTCGAACAAAAACGAAAACTGAAATTTAGATGAAATCTCATACTAATACAATTTATTACATTTAATGTATTTGATTATATGTTTGAAAGTGGTTGAGTTTTATCAATAAGCATGCGTTCGAGTTTCAGTTTGACTTTGAGATTGAGTTTGATTGTGATTATCAGTTTCAGTTAGAGTTTGAGGTTTGGGGTTGAGTAATTTATCAGCATGAGTTTCAGTTTGATTATGAGGATAAATTTTACTTCGAGTATTGGTATGAGTTTGAGCTCAAGTTTGATTATGAGTATGAGTTTCAGCTTGGGCTTGACTTTGATTGTGAGTTTGAGCCTGATCATGAATTAAATTCATGATTCAAAAATTCAAAAAGTCAAATTTTGACTTTTCAGTTTGACGTTTCTGTGTGAGTTCGATTGTGAGTTCGAGTTCAGTTTGAGTATCAGTTTACGTTTCAGTTTGAATTTGAGTTTTAGTTTGATCATGACTTTGAGTTTCAGTTCGAGTTCGATTGTGAGTTTTAGTTCGATTTATGAGTTTGAGTTTGCGATTCAGTTTGACTTTGGGTTCGAGTTTGATTATGACTCGAATTAAGCTCGAATCGTGTAAGGTGGAATTAGATTGTGAGTTTACGTTTCTGTTCGAGTGCGATTATGAGTTTGAGTTTGCGCCCAAATTTCAGTTTCGGTTTCTGTTCGAGTTTGAATTTCAGTTTGAGTTCGATTAAGAGTTTCAGTTGGATTTCTTTTTGCGTTCGCTTGGGATTATGAGTACCTCTGTATGAGTTTGAGTTTTTGTTCGATTTATGGGCTTCAATGATGGAATTATCACTTACTGGATACTAAAATGGAATTAATTTTCGACGTAATCAATCAAGTTTGAAGACTGACTAATGCGCACTTCTTATAGGCCTCGTTCGATGAAATATCATTATTTTGCGAGACGTTTTTTTTTTGTTCCTTCCTTATCTCAAATGAACGACTTTTTGAGGTTATCGTCCTATTTACTTTTCCGCCAGAATCCTCCACGGGGTCAAGCTTATGCAAAATACGCGTTAACGTGAATAATTTTTGTTCAAATTTTCGCCCGGCAATTTTCCTTCTGCAATTTCAGGGGCTTCGTTGTCCACTCAGTTTATTGAAAGCCCCTTGTCTTTTAGCGTCAAAATCAATTTTCTATCGCTTCAAATACCTAGAAGATTATCAGTAATCTTCGAAGAAAATTAAAATTGAAATTAAATTAAATGTTTATTTACGAAATTTCGACTCGACGCTTCCATACTTGATAATAATTATAAACAATTATTAACAACTATAAATTATAAATTATTATTATTTATATTAATTATTATTATTAATATTATTATTATTATTATAAATTATAAATTATAAATTATAAATTATTAACAATTATAAACATACTTGATAATAATTATAAACAATTATTGTTTTGGCAGAAATTATTGCCAGAAGCTATCACACAAACAAAGGGGGAAGAGGCACCCCTGGGGTGGGGCATGTGGAAGGGGGCCCTGTCCCAAGGCGGGAACTGAGGGTGAAGAAGTGGAGGGGGACGAGTTGCACCATCTGATGCAATACGTCTTCCTTGTTGCTAAGGCTCTGCTGTGGCTTATGGGGAAATATCGATGCAAAAATATCGATGTTATCGATTTATATATCGACCTAGTAATATCGATAGTAGAGGGTACGTCTATTTTGGGTTCGGGGTCGCAACTCAGTATTGGGCGGGTACTGGATTGACTGCACTTTCATTTATTTCATTCAATTTTTTAAATCATTATTATTATTTTTGGCAAGGTGCAAGGCATTATAGCTTAAAGTAGCTTTTTATCCCTCGAATTCCTATTTAATACTGATAATTTTCACTTCGCCAAAAAAACTCCAATTGTATGGAATAAAATGTTTGGACGCATTTAATGTGTCATCCTATAGTTGACTACCTATTGTGATTTGATTGCATTTTCGAGTGCACCTCCTATCAATCCATTAATCTCGACCAGTTGTCCATTTTTTGCGTGACATTCCTACTGACGCATGCCCTGAAGAGGTTTATTTCAAAATACCAGTTCGATTACCTTATTTGGATAGCAAGCTCGGATATGCTTTTTAATTTGGCCTCAAAATCATTTAATTTTTACTCCCAAATTTACAATGTAGATGAAAGTGTTGCAATCGTCCTAAAATCGAAAGTCGGATAGGGCTTCAAAAAAAATTTCCTCGGACACTTTTTCATTTAGAACCAATCACTTCCTGAACAAGTCCATCTGTGGTCATTTAAAAAAACGCTGCTAAGTAGATCAGTGGCATGTGCACATCAGTTTTTGGTATAGCCGAAGAACTCTGCAAATTTTGCACAGGGGTTCATTTTTCGATTGCAAAGACAAATCTTACGAATATAATCATCCTCTTTGCTTGGTCCTCCTTGCTTGACCTACCTATCTATCTTTTCAACGCAGCGCGTCGTTAATTTTTGTTGAAATCATCATTTAATCTATTCTTATTTACCTACATAACTAACAGAATAATAATAATTATTAAATTATCTGAATAATTAAATAAATTTATTTATTATTATTATTCATATATTATTTTATAAATAAATAAAATTTATAATAATTAAATTAAAAATGCGTCAAGAATGCCTCAGAACCATTGTTGAAGCTTGACTCGCTCTCACGTTGCCAAGCGCAACTGGCCTAGTGTGAGTGCGTCACTTTGTTGGTGTCATAGGCTAGTGGTCGTAAGTAGATCAATCAACTGTATCTAAGAACCGATGCCGAATTCCCAACTTTTTCCAATTTTCGTTTTGCTGATTTGTGTAATTCGACCAAATTCTTTAATTGAAGATATTGGGAGGACAGAAGTTTTTGTGGGGATTCCAACGAGTGGAAAACGAATTTTGTGGCTCGAGTAGTTTTCGAGTTATTAAGAATTGGGAAAATTTTGAAAAACTCAAAAATGTCTCACTAAAACTGCAATAAATCCTAAACGCTTGGAGCTACCGGCGTGGCGATGGTCTCATTCGATTCAGCATAGAAAAATCTATAGAAAATGATGCGTCACATGCCTATGTTTCATATTTCCAGAAAAACACGAATTTTTTCCCACTTCAACAGCTGTTTTACTGGCCTTAAAATAAAGGTAGGGTTCTGTCGAGATGTTAGGACCAACTAGATACGGAACTTGATTTTTGGTAAAAATTTCAAAATTTTTCGATAACTCCTTCCCCCTTAAAAACCCCGGACGGCGGACGGCGGACGGCGGACGGCGGACGGCGGACGGACAAAAAATTTTTATTGCAGATTCGGATTCTACACCCCTTGAAACGTAAACCAACAAATTTTCAGGGGGTGTTAAAAATTTTTTTTTCCTGACCGATTACAAAGGTTCATTTCTATAGAAAAATGAACCAAAACAACCATTTTAACTTTTTTTTTTCAATTTTCTTGCACTGGAATGTTCGTCTCGGCAAGACCTATCAAACTGTTTAACCAAAATTTGAATTACTCGCAGTACTTTCAATATATTAGCACATTAAATGTGCTAAACAATAAATTTTAGTGTTTTCTATTTTATTTTTTCTGACCAAAAAAATTAATTGATTTGAGCTTTTATGGTCTTAAAATCGTTGTTTTACCTTTCAGAATACGCGGATATTTTTTATATTGAGGTAACTCAACGTATTTTGATTTTAGGCGGGTTTCAAAATTTGCATACTGTGTTTTTCGACATTTTTGATCTTCGTCGCCTCCAAATTAGTCAAATTGCTTGAGTCCAAACATTTAAATACCAAAATATGGAAGTATTGCGTGAACCTAAAAAACGTTTTTTTTTTCTTAGACGTTTTCAAAAACTTCGGATTTTTCCGATTCCTTCGACTTTTCTGGTACTGGTTGAGGTAGGGGTAGGGCCCCGGATTAGTACCGTTGGGGGTAGGCCCCTTTTTATGGTACTAAGAGTGAACCCAATGATTTCTGGAATTTTTTTTGCCAATTCTGCACGCCAGTCGAAAAGGAAAATCTCTACCTAAATTGCAGGGCCGTCCCGTTTTCCAGGAGAAGCGCGAATGCGAAAGGAGCGCAGATTGCGGAGCTGGCAGATTCTGCTACAAGGAAACCTACAAATGCGCCACTTGCATCGACTGTTCGTCGCGCTTCCGGGCCGACGGCGATTGGCCGTGCGCCGAACAGGCGTCCGAATGCGGCCCATGCCTTCCGGGGTGAGCATTCATAATTTCGGAAATTGAAAAAAAAATGTGAAAAATTGTAAAAATTTAATTCTGGCGCGTTTTTTTTCGACAGTTACGTCGAAGTCAGCTTGGAACGCGGCGTGCCGAAGGAGTCCTGCACGTTGCAGGTTATGGGTCCTGAATTGCCGTTTAAGGATACGCCGCCGCCAATAGGTAAAGGAATGGGAATAAATTATTTTTTTGAAATTTCAACGTGCTTAACTGTTATGGAATAGGTACCTGCTATCAATAATATTTTCCAGGTTCTGAGAACATTTTCAATTTCGTATGGATCTTCGCTGGCCTGGGAGGAGTGTCTTTGCTGTTCGTGGCCTCGTTCCTCATAAACCGTAAGTTAACTGCTCAAAAATTTTAAAATTCGACGAACTTTTACGAATTTTTTTCAAGGAATTTTAAAACAGATTATTCCGAAAATCTTTCGTCGGTGGAATTATCATTTTATCTATGCCTTTTTAGGCTTGAAAAATTTACTATTGATTTTTACGCTGAAGGCTATCGTTTTTTTCAAGATTGGCAACGTGGCCGGCAGAATTCGGAGCCGATGCAAGAACTGGCGCCGCTGAACGGCAACGCTAACCAGTCGATCGACATGGCACCGCCTCCTTACTCATCGGCTGCTCCTCCGCCGTTTGACGTCAAATATCACGAACCCCAGCCGACAGCGCCAACATTGGAATCGATGGTCGAAGTCGACACGCCGAGGAACTGTGAGCACCGAATTTTGAAATTATTTAAGCTCGGATGACCGTATGATCGAACATTTTTATCATGTGCGAGAAAAATATTCGTCGGAATTATGCGCCATGATGAGGGGCTCACATGAATGAGACCAAAGTAAAATTCTGCTAAAATTTTCGGTGATTTTTCGGCAGGTCACACCAACATAACGTTGGAAACGCATCCTCGCGTTCAACCGGCTCGAGTAGAAGAACAATATGTCCAAGCTGTCGGATTCCGGCCCCCCGGTTGGGTGGATATTAGGTAGAGTATGGCGTACGCTTTTATCATCTTGCTGATTTTTTCAAAATACCCATAATCGGCATTGTGGTTGACAAATTTGTTATTTGATGTTTCAGCGGCTACACTGGCGAAAATTCTCCACCTCCTTCACCCATTGAAGGTAAAACTAGTGCGAATTGTTGTTACATACATTCTTGATATCCTTGATAAGGCACAGAACAAGACAGCCAAGACAAGACAAGACGGACAAGAAATGACAAGACAGACAAGACAAGACAAACAAGACTAGACAAGACAAGACAGACAAGACGAGACAGACAAGACGAGACAGACAAGACGAGACAGACAAGACGAGACAGACAAGACGAGACAGACAAGACGAGACAGACAAGACGAGACAGACAAGACGAGACAGACAAGACAAGACAAGACGAGACAGACAAGACAAGACGAGACGAGGCAGACAAAACAAGACAAGACAAGACAGACAAGACAAGACAGACAAGACAAGACAGACAAGACAAGACAGACAAGACAAGACAGACAAGACAAGACAGACAAGACAAGACAGACAAGACAGACAAGACAGACAAGACAGACAAGACAGACAAGACAGACAAGACAGACAAGACAGACAAGACAAGACAAACAAGACTAGACAAGACGAGACAGACAAGACGAGACAGACAAGACGAGAAAGACAAGACGAGACAGACAAGACGAGACAGACAAGACAAGACAGACAAGACAAGACAGACAAGACAAGACAGACAAGACAAGACAGACAAGACAAGACAGACAAGACAAGACAGACAAGACAAGACAAGACAAGACAAGACAAGACAAGACAAGACAAGACAAGACAAGACAAGACAAGACAAGACAAGACAAGACAAGACAAGACAAGACAAGACAAGACAAGACAAGACAAGACAAGACAAGACAAGACAAGACAAGACAAGACAAGACAAGACAGACAAGACAGACGAGACAGACGAGACGAGACGAGACGAGACGAGACAGACAAGACAAGACAAGACAGACAAGACAAGACAGACAAGACAAGACAGACAAGACAAGACAGACAAGACAAGACAGACAAGACAAGACAGACAAGACAAGACAGACGAGACGAGACGAGACGAGACGAGACAGACGAGACGAGGCAAGACAGACGAGGCGAGACGAGACGAGGCGAGACGAGACGAGGCGAGACGAGACGAGACGAGACAAGACGAGACGAGACAGACGAGACAGACGAGACAGACGAGACAGACGAGACGAGACAGACAAGACAAGACAAGACTAACAAGGCAGGGCACAAAAAAGGACTCAAGACGGACTGATTTTACATTGATTGTTCCACGTTCAGGATTCCGATAATCGATAAAATAATCATTCAATTTCTTTGCCGTCGGGCTCATTTGTCATTCGATCATTTGTGTACAGAAAATCATCCCGATGACAATCTTGCTGACACGTTGAACGACCAAAGCACTCAAGAGAGCGAATGGACTCCGTAAGTTTTTTTTATTTTATTTTTATTTATTTTATTTTTTTGTTACAAAACTTATTTCGACGCTTTTGTGAATGTACCCGGTCTTTTGCTCGCCATTGGTTTCAGTTTCTTCTCCGAATTGTCCATGTGTCGTGTATTGAAGTTTGTGTTTTCTGTCTTGTTTCTAAACAGTTTTAGGGTGCTGGCGAAGAAAAGAGGGGAACTTATGCGCTCGTTTCGGTAACATTTTTGTTCGCTGCATCGTGTTCCTGGGCATGATTAATCAATTTCGAGATCATAATATTTTTTACATTAGACTTGGTCACCGTTCATAATAGTCGGCTTGAATAAATAATTTGTATTTAGAAACGCTTAAATGTCTTTCGGTTCAGGGTATCACTATTTTAACGTGCGCACTTATTTCTCGCTTTGCTATTCTTCATAAATATCGTGATAAAATATTATTCACTTTTATCTTGTTTTGTGTCCTCGGCACTCGGAAAATTAATTTTTTCTGAATCTCCGTAAAATTTGGGAATTGCAAAACTATCAAAAGGGGTGTGGTCTAGGGCCAATTGCACCAAAGCTTAGGCTCGTTTGGTCATCTTGGGCCCAATTTCACTAACAATGAGAACCTAGTTTTATATCAATTTTTATAATAATTTTGTATCATAACATCAAACGTCAACGAAGTCAATTTTTTGTTGGATTTGCCGTCACTCAATTTGAGTAGTTAATTTTGCCCAAACTAGGTGTTGATTGTTGGTGAAATTGGTCATCCGTTACCGAGGCCTGGTGAAGATGTGTGGTTTTCAAAAACAAGGTTTGGTGTTGGTAACTCACTATTCGATGCACAGATTACTTATGTGGAAGAAATCACAGCAGAACACAGGGCAAAATACATAAGACAAGGTACAAGACACAAGGCAGGACGCACAACCGTGCACATGGCAAGGGACAAAACAAGACAAAATACAAAAATTATGCAAGCCAAGGCACAACCCACACAACCGCCCACATGGTAGGGCACAGGAAAGGTTACATAACAAAAATGACACTCGGTATGACACAAGGCAATACACAAGGCGAAACATGAGGCGCATGACCGGACACATGGCAGGGCACAAGGCAATCCACAAGACAGGGCACAAATCAAAACACAGAAAATGACGCGGGTTTATGACACAAGGCAGCACACAAGACAAAGGTAGAAATGTTTAGTCCTCAAAATTATCAAAAAATTGTTGTTGTTTTGCTTGCAGGAATTCGAGCCGCGAGAACGTTGAAGAACAGTCTACTGTTGGCCAAGGTAGGTAGTCTGAAATTGCTATGATTCAATATAGGTCAATTTTTCCATACATAATATTATTATATATTAACTATATTATATATTATTATATATATATTATATATATTATATATATTAACAATATTATTGTTCTTTTTACTTCCATATTTACAGAGTAAATGGAAGTACTGTGATCGTCCTAAAATCGAGAATCGGAACGGAGCTTCAGAACAAACTTTTTCTTATACTACACATTTACTCAGAATCACTTCCTGAACAAGTGTCTGTGTGTCCGTGTGTTTGTGTGTCCGTGTGTCCGTTTACATTTACAAAAATGACCATAACTCCCTCAATTCTCAACCTTTTTTCAAATTTCTTGAACTGAAATGTTCGTCTCGGCAAGACCTAACACCCTGTTTAATCGAAATTTGGATAACGCACAGTACATCTGATATATTTGCATTTTTAGTGTTTTCTATTTTATTTTTTTCCGGCCACAAAAATGGACCGATTTCAGCGTTCTTGGTCTCAAAATCTTTGTTTTACTTGCAGAATACGTGGATATTTTTTATATTCCGAAAATATTGAATTATGGCGCAATACTTGTTAGCTGCTAGTGTTTTCCCTAAAACCTGTTGTAGCGTCCCTACCTCAATTCCCTTGTCAGTCTTTTTCTGTTCAAGTTCAGCCGCCAACGCGTTACGTTGTATTTCCAAGTTTTCGGTTATTAAAATATGCTTTTACCCCTCCAACTATCGCTTTATCTCTGCTAACCTTATCGACAGGTTATGGGCCCAGAGATGATGGTAAATTGCGGATGTTTTAGTGTGAAAAACTTTTGTTTGAAATTTTCGTGATACGCGTGTTTTGGTGCGTGCATAAATCGAGCCAGAAACCTTGTCATGGCGTCTTCAATTTCTCAGCCAGTCAACATCAAGCCGTTTGATGGAACGGGCTTTGACAATTGGTTTTATCGAGTCAAAAGCATGTTGGAACGCAACAAAGTGCTATCGGTAATCAGTGAAAGCTCGCCATCGGGAACCGGGAAGCAAATCGAAGCTTGGCATGACAGAGATTCAAAAGCCAAAGATCTCATCGTTCAGTGTCTTGCGGATAACGTCCTGGAAATCGTCAAATCGAAGTCTACAGCTAAATCTATGATCGAGACTTTGAGTGCAATCTACGAGCAAAAAGGTTTGTTGTCAAGGGTTCAGATTCAGAAAAAACTGCGTAATATGACTTTTACAGGTCGGTCTCAGTTGAACGATTTTCTGATTGAATTTGACAAATTAGTAACCGATTTGCGAGCAGCTGGAGGGCAGATGGATAAAGGTGAGTACGTGACTCAGCTCCTGACATCGATGCCTGATACCTACCAATCTGTGGTGACGTCATTGGATGTTTTATCCAGTGCAGACGCCAATCTCGTAACTGAGGACTTCGTCAAAAATAAGTTATTGGCCGAGGAAGAGCGAATGAAGATTACTGGTGGAAATGGCAATGTTCCAGACCACGGAAATGCGTTTTTAGGCTATGGAAGACGCCCAACCAGGTATTTCAACAATTCGCCCAATTTTCGTAATAATTCTTACGACGGCAGCCATTTCGGATTTGGAAACAAACAATCGCAATCGAAACAGCAGTTCGATCGTCCGTCTGGGTCGAGCACAACGGATGCTAATTTTCGAGGGAAATGCGGGTTTTGCGGTATTCGTGGACATAAACGCGCCCAATGCCCTAATCGTAAAGGACCAGTCAGAAATGTCCCTGCAACGCAGAACTTCCGTGGAGCCAGTGCTGCCAACATCTCGTGCATTGAAAACGAAGAGGAGGAAGAAATCGTTTTCCTATCTTCTGAAGAGACAGCAATAAAGTCGCAAAAGGATTTTCAGTGTTTTTCACCTGAGATAGTGTGGGTTGTTGATAGTGGCTGTTCACATAGCCTTGCCAAAACCGAGTTTGAGAATTTTCTCTTAGATTCTCACGTTATTTCTCGCAAAATCAATGTGGCTAAGGTTGGCCAGTCAGTGAAGGCTAGACGTTCAGGAGTTCTACCACTCATGACATTGGACAACAAGCCATTATCAGTCCAACAAGTCCACATTTGCGATGACCTTGTTCATAATTTGCTGTCAGTCAAACAAATCGAAGAAAAAGGATTCCATGTTGTTTTCGCCAACGGGACAGTAAAAATTATGAAAGGTGATAAAGTGATCATCAAAGGAGAACGTCAGGGAAATTTGTATTGCATCAAAATGAAAGTGAGACTCTCTCCTGAAGCGAACTTCGTACAGGATAATCCAATGCTTTGGCATAGGAGAATGGGACACTCAGCCAAGTTTCCTGCAGACGGGATTTGTGAAGTATGCATCATCGCCAAGCAGACTCGTTCGCCGTTTCTACAATCGATCCCAGTTGAGAAGAAAGCAAAACGTATACTGGAGTGGATCTCGAGTGATGTGTGCGGTCCTATTTCTCCCTCAACCTACGATGGTATGTCGTACTTCGTGACTTTTATTGATCATTTCAGCCATTTTACCACTGTTTATCTTTTGAAAAAGAAAAGTGAAGTTGATTCTTATTTCCGGAAGTACGTCAACATGGTCGAAGCGAAGCATGGAAAAAGGGTAGCTAATCTCCGCTGCGATAATGGAGGTGAATACAGCTCCACTTGCTTCAAAGACTTTTGCGCAGAAAGAGGAATCACCATTCACTACAACGTCGCCCGGAACAGTCAACAAAATGGAATTGCTGAAAAATACAATCGTGACGTTATGGATATCGCGCGAAGCCTTGTACATGATTCCAAAGTGAGTCGCGAACTATGGGGTGAAGCGGTTCTGGCAGCAGCATACTTGAAAAATCGTACAGGAACTTCTACCCTGGAGAAAGGGGTTACTCCTGCAGAAGTATGGTATGGCTATAAACCGGATCTCTCCCGAATTCGTGTCTTTGGATGTACTGCGTATATTCATATTCCTCCAGAAGATCGGAATAGCAAGCTGGATCCTCGTTCAAGAAGGATGATTTTTACTGGGTACTGCTCGAATGGCTATAGAGTTTGGGACCCTGTAAAGAGGAAAATCACGAGCGCTCGATCTGTGATTTTTGAGGAGGAACCGCCTGTTGTCACCAAAGTTGAAGTCGGAAAAGAGTCATTTCCAAGTCATTCTCAGGAAAAGGATGTCGAGGCTCTTCCTGGTGATGAACCGGTGCTACGCCGAAGTCAGAGGGAGAGGAGACGACCCAAAAGAGATGAGGACTACGAAATGATGCTCGCTCTGTCAGCAGGATGTCTACCGTCGGACATTCCCCGCACCTATCAAGAAGCTGCGGACATCGACTTATCCTGGAAGCAAGCAGCCGACAAGGAACTCAACTCATTGATTGAAAACCACACCTGGGACTACGTGGAACCGCCGTCTGGTGTACCTATAGTTGAAACAAGATGGGTCTTCACCGAGAAAACCGTCGAAGGAGTACCACATAAACGAGCTCGACTTGTGGCTAAGGGATACCAGCAGCCTTACCTTGATGAAGAAAATTCGTATTCGCCGGTCGCCCGTTTGGTTACATTGCGTATTTTGTTATCTATTGCTGTTGAGAGTGATTACCAATTCTGCCAGTTAGATGTCAAATCAGCTTTCATAAAATCCCGAATTTACGATGACGTGTATTTGAAGCCACCTGATGGTTTGCAAAATGTTCCTCCCGGATGTGTTTGTAAATTATTCAAAGCTCTTTACGGCTTACGTCAAAGTCCCAAATGTTTCAACGACCATGTCAACAAAATTTTGATCGATTTGGAATTTGAACGTTCCAAGGTTGACCCCTGCTTGTATTTTAATGAGTCAGTGTATTTACTCATTTGGATTGACGATTTTCTACTCATGTCTAAATCCGTTGAGGATTTAAATTCAGTTAAGAGGGCTCTCATGAAACACTTCGAAATGACAGAATTTCAGACGAAGGATAAATTGACCTTTTTGGGAATTGACATTGTAAAAACCAATTATGGACTTTTTCTGAGTCAGAAGAATTTGTGTGAAAAAATTCTCGCTAAATTTGGAATGCAAGATAGCAAAGCTTCTTCATTTCCTATGCAACCGAATTTAAAACTTGAAAAGGTTGAGCATCCAGATTTTAAAGTTCCATACAAAGAATTATTAGGAAGCGTCATGTATCTGATGGTTTGCAGTAGACCAGATTTGGCCTTTCCTGTCACATACTTTGGACAATTTCAAAACAATTATGCCTCGAATCATTGGAAACATCTTAAAAATCTTTTGCGATACATAAAAGGTACTACTGATTACGGTTTAAAGATTTCAAAGTCAAAGAAGGATGGCATCTGTATCAATGCTTATTCTGACGCTGATTATGCGAATGACCCAATCGATAGAAAAAGCTTTACTGGGTATGTTATCAAGCTCAATGATAATGTTGTTTGCTGGAAATCGCAAAAACAGCCCGTTGTTGCTTTGTCCTCCGCGGAATCAGAATATGTTGCCTTGTCCTCTTGTGTTTCTGAATGTATTTTCATAAAGCAACTCCTAAATGATTCCATGAAACTTGGTGTTGGAAAAATTTTAGTGTATGAGGACAATCAGTCCAGTATAAGGATGGCAAGTACTCAAGAAACTAAACGTTCCAAGCACATCGATGTAAGGTATCATTTTCTGCGAGATCTTGTTGCTCAGGGCGAAATTCAACTTTCGTACGTGCCAACCAGTGAGCAGTGTGCTGATGTTCTTACCATGGCTTTGCCTCGTGTCAAGTTTGAATGTTTAAGAGAAAAGTTAAGTGTTTCAAAAATTTGAATATTTCTTGTTCTTTTTGTAAGTTTGTTCTGGATATTGTTTGTTATCCTAAACTTCTGTAATTTTCTTTTTCTTCTTGTCTAGTAAATTGCGTGTTCCTTTTGCAATTGCTAAACTAAGTATTGAGAGGGAGTATTGAATTATGGCGCAATACTTGTTAGCTGCTAGTGTTTTCCCTAAAACCTGTTGTAGCGTCCCTACCTCAATTCCCTTGTCAGTCTTTTTCTGTTCGAGTTCAGCCGCCAACGCGTTACGTTGTATTTCCAAGTTTTCGGTTATTAAAATATGCTTTTACCCCTCCAACTATCGCTTTATCTCTGCTAACCTTATCGACAGAAAATGTGGCGGTTTTTCATTTTGGGCGAATTTTTAAAATTTGCATAGTGAGTTTTTTGATATCTTTGACCTAAACACCCTTAAAAGCAGTCAAAATATGATCAAATTGTGTCACAATTTTACGTTCCAAAATATGGAAGTATTGTGTGTCATCTACGCACCACTGGTTGTACTAAAACGCTGGCTTGCGGGCTTGTTGTAATATTCGAGCAAAAATTCAAAATTGTAATGTTGATTATTTGGACGGATGTTTCCAGCTCTCAATTTGACCGTCCCACAGACCATTGGCTCCACGGCATTCGGTACGATCGGTCCAGATAATACATCCAGGTGAGTACAAAATCATACAATTAAAAAAATTGCTGAATTCCGGACTTCTAAATGAACATTTTTCATTGTAATCAGATCAATCGGGAGAAACTATCGACAACAATAACAACTTTTCGTATTCAGGGTTCGAGCTAGGACCGAATCGGAGGAAGGAGCTTCGAGCCGGGACTCGCAGGAAAGTGACGGACAGCCCTGCGAGAAACGGGCCCGCTCCCACTCCGAGCCGAGAGAACAAGGTGCGACGGTGAACAGGAATTCGAACAGCATCACGAACCAGTGCAACTTTGTCATGCAGTTTAACATCAACGTCCCCGGCAGCAGAGCCGACAGCAATAACCAGCAAGAACCGGTCCCACCGTCTCAGCCGAGCATCGAATTTGAGAACAATTCGTGAGGCGAGCGTACGCCGCGATCAGTGTTGCCACGATTGACCAGTGTTGCCATTTGCCCCGTGTGACTCGCTAGTCCAATTTTGCAATCGTTGCAAAAAAATTTGCTCCGTTACACGTTGAAGCCGTGTGTGCGACGTTTCGATTTTCGTAAAGCCGATGTCTTGACTCAATAGTATAATATTGACATGAAGATTATAAATTATATCTACATTAGTTTTAGCTATTTTGCTCTCGGATTAATTTTTATTTAGAGTTTCTACTTAAGTGCGTTTTGCGTCTTTTTTATTGGGGAGAATTTTTTATTCTCATATAAAACACAGTTTAGTATATGAGGTCTAGAAAGTGCCTGGGAGACACGAAGCTGAAGGCCCCATTTTACTGTTTTCCCCTTCATCATGGACAGATTTTATTCGACAATTATCTAAAAAAAGTTTGAAGCTGATCAAATTCTCAGAATCTTAGTTTCTACGCTCTTTGAAGTTATTCTCAGCTGTTTTTGAGATGCACGCTCTGACAGTTCACAAAAAAAATATGCCGTATTTTCCCTTTTTCCAGTTTTTTGCCTATATCTTGGAAACGGTACATTTTTAGTGGACACATGTTCCATAAAGAATTTGAGCTGATAAAATTCTCTACAATGTCGGTTCTATGCGTTTTACAGGAATTTCTAACCGTTCTTGAGTTATACGCTTTGGAAAAGCGATAATTTCAAAAATATTTTACGTAGTATTTTCCCATTTTTTGGTTTTTTGCCTATATTCTGGAAATGGTACGTTTTGAGTGAATTCTTCAAAGAAATCCGGCTGATAAATTTCTCTAAATGTTTCGTATCATGTTTTATAGAGAAATTCTCAACCCTTCTTGAGATGTACGCTCCGGAAAACTTACAAAAAATGTATCTTCGTATTTTTCCATTTTTGGTTTTTTGCCTACCTATATTTTGAAAATAACAAATTTCTGGGGAACAAATCCCACTATTGAATTGAAGCTGATAAAATTCGCTACAATTATGCAACATTTTTTAGCCACAGTGAACACTTTTTTGAGGCATCAGCTGCTTCCCTCTCCCAGACCTCTTCTGTCGACTAGACTATAATTTTATTAAATATTTTCGTTCAACGCTTAATCTAAGTGCTATTTTTCAAATTTTCAGTCCTCAATCATAAGTACCACCTTCTGTTTTCAGCAAAAAAAAAAATTAAAAAACCATAAAAAATCATATAAACGAGAAAATAATGGAAAAAATAAAAAAGAATAAAATCCATTAAAAACATAGGTAATTGATTATGAAAATCTGGCTCGAAACGTCCACACATGTCTAGTTGTCTTCGTAAAAAATTCCTGCCTTCGCACCTGGTTGTTCCAGGAAAAATCAACATCCGCTTTTTTTTGGTTTTGGTATTTTCGGCGTTCCAAAGAATTCCTATCTTGTGTTCCAGAAGTGGTATAAAGTGCCTTGTAAATTAAAAAGAACGACTTCCTCGTTGTAAATAGATGTTTTTCTCTCATAGATTAAGTTTGAATTCATTCACTATTTTGTAAAATAGGTGTTTATTGTTAAATCAACTCGTCAAGTCGTTGGATCCAAAAACGTCGATTGTTTAAAACGTTTTCAGTTTTTTGCGGATTACACGAAAACTACGCATCACACGGAAATTTTCACTCGTATTAAAATTGAAAAGCGTTAAATTTAGCGTCGAATGCGTTACAGGAACCTCAAAATCGGTCAAGCGGTTTAGGCGTAAGTGACCGTGAATGCTAGGCAATCTTTTCAACTTGTTGAAAATCGAATCATACTTGAATTTAGGTGTTTGTAATAAGAAATTGGGTAACTTCTGTAATCAAAAAACGTCATTGATAAATAATCTTAAGCTCAAAATTTCAGCAGTCTCACATTCGGTTGCTAAGCAACTACATTGTTTTCCCGATTGTTTTTCCGCCTTTTTGTAAAAATTTGCAATTGGTGAATGAATTTTAGGTTAGAATGCGAGAAGTCGTTTGTTATAATAATTCGTTGATATTTAAGGAGAGCGCATTTATCTCAGTAATGCGCTAATACGACTACCCGATCGTGCAGCGAAGTTGGAAAAAATTTGAACCATTTCAACTTTGAAAGCCGATAATTTGCCATATCACAATTATTCCAACAATATCTTTCACGCGGTATTGTTGACGAATAATTTAAATTCTTGTCTTTCAACTATCGATAGGTCGTCTTCTAAATGTTATTTACCTAGTTTTTTTTTTTTTTTTTTTTAAATAGGTAAGTAATTTTATTTTATTATGAAATTATGAAAATTTCTGAGACCATTCCTTATGAGTAATATTGCTCACTCAACATTGTAAACAAAGACTGCGATCGATATTATCGATAATTTATTATTGCGAACGATATTACGAAATGTATTCGACTCAGTATCTTTCAGTAGTATGCAGTTTTTTATTAAACCATCGTTATTATATCTTTGTATAATTGTAATAAATTTTTCACCTCTCGTTATTCGAAATGTCAATACCGAAAAATTCGAGGAAGTTCCTCTTGCATACAAGGTTGTTGAAAATTTTAATTTAAAAGTCGGTTTTTCAAAAATACAATGTGTTCCACAGGGTTGAGAGGAAGAGAAATTCGAGTTGTTACACTGCATCACCTGCTCTAGCGCTTTCGGCCGACCGGCCCTCCTCAAGAGCTATGAATTCAATCTTTTCCATTGAGTAGGATGGGTAGGATTTCACAACGACATGCTGATTCAGAATATTATCCGATTTATGATATTCTTTAACTGATATTAGTGGTATTTTCCCAATATTCGCATCCCTGTTCCTTATAGTTAATTTATTAGTAGTCAATACTGCAAAAAATTGCTCTCTTTTAAATTATTTTTTGCAACTTGTACTTAGTTACTTTATTTTTTATTGACATTTCTCCTCCAACATACGCTCAAACCAGCTCAACAGTCAAAATTTGAGCGTATTATGTTCAGAAACGAAGAAATTATTACTAACAATGAAAATTAGGTCTAGAAAATTACCTGTGCCTTACATAAACGCCTTCAGGCTGATAGATGAGTTTTTATACCTTTTGTTACCAATGCGTAGGCATAATTATCATTTCTTCAGCAGCAGTTTGTGGCTTCGATATCGTAGCACCTGAATTCGTATTATGAAATTTCGACTGATGATCAATTTTGTATTTTAAAGTCTCATCAACCTCAATAAGTCAATTTAAACAGAGATTTTTGACTCATTTTGTATGCAATGTTTGGTGCGAAAAATTCGAAAGAATAAACTATTGATTCATTTTGTTACCAGGTAATTCATTCTTCATGCCCGAAAATTTCAACGTAATTTTTCTAGAAGGAAAGGAGCTGCTAAAAATACAAACATGAACAGTTAATTCGAGATTTGCCTACCAATCTCCAAACAACAGCTGCAATTTTTTTAATCGGCGATTTATCTGCATTTTTTGGCAGGTTTGGTTCCATTGTTAAATTGTTAAAAAATATGTGTTACTTTATTTGCATCGGTACCAACCTAGCATTCAATTTTCAGTCACATTGAGAATTTAATTAATCAAATTTAATTGAGAATTTTGCCAATCAAAATGAGAACTTTACAAACCAATTTGAAGGTTTTTCCAATCCAATTCGGTTTTGGGAAATTCTCAATTACCGCCCAAAAAAGATTGAAAAAATAAATACCGAAGTGCCGCTTGCTAATCAGAAAAAAGTTTAGGAAAAGTGTAGGTATGTATTTTTTTTAGGAACAATACAGTTT
Source organism: Nesidiocoris tenuis (assembly GCA_036186465.1). Classification (NCBI taxonomy): domain Eukaryota; kingdom Metazoa; phylum Arthropoda; class Insecta; order Hemiptera; family Miridae; genus Nesidiocoris; species Nesidiocoris tenuis. The sequence continues at coordinate 1,674,266 of AP028918.1, forward strand.
TTTGCTGATGTTCGAAAACATTTCGGCCCCTCGCACTCTCATTGTTGTCTCTATCTGACAATCTGCTTTCTCATGATGTCCCGATGTTTTGGGAACGGCCTAAAAATGGAAGGCCTTATCTAAATTTGTCGAAGAGCCGACGGCTGTTATTGCGCACCTGTGCCAAGAATGAGCAGTGTTGACAGCGGACTGGAATTACAACTTTTGAAAAGCCGTCAGCAATTTCTCCCAAAAAAAATAATTATCCTTCAGAAAAGTAGTATTACTTCTTTTTTTAAATGCCTAATAATGATCCAGAGTCAATGCTTAAAAATTCATGCCAGCAAATCCAGAAGTAAAAACCATGTTTTTAAAAATTTTCCGAAGGGATTCAGTTTTTTAGTATTCCTGTCTCCGTTTAGGATAGCGCTGAAAAATCGCCGATTTTTTCTGTATTGAAGCTATTTATATCCGTCATTTTATTTTAGGATTTTCTCAAGGGTTAAAAATATAGTTGTATGAGGCGTCAAAAATTACTTTTCAAACCAGTTTCTTACCGCTAAAACTTAATCAATTTTGACATACAAGGGGTGGAAAATGTGTAGAAACATCCAAGGAATTTAACTAGCCAAAAAAATTCAAAATCGGTTCATTAGAATTTCTCAATCTGTCAATAACGTGAAAAAGAAGAAATTGCCATAAAAAAATTGAAGTCGAATTAATTCAAAGAAATAGTTTTTCAAAATTTCCGGGAAAAATACCCTATTTCATGATAAGACTCTTTAATAAATATTATTATTGCAGACAAAAACGACCAAATTTCTGAAGAAAATAATATTATCTATCTACAAAGATCTTTCCTCTATGTTTGATTGTCGATCCCAAGCGAGAGATCTGAGTCAGCAGCTTTTCGATTATTCGGAGCTTACAGAAACAACAGTGGTTAGGCCCGGTGCACACTTGCGGCAAAACGACGCAGGACGCCGCGTCATTTTCAATCGGATAACTAGAAATACACAGAGGAGCATTGTGCGGTGCACACGGGACGCCGATACCTATCTGCAGCTCGCGTCACTCCGGATAGGTATCGAGGTTGACGCAGGTACCTGTGGGACGCGCGTTGGGGCCGATAGCTATCCTGCCGCCCGATACCCCTATCAGTACTCAAGAGGCAATCGGCCGGTGCACACGTGCAGCTGCGTCAAACCTGCGTCAACCAGCCTTTCGGACATTTTTCGGGAATTTCAGCCCACTCGTAGGTGGCGAGCGAGTGACTGACGCCTCCCTGACGCGGGTTGGCCTATCGAGAGTGTGCATTGAAACGAAGATAGGACGCAGATAGCTATTCCTAGGAAATGACGCGGCGTCCTGCGTCGTTTTGCCGCAAGTGTGCACCGAGCCTTAGTCAGGAAGAATCAGCTCCTTCTCATTTTTGTTGACTAAACAATCACAAAGCTCGAAAATTATCGTCTTGACCTTGTTTAGTAACGTTGTGGAGCAGAGTTGCCGTCTCTACGATAATAATTGCAGTTTTCACGATTTTTTCCGCACTCATACGAAAACCTATACAGAGTTACTCCGCTACATTCTAAGAGAATTTGGATGATTTTTTGTAAATACAAACTCAGGCTTTATTTAATCATCAAATACCTACGCGATCGTGCGATGACAAAAATTCATATTTTCAATTTTCAACGTTTCCTGGGCGCATACGATATTTTTCTTCAAATTACGGATATTTCGTAAAACTACGGTAATTTTCAAGGATATTTCCTCTCATTCACTTGGCAACAGAGGACGGGTCGTTGAATCGAGAAGTAGAAGCGCTTTGTACGCGTGCGTCCTTGCTCAACCATCGATTATGAACTATCGATAGATTCGATATTACCGGATTCACCCAAATTTTAAAATTCGAGGGGTTCGTGTTCATTGCATATCAGTATCGTCAGTCCTACAGGTTTTATGTGGGGAAAGAATGAGCCAAAAAAGGTAAACAATCGATTGATCTCTCGCTGCAATACTGAATCGATTCTGGCAACATCGATCACACAAATCGATTCAGCGACAGCTGGTGACCCCGAACGGGAGCAAAATAAAACTGTCCTCGACCCGTCCAGGCCCTCAGTCGCTTTGTCATCAACGCTCGCGATATTTCGATCGCCAGAGAAACAAAAGTGAGTTAAATTTCGAATCCGATTCGAAATAATCGATTTTTCGAGCGAACAATCCGTTTTTCGAATTCCAACATGTCCGAAGCCCATTTTGACGAGTACGAGCACTACAACTACGAGATCGAAAAACACATTTTTTCCGGAGCCAGTGGGAAAAACCGCACTAAACGCGAAGCTAGCGAACACACGAACCACACGGACCCGTCAGGTCATACCAGGAAAATCGTCACTAAACTCCACAATACGGAAATCAACCGGAAGGAAAAAATTTTGCAACGCTGACGTCACCAGTAAAGGTTTTCCTGAAATTTCGACCCGAATTTTCCTTGACGATTTTCAGTTTTTGGATTGAAACTATTTTTTTGGAACACCTTCGCAAACTAATGGGCAGAATCGCTATTACCATGGAACAACAATCTGAGTTATGACCAGCGGAATTGGAAAATATGCTATTTTCATTCAATGAAAATGGATGGAATGTAATGACGTGGATATCAACACGATCAAGAAGCCACAACAATAACAATTTCTTCACATTAGCGACGCCAAGGGGACGCCGTTTTCCGCCATTGACAACGTGGGTACCAAGAAATCAGTAAAATTTAACGGTTAAATTAACAATTTTTAAACATTTATGGACTCTAGTGTCTTTTATTATTAATAAAAACCAAAATTGCGGGCCCATGTGAATTTAAAAATTTTTGCTTCACACCTCAGTGTTGACATAAAAAATGTATTCACTATAAACAGGCGTGTGTTTCCCTGATTATTTCTTCGGCACACAGCGTCATTGAATAATAATGTGTTTCAAAAGATACAAAAAACGTTCTTAATTCGTATTTTGATAATTTATTAAATTCAGAAAATCCAGATGAATTTTGTTTTGAAGAACCGAGAGTGATTTGGTTTTGAACCTGTTACCTACCCAAAAACCAGATGAATTTGCACAATTTTTTTGATTTAGAATTTCGATTTTTTTATCCGGCATTAACGCTTTTTAGGCAAACCGTACTTAATGTTAACAGCACCGTGTTGTCTAGTCTGTAAGTCGAGTACATTGTGTTGGAATTATAGATTTTTATGTCGCCCTATACTTTTATTTGTAGTTATTATAATCTTTTCATAAATGTGAACTTTTTATTGTAATAAATTAGATGGTACTTATTGAAGTTTGTTCATGCCCCATTCTTTCCGAAGAACTTATAATTTCAGGTCTCACCGACTTCATTATCGAAGAACAAATTAAAAAAGTTATTTAGATAAAAAAATAAGCAAAATACAATTTTTTTTCTGAAAAAAGATTTTACAAGACAGTTTTAGTTTGCCTTTCAGATTGAGTTTCATTTTGAGTATGGGATTGAGTTGGAGCTTCCGTTTGACTTCAGTTTGAGTTAGACTTTCATATGAGTTTGGATTTCTCTCAGTTTGAGGTTGAGTTTCAGTTCGAGTCTAACTTTCAGATTGAGTTTCAGTTTGACTTTCAAATTGAGTTTCAGTTCGAATTTCAAATTGAGTTTCAATTTGGATCACAGTTTGAATTAAAGGTTGAGTTTCAGTTTCGTCATTCCGAGTTCGCGTTTCAGATTGAGTCTCAACTTTATTCTGAGTTTTTGAGTTGCAGTTTGAGTTCAAGTTTCAGTTTAAATTTCGATCAAAGATCGTAATTCAAGATTTGCAATAAAATCAATACCAAGGTTTGGTTCAGAATAAGGCTCAAGATCTGGACCAGAATGAGGATGATGTTATTTGCGAGGAAAAAGATAACCACAATACCTACGTAAGGTAAGACGTGTTTTGTTTTCAGGCGGGGTTCAACATTTGCAAAGTGAGTTGATTTTTGACATTTTTTATCCGCGCAAGACATAAAAAATTTGTTCGAAAAATTCGAAGCAGTCAAGATGCAAAGTGTTTTAAAAATTACCAGAGTATGGAAGGATTGTGTTACGGGAGTTTGTGTGGGTGTTATGGAAGTATTGTGAGATACCGCGCCACTTTAAGATAAAAAATCGGTTTTTTTCGTCCTGTAACCAGTTCTGGGGGATGAAATGATGCATTGCTAAGGGTAGGTTGTGCAGGGTAGCCTAGGGGTGGGTTGCAGGATTAGCACATAGGATTAGTACATAGTATGTACTACACACACTAGGTACTTGTGACCGCTTAATCGGTTCCAGAGAGGGGATGCGTTTTCCAATGTCTTTTGGCCCGGGGTGACTCCCCGCCCACCCGAGGCCACCCCCCTTCTGTCTAGAGGGGCCTCTTCTTACCGGCCGTTACACTCGCTCCCCTCCCTTCGATTTTTGTAACCGTCCGTTTGAAAATTCTCTCAAACGAGAGACAGAACACGACGCGATCGCGAGTCGGCCCGCGGGTTTTTAATTTTCGCCATTGTAGGGGATTTAAATTTTATTTGTTTCTTTAAGATTTTTTTTTTACAAACCGGATATTTTTACCGATTTTAATTTTCAACAATTTTTTAACTTAGTTGAGGTGTTAAGTGTAAATTTAAAAAGTAAATTCAAATTAACCGGTAAAATGTCTTTTCCGAAAGCGAGGATCACGCGTTTTAATGAAGTCTCAAGTGAGTACGAAACCCATCAAATAATTGCAGTAATATTTCACTCTGGTTTTTTGAATAAGCAATTTCAAGGTCATTTATTTCACCACTAATTTGGTGGCACCAAACATGGCATGATAGATAAGCAGCCTTGGCAATCAAACTAATTATTTCCCTCGAACTATGCTGTAATTTATTGTTTTTACTTCCATATTTACAGAGTAAATGGAAGTATTGTGATCGTCCTAAAATCGAGAATCGGAACGGAGCTTCAGAAAAAACTTTTTCTTATACACATTTACTCAGAATCACTTCCCGAACAAGTGTCTGTGTGTCCGTGTGTCCGTTAGTCCGTTAGTCCGTCTGTGGTCATTTACAAAAATGACCATAACTCCCTCAATTCTCAACTTTTTTTCAATTTTCTTGAACTGAAATGTGCGTCTTGGTAAGACCTAACACCTTGTTTAATCGGAATTTGGATAACGCACAGTACTTCCGGTATATTTGCATTTTTAGTGTTTTCTATTTTATTTTTTTCCGGCCGCAAAAATGAACCGATTTGAGCGTTCTTGGTCTTAAAATCTTTGTTTTACCTTGCAGAATATGTGGATATTTTTCACATTCCGAAAATGTGGCGTTTTTTCATTTTGGGCGAATTTTAAAATTTTAATAGTGAATTTTCTGATATTTTTGGCGTAAACACCCTTAAAAGCAGTCAAAATATGATCAAATTGTGTCTCAATTTTACGTTTCAAAATATGGAAGTATTGTGTGTTATCTACGCACCACTGGTTTCTACTTCAAGTATAATGTGACCTACCTAATTGCTGTAAGAATGGGTAGGTACCTCTGCCTTGATAGGTAGAGGTACCCATCAGCATGCCAAGTTTTAGTTGGACGCGTTCATAATTTTATTTAATTATTTTTTTCTACATATTTTTTCAATAAATCAATTTTTACTTATGCTAATATTACAAATAAAAAAAGATGTACCTATAGTGATTTGATGAATGAATGAATTAATTTAATATAATATTAGATAGGTACCAACTAATAATTTAGATACTAATAGATAATGATAATAGCTAATAATTTAATGAATTTTGTCTTGAACCCTGACAAGAGCTGGGTGGGACATGAAAATTGTACTGCAGGTTTGAATTCCAGGCCATCTAGAGAATATTGTCCTTTAAATAGTCTAATTAGAATTATAAATAACTTCAAATTGGTCGATTTCTAATTTTGGTTCATTCTTCGTAATTTTTTTGAGTACCTACTAACTGTACCTACCAGTTTATATATGTAGTATGACCTACATTGTAGGTACACTGTACACCAGTATACAGTCTATGTACCTATAGGCTTTCAAATAAAAATAAAACCAGAATATTCATACCTATTCCTTTATTTTGTTAGGTTTCTAATAATGTTTTTGAAAAATCACTTTAGCTCAACAAGAACTCATAACGTCGAACGAAAATCCACAAATAGCAATCAGTTCCTTCAGCAAATCCTCAATTAAATGATGTGGAAAACCAAAAATTAAGAAAAATCCGTTATTTTTTCACCCCCATCCGGCTTGTCTACTACCTAAATCTTGATCACATTGAATTTTAATTACTATACCTTTACTGCAATTTGACTGTTCAGAATATCGTCTCCACTTGGAGATTTCAGCGATTATCCTGTAGATACCAATTTTCCCAAAACCACCAACTCTCGACCGGGGTACCCTGAAGAGGCCGATGTCAACAGCGCCTAGACCTGAGTCGCCTCTGGAAATGGTCTGGAGCTGATTAGGGATGCCTATAGCAGCGAAAGCGCATGAGTTAATCTGCAACCGTAAAATCGGAACAATAAAATGTAAAAACAAGCGTACCTTCCAAAATTTTGAAAAATCATAGGCTCAAAACGAGATTTATAAAATATGCTGAAATCCCTACGTTATCCCAACTAACAACTTCCTTTGAAATCGACCCCCGTTTCGCGATCGCTTCATTTTCCTTATCCAACGGTCCCTTTCACCATCTTTCCGGACTGCATCAATAGCGAGGCCTCCAATCGAAGGATCACCCCAAGACGAATGGGGGAGCGAATGCGCAACAGGCGCCACAATGGAACAGCTGGCCCACAGCGAAAAGACCGTTACGCCAGGCTGACACAAAAAACCGAGGTTTACAATTTAAATCCCTCCGCGTCCCCGGATCTTCACCGGAGGTTCCCGCCAAAATCGATAAAACCGGGGTTTCGAACTTTTGGGACCATCAAATTTCAGACGCCAATAATTCTTCTTTTTGGAAATTTTACGAGGCAAGCAATTTTGCCAGTGAAGCGATTCATTTGAGCTCAAGAATGAGAAAATCGGATCAGTAGTTTCGGAGCTGTTACAAAAAACAAAGCATTTTTGAGGAGCGAGACCGACGTGCCTCTGAGTTGTGGTGGAGCTGCTCTACCCGGAATTGTGACCGGTTCCTTGAGTTGCATTCATATACGCAATTAAAAAAGTCCAGAGCAAACTAAACGATTAAAATATCTCATGCAGTTTGCGCGATATTTTCCTTTCTCGATAATTTATTTGCCCACTTATGTAAACCTAGATGCCTATAATTAAAACCTCATTTAACTATTTATCCATTGCTAAAAAATGTCCAAATTTGATATTCATAACACACCACGTTCAGCTCGATCAATGCGTTTTGTGCTCAAATTTGGTGCTGCAATGATGCGCCGTTCTTGACTAAATTTTGGAAAAAATTCAATTTAGCGTTATACTCAATTTCATTTTCGCAGCATGCGCACCACCTCCCGGCAAGTACGATCCGAAGTACGATGTCAAAGTCAAAGGTGCTGTCATCGAGAAGAGCAAACGTTTCGCCGACAAACTCGAATCGGCACCGTCGGTGGTGTCGGCTGATTCAGCAAGTTGCTGCTCCCACGAGTACAACCCGGCCACCACATTTCGTACTGTAAGCACCATAGGCACTTACTAAAAACTTGATACAATTTTTGTCTCGTCACTTATTGTATTGATTATAGTCAACTATTTCCATATTAACGAAGTTGTTGCAAAGATGGCCAATAGTCGAATTCCTCGAGATTTTCTAAAAATTTCCCCCCTTCAGTAAATATTCGCTTATTCCCGTAAATGTTTCCCCAATTGAATTTTTATGCACGAATTTTTATAAAATTTTATTAATGTATTATTACAAAATCATTATAAATGATATAGAAATACTTTTTCCCAATTTCTTCTCCTTACACAAAAATTTTTCCTTCAATTAACAGACTTGCGAGGAATAAGTATCATGCACATGCATGTACATATAGGTGCATACAGCGCATAGTTCAGTATCAGATCCCACAGCAATCAGACAAGAGTGCAATTTTTTTTAGATAAACTGATTCTTTAATTTGGTTAACGATTAAACTAGAACTAGAACTCAACTAGAACTAGAGCACTCCAAAATCACCAAATATTGGTGAGAATTCATCAAATATTAAAAGTCGGTTTAGGGAGAGTTCAATTACCTAGGTCATTTTCACCCTGATGAAAAACTTGAAAATAATCCAAAACAACTCAAGTTTGACGGATTTCACAGCCGCAGCTACCGAGGAAGAAAATCGTCTCAACACCGCGGTCAGCTATCGAGCGAACCACTCGCTCGAAAATCGCTGCGACACCCGAGACCAAAACCAAGAAACGCCTGGAGTGAGTTAATATTTACGTGTATCTAATCTATTTTGAAAAAAAAAAAAAAAATGAGAATTCATGTTGATAGCCCTGATGTCAAAAGCCTCTGGTCCAATTTTTTACAAAAACGTTATGCATCCCCGAACTGCTTATCACACTCACAATTCAACAGTCAGTTCAAATCACAGATCAGTTCTCAATCCTAACGACCGTCAATCGCACAAACATGCAACAATCGGTCCGCCACATCCGCTCACCACTCAACCGTCAGTCCCACTCACCATCCAGCCCTCGGTCCCATTCACCATCCGACCCTCAGTCCTGCTGACCAACCAACGCTCAATCCTACTCACTCACATATCGTCCCACCAGCAGTTGGTCCCACCCACCCAACCATTTGTTTGAACCACCACCCGACAATCCCGTTTACCTCCTGGTCCTCAGCCCCACTCACCATCCAACCTTCAGTCTAACTCACCACTCATTGCCTCACCAACGTTCAATGTCAAGGCCGTCCAACAATCAGTCCAAGTGCCGCCTATCCCTCAGTCCCACTCACCATCCAACCCTCAGTTGCAATCACCACCCAACATACAGTCCCATTTACCGCCCAACCATCAGTCCCACTCACCATCCAACCCTCAGTCCCATTTACCATCCAACCCTCAGTCCTGCTGACCAACCAACGCTCAATCCTACTCACTCACATATCGTCCCACCCAACATCCAGCAGTTGGTCCCACCCACCCAACCATTTGTTTAAACCACCACCCAACAATCCCGTTTACCTCCTGGCCCTCAGTCCCACTCACCATCCAACCTTCAGTCTAACCACTCATTGCCTCACCAACGTTCAATGTCAAGACCGTCCAACAATCAGTCCAAGTGCCGCCTATCCTTCAGTCCCACTCACCATCCAACCCTCAGTCCTACTCACTACCCAACGCTCAATCCTGCTCGCTGACTCAACATCCAGCAGTTGGTCCGACCACGCTCAATCCAACTATTTGCCTATGGGCTTCCATTAGTCGCACTTCTACTGACCATAAGTTCCATCAACAATCAACCTTCCAAAGTTCTTAACCGGTAACCAGATCCTCTTGGAAATATGGCATAAAAAAGATTACCAGACCTCAAACCAAATTTTCATATACCACGCTCTCCTTTACAGGTACGAAACCGAGCAAAATTTGGTCGAGCAAATCAACGAACTCATCCGCGTGCACTCGGCCCAGCTTCTCGAAAAAGACCAAGAGCTGAGGGAGAAGCAAGAAGAAATAGCCGAGCTTCGATTGCAGCTGGAAAAAGAGGAGAAGAATCGCATCAACGATTACAATACGATGAAGCAGAAATACGAAAAAGAAATTGCCGCCATGAGCTCCGAATTGGAGTCAATCGTCGAGTCGTCGAGGGCCGAGAAAACCGAAGCGGAACAGTTCATTTCGGAGCTCAAAGCCGAAATCGACATGATGGGGGAGAATATCAAGAACATAAATTCGCTGAACAGCGATCTCGAGTATCAACTGGCGGAAGCGAACATCAACATGGTCGAAATGAAGAACGAATACGCGAGAGTTGAGAATCAATTGCACTCGGTGCTGGCCTCTTGCGATTCGCTCGTCAAAGAAAGAATTGAAACGATGGACCACTGGGAGAAGACAACTTCCGAAAAGCTTGCAGAAGTCGAAGCGGTGGCCGAGAAGAAATTCGCCTTATTGGGCGAAAAGATGCGAGAATCCTTGAAAATGCTGAAGGAAGAAGTGAACTTGGAATACCAGAGTTCGGATAAGCTTTTGAGTTTCGTCAATTCGCTGGCCGACGACGTGGGCGATAACGTCGACATGTTCAGAAACAAGCTGGACGCTCTGCAGGAAGTTATCAGCGTTATGGCAGTGGATTTCGAGCAGAAAATCAACGAACTGATGGTCGTATCCATGCCGAAATTGTGGGATCTGAGCGAATCCAAGCTCGAGGAAAACCTCCGCTTAACCGAAGGTCTACAGGCGGCCAGGGCTTTAGGACTGGAAAAGGACATCATCGTGCAGGATCTTCAGGCCACAATCGACGAACTGAGGACCAACTTGAACCAGATGAGCCAGCAGTGCCGCAAATTCGAGATCGTACAAAACGAAGCGACGAAAACGATCGACGTGCTGAGCCAGCGGTTGTACGAGAGCGAGAGCGAAGTCGAGAGGCTCAACGATACAACCAACGAGCTCTGCCTGAGGAGAGACGCGCTCGAAGAGAAAGTCAAGTCCGTCGTCAACGAAAATGGTCTTCTCAAGATGGAAATCAACGAACTCCAAGAGTCCATAGTCAGGGACGTAAAAGAAGTCGAAGCCGCCCTTCTGGCTAAGGTGGAGTCCTACAGACGCCTCGTAGGCAACGAGACTCGCAAATTCAAGCAGGAACTCAGCGAGAAGCAAAAGACGATCGAAATGCTGATGAGCGAGGTTGACTTTTACCGGAACAAGGCGATCGAGACGGAAACGTATCTCGCCAAAGTCCAGAACAAGGTGATCCAGTACGAGAACGAAATACGAGACTTGACAAACAACTATTTCAGATCGATCGAGGAGGAGTACACCGATAAACTGAACGCTCAGAAAGTTCTGAACATTGCGCTTTCCAACGAGCTGAACGAAAGCAAAAAAATTGCCCACGATTTCAGGGAGAGCAGCATGTCCAAGATGGCCGATCTCGAATCGCAGCTTGGCGATATGCACCAGCTCAAGGTCGGAATGGAGGAGAGGATCCTGACTCTGGAGAGGCAGAACACCGAGCTAACGCAGGGACAGGACGTTTCGCGACAATCGATCGTCAATTTAGAAAAGGAAGTCGAACAGAAAAATGTGAAAATCGTCGAGCTCACCGAAGAGATTGAGAATTTGACTGGCCGACTGCAAGATTTAGAAAATGGTCTGGCACTTTACAAACAGCATGCCGAAAGGTCGTCTCAGCAAGTTGCCAAAATGACCAAGGAGACGGCGGATTTGACTGAGAGAGTCGAATCCATGACGGAAACTTTGGCGGAGAAAGATCTCAAGCTGGCAGAGGTGACTCGCGATTTCGAAGATTGCAAGCTCTACAACGAAAGTCTCACATCCCGGATCGAACAGTTGGACTCGATGTGCAAACACCTGGAGCAGGAATCGGAGCAGAAGAGCATGACTCTGATCCAGGTGTCCGAAGAGTACGACAACATCAGGAAGCTGCACGGCGACGAGTGCTCGAAATCCGAAGAATTGGAGAAATACATCGGCGAAATGGTATCCGACCTGATGATCGAGAAACAGAAATGTTCCAACTTGGAAAGCGAAGTTCAGAGGCAGAACGAGCGAGTGAGCGCCGGCGAAGAATCGATAGCCGATCTGGAAAAGCGGCTGGCCTCAGCAGAATCGATGAACGACGAACTCGTAAGCCAAGTGGTGGACATGAAGAAGGAAAAAGAAGCTCTCCTGTCGAAAGTTGAACAGCTGCAGAAGGAAGCGGAACAGATCGAGAAGCAAAAAGAGGACATCCTCAAGGAGAAAGATGACGTGTTCGAAATCGTCAAGCGCCAATGGGAGGAGAGGGATTTGCTGATAAGCAGGATAGCCAATCAGGAAGAGGAGATCGAAGAATTGAAAAATGTAAACCGGGAACGCTGCGAGCAGGAAAAGGCCATTTTCCAGGCCGAACTGCAAAACGAGATATTCGCTCTTCAGCAGAACCTCGAAGACTCGCAGAAGCGAATCATCGACCTCGAATCCCGCGAGTCGTCGCTGCTTTTCCAGTTCAATTCCGCGGAAGCGGAACTCGTCGCGTCCGAGGAAGAGCGCGAACGTCAAGAAGCCGCGCTCAAGGAACTCGTCGAGAAATTGGCGTCACTCGAAACGAAGTACGCGACGGTCGAAAAGCGCAAGAACGAGTACAAGATCTACGCTAAGCAGCTGGAAACTGAGAAATCCTCAATGAAACAGGAACTGGACCAAGCGGCTGAAGAGCGCGAGCGAATGCTTGACGACAAGAAAGAGTGAGTGATGATCCGAGGTTATGGAGTGATTGGTCAGATAAATGTACTTACCGCTGATCGGGTTTTCCATACTTTTCAGAGTGTCGATGCAGCTGACTTCGTTAACTGCACGACTGGCAGACCTGGAGTGCCGAAGCCAAGAATCGGAGACCAAGTAAGACCAGCATCCAGAGACATTACATTTTGAAAGTTTTTGAGTTGTTTTAGCGTGTTTTGTGGGTTGGTGTTGAAGTTGCTATTGTTGTTTTTGCTGCAGCTGTTGTTGTTGTTGTTGTTGTTGTTATTCCTGTTATTGTTGCGTTTCGCAGATGCACGGCTCTCGAGCGGCAAATCGATGAACTGACGTCGAAAAACCAGGAACTCGAAACGATCATCGGGCCGTTCCAAGAGCAGCTGGTCGCCTTCGACAAGGAAAGGACTGCGTTGCTGGCCAAGTCGGAAATAGCGGAGAAAGAGCTTCAAGCGCTGTCCGTCGAACATGCCAAAGCCCTCGGACACCGGAACAACAAGCAGAAAATCCAAAGGATTGTCCAACTGGCCGAGAACATTGCCGCGTTGAAAAAAGTGAGTTGCCAGGAAGGGATCGGTGTCTAAATATTCTTCAGTGTTGCCAAATGCTCCAGTGTTGCCAATGCTTCACTGTTGCCAAATGCTACAGTGTTGCCAAGTACTCCAGTGTTGCCAAATGCTGTAATCTATTCTGGATTAAGCATTTTGGTCAAGCCTAGACTCGTTGTTTTAAGTTTTAAGAACAAAAATTTTTTATTTGCTATTTTCTGTTAAACCGGAGATTTTTAAAGAGGCCTTTTGCTTTTTTTGAGGTAACCAAACGCGGCAAAATGTCCAGGTTGTTGAGGAATATTGAGAAATTGTTCAAATGGATCGCATCCTCAGCATTGATTGCCAGCTTGACCCGGGTATAAAAATTCAGAACGGGGTTATTTGTCCGAATTGGTGGTATTGGAGTAAAATTTTGGTGGAAGGCTGGCTCTGAAACTAGGGAAATTCGGGAAATATAGCCGAGTAGATTTTGCATTGACATCGCATATGGACAATACCTACTGGTACGGGGTCCCTACACGTATTTAATATTGAATAGATACAGGATAAATATTGACTCTTAAGGCATTGCAGGTATCAAGTTTTTATAAAGAAAAAAAAACGTTCTTGCGACCGTAGTTTGCTGCTTATTGAATCGTGCTAATGCCCAATTGATAAAAAACTTGTGCATATTTTTGTTTTCAATTTTGGAATTTTCTTTCACAGGAAAATGAAAAACTCCTCCAGGAGAACAGCAAGCTGAGAGCCTCCGCCATGTCGAAACGGCCGTCGACCGTTTTGAAAAAAGACAAGGAAAACGTGAGCAACGGCGATCGCCAAAGTGCGGATAAATTCAAAACCAAATTGCAGCCGGCGGGGGACGACGAGTCACTGCAAGTTACTAGCCCTTTGAGGACCAGGAATGCACCCTGAAATTCATCGGTCGAAATATTAAGAAAAAAATGTTCGAGGCTTTTGCCGAAACGTCGTTTTCTCCAGCGCTTTCGGCTATTCGGCCATCCTCAGGCACAATTCAATGTCGATAGTTCCGCATCGTTAGTTCGCTACCAGACTTTATACTGTTAGCATTCTTACAAAAAAAATACCCTAGTTATTCATCTAACAGAATACTGTGTTCGAGAATTATGTAGAAATTCGTGGATACATTTTCTCTACCTCGCGAAAAATGACCTTGTCCTGCACAAATTGCTCACTTTATTCACTAGTAAGTAGGAATGCAAAATGAGAGACTGGAAAGAAATTATTAAAAAAAAAGTCATTATATTTGTCTAAAGAAAATAGAAAATCACCCAAAATTCCCATTATATTAACTGTTTTTCTCATTCAAATACGCACTTTTTAGTTGAAATATGTAAAAATGATTTGGACAATTCAATTTCAAATTTTGATGTGAAATATGTTGAAAACGCCTCATAACCTCAACGTAAAATGGTATGTCAATATTCCAGTCTCCATTCGGTCAAGGGCGTACCAAAGAAGAGTAGCTCATCATCTGAATGTAAAATTCAAATTTGAGGGATCCGGAAGTAAATGAAATATCCCCTAAAAAGTATCATCTTAATCTTTAATGCGCCCTCGGCACATCGTCAAATGCCAGAGAAGAATGACTGATAAAAATATTGTTGATTTACTATTGTAAATTTTGTAATTCTAGAAATTAGGTGATTTGTGATATAAAAGTGAACAAAATACTGGCCCAAAGGCCTATTATTTTTTTATAAGAAAATTTGTAATCCGTAGGTTATAACAATTCAATTCAAAGATTTTTGTTTCACCTTATCTTAACGAGTGTTTGCCGGTTATGATATAATAAAAAAGTAAATACGCAAATAATTGACGTTTTTCCTTCGTCTATTACAAAGGTTTTCAGCTTCATCAACAATTACAAGAGGTTTTAATTTTTTTTTGAAAACTGCAAATTCTAGAGATGAATAAAGCCTCCACCATAATCAGACATTGGGTAGGTAAAGATAAAGCAAAAAAAGGCACGATTCGAAACAGATTTTATAATAATTTATATGATATTATCATGCATCCAGAACAACAGTAACACTCTTCAATGGAAAATAGTACAGAGCACATACCCCACCTACAACATATTCGATCATGCCCAGTGGAATTTGCTCCTCAACAGCCACAACACCTCAAACACCTACATCAGATTGAAAACTCAGGATTGATTGATCAATAAAAGTTTAGAGCAACCGACAAAGTTCGTTTTCAGGTCGGTCAAACTATCTCCGATTTGGTTGATCAGCGCATAAATCTGAGGTTTGTACGTGACGTAGGAACTGCGCACTTCGAGGACGCCTTTTATGAAACAAGTGACCGACTTGATGATGTTCCAGCTGGGGCATTGCTTAATGTTGTCAACGGCCGTTGACACTTTGAGTAAAAATGACGTCGAATTCGTCCAAGCTGAGTGGATCGCTTCTTTCGAATTTGGCAAATCAGTGTAGGACAGTTGGTGGCAAGCATCATCGTCAAGGCTACGCCTGCTCCTCAAATGCACTTCTAGCCCATCGCTTAGGAGGGTTTCCAAGTCGTCATCGGCTTTCGAGGAGGCCAATTCGAGCGAAAGCGGCTCGATTCCCTTGGAAATGGCGCTGCATTCTGTCTGCGGATAAAAAACTATGATTTAAACTGATCGTCGGCTGAAAAGTAGATGATTTTTGAGGGTGCTGCAACGGTTTTGTGCCAAATGTTGGACAATATCCCTAAAAGAGGGAAAATTGGAGGAGCAATGCGATGCTTCGAAAGTGTATTAAATACAATCAAATTTTGATTAATCATTGCCCGTAGATTATGCCAAGAATTACTTATTATTATCAAGACACTGGTTTATGGTTTTTGTGGTTGCAAGGCAGGGACAATACCACGAAGGGCTTCCACGTTTACTGAAATATTTCCCTCTTTCAGGGATATATTCTCTCGATTGAATACTTGGTTGTTGCAGGACGCCCGGAAATTCTCTAATCTTTGCAAGTGAGCTTAGGAAGATCTTCGCAGGCCTTAAAGCTATCAATTTATGGATTCTTAAGGTTTTGATAGGTAGGCTCAAAAACAGAGCATTAAATATGAGGCATGGGATTTTGATTGGTCGGAATCAGAGATTTAACTGCAATATCAACCAGAGAATTCACTCAATTGTAAGTAACAGTATGTCATGTTCATGGGCTTACCTGCTGGAATTCGAAAATTGCGATACAGAGTACCAGCTGGAACAATACCACTCCGGCTTTCATTTTGTGGACGTTGGATTCAATGAGTACCTACTCTGAATGAGTATTGCTACCGGGATCAATTCTTTTGTGCGGCTCCATAATCTAATCTAAAGTCAAGTGCAGGTAAGGGAGATAGGTAATAAATCAGGCAATCGCCTATGTAATACATACGGCAGGTAATTCACATGAACTGCGCAGAGGGAGTTACCATGAATCATACGCGGAACTTCGTGTTTGACAAGGAAAAGATGAAGAGGAAAAGTTGAAAACTCAAACAATCACAAACGCAACGTACCTACTAACTCAGCTCAAGAACTCAACTACAACTCAAACTCGAGTCTCAAACTCAACCCAGAAACATAACTCAATCTATACTTTCCCATTCAACCCTCATACTTAAGGTGACCAGACGTCCCGCGTATGGGGGGGGGGGACAGTCCCGATTTGGAGGGTTGTGTCCCGGTGTCCCCAGGATCTCGTAGGGTTGCCGTCCCCCCCGCTTCAAGGAAAAGCCCCGCATTTGGGCTAATTTCTAAAAAATTAGGTACCTACTTCGAGTTCAAACTCAACTTCGAGTTCAAAGTCAACTCCGAGATCAAAGTCAACTTCGAGTTCAAACTCAATTTCGAGATCAAAGTCAACTTCGAGATCAAAGTCAACTTCGAGATCAAACTCAATTTCGAGATCAAACTCAACTTCGAGTTCAAAATTAACTTCGAGATCAAAGTCAACTTCGAGATCAAAGTCAACTTCGAGTTCAAAGTCAACTTCGAGTTCAAAGTCGACTTCGAGTTCAAAGTCAACTTCGAGTTCAAAGTCAACTTCGAGTTCAAACTCAATTTCGAGATCAAAGTCAACTTCGAGATCAAAGTCAACTTCGAGATCAAACTCAATTTCGAGATCAAACTCAACTTCGAGTTCAAAATTAACTTCGAGATCAAACTCAACTTCGAGATCAAAGTCAACTTCGAGTTCAAAGTCAACTTCGAGATCAATGTCAACTTCGAGTTCAAGGTCAACTTCAAGATCAAAGTCAACTTCGAGTTCAAAGTCAACTTCGAGATCAAAATCAACTTCAAGATCAAACTCAACTTCGAGTTCAAAATTAACTTCGAGATCAAAGTCAACTTCGAGATCAATGTCAACTTCGAGTTCAAAGTCAACTTCGAGTTCAAAGTCAACTTCGAGATCAAAGTCAACTTCGAGATCAAAATCAACTTCGAGTTCAAACTCAACTTCGAGTTCAAAGTCAACTTCGAGATCAATGTCAACTTCGAGATCAAAGTCAACTTCGAGTTCAAGGTCAACTTCAAGATCAAAGTCAACTTCGAGTTCAAAGTCAACTTCGAGATCAAAATCAACTTCAAGATCAAACTCAACTTCGAGTTCAAAATTAACTTCGAGATCAAAGTCAACTTCGAGATCAATGTCAACTTTGAGTTCAAAGTCAACTTCGAGTTCAAAGTCAACTTCGAGATCAAAGTCAACTTCGAGATCAAAGTCAACTTCGAGATCAAAATCAACTTCAAGATCAAAGTCAACTTCGAGATCAATGTCAACTTCGAGTTCAAAGTCAACTTCGAGTTCAAAGTCAACTTCGAGATCAAAGTCAACTTCGAGATCAAAATCAACTTCAAGATCAAAGTCAACTTCGAGATCAATGTCAACTTCGAGTTCAAAGTCAACTTCGAGATCAATGTCAACTTCGAGATCAAAGTCAACTTCGAGATCAAAATCAACTTCAAGATCAAACTCAACTTCGAGTTCGAAATTAACTTCGAGATCAAAGTCAACTTCGAGATCAATGTCAACTTCGAGATCAAAGTCAACTTCGAGATCAAAGTCAACTTCGAGTTCAAAGTCAACTTCGAGTTCAAACTCAATTTCGAGATCAAAGTCAACTTCGAGATCAAACTCAATTTCGAGATCAAAGTCAACTTCGAGTTCAAAGTCAACTTCGAGTTCAAAGTCAACTTCGAGTTCAAAGTCAACTTCGAGATCAAAGTCAACTTCGAGATCAATGTCAACTTCGAGTTCAAAGTCAACTTCAAAGAGGAATTCACACCTTGTATTTAATTACGGAGGTAACAGAATGACTTCTTCCAAGTATGAGGAGCAAATTGTACAAATTTCCGAAAGTTTTATTAACAAGTTGGTATAAATTCACATTTTTCAACATTTGCGCAACGCTGGTAAAAAAATACTCATATTTTCATTTGCCCCACAATCTCAAAGCAGGAAGGTAACTCATTTCGATTTCTGGAACAGCTCAATTGGCTTTAGCGCACAGATAGGCCTCGTTGATGATTTCCGAAGTGGACGGAACAGACCGAGAGAGAAACATTTCCTCCTGCTTGCACTTGATTTGGTCGACGATTCTCATAAAAAGTTCTTCGTTCGCCGAAAACATGGCGAACGCCTTTCCGACTATGCCGGTCATGTATTTGAAGCTGGTGTAGGCGTAGCTGATTGCGCAGGGGATCGAATGGAAAATGTTATACCTGAAAGTTAAATGTAAAGGTTATACGGAGTCTGTTAGAAGAGGCAGTCCTGGACAGTCCCGGATCGATCTTGAATTTGCTTGGCGCCTTTCCGCCATTCTCGGTCAGCCCGGGACTGTCCAGGGCTGCCTCATCGAGCAGACCCATGGTTGATGCTGGAAATATGATAACGGATAACTCGAAGATTTGATCTTACCAGGGCTTGCACTGGGACAAGCCGTTGTCGACTTCGTCGAGGTAAAGCATCGCCAGCGCTATGAAGTTGGCCGTGTTGTACATGATTTCCCCGCTGTCTTCGACGATGTGCAGCGAACTGCAGTTCGACACTGGCTCCGCTGCCAAGCTCAGTTTGAAAGTTGCATCCTGAAACAGATGTCGCTATTTTGAGAATTCGGATCGGTAAAGTTTGAGAGTGTACCAATAGCTACGCAAAGCCGATTCCGACGCAGATAATATAGGGTTCGTAATCAGATTTTGATCAAAATTTTGCAATTCAGCCGTTTGCAATTCGTGCAAGGTATCAAAATTTCGGTCCGTTGAGCTGCTGCTTCTTGAAAAACCTGTTGGAAAAGTACCTAATCTGGGAGGAGCCCATTTTTCAAGACTCTATGTTGACGAAGGGGGTTCTTGTGTTGTGATGTAAAATGGAGGCGAGGTCTCGATGATTCGACTTGTTGTTTTTTTTCGAGTTAGTGAGTAGGGATGGGCGTTTCAGTTCCTTTCAAGAAACGAAATGTAACAGTTTCGTCTTACCCTGAAACCGTTTCGGCGAAACCGTTTCAAAACAACTGTTTCGGCCTCAATGTGATCCATGTGTCGTCACGGCCGTCCGGAGCCGTGCGAATTGATGTTAAATGATGATAATAATAAATAAAATCTTACTTACGAATAATAACTTAATTTATAGGTTTATCCTTTGTAGCATGTTTTCCATGTCTCCATGTCCATTGTTTAGCCTTCCATGTCCATAGTTTAGTTTTCCATAGTATGGTTTTCTGTATGGCGGCCTCTCCATCGACCCTTAGCCGTCCCCTGACCCAAGCGTGAAGTTTACCATAATTTGAGTGTACTTGTGTGGTGTACAATTGCTTATGTGTAAGCCAGGGTAGGGTACAGAGCGTAATGTCCAAGGGTAGTATTGTAGAGGAATGGTAAAATGGCTTGTGTGTAAGCCAGGGTAGGGTATAGAGCGTAATGTCCAAGGGTAGTATTGTAGAGGACTGGTAAAATGGCTTGTGTGTAAGCCAAGCTATAGTGTAGAGTAAGTACGTCATGTTTATGTATCGTGGTTTATGTATTTATGCATATAAATGGCTTATAGGTAAGCCAGGGTATAGGGTACTACCGTGTACTGGAATAACTGCACGATGGATTATGTACAAGCCAGGGTAGAGTGTAGAGTAAGTAGAGATTGTTTATGTAAAGTATTATTACAAGGGAAAGCTCATTAAACACGATTGTGGGTATAATTGATCGGTGGTAATAAGCGTGTACTTACCAGTGGGGCGGGCACCAACGCACTGATCGCTGTTGACTCGCCTTTTCTAGCTGTCATAGCGCGGGAAGCATTCTCCAGCATATTCCGTATAATTATCGTATAGCCATGTGTTATCGTACAGTATTTCGTATGTGTATCAATCTTATTTCGCTACAAGTCATATTCATGACCGTAGCGACACTCCCCCGAAAAAAAAATTTTCATAAGAAAGACGAACACAATTGTAACTCAATGGTAAATTAAACCAAAGCACTAAACGACTAGTAGAACAGAGCAAAGTATCGGTAGAAGTATGCGGAAGCATAATGCTGGATGTGTACAGCATAAGAATCAAAGGGTATAGAATCGCTTCTCAAGTTCAAGTGTCAGTTGAAGTTCGAGCTTGTGCTGTGTGTGCACATGCTGTGTGAGCATAATGCTGGATGTGTACAGCATAAGAAGTAAAGGGTATAGAATCGCTTCTCAAGTTCAAGTGTTAGTTGAAGTTCAAGCTTGTGTTTGAGTTGAGTCTAATAATAAGCATAATGCTGGATGTGTACAGCATAAGAAGCAAAGGGTATAGAATCGCTTCCCAAGTTCAAGTGCCAGTTGAAGTTCGAGCTTGCGTTTGAGTTGAGTCTAGTAATAAGCATAATGCTGGATGTGTACAGCATAAAAAGCAAAGGGTATAGAATCGCTTCCCAAGTTCAAGTGTCAGTTGAAGCTCAAGCTTGCGTTTGAGTTGATATCAAATTTGTTGGACTTTGAGCCCGATTTACACTTCGATTCTGACCATGAGTGTAAGCCTGACTGAGTTCGATGATGTGTACGAGTGTGAGTGCCATTGTGTGTTTTAATCTCAAGTCCGATATTAGTTTGAGCTTGATTATGAATCCCTGTTTAAGCCAGAATCAAGGTTTGAGTTTGACCTTGAGTCCCTGTTCGAGTTCGTATTCCAGATTTAGATTGAAATTAATTTATTCAAATACGTGGGAGGCTCAAGGTGTAATAGGTACGTCCAATTTGGTTTATTAATAGAAAAAAAAAATTTTGTAGTCATAATATGACGTGGTACACATATATACCACAATACATTGTACACGTGTGTTATAGACGCGCATACACCACAATATAATGGACTGTATATATTGTATTGGACACACTGTATTGTATATTTTGCATTGCATAATATACAAATTTGTATAATATTGTATAATATATATTGTATAATATTGTATAATATTGTAAAATATTGTATAATATACAATATATTATATTGTATTGTATACATTGTACATGGCGTATATTAACGCTTTGCTGACGTTATCAATGGAATCCCCTGCGCGCCATCGAGGAAGTGTTGAAGGGAGTGCAGAAGAGTTTACGCCTGTGTAAGTGGGAGGCTCAAAAAAGGGGGTAGGTAACGATATTTGGCGAACCTAGGTCTAAGGCGTAGAACGTAGGTAACAAGGAAATGGGGGATCAGTCACTCAAAATAAAGGGGGAAATTCCCTACTTTCTAACCGATTCGGGGTTTTCCCTCTCCCTTCTTTCTTTGTTATGATATTATCGTATCGCTCATGGTGTCAGAATCAAATTATACCAAAATCTCAGTATACCTGCATTTTGTTGCTGGAGAGGATGATCATGCATGAAGTAGGCCTGCAAGTCAATTCTGTGTCGAAAAATTGGTATCTTGGATAAAAACGGATCAAATACCGAAAAATGAAAGGGAAATTATGAGGTAATAATTAAGGTAATTTTGGGTTTGTGCACGACAACACTGCAAACCTTACCCGCTTCAGCCCTTACAGCTTCAGCTTCGGTCTGGAACAACAAAGTACACGCTGACTGTATCCCTTGTCTCTGTGTGTCTGTGTTAGTAGGTACAACTGCGCAGTTTACTCGAGTGGGAGTTTCCAGAACTTTCTAGAACACGGAAACCTTTCCCGGCCGATGCACCATGTCGTCACGGCCGTCCGGAGCCGTGCGAATTGATGTTAAATGATGATAATAATAAATAAAATCTTACTTACGAATAATAACTTAATTTATAGGTTTATCCTTTGTAGCATGTTTTCCATGTCTCCATGTCCATTGTTTAGCCTTTCATGTCCATAGTTTAGTTTTCCATTGTATGGTTTTGTGTATGACGGCCTCCCCAACGACCCCTTAAGCCGCGTACGCACTTGTAACAAACGGCCGCTCCGCTCCTCCGCTCCGCTCCAAGGCCAGGTTCGGGGCGGCAAAACTTCAGAAGGAGGAGCGGAGCGGAGCCCGATCGGTCTGTTGGCGGTTTTCTCCCGTCGCATCAAAGAAATGTTCGGAGCGGGCTGAGCTTAGTGTGGACGGGGTCCGCTCCGCTCCCCCGAACTTTCTCCCGCTCCTCAAGCAAGATATGAATATTGGAAGTATCGAAAGCTAAGTATCGATACCAGTAAATCTCCATCACCACTTCTTCGACATTCGTTTGATCTTATAAATAACTTTTTCACATAGAAATGATTTGTTAACCTTGTTGAAAAGTAATATAACGTTAAATAAATGACGTAAGGGCTTAATAGTGTTTTACTTCCATATTTACAGAGTAAATGGAAGTATTGGAATCGTCCTAAAATCTGAACTGAAATGTTTGTCTCGGCAAGACTTAACACCCTGTTTAATCGAAATTTGGATAACGCACAGTACTTCTGATATATTTGTATTTTTAGTTTTTTATATTTTATTTTTTTCCGGCCACAAAAATGAAACGATTTGAGCGTTCTTAGTCTTAAAATCTTTGTTTTACCTTGCAAAATATGTGGATATTTTTTATATTCCGGTAAATTAGCGTATTTTTAATTTGGGCAAATTTTAAAATTTGAATAGTGAATTTTTTGAAATTTTTGACCTAAGCACCCTTAAAAGCAGTCAAAATGTGATCAAATTGTGTCCAAAATGACCATAGCTCCCATAATTCTCGACCTTTTTTCAAATTTCTTGAACTGAAATGTTTGTCTCGGCAAGACCTAACACCCTGTTCAATCGGAATTTGAATTACTCACAGTACTTCCGATATATTTGCATTTTTAGTGTTTTCTATTTTATTTTTTCCGGCCCCAAAAATGAACCGATTTGAGCGTTCTCGGTCTTAAAATCTTTGTTTTACGTTGCAGAATATGTGGATATTTTTTGTATTATTATTTAAATTTGGTACCTATACTTTTATTTTTGGAATTTAAAAATTTGCTCAGTGAGTTTTTTTTTATATTTTTGGCCTAAACACCCTTAAAAGCAGTCAAAATATGATCAAATTGTGTAAAAATTTTACGTTTCAAAATATGGAAGTATTGTGTGTTATCTACGCACCAATTTAATCTGTTATTTCCATTTTATTAACATTTAATTTGGTGTGTGAAATGAAAAAAGTACTCATACGATTCGATACTCTTCAGTATCGAGTACAGGTATCGAATATTTTGTGGTAACGCTGACGCGGAGCGCTCGATTCTCCCGATCGGCCTATTTGTTACGGAGCGAGGTTTGGAGCGCTACGATGTTACGAACCAAAGTTCGTTGAAATGTTCGGAACGGAGGAGCGGAGCGGAGGAGCGGAGCGGCCGTTTGTTACAAGTGCGTACCCGGCTTTAGCCGTCCCCTGACCCAAGCGTGAAGTTTACCATAATTTGAGTGTACTTGTGTGGTGTACAATTGCTTATGTGTAAGCCAGGGTAGGGTATAGAGCGTAATGTCCAAGGGTAGTATTGTAGAGGACTGGTAAAATGGCGTAGTGTAGGAATAGTGTAGAGTAAGTACGTCATGTTTATGTATCGTGGTTTATGTATTTATGCATATAAATGGCTTATAGGTAAGCCAGGGTATAGGGTACTACCGTGTACTGGAATAACTGCACGATGGATTATGTACAAGCCAGGGTAGAGTGTAGAGTAAGTAGAGATTGTTTATATAAAGTATTATTACAAGGGAAAGCTCATTAAACACGATTGTGGGTATAATTGATCGGTGGTAATAAGCGTGTACTTACCAGTGGGGCGGGCACCAACGCACTGATCGCTGTTGAACCCCGCCTTTTCTAGCTGTCATAGCGCGGGAAGCATTCTCCAGCATATTCCGTATAATTATCGTATAGCCATGTGTTATCGTACAGTATTTCGTATGTGTATCAATCTTATTTCGCTACAAGTCATATTCATGACCGTAGCGACACCATGAATGAAACGTACGTTTCAAAAGAACTGAAGCTGAAATGTTTCTTGACGCGATTTTTCCTTTTTCGCATTTTTGGCAATTTGAGGGAGTTCTACTGAACCGATTTTGAATTTTTTTAGCTTTTTGGATTCCTTGAAGGTTTCTACACCGTTTCCATTCCCTGTAAGTCAAAATTGGTTGGATTTCAGTGTTTGAAATCTGGTTTAAAGGCTAATTTTGACATTGAAAAAAATATTTTTTTGACCCTTTAAAAAAAATTTTAAAATTCCAAAAAAAATAGTTTTGAGTTGGTTTTGGGTAGGTAGGTACATGACACAGAAACTTTACAATTTTCTGTTTTTCTGAAAAAAACTGAGAAACCAACATGACATTTGGCGTTTTTTCAAAATTTTGGTCGAAAGAGTAAATTTCGGGGGAGTGATAAGGCCAAAATCAGGGTTTTTTGCAGTTTTCTTGGATTTGGGGGTTTTTGACGCCTGCACCTTGGCAACACTGTACATCCGCAACGGAATGAAAAGGAGAAACTGGAACGGGGAAGTGAATCGTTCGTTTCTGGTCTTACGTTTTTTTTGAAACGGTTATTTCTGGCTACTTGTAACCGTTTCATCGTTTTTCCTGATGAAACCGTTTCTTCGAAACGGTTTCACGTTTTTTTCCCATCCCTATTAGTGAGTAGTGTCTCTTTGGCTGAAGACTGTTCAGTTGATTTTCATTGTAATACAATGTGAGTAATGCATACTATGTGAGTTGTGTTTTCAAGTAAACTGAGTTATTTCGTGTTATTGAAAGATTAATTATTCCTTGCCACATTTTTATCAAGTGAAGTAGAATTCACATGACCCTTTTTGCGGCAGCAAGAGCATTTATCAATTGGGTATAAAACGTGTTTCTGTTGTAATTCGGAGCTTCAGCTCCACGTAAAAAGTAGAATAAACCGTTGTTCGTGGCGTTGGCTTTTTACCCGTACAACCGAAGTTGTCCCGGGCGTGCCCTGCCGCCCTCAAGAGAGAGATGGCTCCATGTCTAACAGCCAAAATGGTTTGGAAGGTGTTTCTAGACTTGGGTGACAAACTCCTACACCAATCACCTATGGGTCCAGGGGTTATGTTCCCAGCTCTTGCCAGACGATTTCAAGATGTTTTTCAATCAACCCCCAGGCATCGATTTCAGTGTTTATTCGTCGCTTCATACATTTCAGACTACGGTAAACTATAAAAATAAGTGAATGAAGTTAACCACTAGTTAATCATACCTGTAAACAACCGGGTGGGATCTTTTTCTCGTTCAGATCCGCCAAAGCGGCTTCGGCCGACTCTTGGTCCGTTTTTTGGCCGGATGTGAGCGAATCCACCATTTTCGCCAAAGTGGTGATCGTCGGTTTCATTGATACTATATTGTCGCGTATATGGCCCAATTTCAGTATCATATCGTTGATCGATTTCCGGCGATCATCTCTTGAACCAACCTGAAAAAGACGATTCATAAAGGAAGTCCTTCATCGAAGATTTTATTTTTTAGGCAGGTCCCCAACATACTTACCAGCAAAATCATTGTAAAAATTCTTAAAATTTAAAATTTGGAGAAATTTAATATTAAATATCGAACAAAAATTTTTTGTTTGTGCCACATCGGCTACGTCATAGGTTCATGGTTATAACCCCACAAAAAAAATTGTTACTTACCTGAAAAGCTGCTGAGGCAGCGACGAGCGCTAAAAGAAAAAAAACCTTCAGTTCAATCTTCATCTCTAGTAATTTACTGTCCAGTTTCAAATGATACTAATGCTATAAAGTTATCCGAATAATGACTGTTGCCCCTGGTTTATCTCGATGAGATCACTCAACTCACAATACATCCACTCGAGATAAACGGTACTTCATCGCGTTCAATAAAAAAATACAACATGCGCACCAAGACGTCCAGTCACCTGTTTCATAAACCTATAAGAAGTGAGCCTCCATTCCTCTCTTTAAAACCAAAATTTGAATATTTTCCAGGAATACGAATAGCACAAATGGTCATGAAATATGGATGTTTTAAACTGAGGAAGAACCCCTTGAATTGAAGAAGTTATCCAGCAAACCAAAAATTAAATTTGCTTAAACCAGGTGGTTTTTTTCAAAATTTCAAATTTTCGCGTCAAATTTTTTTAAATAGAGAACTAGACTGAGAGGATTTTTAGTCTCGTTCTCCTGAAAGCCTTGGCGCTTTCGGCCGCACGGCCCTCCTTTGTCAGAAGGAAAGAGAGACCAACAGCTTTCGCCCATTTGAGATGCTGCGTCGGGCAGAGATTAATTTTTTGAACTATTTGCCTTATAGGAAATTCAATTTTAAGCAACTTTTGTATCGAACAGTTTTTCGATACGAGGCTTCCTTGGAGCTGAAAAACGAATTCAAAATCTTTAAACGTCTTTGAACAGTTTCTAAACCGCTGATCGAAATCCTATGAAGTTACACATCAAAATTTTTGTCTCGGCCGTGCCGATGCAGGAAAATTGTCGAGAACTCAGGATTTTGAACCTGGTGACCATGAGAGCGTTTTGAAATGTTTAAATCAATACCACGTCGAAATTATTGATGAATTCCAACTTTTGAAGGTTTCCTGGCATTCCCTGGATCAAGACGGATATTTTCGTTCGCTTGGGATTTTCTTCAAACTCGCCATCTGACCCACGTTCAAGGGTTTATGCGAATTTTGATAATTTTTCCATGTTTTGCGTGCTCGAGAAATTTCCCGACGTCAAGCAGTCAATTTTAATTTGTGCATTCAATTTTAAGCACGAAAATACATGATTTTTTTACATTTAATAAAATTACTTTTTGATGAGAAGGCAACAACTTTCCCCTTAAAAATTTAGAAAAGTTTTATTATTTTTCTAGATTTTGTAAAAATCCGCCATGCCGGGGACCTTGATGACGCACCATGCGGGAATCAATCCTCGACTCAATATCGTCTGCTAAAAATTGACTAAACGTCGCGATAAGATCGGCTGAAGTGGAAACTAGCCCGTAAAACGCATCCGCCCGGTTTTTTCGTAAGTGGTACGAAGAAATGAGATTCGCCAAACTTTCCGCCGCTTCTCGGGGGCCTAAATTGATATATTTTTGTAATCTTGACAGCCATGAGAATTGATACGAACGTCGTTTTAGCCTAAAACACTTCAATTGGGCTGAGTTTCACTATCAGTTGGGCCCTGGGCCGATAAATACATCGAGATCAGCCACTCGACGTCTGTTGGTTGCCCGGTTCATCATCGTCGATCATCTACTTGTCATCATGCAGAAAATCATCTTCTTGGGCGTTGCCGCCTTGTGCTTTTCCTCGGTAGGTGGGCTATGATGTTTTGTTTTATTCAAGAATATGCCAGGGAGCCTATTTTAGAGAAATTGTGATTTTTGAACCGAGGAACGTCGGTTTTTACCGTATAAATCGTTGACCTTGAACTGCAGCCACTTACGTTGACGATTTTCAATTTTCCAACTTAACGCAGGCATCGAGACGATTTTTGGAATGAAAACAGACCAAAAATAATGGTATGAACGCGAAACTCTCAAATTCGATGATCTCAACATTCTTATATCGTCTTTTTTCCCAGATACTTATCGAATTCAGATTGCTTCTGAGATTTTCCGATAGAGAATTATTCATTTATAAAAATTAAAAATCGCCCTTTCCACATTCGCCACCTAAATACTCACCAGCCCACGTATTCATTTATTTTTTCAAATTTATTCATATTCCATAGCACTTGGTCGAAGCCAAGCCCGGAGATCTCCTCCATTCGCTCTTCAAGGAGCAGTCCGAACAGCTGACATCAGCAAAATCCGCAGACTCAACGCCAGTCACTGCAGTCGTGCTGGCGTCCGAGCCGTCGGCCAAATATTCGTGCAAGGCTGACGACGTCGTCAACTCGGGGTCGAAACTTGTCAAGAACACCATCGACATAATGACCGATACGTTCACCATCATCTACAAGGCCATGTACCTGAGCAGCGATTGCAAGAACAACGCTTTCCGATGCTTCTTCGAGTGAGTAATTCTGCAGCATAGTACACCCCAGAACGTGTGTAGCCTGGTGTGTCCCAAAAGGTGACACATCAAGCACTCAGACAAGACGGGTTGGTAACTTTAACTAGTCAATAACTTCAACGAATCAGTGATTTTGATAAGAAACGTTAAAGAGCCGGTAACTTTGACGAGTCCGTAAATTTATACTGGAATCCTTCCTGGTGATTTGAAGATGCAACGCACATATCGTCGTCTGAGGCGCAGCATGGCACATCTAACATTTGGCAAATTTTCAGGAAAAAGGAAAAATCAATTATTTTCGAATGCATTAACATAGGTATCCAAGCGTATCTAAGGGATATTTCAGTGGGTTCCACGACGAATTTAGCGAATCTGAAACCGAGCAGTGATGTGGCACAGAGAGTAAACATGATTTTCTGTTTTACCTAAAAACTGCCAAATTGTTAGATGTGCCATGCTGCGCCTCAGACGACGATATACTAATATTATTTTAATAATAATTTTTATTATTTCCGCTATTACAGTGAATTCAGCTCAACGAAAGACATGATCACCGACGTTAAGACGAAAGTCATGAATTACGCCGTCAACGCCCAGGCCTTGAGCGGCGGGATCAGCTACTACTTTACCAACTGTAAACACGAATAAGCAAAAGTAGCATAATGAACAAAATTATCAAATTAAATCGCCCTTTTCGTATATTTGAGTCAATACTGTTCCTTTCAAGTTTTTCGAGTCCTCCTTAGGACGATGGGAGAAAAGTATAAAACCAGAATGATTCGTAGGTTTATATTAAGACGAAGGAACATTCAGTAAGAATGGGAAAAATCAAAAATTAAAAAAAATCATTATCAGCTGGGAAGTGTGAGTTTTTCGCAGGTGAATTGCCTCAACGTTAAAAGCGGCGTGACTTCGTCGGGTTCGGTCATCATCGACAGAGGGACTTGCAGCTGAAAAATCGAAGATAGAAATAGTTACAATTAAGGTTAAGGGGTTTCAAAGGCAGGGCTTTTAAGATCAGGGGTTGAAAATTGCAGGGGTTTCTCGAAATTTTGAATATCGGACGACCTACCTTCAATTCCTCGACTTTATTTTCACGGTGTGACGTTTCCACGACGACGTGGTCGGTACTGAAATCGTGGTAGACTCTCGTTTCATTGGCCATGATCAAAACGCCGTCCACTCTAAGGAAGTATCGGAGGAGGATGAAAAATCCGGACGGCATAACTCTCTGAAAAAATTGTCGGAAATGGTTAACGTTACCAAATTTTCAAAATCAAACCAACTAAAGGAAGAATTAGACTTACGATTCGAACGTTGTTAACTGCTACGCCATTGTCGTGCAGTTCGTCTTCAAAGAGCATGACATCTCTGTATAGATCGATACGATCCCGTTTTTTGAGAACTTCCATATCGATTCCCGTATCGGAATATTCTTTTTTTGGCCAATTCGCGTAAGTGCCGTTGTAGTCGGTCTGGAAAGTCCAATCGTGATCGCCGATAGTCTTGCTAACCAGGCCCGTGTCCGCCCTGGGTAAACAAAACTCGAGTTACAAGAGTGCAGTACAAGTAACCGAAGCCCCGATTTCCAAAAATGTAAGATTTACATCATGCATAAAGGCCTAGATTATCAACTTTGTCAAAAAATACGAACCTCGCCTGTTTCCAAGCCTCGGAGCAGGCGATTTTGAGACTGAGATTTTCCGACTTGAGGCGTTTCAAAGCGTCGAGAGCGTTAAACGAGATGCAGCAACCTGATTTATGCTGGACCTCCAGCAGATTGTATGGGAATACCATTTCCGGCAAGTGAGGGCTAGGTAATTCTTTGGAAAATCTGAAAAACCACGCGATCAGTAGAGCAGAATTGAGGATACGAGCGATTTTACGATATGCTTCATATGCGGTGAAAGAGGACACATCAGACATCGGCTAAATGCGTTCGCATCATGGGAATACCATATCTGGCAATTGGGGGCGAGGTAATTCTTTGGAAAATCTGAAAAAACACGCGATCAGTTGAGCAGAATTGAGGATACGAGCGATTTTACGATAGTGCTTCATATGCGGTGAAAGAGGACACATCAGACATCGGTTAATGCGTTTGCAGCATGGGAATACCATATCTGGCAATTGGGGGCTAGGTAATTCTTTGGAAAATCTGAAAAAACACGCGATCAGTTGAGCAGAATTGAGGATACGAGCGATTTTACGATAGTGCTTCATATGCGGTGAAAGAGGACACATCAGATCGGCTAAATGCGTTCGCAGCATGGGAATACCATTTCTGGCAAGTGAGGGCTAGGTAATTCTTTGGAAAATCTGAAAAAACACGCGATCGGTTGAGCGGAATTGAGGATACGAGCGATTTTACGATATGCTTCATATGCGGTGAAAGAAGACACATCAGACATTGGCTAATATTACCATCGAAAAATATGCAGTAATTATCCAGCAGGTACCCTGAAATGAACTAACCTGCAAAATACGCAGGGCTCGTTTTCGAAACAGCTGCCCGAACATTTGGACGGCAGAATGTGACTAGCGCAACAGCGGATCGTCCAATCGTTGAAATTGTGCGTCTCAACTCGGGCCGGCGTTGCTTGGATTCTGGTGGCCGAAGGCGTCGACTCCATCGAATTTTTCGTGCTTGTGTCCGTAGCGACGCAGAAACCTGTCGATACATGTTTGCGTTACCAACTGCCACCCATGGTTCTGCTCTGGCGTTTACAACCACTAGGTACCCTGTTCCCGTATTTTCGCCCAACTGGCGCGTTTGGTTTTGCTTTGTTGTTGACAACTGCCACCCGATTCCCGCTTTTCACCCAACTGCCACCCGCGGTCCTGCTCTGCCGTTGAAAACTGCCACTCGAACTAAATATATTGCGCGAAATATTGCACTTCACATAGAATTGAATGGGAATGCAAACAAGGTTCTGGGGGGGGGGGGGGGTCAACAGACATGCTTCGACAGGTGGCATTTTTCACAGCGGAGGACGACTTTCTGGCAGGGTGGCAGTTGGGTGACGTCCGTTTCAGTTTCGAGGGGAGGGGGTTAACAACTAAGTAGTTCTTGAAAAATAGCGATAGTTCCAATTCTTGGTCCAGTTTTTGCAAAAATCGATATAAGCAACCGAAAGCACTAAAGACAAGGAAAGCTTTAATCGAACGCTTGAACAAGTGGGCAGGTCGATTATGAAAAAATAACTTCAATAATATTATGCTTTAAATTTCGGTTTTGCGAAAAACTCAAATGAAAAGGGAAGTAGATCAGTGCGAATGGCGGGTCCTACGACAAAAAACAAAGCCTACGCCAGGAAAATGAAGCATTCAACACGAAAAAATGAGGAAATAATGAATAGCAGTATTTTTTTAGAAGTCCACCTATCAGATCCATAGTTGGGAACAACGTCCTGCCTTTTGTTCATCAACGTTCCATCGATCAACGTCTAAACAAACAGGTTTAATAGGCGAAAAACGCCAACAGGACGGAGAAAATCCGGACGTTTCGGCCTAGTACGGAACCAGTGGCCATGATCTGCTCATTGTGGCATATCCTAGTTCTTCTGATCTGCCATGCAGCCGGTGTCAAAAAACTGTCCGAGAGATACAGCTGGCGAACGTTGCATTTCCAGTTCGACAGCCGCGAGGACAGGGAGGCGGCCAAAAATGGTGGCTATTTCGAGTACGGTAACAGTATAATAACTAGTATCGCTCTGTCGGGGGATCGGCTGTTTTTGGCGACACCGCGACTCAAATCCGGCGTACCGTCGACATTGAACTACATCCGGACCTCAGGTACGAACCGATGGCTAGAACCATCTGAGTTGGCACTATTTGATGGTTCTGTTGATAAGAAACGAACTAGCGAATTCAATTTTTTTTTTCAATTTTTGAGGTTTTGGTACATACATTATTTTCAGAAATAATGCACCAACCTATGTAATCAGTAAGGAAATTTTTTACAACACCCCCTCAAACGTTCATCTTTTACCATTCAAAGGCTCTAGAACACAAATCTTCAATAATTTTTTTTTGTCCGTCCACCCTACGCCATGTGCGGCGTAAAAGTAGTCCAATCTGAAGGGAAAAAATAGCATTCAGCAAATTTATAATTAATGTACATCTCGAGTAAGAGAACCAGCTAAATTCACTGTAAAGCACCCAAAAAAATAACATCTCAAAAAAGTCATGAATTCAAAAACAGTTTTTTGGCGTTTTCGCCCGAAAACCATGATATGCAGCTTCATTATGCATCATTATCATAATTATGCATTATCATCGGTTCAATTTGAAGTGCCGTCTCCAAATTTTGGCCGAAAAATTATGGACGGTACCTCGTACCCAACCACTAATCCTATTTCGACGAAACTGGTCTTAAAAGTTGGGGTTTGCTCCAAATTGATGCATATCGTACGGACAATCCGATCGGAAAAGGTTAAGGGGTCCAATTTGGCATTAGTACGGACCATCTTTGAATAAACACAAAAACTCAATTTTGAAGGTGATGCCTTGGCTTGAGAATTTTTGGAGTATTTTTTCCGGGTTTCTCGCTTGATTTACCATATGATAGGATGTTTTTTCCGGAAATAGTAATAACCTCGAAAATGGGATAACAGTGGGGGTAATAGAAGTGATACTTGGGCTAAAAAAGTCACTGGCATCGTAAAATTAATGGCGATTATAAAATTAAGAAATTCGGCTCAAAATTTTCGACTAATTCTGGGGTAAAATTAGGCTTGCCTCATTTGTTTTTATGGGAATGTAAGGGGGGGTCAAAAGTATGCAAGTACGTTTCCCAAATTTCCAATTATGTGAGCGAAATGAAAATCGGCCCATTTTTTCGGTACATCCCCGATTCCCTAAATTAACCCTGTCCAGATTCGGACGTGAAATCGCCGATATTGAAGCCATACCCGTCGTGGGAGGCGAACGTATACTACAACATGACGAGCAAGATGAAGAGGATGGTGTCGATAGCGAACGTCAAAGTCGACAATTGCGATCGCCTGTGGGCGCTGGATACGGGATCGACGGAAGACCTGACGAGCCGGAAAGTCGAAACGCCGCCGGGGTTGTTCGTTTACAAGTAAAAAAACTCAAAATGAACATAATTTTACCTTAACAGCTTATAGTAGGGCGCTTTGGATGCCCTAACGTCGAAAGCGCTTGACATTGATGCGACAAGAGTCTTCTCACAAGACAACAGCTAATTTTTGAAATCACAGTCAACCACTCGGTTGCGATTTATTTTTTCCCACAAAAATTCATTTTTTTACCTATTAATTTATTATTTTTGTTAGATTGAATGACGACACGTTAATTCGAAAACACACGTTCAAAGACGACGACTACGACGGGGAGACGTCTAAACTGAGAACAATAGTGGTCGACGATAGCGAGAGAAGCTGCGAAAAAGCCTACGCATACATCGCAGATGCTAACGGAGGGCTTATCGTCTACAGCTGGGAAGCTAACCTTAGCTACCGAGTGGAGCATAACTACTTCCACTTCGACCCGCTGTGGGGCAATCTCAAAACCAGCCGTGGAACGCTGCGTCAAGTAAGTCAAATTTTGTCCGACGAGTTTCGGCAGGAGTCGAACCTGATAGCTTCTGCTCTCTTGGCAGACGCCTAGGCCCTTCGACCGCCGGAGCCTTGGTCAGAATTATGAATCATCCTTCAAGGCTATAAGTCCCATGATTGTTCCTCCCAGACAGGCACAGGCCGAAGGGCGAAGGCGTCTCCTGGTGAGCAGGAGGTAGCAGGCTCGAATACTGCCGGAGAGTAAAATCTCTGCCATTTCACGCTTGATCTCATAATATGAGATCATCATCATATTATGATAAAGGCTAATGTCCCCAGTTTAGTCCCAAATGCGGCCACCACGCAGCGTCCCAAAACGAGCAAAATTTATTCTTGCGATATCTCAGCAAGGGCTGGGCCGATTTTGATCTTGTAACGCTTATTATTCCCTATTCAGGCTTAGAATTGATACAAATTAAGCTTAAAACAAATTTAAACCAATGGTAAAAAAATCATTTTTTCAAAATTTTACTCAATTAAACATTTCTTGATATCGTCTTATAGCGCACTCCATTGGCCCTTAAAAGAGCGTATGCCGTTTGCCCGATCCAAATCAGTTGAGTAGATTCGTCCGAATTAGCAATTTGCACCAAAATACCCTGCAAATCTCTAATTTTGCTAATTTTCTTAAAAAATGATAATACGCCAAAAAACAGTTACTGGAATTTTTTAAAATTTCTAAAAATGCGAAGATAGCAGTTGAACATTTTAATCGGTGGTGCTTATCATTTTTACATTAAAAACACGCCGAATGCCGTTTGAGTGGTGGAATTCAGTACAGAGGCCCCAGTGTTGCCGCTCGAAAAATTTCCCCCCCGATGGTGTCGCCATCTTTTGAGCAAGAACATCACCAAACTGCCGGGACATTTAGGCAGACTCACGGGTGCATCCGGAAAACACAATTCTTACCATGATTACGATTGAATATTACCATTAGGGGCTGATACCATGAGAAAAAAGGCAAAACATTTTTATTTCAGCATACGAAATCATAATTTCGATTTATTCGTCATACTATTTCAGGTTAGGGACGGAATTCAAGGAATGGCGCTCACGTTGCCTAGAAGGAACGGCAATCGCGATTTGCTGTTCCATCCGCTTATCAGCGTAAACGAGTTCAGCGTACCGACGGAAGTTCTACGGAACATGTCCCGAGCCCAGAAAGACATAACGGCGTATTACCATTTGGGCCAGCGGGGCGTTAATATGCAGTCGCCTGCCAGCTATATGGACGAGTACACCGGCGTACTGCTGTACACGACGATCGTGAGGAACGCCCTGGCCTGCTGGAATGTTTTTGGGTAAGTCGAATTTGACCTGTTCAAGTCGGTAAAACAAGTGCTCAATCACAAACTTGGAATCGCCCAATTCGACGCTTGGAACCACGTCCAACTGCTTTCCAACAATCAAGTTGGAAGAGTTGACGGTTTTTTTTGTTAACGACGCCTTGCGGGAGAAGCTAAATTCCCCATTTCTGGAGTTTCGGCAGTTCGATTTTTCTTGGAGCCCCTAATACATAAACCTCGAGTTTCATCAAAATTGGAAAAAAAGCCATACTACTAACAGGCGGAGTTGGGCGCAATCATAATTGCAAGCATCAAATTTTGATTATCATCCCACAAACCACACACCCAATCAACAAACTCCTCACTCATATTCATCTCACAAACTCAATGTCACAAACTCAACTTGCACTCAACCTACACACTCAACACTCAAACTCATTGCACCGACTCAACGTACAGACACACATACTCAACTCACCAACTACACTCTCACACTCAATCTCAACTCACTAGCTCAACTAACAAAACTCAACTCAACCCACAAACTCATTTCTTAATCTCAAGTCACAACCTCAACTCTAAAAGTAAACACAAAAGCTCAACCCACAAACCTGACTGACAAACTCAACTATCAAACTAAACTCCTAAACTCGTCTTGCAAACTGAACTTAACAACTCAATCCAAAAACTCAACCCACAAATTCAACTTTCAAACTAAACTCTCAAAAACAACTCTCGAAGTCAACTTTCAAACTCAACTCTCAAACTCAACCAACAAATTCATCTTCCAAACTGAACTTACCAACTCAATCCAAAAACTCAACTTTTAAACTAAACTCTCAAATTCAGCCCACAAATCAAAAACTCTCGAAGATAACTTCCAAAATCAACTTTTAAACTAAACTCACAAACTCAACTTTGCAAACTGAACTTACCAACAGCAACAAACTCAGCATTTGAGTTTGCGGATTGAGTTAGTAAGTTCAGTTTGTACGATGAGTTTGATAGTTCAATTTGAAAGTTGTCTTTGAGACTTAAGTTTGTGGTTTGAGTTTGCAAAATGTGTTTGTTGATTGAGTTTGAGAGTTTGTGAGCTGAGTTTGCTAGTTTAGTTGAAGTCGAGTTCATGTTGAGTTTGTAGGTTTAGGTGAAGTCGAGTTCAAGTTGAGTTTGTAAGTTGTGTGAATGGAGTTCGTGAGTTGAATTCGAAAGTTAAGTTTGTACGTTGAGTTAAGACTGTTGCTCGAGTTTGTGAGTAGGGTTTAATAGTTTAGTTTGTGGGATGAGGTCGAGAGTTGAGTTTGTAACTTCATTTTGAGATTTAAGCTTGAGATTTGTATCGGGTTCAAGTTGAGTTTGTAAGTTGTGCGAGTTGAGTTTGTCAGTTAAGTTTGAGAGTTGAGATTGTGAGTTGAGTTTATTGGTCGAGTTTGTATGTTGAGTTTGTGAGTTGTGTTTGAAGGTTAGGTTTCATAGTTGAGTTTGTGGGTTACGGTCGTGAGTTGAGTTAGTAAGTTCATTTTTTTTTTGTGTTGAGTTTTTAAGTTGAGTTTGAGAGTTCGGCTTATGAGTAGAGTTTGTGGGAAGCATTAAATGCAATTTTAGTGAGTTGAGTTCATGAACTTGATAAAATGTTTTTCCCGCGTTTGCTTTGAGAATTTTTGAGAATTGCAGGTGGCAAAAAAGCGTGATTGCAGTAACACAAATGACGCAAATCGTTGACACAAAGGTGTAGTCTCTGCTTTGATGGGTATATATTGATCAGTGTGGACTTCTTCGGGTTTTTAAGATATTCTCATCGTTCCATCGATTGTTTAGAACGCGAGACGAAGAATTGGAGTCAAACCAAGGGATCGTGTACAGTTTCAACGAAAGTGAAACCGAAAGTCAACAAGGGACCGTGGATACGTTTGAGGAATCGGCATACCCAGCCGACCTGACCGTAGATGTTAACGGGACCGTATGGGTTTTGACGAACCGATTCCTCGACTACATTTACGAGAAAAAGGAGAACAACGTAGCGATGCGGATATACACGGGTGTCGTAGGGAATATCATAAGGGGCACCCCCTGCGACATGGAATAAAAACAATTGATTCGTAGCTGATAAGTTGATATTTCTCGAAATATACGTCTTGCTGCAACAGTCGATTTATTAAATTTGACCGGTTTTATAACAAAATATATGTGACCCATACGCGTATTCTGTACGTAAGCAAAACTCCTTCAATTTCTCATTTATTCTAACTGAATAACTGCAGAATTTTACTTACCAGAGGCGTAGATTTTGCACCGCTAAAATTTCTTCTCAGAAGCCAGTAGCGTAAAACGATGCGCAGCTGAGTTCTTAGAACAAATAATCGGAATCAACAACTAATTTAATTTGAGCTAAACTTTCGTTTGCTTTCGCTAAAACACTTTTCACTTATCAACTCCACGAAAATCCGAAAGAGGAAAGATAAATAAACAAAAACAAGGCATGACTACAATCATGAAATTTCCCCTTTAGTTTTTCCAAATTTCCCTTTTTCTGCTGAAGTCCATGTAGGTGAATTAAAATATTAGTTTTCTCAGTTTTGGGAGAATTTCTCATTCTCAAGAATAATCACAAAAAGCTCGTTCTGTGTTAGTAGGCCCAAACACGTTAACTCAGCTAAAAAATTATGAGTTGCCAGTTGGGTCCTACTTCTGTTATCGTCATGACTTTTAACGCATAACACGATTATCTCACCTCAGAGATGCTCCTCTATAATTTTATTCTACTCCTTGATGAACCAGAGACCCGATTTCCCCATTTTGATTATCGGTCGACAATGAACGTTCCCCCGAGAGCGGGGAAGATTTCCCTCAACCGGAACACTGTCTCTCAGTGTCCATCATCCTCGCCATTCGAAATTTCCCTTTTCCGACGTTTCTCAGAAACAATCTCTCGTTATTTTTTAGGCTTTCTTCCCAAAAAAATTCCAGGAAGGAAAACATTATTGGAAGTTAACCTGGGAAGGTTACATTTTAAAGGGCGAATCAACTCAGCCCATCGACGGGTGAAGCCACTCATAACGACTATGAGTTTTATTGATTTTGATTTTTCGAGAGTGAAAATAAAAACTATTTTTCCATACTCGCACACAATTTTTTTTGTCATGAAAATAAGCAGCTGACGTGCGGCTTTTATTTCTCCGAGTCGGTGAGTAGGATGACGGACGGTGGCCGTACAGAATTTTTTCATTCGATTTTGGTTTATTATTCAACAATAGCGATAAACCTTTGTAATCGGCCAAGAAAAAAAAACTGGATTCCTTAGGCACTTTGAAACGTAAAACATCATCGTTTTAGGGGTAGTGCTGGTTAGAGAAACACGAATTTTTGAATTAGAGTACAAAAAAGCAAGCGTTTTTTAAATGTTTTCCAGAGAACATTTGAACAGCATGCAAAAAATTGCGTTATTTCCATTTATGAATAGAAAATCCCTTCTTCGATTCTGATAGCTATCTCGAAAAAATCACAATTTCTAAATCAATATCCGCAACATTCAGCGGCTTCTATCCCCTATTTTGCGGGTTCGCGAGCCCCAGGTTGCAACGATTCGCGGCTGGGAGCCCGCCCGACGAGGTCCTTCCCACTCGATCCTTTCGCCTCGCCTTTCGCCAGCCTCGGCATCATTTCCTTCTCTGGAGCCTCCAGTTCGCAGGAGTCAACTGCTCGGACGCGTTCGGTCGGCCCACCGCCTCGGGGTAAAGTCGGGCCCAAATCGCGCGTATTTTGACAATTTGACCCGAAATTCGGCCAATTCCAGCGTTCGATTGGGATCCGTTCGAATTGCAATATAGCCGGACGATCGAAATCGCCATTCGGGTGATTTCCAGATGCGGATGTGTGCAGTGAAAGCGTGACGACGGCCGAAAATCGGTTTAAATGTCGATCTGTGAAGAATAAGTGACCCAACGATGATCTGGGGTGCGGTTGGTGGTTTACTGAGCTTCATAGCGATAGCTTCAGCTGTAACACAACAACAAGGTAAACACCTGGCTGGGAGCTAGCAATTTTTTAAACCTAAGGCACATTCCTGTCAACGATGAATCACTGGTCTATTTATAGAGCTGTACGCAGTCTAGGAACAGGTACGAACAGGCTCATCGTTCATCAAGACTGGCAAATGAACTTTGGCGAATATTCTGGCGAACTAGTAAATTTTTGAAGGGTGGCGAAATAATCGTACCCATACGCCTGGGCGCAAAAATAATTTCAAAATAATTCCTCTTCTATTCCAATAATTTATCCTATACTAATTAATACAGGAAAAATAAGATTGTTTACTCACTTAACGTACATGCCATCAATTCCATCGAAGTAACATTAGCGTTAACATATTATAGAGCTCGCCACCGCCGCCTGGACGAAGGGAGGCCAAGCCAGTGTTCCCACGTTAAGGTCAACAACTCCCCCTTAAACTCTTTGTTCAAAAAATATCCTGTTCTTGGTCGTGCTTTTATTTCACTGAGCTCGGACACACCTAGTACCCACCTATGCGCAGAAAAATCGACAGTCCTTCAACACCGGTTTCGTTTCGACCGGGTATAATTACCCGGGTGGGAAGTTGCCTTACCTTTTGGGAAACGAAATCTAGTGAGGGTCATTGCATTTAAATTTAAAATGCAAAAGTTTTTTAGTTTGGAATTATTAGATACTTTTTAGAAGCATTGTAAATCATAAAAATGTTTTTGCGTTTATACGTAGGTCTCTAAATTTGGAAGTACTGCGTGTTATCTGCGCACTGCAATAGTTATTCGTCAACATGCAAATGTGTGGAGGAGGGATGGGGTTGGGGATTCTACAAAGAGTTTCTAATGCAACTAAAATTCAATCGAAAATAAAAAAATTGAAACCATCCTCAAAATTCCAGTGATCGCTAGTCGTGTTTTAGTTACACGATAGACTTACAGATCGAAACGCGATTGTTTATTATTCGGTTTGTTCCAGGAGCGTAAGTTTAAGCGTTTGTAGGTGCATGACGCATGCGCAGTGCAAGGTTAGGTGGGCAACGCCCCAGCAACAACACTCAGAAGCTCATAGCAACTCAAGGAACCGGTAGAAATTCCGGATGAGCGGTACGGGGAAGCTCCGGTTTCCTGGTTCCACCACGACTCGGGCGCCACTTCGGGCTCGCTCAACAGAAATGCTAAAGCACACCGCCTCCGTAGGGTAGACTGCTGCACCATAAGACCAGAAGAATTCTACAGGACTGAAAAAATCTTCATGTTGGATATTGATAGGTAGATAAATAAATGTTGAAACAGATGCTGAACTTTTCGAACCCGGGGCACACCGAATCAAAGGATCAAACTAGGGATTAGCCGATCCTTGGTATCCGTGGTGGTAAACACCAATTTTTCCAGATTCTTCGGATTACCGCTAATCCGAACCCAAATCCGATTAGGTGAAATCGTCCATAAGAGTCTTCAGGAACTAATCCTGGAGCAGTCCGGGACTGCCTGCCCGAACAGACCTGCAGAGTTGGCATGAAGAATTTCAAGCTTCTTCCAGGCTTCGCTGGTGTTCTCCATGAATTAATCTATACTTCTGGATTCAGCTATACCTACTGACAGGTCGAAGACGGGTTAAGGCGTCTGCCAAGAGAGCAGGAGGTGCCAGGTTCGAATCCTGCCGAAGAGGAATTGACGCCGTTCCCCACTTGATCTAATTTATGCCAATGCCTGATCAAAAGGAAGTTAACTAGCCCCTAGGGGTTCAAGCAAAGTTCATCCAGTAGGAGAAAGAACATACCAGGTTAACTAACATTTTGGGTTTGTTCCAGGAGCGCAAGAGTGCGCATGAGGTAAACAAGTTTGTTGGGCAGCTCCCCAGCTTCGACACTTACTAAAGTGAAGTTTCTGGGGCGTTGCCTACCAAATCTGTTTACCTCATGCCGACAATTCGCGCTCCTGGAACGAACCCTTTGTTTTTAAATTGAAATTTCAATAAGCATACCTATGTATTATACCTATTTTGCAAATTGAAAATCGCACATCACCCCCTAAAGTTCAATGAAGATCTTTTCGACCCAAAATCATAAAATGTTAACTTCGAGTCCTCTGCAAACGACGAGAGGTCCATTCAAAGAAAATTACCCACCCTCATCTCATCATCGATCACCAGAACAGCCCTAGGGCGGGAAGGCTCGATTCCTTCGAACGATAGCAGCTGTGCCGAACAAATTGCTTATAATTCTTCGAGAAAAATGGTTACATTTCGATTCCCGTTTGCTCGGAGAGATTTTTCATTTTCTTCGCGACCTCAACAGCATAACCTTCATAAACCTAAATATTATCGAAGCTACTAGTTTTCGACCCCCCAGTCGCACCTAGTCATCCAAGGCTGGCAGTAGTGAAAGTGTCTTTGCCAAGCGCGCGCCCTGGACTGCGCGCGTCACGAGAGCCGCAGACGCGTTATGCAAGAGCGAGATGACCGATTTCCCCCCTCCGTCATCGCCTGACGAGGTCTGAAAACCTAACCGACTCTTGGTCAACCGGACGGCTCCTGCAGAAAGGAACTGGTACAAGTACCTATGGTTCCAGTCCAGCGATGTTGGATAAAAATGGCAGCCCACTTTTTGAATCATGATTCAAGAATGTGCGACAGACCCTGGACGAGGATTTGAGTCCTAGGCGCCGCTATTGCAGCACGGCCTTCCTGCGCATTCCTCGGATGCCCGGTGTGTGCACTGTACGACTTTCCTTTTGAGCCTTGATAGCCGAAACTCGAATATATAATGATGAAAACCGACTCAATCACCTCCTTGCTCAAAAATTGTTTTATTTCTTGAGAGAAATTGCGTTTTTGGGTTTAGATGGATTTTCGAAGCAATCGTCCATCAAAACCACGATTTGGACCCGAAAAAAATTTGATTTTTGAACTTTGGTCGTAATGTATGGATCCGTAGCAAGAAGTTCATCAAAATGTCGACTCAAAAATGGTTCTCAAAACTCACACCTCCAATTTATCAAAAATTTATTTATCATTTATCAAAAAATGGAGGCAACTTCTTAGCAATTGAAATTCTCAAAATTCGGAGAAAAACTTCAATCAGAATTTTCAGTTTTACGTACCATTTTCTTGCGTTTAGCGACATTTTAAGCGATTTTGGTGGAATTTTGAAAATTCCAAAGAGCCTCCGAACCGATTTCAGTGCTTCAGAAAGCATCAATAAGCGACATTGTCTGAAAATGCGCTGCATTGTCCAATATTGTCAGTTCTGTCCATAAGTGTCCGATATTGGCTGAAACTGCCCAATATTGTCAGATATTGGCCAATATAGCCTGATTTCTTCCGATGAATGTCCGAAACTGTCTGATATGGCCAGATATTGCCTAATATCTCCTGATATCTTCAAATATTATCCAAAACTGTCCGATATCGCCCAATATAGTCTGTTACGTTCCATTATTGTCCGACATTGTCCATAACTATCCGATATTGTCGGTTATTGCCCAATATCACCTGATATTGTCGGTTATTGCCCAATATCACCTGATATTGTCGGTTATTGCCCAATATCACCTGATATTGTCGGTTATTGCCCAATATCACCTGATATTGTCGGTTATTGCCCAATATCACCTGATATTGTCGGTTATTGCCCAATATCACCTGATATTGTCGGTTATTGCCCAATATCACCTGATATCTTCCAATATTGTCCGATACCGCCAGATATTTCCCAATATCACCTGATGATATCAGGTGATGATATTATCATGATGATCTGATGATAGTATCATCCAATATCGTCGGAATCCGTCCAGTATTGACAGATTGTGCCCAATATCGCCTGGTTACTTCCGATGTTGTCCGAAACTGTCAGTTATTGCCCAATATCGCCTGTTATCTTCCAATATTGTCCATAACTGTCCGATATCGCCAAATATTGCCCAATATCGCCTGACATCTTCCAATATTGTCCGATATTGCCTGATATCATCCAATATCGTCGGAATATCGTCCCGAGTCGTCAGATGCTTTTCGATGTTGTCAATATTGCCCAATACTGTCTAATACTTAATGGTGCGTACTGTCCGATCCTGCCCGAAACGCTCTTATCACTCGTACCCAAACACGAAGATATCACTTCACTCAAATAACCTCCGAAACAATTTCTCAAGGCTAAAGTAAGCGGGAAACCGTCAGTACCAACAGTTAATACTCTTCCGAAGATATCACTTCGAAAATTGGCCCGTCACATTTTCGAACGAGCGATACGTGCTGTCGCAATGTAAATAACGCGTACGGTTTGAAAGCGAAGGCTTTCCGAATAAATAAGCGGCGTACCGTTGAAAGATAGCGGGACGCTCGGATCGTGACTCAACTTGCAACCTCTTCTGTCCTACGTTGCAACATTGCAGACGCGGTCTCTGGAATTCAATTAATCTCCGTACGAGCGCGAATTTGCGTTTGACTCGTACAAAACAAGCGTTTGAAGTTGTACTCAAGAGGGAAATAAGCGAATTTGTATAACGAGGTAAAAAGTAGACACGTTCGCGTCAAAATTGGTTCGCGTTTGACAAATTCGGACCGATCCTTATTTCATTTTGTGAACATGAGGGTAAAACTAAAACAAAACGAGTCGTCGACCTCCGATTCGTGACAGCTCAATCGCACCGGGAATTGGGGAAAAGAGCCGATTTGGACTTGAATCGAGCTGAGAAACGTGATTTGATTAATTTGATTACTCAACTGTTGTTGACAACGCCTTCCTCACGTACAACAAGGTAAACGGTTTTTTTATCCCGCATTAGCATTGT
This sequence comes from Nesidiocoris tenuis, assembly GCA_036186465.1. Lineage (NCBI taxonomy): Eukaryota > Metazoa > Arthropoda > Insecta > Hemiptera > Miridae > Nesidiocoris > Nesidiocoris tenuis. The sequence continues at coordinate 1,718,341 of AP028918.1, forward strand.
AAATAGGTCAACGCGATTGGGCATTTTTTAGAGAAGATTAAAGTTGTATTTTCGTAAAAGCTCTCCATATCCGTTTATGACGTTCAATTCAATAATTCCGTCCCAGAGCCGAAAAAAGTATGTCTAAAAAACTACGGTCTAGTGATTTCACGGTTTGAAAAACGAATCACGAACTTCGCCTGGCCTGGAAGTTAATATGAGAAAGTTTATCACTTCGAAGTTGCGGGGGAAGGTCGACTGTAGAATAAGAAGGATCTTCTTTTAATAACGGACCTGTTCTGTGAGAAAAAAATATGAAAACTACTCAGTAAGTATAATTGAGTTTTCAAGGATCCCAGTTTTGGATTGATGGATGGAATGTAACCTCGTTTTGCAGTGGGCAGAAAGTTTCGGCATAATTAAATTTTGAAATCGTAAATTCTGATTATTTTTCCGAGACTTCAATTTTGATTAAATAACTTCGATTTAATTTTTTGTATTCGGGGGTTTCTCATTCAATGCAAAGTTTGAATAGAGTAAAAACTAAAAATAACTTCAGGGATCGAAGGTAGATAGTAATTTTTGTTCCTGTGGTTGCGGTGGATTTATAATTCCGCATATCCTTCGTGAATGTGAAATCGGCAACCAATGTTTGCAAAAACCGGGTCAGCGTAAAATATCGAAAATTAACCGACCGAGGTAAATTCCGACTAAGCTCTCTTTTCTTTGGGCGGGGAATATTTTGGATTAAACATCCCTAATGAGTTCAGGATGAAATAAAAGACGAAGAAATACGAGGTAATCAGAGATTAAAAGGGATTGAAGCCGATGAGATAGACGACAAAAGGGGGGCGTAAAAAAAGACGGGGGTGATTAGTTAGTGATTAATACTTCCACGGAACAGTCCGGAGGGGGTGTCTCTCCTTTCTCGTTGGGAAATGACTATCCTTCATTCTGGGGGGTAAGTCCCTTGAAAAACAATTGATTACTTCGTCCTTAGAGGATCCCTACTGGCTGAAGTTCCATTTATAACGCCAACGGCGCATTCGCCAAACTAATTGGAATTTATCCCACGATTTCAGCAAATAATTAATGCCGACTGCGGTGCCGTAATAATCCGGCCGAAGCATGACCGTCTGCATTTCGAAGATTTTTCATTTTGACCCCTATCCAAAACTTCGTTAATTATCTTACGTGAAAATTCATATTTTCCACTTTCAGCCCCAATTTTCGAAAGTTTAAAATCAGATTATAGTAAATTTGTCAATATTACGTATAGAATGCAGGTATAATGAGTTTTTGTCGTTGTCAAAATTTGAAGCTTTGAACTTTGTCAATTTCGAGAGTCCAAAGTATGACATTTTACGACTGAAACAACTCAAGAAACTGCGATGTTAAATCTGTGTAGACTATTCGAATGGCCATAAAGGTACAAGGCTGTTTTCGGATTTGAATGACAAGTTGGGACCTAACCTAACTTTTTGAAGAGGTAGGTAATAACTAGGTAGGATGAAAGTAGTAACTCAAAGATGAAGAAATTAAAAATTACTCGATTTTTTTAAAATCTGCCAAGGCAGCGCTTTTACTTTTGTTATATTGAACTCAAAAACGTACATTACGGAGAGTCAAATAGGGGAAGTTACCGTACTTATATGATTGGGTAACTAGAGCATGAATCATTAGATGAACCGGTGATTCAATACTGCCGACGGGCTAGACGCGTTAGGTAAAACCGGTTACACTGTCGAGGTAATTCGACGTCCGTGCAGGGATCGATCGTCAACCCGACAGATAGGAGTATCGGTTTTGGCAAGGAAACCGGGAAGGTCCTTTGTGGCGTCGTTACGAGGGTCCTGAGTCGAGCCATACATGTCACCCGCAGCGGATAGCCGTATCATGGAATGACCATTATACGACGGCCTTCTGATATCTTGCCAAAACCGTCGAAATTCTCATCAGGCTGGAAATCACTTTGGAAGTGACTTCGAATCGAAGTCAGCCCCTTTAAGGGCCGGGTTTATCGACGGAAATTATCCGTCCGATATCCAAAGGAGAGTATGAATTAATGTAATTTGGGAAGAAGTTGTGGAACTGGAATAGTAACTCAAATTGAGGGAGTAGTCTGTTCTACAAAAGTTAACGAGTTTACAAACCAATTTCAGCGGTCAAGCCATTGTAGCACAAAACATTGTACAAAACATTCTACATTGTACAAAACATTGTAGCACTGAGCACCACAACCACGGCAAACAACTTATACGGACCAGTGGCAATGATAACACACAATTCTTCTATGTTTTGATACGTAAAATGTTGACACAATTTGATTATAATATTATGGCGTCATGATACGAGGTCCATATCATATTATGATAACCTTGTATGCCAGAAAAACCGAACTTTTCCGGAGACAAAAAACTGTTATCAGTGACGCAGTGCCTCCTTGACCGAAATACGAGGTTCTCAAAAAGGGCGCTAGAGAGCAGAAAAATGTATATTCGAATACTGGCCGATGCGATACGACGAAATTGACTGCTTTTGGTGGCGTTTAGGTCGAAAATATCAAAACACTAGGCAAACATTATAATTCGCTTAAAATCAAAATACAAAAAGTTATCGGAGTATAAAAAATATTCACGTATTCTGCAAGGTGAAACAAAGATTTTAAGACCAGGAACGCTCAAATCGGTTCGTTATTGTGGGCAGAATAAAATAAAATAGTAAAACACTGAAATTGCTAATACATGTGAAGTACAGTGAGTGATTTAAATTTCCGGTTAAGAGGGGTAATAGTTCTTACTAAAACAAACATCCCAGTTCAAGAAATTTGAAAAAAAGGCTATGAATTAAGGGAGACGGACACACAGACACTTGTTCGGGAAGTAATTCTGAGTAAAAGTATAAAACTAAAAGTTTTTTCTGAACCTCAGTTCCGATTGTCGATTTTAGGATGATTACAATGCTTCCATCTACTCCGAAAATATAGAAATAATTACCTAAAAGAAAATAAAACCATTTTTCAAGTTGTGGAAGATCGACCCGTAATTCAAATTTGCAGTCAAAACTGTCTTCCCCGCCGAGTTTTCGAAAATTTATATTTTCTTCATCAGGGCTTGGAGACAGGTCGATTCAGTCACAATAAAACCACAGACAAGGAAATCAGAGGCCATAATGAGACTGAATAGACCTGTCCTTAAGCCTTGATAAAGAAAATATAAATTTTCAAAAGCTCGGCAAAAAAGACAGTTTTTCTGCATTTTTCGACCTTGATATTTGACTTCAAAAAAAACTTCTTAGTACATGTTGTGAAAAAACTAAGCCTACTTTAGAAACTAGAGCAATTCCCTGTGAAAAACTCAGGGTGAGAGAAAACTGCTCACGTGGCTGGGAGAGTTCACTTTTAACATTAACCGAAAAAGCATGATAGTTATCAGGTGATAAAAAAAGTTGTTGTTGTTGACTTTCAAGTTCGGGACCATAATATACAACAAATAATTTAATAATAATAATTTAAATAGTAAATAGTAAATAATTTTCATTTTAAATTGGCGAGCAAAGTCCGTTGATTATTGAAAATAAGGTTTATTTATTACGGTTTAAAGTTAATTCGATTCAAAGGCGACAACGGTACGAGCTTTAGTGAATTTTCGCTTTAGATTCCCTCAAAAGGCCTCAACCCTTCGAATTGTGTTCAATGGCCACCGGCTTAACTGCCTGGAACGGCCAGATGGAGTCGATAAGTTGGAAATTATATCCAATCCGAAGGTCCCAGGGCCCAGGGACTGTCTTATCGTGGACGGATGGGGATACAGGTAATTGCTTACACGTACACGACCCCCCCCCTCCCTGTTCAGCGGTCGTGATCTGCGGCGGAACCGTTGCCGCAGATTGATTCGATTTTAAGCCACCAGACGTTTGCGTAACGCATTTCACGTGAGCCCAAGAGTATTGCGTATGTGCGCAAAATACCAACAAATAGAAGGAAACCAGGTGGCGCACAGTACTTCCACATTTTCGTAATACCCGTTGAACGTACGGTAATTGTAATTTTTCAAAATCCTTCTTCGGAATTTCAGAGAAACAATTTTTTCGGTTTCCGAACAACTTTTGTTTTTAAAGGGGGAATTATTGACTTTTTGCTGTTCCTTGATCGTTTTTGGTAATCAATCTTGATGGTTATTGGTAATCAAGTGCGCTCTGATAGACTCTGAGAAAATGCTTCGAAGCTGAAGTACTACTCTAACACATGATCAAATTTTTTTTTACCATTATAAATAAAGGTAGGGTGATAAGTGCGTACATCGCTGCTTTTCATAAATCTGTCTGCGATTCTAATATTTCACTCACACTTGGAATTCCTTGGAAATGAATTAATTTAAGTGACCACATGAAGAGCACGAAGAAACGCACTTACCAACGGAATTTTACTCGTATTGTAAAATATGCTTGTAAAACACGCCCTGATTTTAAAAATATTTATATAGGGTTATAAAAAATGGGTTTATTATGTAAAATGCAACTCATGTTCAATTCATATTCTGTCTTTATGTCTGCGCTGTTCTCCTAAGAGAACTCAAATATTATGAAATTCGTTCAAAAGAAGACGGGCACTTTGTGAGCAAATTCATTTTAAAAACACGGGCCGGCCGTTATTTTTAATTTTTAAAGAGGGCGGAAAATTCTCAAAGGATTTTTCACATCGAATTCCTCGTCAAAAGGTTAGGAATGGCCCATCTGCGAATAAACAGACCTCGTGAAACGAATTTTGAAATTAACCCTTAGGAGACGCGGGGGGTAAGGAGTATTTGATCCCCCTCCCTCCCTCGGGGGAAGGAGTGTTGGGGTGGAAGGGGTTTCTCCTTTGGCCTTTAGCGGTGTAGAAGGTTGAACTCAAGTGCGCGGCCTTATCTCATCAGCGTGGCTCTTTACTTTCAAGTAAAGGGAGAACATGAGGGAGCGCTAATGTCTTTCGAGAGCTATAGTCGGCGAACTTAGCTATGCTAGACGGGTGGCGCTTTACAAACCGTTAAAAGAAAAGCCCTCCGAAAGGAAGCTGAAACAATTCAGCCTTTCTCGGTCGAAATGTTAATGCGCCGAAGGAAATCGCGCACCTTTTGTCTTTAGCGGCATTTTAACCGCATTACGCTACTTAATTTGGGCTTATCTCATTTGTTGGGTTTCTTTTGTCTTATTACTCACCGGAATCTATAACGCCCTCGTCTCTTGGGGGGAAAAACAGGAGCTTTAAAAAAAGTGTTAATATGACTAAACACTAGTTTCTGCTCCATAAAACCGAGTTCAACAGTTAAAACTGAGTGAGCATTTTTAACTTAAAAAAGCAAATTTTTTCAATTTCTTCCAGATCAATCCACTTAGGTAATTTTCTGGTATTGCACAATGTTTTCAGTGTTTCAGTGTCTGCAGCCATTATTATCTGTCAGGGGCACTAGAATGTCGCTCGGTAGGGGGAAAAGGGGGCATTCACGTATCTTTACTCATCACTGACGTCATCTCCTACCCCTCCCGTCCACAGGACCTTTAAACTCCCTCCCCATGCGTTCGTGACATCACAGATCTTTAGTAAACTATGGAAATTCAACAAAAAACCGGGTGAAAAAACATGATATGTTTTCATCGACAGATTACTTATTTCCATTATGGCTACTGCTAAAGACAAAAATGTTCAACAAAGCTGCTGGGAGGGGGGTTGGTAGCACTTCTTCATCAGCTCAAGATTTTTGGTACCACTGTACTAGAGCGAAGGTAATGGGCTAGGGACAACCTTATAGGTTGGTCACACGAGGACATCCCCAGGACCAACAGCTGCAGAGCAACAACAACAACAACCTCACAGGCTGGAGGGGGTCAAAGTGGCATTGGGCCATCCATAGCTGGCGACATACCTCTTACTACGTTGGGTGATATTTTGGTTGAAAATTGCATCGTGAGAGAAAATTGCTCATAATCAAGAAAGTAGGTACAATGTCTCGAACATTTTTGGGCCTTTTGAGGCAGAACAATCGTGGAAGAAAGATCCAACAGTCAATATAAGCGGTCCCATTATTTACCAAACATTATTGTCGAGGCTTTCGAGAAATTCAAAACGGGCGGCCCTGTTGTGAAAATAGCTCCATACAAACGGAACGACCTCGAGTGAAAATCCGCACTTTCCACATCGACCGAAGACGGTGGATCTGTTTGAAAATAAAAAACCCCTTTCCACCGATGGCCTTGGCATTGTAAGCTGAAAACGGATAAGACGGCCTCGAAATATCGAATTACTAGCCCGTTTTTGGATTTCGATCAATGATGGATGAGTCATTCGGATGAACGACGTTTTATCGACGGGTTTCAGATGAACATTATAGTCACCTTCGAAGGCCTTGACACGCATTTTTTCACCGATCTCAACCTTTATGACTAAGTGGTAAAAACCATTCCACCTCACGAAGATAACGTGGAAGTTACTAAGTAACGTGAAATATTCTGCAGCCCGTAGGCCGACTCGGACATAATTTTCTGACCCGGGCATCGTATCAACATTTTTTTCATTTTCGAATCTGTTCGGTCTAGGTAGTTCAAATTCGCGACCTCTCTTCGCCCATATTTCCTTTCGACATTTTTTTGTTGTTGTTGGATTATTAAGATTTAGGTGGAAACTGTCGCTGTCTGGCGTGTCTCCAAGATTCAACCGAGTGTGAGGTTCGGATCTCTGCGACGTGTCTGTGTGTAAGTGCGTAGGTCACAGTGGTGGTTGCCTAGGAGATTTCGATATGACAGATCCTCGCAAGGCGCCAGAGGGCGACAGCTTGCACCTGAATCTAAATAATTCAACAACATGCGCAGCATGCAACAAATGATAACGAAATATGGGCGAAGAGAGGTCGTGAGTTTAACTACTAACAAACAGACATCACAAAACAGACATGAAGATCATAAAATGTCGGTAAAATGCCAAAAAACATCGGATAAATCCATGAAGACGAAGGAAACGTTAAAATTCTTTTGCAACATATTTTTTTGGGGAAATCAACTAAAATTCTTTCCGATCCAAAAATAATCGATTTTTTAAGAGTAATTTATTCATCGGATCTTGAATTTTTTTGGTTCCAACATTGTACCAATCTCAATGACTTTGAACTAGTAACCTCTGTGGTTAACTTATGGTAGAAAGCGAATCGATTTCGCGGTTTTGGCGTGAGCGTTGCAGCGGCTGTACGACCTTTGAAAGTGAACGGGAAATATTTCGGGCCGAAATCGATCCTGTATTTAAAGTTTTGAGTGTGCTTCAATAACAGAGCATGATAAAAAATGTTTTTCGAAAATATACCGATGAAATGTTGAAAATTTTCAACTCCGGATTTTGAACTACCGTTTTCTGCCAACGGTACATTTTACCGAGCATGTTCTGCATTGAAAACAAACCCTACTCAACGATAAACCGGGCTTTATCGAGGATGCAATTAATTATCAGGGCATTCAGGGCCGGGATATGGAAGTGTACCCGGAGTCCTCGGAGCCGATGGAAGTCGGCAATGAAATTTCCAAGCTCTTCAGCGTCCATAACCGAAACTTTGATTGACGTTTGATATTCAGAGTCTCTAGTTGGGATCGCCGGAGGTAAAACGGCCTTGCGAGACCCACTGGATTCGTAATTGGCCCCAGAGCTTCGAGCGGTACAGACGAGAATTTAATTTCAAAAGCCCGCCTGCGTGGGCTGGTCTGGAGACCCTGGCATGGGAGAAAAGCTCTTTCAGAAGCTCTCACGTTCGTTAAAACCCTCCATTTAGATTTTCACGATTTGTCCCACCCCCGGGTAACATCCTGGACGTACCGAAATTGCTGTACGCCATAAGACTAGGCACAATGAGTGTAAAACTTCACAAATTGCGATTTAGATTCAAAGTTTTTGAAAATATTTCGGAATTCGAAAAATATTTGAGGGGTCTATTTCTGGAGGTGGATTTGCTGTGATGGCGATTGAACATGTTTGTCAGTAGTTCGGAGGAGCGTCAGGGAGGGAGGCATCAAATGACCAATAGACGAACGACCAAGAGAGTTTTGTAAGCATTGGGGCAGTATACCTTGACCGGGTTGTAGTGAGGTATAACCGAAAGACCGAGGAGTTTTGAGGAACGCCAGATATTTTATAGCTATCTTGCTTGATTAGCGTTGGACTGATGAGTATGTCGAATTGGACTGATGAGGGATGTTTTTCTGTCTTGGAGATGAGAGCGCAGCGAGCACTCAGGTCACCTGATCTGTATAAGGAATGTGTGAAGGAACAATAAGGGACAAGTTGACGATCAAGCCACGAGAGCGCTAGTGGTAGTCCAACCTCTGGAAGGAATGGAACTAATGCTCCCTGTGGGCACTAGCCTTTCGTTTCTATTCCCAATGTTCAGCCAATCAATAACTGCAAGCTATGTCCATAGAGGGATTCATAGTTCGTTCTCTAAAGACTCCAACCAGCTCCCAGGGCTGAATGACTTCAGTGAAAATTTGACGGGACCTTGACCAAGAATGAACGGCCTGACGTATCGAGAACGTCCGTCTCCTCCATTGGCCGTCTATGGAGCTGTGTCTGCTTTTCGGAAGTTGATGGCATTGCCTAGCCAGTAGTTTGAAGGCGTCTGGAATCTGCGGGGGGAAGACGTTCATTTTTCCACAATATCGAACCTTCTGTAAAAGTTCGGCGATTGATTTTTTTACAGTTGTACGATGCAGGTACCTGTTTGACCAAAAATGTCAAATGATTCCCAATTAATACCCACGACGAAGTTCGTCGGACGAACCAACTTTTTCAGGTTATAAAAAAACCTTCACTCCCGCACAGTCTCCCCGGCCACGGATCCGGTTCAGTCCAATCACCATACTTCTATTTACTCCTTACGGGGAGTAATTGATATACTCCAGGAACGATGAAACTTCGACCCGACGGTCAATTTAGTGGCGGGGGATCCCTCGGCAGCTTCAGCCGTCTGTACAACGTGCGAGCCACTCGATTGGTAATTGGCCCTGGCTTAAAGCGCGGCGCCGACGAGAATTTAATTTCAAAAGCCCGTCCGAGTTGGGCCGGTCGGGAAACTAGGGGGAAAGCTCTTTCAGAAGTTTTCACGTTCATTAAAACTACATCGACGACGTCGGTTACGGCTCTTTTCGGCGCGTCCTTCAAAGAGATGTTGATTACGCAGCTAGCGCCGTCTAGAAAGCCGCCTTCGCAACAGAGGTACATTCGAGGCACGTTTCACAGTTGCCAACTTTCCGACAGTTGCCAGCCGACGGGGATTTCTACGGCTTCAATATTCGCTTCCCTTACACGAAAGAGCGAAAATGCGATGTACTAATTAGGGAAAATGGCGAAAATTAGTTTTTTCGGGGCTAAAATGTTGGAATTTTAGAAAAACTAGAGATCAGTACACTGCGAACAGGGAGTTCGCAACTTCTTTTGGCGTAAATTCTATACAGCACTGTAGCATCCTCAATTTTTCAGTGCTTTATTTGTGTGGCGTAGGGAGTTTTTTGCAAAATTCAGGTTATATTACCTCCATCCTGATTTCCGAGCTGGGTTTCCTAACCAATATTAAGTAATATTGAGTAAGCTATACAATAGGAACACCGCATTTTGAATGAGGTGAATTTGTTGAGTTCCATGGAGAAGAATGATAATGTCAGTTCTATGGATGGTACTAACCTAACGTACGGCCTGATCCCCCTAAGTTGTATTCTCCCAGATTGGCAGTGTTACCTTTTTTCAAGTATTTTGCAGAATCAGTGTTGCCCTGAGCGCCAAACTCGACAAACTCGCTTATGTTTAGCGCTCAGGGCAACACTGATTCTGCAAAATACTTGAAAAATGGCAACACTGCCAATCTGGGAGCATACAACTGATCGGGGATCAGGCCATACGTTAGATGAATACTATACATCGAACTTTATTATTCTTCTCCGATGGAGAATCTCCATGAGACTCGAGAAATTCACCTTATTTGAAATGCGGTGTTCCTATTCTATGGATAACTCATACCTTGACTGCGGTTAGGGCCCAAGACCGAATCTGTCGTTAGAAAAGACCTCGATGCCCTTCGCTAACTGAATTTCAGCGCTGAAATGAATCGCCGGAGACGGTCGAGGCTTGATTCGTTTGCTGCAGGTAACGTGTTCCTGGTGCATTGAAAGCCACATTACGGCGACAATAACCGCCGAAACCAGTATTGTTCATTGTGTCTTGTCCATTGTCTACCACCGCCATTCCCTGCGGCCATTAGAGCGATGAATCCAATTCCAAAAATAAATGGATTCCGACCAACGCCGGTTCCTCGCTTATTCACGGCGATCGATCCCTTGGTGAAACGTTATTTAGGCGAAATAGACCAGCCTGCCTCCGGTTCCAGCCATTTTAAATTAGAGCTCGAGCCAGGAGAGAAGAGTCGATCCTTTCGAACGGGTTTACCCTGTTCAACTTTAATCCGCGATTACTCCGTTCATCGGGAGATTAAGTCGATTTCAATGGATATCGCCCCTATCCTCGAGCCTTCTGTCACAGTCGGACGGCTTAGTTCCATTGTCTTCGAATCGGCGAGAGAGCCATCAATGGATTAATTTATATTCTTTGTTCTAACTAGTTCAACGAACTTGTAAAAGAGCAGACTCGACAGTTTTTGCCTGCAGTCAGATTCGTGAAAATATTGATCGGCTGAATTCGGACTATACCGTCCACTTCACCGTATTGTGAGCCACTCCCCCGGTTGAAGTCCATGTTACTCGGGAAAATATAAATTTCCCCTTTCTCGAGGTCGTTAACTTCTCTCCCGGTATTATACTCCAATTCCCAAACTGATAGGAACAAGTGACATAAACATGGCTCACTTGGTATGCGAAGGTATACCGCCGAAAATGAACTTCGAACGGTGCGACGGTAACCTAAACACGTCAACTTTCCCTTGATAGGGGGTGGTTTTTTGATCGCGATCGTGTTCGCTTCCTGGGGTGGATTTAATCCTCGGAAATTGGCAACTTGATGGGCAACAAACTCCCGTCGGCGGGATTACCGACGTCCAACTTGAGCCACCCGAGATGTTAAACAGGCTATCCCTCCTGGCACCCTCATTCGACGTTGAACCGGTGAACAAAGATCCAACATAAACATGCGAGCTGACTGCGAAGTATTAGCTTTCCATGCCAAGACTAACAGATTTGAACAGAGATTTGAACTCCATTCCTAGGAATATTTCCTAGAATGAGATAACCGAATCCTCCCCGTTATCATCAAATTGATACGTGAATGTTTCGATATCATCGAGGCTAAAACATCGATGTTTCAACATTTCAATCATATCGCCTTATAGCTTTTTCAACAAAAACAAAATGTCGAGGGCGAAACACCCATAATATGGCAGCAGAATATGGATAACCCAGCAATATTGAGAGCAAATCATCAATAATTCAAAAACATCGAGGGAAAACGTCGATATTCCGACAATTTCAATGGCAAACATCAATATTACAATATCGATTGCAAAATATCGATATTACAACATTGACAGTGAAATATCGATAATTAAATGACATAGAGAGCAAAAGGTCGACTTTTAAATAATATCAAAAGCAAACCATAGATTTACCAACGGTATCACAAGCGTTTTACTGAAAATATCGATATTCTAATGAAATCGAGAGCACATGATCGATCTCTCAACATCAAAAGCACATTATCAATCTCCCGGCATCGCAGGCAAAATATCAATACTTCAAAACGATTGAGAGCAAAGAATCGATCTTCCGATAAAAACAGGGAAATATCGATATTTCGGTTACATTGAGAGCAAAAAATATATATTTCAATAATATCAAGAGCGAAATATCGATAAGTCGAGAGCCAAACTTCGATATTATCGAGAGTAGAACACCGATATTCAATTAGTCTCGAGTGCGAAGCAACGGTATTTCAATAAAATCGATACCTCACCTTCTCACTGCTCAAATCCAGATAGTCCATGGTGGTGCTGGATGCGTGGATTATAACTTAGTTCATATTATTCAGCTCGGCACTCGCTGTTCCGTCGGGAGGTAACTTCGTACCTACATCATGCGAGACGTGCAACATCTGGTGAAAAGCAGGTCGTCTATCATCATAATACAATTTGACATCTGTCCTCGCTCCTCGCGTAAGGGTATGCCGCAAAGTCACTACAAAATGACTTCGCCTCGAAGTTCATGTAAACTGAAAATGAGGTGGTGGGGATATCCATTTATTAGGACGGATGGGGCTTGGAGATGACGCGTTGAAACACTCCTTGGAAGGAAACCTCTCTTCCGAAACTCCGTCAGTCAACTAGCAGGAGCGGCTACATAAATCCAATTTTCCCTGCGAAGAGGGAACAAGTCGGTTTCTGGAGACGTACGGCGCCGGCAAAGCGAATTTCTGGCAACGGCTGCCGGGGAGTGCGAAGTGGAATATAGGAGAGGTATAAAGGCAAGGTAAAGGGGGAGTCCCTCCAGAGAGCAAAGGGAGGTATTCTGAAATGTAAATGTAATTATACTTGATTGGTTCCAGCATCAGGATAGAGTAAAGGCTGTATCACACGGCCGACGTTTCTTTCGGTATTGTCACTCTAGCACATTCTTGTCACTCCCTTTCCCGAGTACTATAATCAATTTAGTAATATTTTAATGATATCAGGAGAGAAACATCGATTTTCAATAATAGCGAGAGTAAAACACCAATATTTCCAAAATATCGAGAGTAAACATCGATTTTCAATAATAGCGAGAGCAAATCATCGATATTTCGAAAATATCGAGAGTGAAACACCAATATTTCCATAATATCGAGAGTAAAACATCGATATTTCTATGATATCGAGAGTAAAACATCGATATTTCTACGATATCGAGAGTAAAACATCGATATTTCCATAATACCGACAGCAAAACATCAATATTTCCAAAATATCGTGAGTAAAACACCGATACTTCCACAATATCGAGAGTAAAACATCGATATTCCCATAATATCGAAAATAAAACATCGATATTCCCATAATATCGAGAGTGAAACATCGATATTCCCATAATATCGAGAGTAAAACATCGACATTTCTATAATACCGGGAGCAAAACATTGATATTTCCAAAATATCGAGAGTGAAACACCAAAATTCCCATAATATCATTAGTGAAACACCTATATTTCCACAATATCGAGAGTAAAACATCGATATTTCTATGATATCGAGAGTAAAACATCGATATTTCTACGATATCGAGAGTAAAACATCGATATTTCCATTATACCGACAGCAAAACATCGATATTTCCAAAATATCGAGAGTAAAACACCGATATTTCCAAAATATCGAGAGTAAAACACCGATATTCCATAATATCGAGAGTAAAACATCGATATTCCCATAATATCGAGAGTGAAACATCGATAATCCCATAATATCGAGAGTAAAACATCGACATTTCTATAATACCGGGAGCAAAACATTGATATTTCCAAAATATCGAGAGTGAAACACCAAAATTCCCATATCATTAGTGAAACACCTATATTTCCACAATATCCAGAGTAAAACATCGATATTTCTATGATAAAGAGAGTAAAACATCAATATTTCCATTATACCGACAGCAAAAAATCGATATTTCCAAAATATCGAGAGTAAAACACCGATATTTCCAAAATATCGAGAGTATAACACCGATATTTCCATAATATCAAGAGTAAAACATCGATATCCCCATAATATCGAGAGTAAAACATCGATTTTTCCAAAATATCGAGAGTAAAACATCGATATTTCCAAAATATCGAGAGCAAAACATCAATATTTCCAAAATATCGAGAGTAAAACATCAATATTTGTACAATACCGAGAGCAAAACATCGATATTTCCAAAATATCGAGGGCAAAACATCGATATTTTCAAAATATCGAGAGTAAAACATCGATATTTCCAAAATACCGAGACCAAAACATCAATATTTCCAAAATATCGAGAGTAAAACATCGATATTTCCAAAATACCGAGACCAAAACATCAATATTTCCAAAATATCGAGAGTAAAACATCAATATTTGTACAATACCGAGAGCAAAACATCGATATTTCCAAAATATCGAGGGCAAAACATCGATATTTTCAAAATATCGAGAGTAAAACATCGATATTTCCAAAATACCGAGACCAAAACATCAATATTTCCAAAATATCGAGAGTAAAACATCGATATTTCCAAAATACCGAGACCAAAACATCAATATTTCCAAAATATCGAGAGTAAAACATCAATATTTGTACAATACCGAGAGCAAAACATCGATATTTCCAAAATATCGAGGGCAAAACATCGATATTTTCAAAATATCGAGAGTAAAACATCGATATTTCCAAAATACCGAGACCAAAACATCAATATTTCCAAAATATCGAGAGTAAAACATCGATATTTCTACGATATCGAGGGTAAAACATCGATATTTGTGTAATACCGAGAGCAAAACATCGATATTTCCAAAATATCGAGGGCAAAACATCGATATTTTCAAAATATCGAGAGTAAAACATTGGTATTCCCATAATACCGAGACCAAAACATCAATATTTCCATAATATCATTAGTGAAACACCTATATTTCCAAAATATCGAGAGTAAAACATCGATATTTCTACGATATCGAGAGTAAAACATCGATATTTCCATAATACCGACAGCAAAACATCGATATTTCCAATATATCGAGAGTGAAACGCCGATATTTCCACAATATCGAGAGTAAAACATCGATATTCCCATAATATCGAAAGTAAAACATCGATATTTCCAAAATATCGAGAGTAAAACATCGATATTCCCATAATATTGAGAGTAAAACATTGTCATTTCTATAATACCGGGAGCAAAACATTGATATTTCCAAAATATCGAGAGTAAAACATCGATATTCCCATAATATCGAAAGTAAAACATCGATATCCCCATAGTATCGATAGTAAAACATCGATATTTATATGAGATCCAGAGAAAAGTGCCTCGATATTTTCGTATTAGCGACTGCATCCCCTAGTTTAGCTATTGGAAAAATTAAAAAATTCGCTTTTTTTCGAAAATTGTTTTAACCCCCTCCTCAGTCCTCACTTCCCGATTTCCAGCGACTGACATTGAGTTTCGTTTGATTCCAGTTGGCAGCAATGGTGACTACTATTACACCGGTGACAATTTCCACGTCGGCTACCACGGCTCATCGTCGAATTCGCGGCCTTTTCCAAGCGCTTTGCCCTACAGGGCGACTCCTCTCCCGGCGTACCAACAGGAGGAGTACCTACAGCCGTCGGCCTACCAACTACCTCCAACGTACGATCCCTTCGGCTCGTCGCCGGTTCAAAATCAGGTAGGTCGAGTTCGAGTCGAAAGCATCGATATTTCCAAAATGCCCAGAGCACAACATCGATATTTCCAAAATATCGAGAGTAAAACATAGATATTCCCATGATATCGGGAGTAAAGCATCGATATTTCCATATTACCCAGAGAAAAACATCGATATTTCCAAAATATCGAGAGTAAAACATCGATATTCCCATGATATCGGGAGGCAGGTACCCGAGAACACCTGAAGGTAAAAAGAACGGTTTTCCGAAAACGCCATGGTGCCTAGTATCAAAACCCTCTAAGAATAAAATACGCTGATGTATCAAAATCATCGACGTGAAGACAACCACGATGCGTGAAAATATCGATATTTCAAAATCATCGATGAGCAGAAAAATCGATAGTCAATCGATAGTTAGAATCAATCAATTGACGCATCAGAAACAGTCTGACTGATGCACGAGGTCAAACTAAAACTGAAACTAAAACTCAAACTAATACTGACATTCATACTGAAACTTAACTTCAAACTGATGCTGAACCACAACAGAAACTTGAACTCAAGATCAAACTGAAACTAAAACTCAACCTGATATTTAAACACAAATAGAAACTGATATCAAAACTAAAACTGAACCTCTAACTGATACTGATACATAAACTTGAAGTAAAATGGAGAGTCCAACTCAAAGGCCAAAAAAAATGTAAACTCGAACTGAAACTCAGACCCAGTTTGAGCCTTCCTTTCGACTTTTGAGTTTGACGCTCAGTTTGAGTTTTCGTTTCGGTACCAGTTGAGTTTCAGTTTGAGTATAAGTATCAGTTCGAGTTTAAGTTTCAGTTTGAGTTTCAGTTTAAGCAGTTGAGTTCGAATTTAAGTTCGTTAATTTGAGTTCGTTTTTGCTGTCGTTCTGGTTTTGTATTAAATTTAATTTCTATCCAACGGTTCAGCCGTTGCTGGAACTTCCAGCAATTTCCATCGTGGAACTTTCGACGAGTTTTTGAGACAATTCGGCAATTGCGCCAACTTCCGTTCGCTCGCCGATCTTACGTTATTTGCTCTTAGGCCGAATGTCAGTTCCTGTACCATTGGGAGCAGATTAGTGTGAACGTGTCTGGGGGGCCTGAGGTTGTATCTAGTGGGGACCTTGATGGCGGAATGTTTGACTTTCACTCGACGAAGGGGGGCCCGGAGCAAGGCCATGGTAGAAGGAGCATGGGGTCTCCAAGGGGGAACTCCAGGCTTCAAAAAACGTCAGCGGTTTTCGCCTTGAACGCCTTAGCTCTTTCGAGTTGAATGGATCGAAAACTGCGCAATGGTCAATTCTGCCTTGCAGTAATCGAGGTCTCGCAACTGACGAATCTCCCATACGTTGCTGCCGATGGGAATGAATTCTCCGGTATTTTGTCGTCGGGACAAAAAGGCTTTTCGAGGCTGCTGATTTCTGGGGGATAGGCTACTTCCACGTTGACGAAATCCGTGGGATTCTCTCGTTATCTTTCGAAAGTAATCGGATAGGAGTCGAATTTTAGTAAACCTTTTTTCCAAAATATCTAATTCCTTTTAGTAAGCGCGTCGAGGCAGAAACCGCCATTTGATTTCTCACCAAATTCGACAGTTTCCTCTAGATTTTCCTAGATTTTCCTCCCTTGAAATTCGAAACTCTTCTTTCGGAGGAGTTTCGTCGAAGATTTGCCGTGAAAGGCTGTTACGTAATCCGACTCCCAAGCGGAGCACCGGTCGGGCGGCTTTTTCCTGGGGCCGCCATAATGCCGATTGGCGATAAAAAGACGTAACACAAACATGATGATATTAACTTGACATTTGAATTTTTTCATGTTCATACGAGAAAGTAGGTAGGTCTCTTCTTCGCCAAAAACTCCTCTTTCCTGATTAGTGAAAAAAAGCTGAACACCTTGAAATACGCATTCGAATCATTTCCAACGCTAAACTACTTTCAGATCGAATCCGAAAAAAGTTGAGACAACTTCGACTTTTTCCAGAAACAAAATTCATACGTAAAACAATATCCCCTCGCCAAATCCAAACATTTTCCGGATTTTATCAAAATATTTTCGTCGATTTCTCCCAGTGGGAAATGTTGTTCAGGGGCTCGGATAATGTCCTCAGCGATTTGGTATGGATGTCGCACGGCTGGAACTTCCGGAAAATATCCACCGTTGTGATTCCACGGAGGGTGCGAGGGGGAGGGTGGCGGGCGGTGGGGTGGCCCGTGGTGGGGCACGCACGAATAGAAACGGGAAACGTCGCTTTACGAATTTAACGTAAATCCCGGACGACGGAATTATTTTTTAATCCCTGGATAATATATGTGCTCTTCTTCGGAAAGCTCGCATTTTCTACATTGCTCGTACAATATTACAGCTACGCGGGGGCCAGAACGGATTCCACACCAACCAGCACCTTCCGCAGCCTTTCCACCCGCCGTCGCGCCATTTCCCAGTGACGGGAAGCGCTGTCGCCGATTCGGGCCTCGATTACAGCGACCGCGGAGCCGACCGCTACAAGGAAATCGTCCGGGGTCAGGGCGCCGTCAACGAGCGCCCCAGCTACCAGCAGCCGCCGTCGAGAGCGGCGCCGACTGGGCCAGCGTTGACTGCTGGCGCAGCCTATCAGGAAATCGTCAGGTCGACCGGTTCTTCGTTCTTTCCGAGCCGCCCTTCGGCTTTGGTCGACCAGCTAGATTCAACAAGATGGCGGTAAGTAAATCCTTTCTATTAAAAAAATAATGCTCCCTTCTCAGCCAAAATATTGCCGAATTTCAATTTGATTTTTTCACCCTCAGAACCTCCCCTAACGGTAGCAGTAGGAGGAAGCCACCTCCGACAGCTGCTGTCCCGCCGCCAGTCGACGATCCTGTGCGAGACGTTATCGTCAATACGCTACCGTCCGCCGTTTCGTCGGCTTCAGCCGATGGCGAATCGTCGAATTTCGGCCCTGACTCACAACCGACTCGGGGCCGATCGAGGTTCAAGAATGTACGCGTCGAGTCGACGCCGTTTACCATAGCGACAACGTCAGCGAGTGCCTCCAACTCAGGCCCTACCAGGTTGGCAATAATTTTGACGTTTACAAGATGTCGTAAGGCCTTCGGGGCGAGAGATAGGCTATGTACTCTCAATATCAGTCTTGAGCTTTCGGTCCTTCGGCCCTCTTCAGGAGCTAGGATAGCAGCATGATCGTTTTCTTCCGCAATCCTAATCGACTGATTTCCAGGGCATCGAGGACTCGTCGACCGCCTGAAGTCAAAAAAGTGACGACGCTCAGGCCAACCACGGTTCGGTCGACTACGACTACAACTACGACGACGACCGAGCCACCGCATTACGATCCAGACTACGAGCTGGAATACATCCTGGAGCCAGAAGAGGAAGGACTGCAGGAAGAACTGCCAGCTCTTCTCGGGCCGAACAATAATGACAGGTTAAGAGAGAAATGCAACAATCAATCAGCCTAATATCATGTAATACTCTAATTTTAAAATGTCTCCTCCGAATTTTTCCAGTTTGCCATTGAAGACTCCGATAATCCCAAATTTGAAATTCGAAGAGGACCTGAGCGCGGCTTTTTTGCCACCTGGGTACAAGAAGGAGTCGCCGACGCCACCGACTACAGCAAAGACGACTGAGCCGCCTGCCACGACATTCGTTCCTCGAAACCGAAATACTCAAGGTACATTCTGGATGAAGAAACAATCAAATAATGTCAGAATGTAGATCGTCAAGGCTAAAAAACTGAAATTATTGCTCACAGGTTCACCAAGGCCGACGCCAACAACGAGGCGGCCGACTTCCACAACTAGAACAACAACTACGGCTAAGCCTTCTACTCTGACGGCATTGCCTTCTTCGCCGTCGACATTGCCATCTGAAGTGTCCAGGCCTGAGGGTCCTGCCAATCGCAAGCCAGGCGATGACAATTCGTCAGAATCGCCAACCGAGTCCTGGGTGGTCGTCGCGTCTGTTCAAACGTCCAGGTCTGTCTCCGGAGCGAGATTCCTGCCAGGCCATATTGTCAAGCAGGAAGAAACACAGAAGCACTTGACTCCCAATGGTGAGTATGGCGGTTCGCACCATTATTTTCAAGTTGCCGTGAAAATGAGTTACTCAAAATAACAAGCGTACTATTTTTCGGCAGGTACAATAGAAAAGACGATGGACTCAACTGAGCAGCCAGAGACGTCTCCACCGACTCATCTGCCATCTCCTCCGAGCAAAGCATCAACAGAAAGCATCATCGACAAACTGGATCGGGTGCAGAGCGAGCTGTCATCAGGTAGGCCCAGGAATGTAGATTATGCCGGAGCTGTCAGCGCTTTGACCATGTAAAATGAGTCTGGCAAGCTGTGAGTAATAACCTCGTCAGCACTTCAAGCACATTGAATAAACTTCAATTTTTTCCAGGTATTTTGAACGGATTCCGACCTGGTGACCAAAAACTAGACATTCCAGACATGCCGGAGAACAAGACGTCGGCAGAAACGCCTACTTCAGCTTCTTCAGAAGTTCAGACGTCAGGTGAGATTATCCTTTTTTTCCACCATCCTTCAACTCAGAATTTTCATCACCGTTTTTCTAATGTCTCTTCTATTTAATTGCCCTTACTCATTTTACTCGATTTTTGAATTTTTGTTTTCGATTGCAGAAACACCGACCACGACAACTGAACCATCGACAACAAGACCTCGCACCTTTGTCCCATCGGGCAAGCGAACGACTCTGAAGCCGAAAAAATCACTGCTGGACAGCATCCAGTATGACGAAATAGGAGCAGGCCTTCTGCCTCCAGGATTCAAACCTCGAGAATCGACTTTCAAGCCGAAACACTCGTCGAGAGAAGGCAGCGGCCGTTCCGCTGGATCGACGTTCAAAAATAGCGTCAAGGACGAGAGTAAGGGAAGTAATGCCGAGAAGGAGACGGGTCAAGGAACAAACAGGACTCTGGAAAGCATCATAGGCAAGGTGAGTACAACGCCTGGCCCTGAAGGTTAATTTGTTGTTGTTGCTTTGCAGCTGTTGGTCCTGGGGATGGCCTCAAGTGACCATAATTTGGAGGTTAATTTGGGATGTACTACAACACTTATTCGGTCTGATTTCCTGTCTAGATAACGTTCGACGACGTTTCATCCCTGTTGCCTCCGGGTTACAACCCTGGCAATCAGCCGCCCAAAGTTGTCAAGCAGGAAGCGCCTGAGAGCCTTTTGCCGCCAGGATTTAAACCGACCGAAGCTGAAAAGTCAAAGGAAAAACCCAAACCGGCCGTTGTTGAAAAAGACGAAATACCTGACAGCCTATTGCCACCTGGTTTCAAGAAAGGTAGACTAGAAATCACGAGGTCTTCAATATTCATATTTTGAGAACATTTGGTATGATTATTTTTGTTTTTGCTGACCGATTGCCACGATACTATCTCTTACAGGACGTACGAAACCATCGGCCGAAAAAGAAGAAAAACCTGTGCCGATTGACTCGATTTTGAAGAAAGTTCAATTCAAAGATGTTTCAGCACTCCTGCCGCCCGATTTCAAAGAGAAGTCCAACGCAGCACCTGATATAGCTGGTACGTAGGAAATTGGCTGAGAAACTTTCCACGTTGGGAAAATTAGGTATAATACCGCTCTTTGAAACAGGGGGGGGGGATATGGGGGGCTATTCTGTAAATTTTCCGCTGCAGGAAGCAGTCTCCAAGAGAATGTATCCTGACTTTCACTCAGAATCTGAATCTCTCCTCCTGAATCTGAATCTTAATCTCCCCAGATCTGAATCTGAATCAGTGCGTAGATGCATATTTTGAAACGCAAAAGTTTGACACAATTTGATCATATTTTGACTGCTTTAAAGGGTGTTTAGGTCAAAAATTTTTAAAAACTCACTATGCAATCTTTAAAACTCTCCTAATACAAAAACATGCCAAATTATCGGAACGTAAAAAATATCCACATATTCTGCAAGGCAAATCAAAGATTTTAAGACCAAGAACGCTCAAATCTGTTCATTTTTGGGGCCGGAAAAAAATAAAATTGAAAACACTAAAAATGCAAATATATCGGAAGTACTGTGCGTTATCCAAATTTTGATTAAACAGGGTGTTAGGTCTTGCCGAGACAAACATTTCAGTTCAACAAATTTGAAAAAAGGTTGATATTTGAGGGAGCTACGGCCATTTTTGTAAATGACCACAGACGGACACACAGACACTTGTTCAGACACTTGTACGGGAAGTGATTCTGAGTAATGTGTATAAGTAAGCTTGGAGTAAGTTTGGGACTGTGGTTTGGAAACGCCAATGAAATTTATTGGGTTCAACGCCGACGCCACCTCGGGCAATCACAGCAATGCATTTTGTTACCCTCTCCACCAGCAGTCAATATGGCTGACTTTAGTCAGTATCCAGCCCAAGAGACAGTCTTTCGAGCTTACAGAATATGAAGTTAAATGCGAGGTTGAGCATGTTGAAAATGGGTATTCGAGCCCAAAAATCCGATCGTTTGCAATGAATCGTCAAATAATAGCAGAGAATCAAAAAAAGAAAGAGAAATTGACTCACCAAAATGTTCGGTTGTTTTCTTTTACCTCTGAACCAAGAACAATATCAGCTGGAGTTCGAAGTCTGCATTCACAATCACAGTAGTTGGCGAAAATCCACAAGTTAGTCACCACACGAAAACCTGGACCGAAATTCGTTTAGAACGTTTGATGGTGATGATCTTCTCAAATTTCCTTTCAAGCCACATTGTCCGAGTCGGGCACCGTTTCAAAATACAAAAACACGACCAAACACAGACACGACAGGCACAACACAACACTGAACAACACAACGCAACTCAATTCTTTTGCCAGAATGCTTTAGGACAAAATCAAGGACCGACGCGAGTGATACAGAAAGACTGTACTTGAACTTTGAGCGAATCAGTTTGTCTCTTATCGCTATTTCCCGCCAGCACAGGGCGTACGAGAAAAGTCCGACCGCGGGCAGTGGCGGACACAGGCTTTGATTACATCAAACCCAGCAACCGCTCAATTTCCCCAGTTTCCCTCGATTGATTTCTCGCATTTTTCCAGCACTTCTACCCGACGGTTTTAAATTGAACAAAACCGAAACCAACTCAACGAACACCACGTCGACCGAAACCGGAAAAGTGGTTTTCCCAACTCGACCCGGAGGGGCCAGAAAACCGCCACCGGCCAGGACAAAATCGGGTGGCGGATTGGCACCACCACCTCCCAAAATTCAAAAGGGATGGCCCGTCAGGTGAGCTTTTTTCTTTTAATTCCAGTCTAGATTTGTCTTGAATTTGATTTCTCAAAATTTAAGAACAGAAACTGCCTCGTTTGAGTTGTTTATCTCAATCGTTTATTGACAGTGATGATCGTGACTCCACATTATTCAGACTCCCAACTGAGTCAAGAGCCATGTGAGTCAATTTACCCCGCTAAATTTCCTGAACATGTACCTATTGAATTTTCAGAGCGTCGACCGAATTCACAGGCTGGCCGTCGTCGTCAACGACGCCGATTTCCATCGAGAAAATCCTCGAAAAAGCCCGCCAAGATTCGGCGAAAATTCTCGAATACAACCGACTAGCGACATCGACCGATGCACCGTCCACCAGGTATGTATCCAAAAATATTGATCCAAAAATTTGGGGTAAATTCCCTCAGGACAGTCACAACTGGAGAGTATTTTTTTTGTATTACATGGGTATCTTGGGTGTGAGTTTGTGATCAGTTTTAGGGCTGTATTAGATGTCTGGGGTAACATTTTTATGTTGAATATCCGAGGAAAATTTCCTTCAGAGGAAAAATTCATTACATTTAATGTTATGAGGTTGACTATCTGGGGTAACCCTTTAAGTTGCGGGTAATTTTAAGAGGGGGGGGGGGTATTATTCTGAGCTGAAGTTTTGGGGTAGTGATCTGGGGTAGTAATCTGGGTTAATGATCTGGGGTAATAATCTGGGGTAATGTTCTGAGGTAATGTTTTGTGGTAATGATCTAGGGTAATGTTCTGGGGTAATTATCTGGGGTAACGTTCTGGGGTAATGCTTTGGGGTAATGATCTGGGGTATTGTTCTGAGGTAATGTTTTGGGGTTATGATTTAGGGTAATGTTCTGGGGTAATGCTTTGGGGTAATGATCTGGGGTATTGTTCTGAGGTAATGTTTTGGGGTAATGATTTAGGGTAATGTTCTGGGGTAATAATCTGGGGTAACGTTCTGGGGTAATGATCTGAGGTAATGATCTGGGGTAATGTTTTAGAATAATAATCTGGGGTAATGTTCTGGGGTAATGATCTGGGGTAATGTTTTGGGGTAATGATCTGGGGTAATAATCTAGGGTAATGTTTTGGGGTAATGTTCTGGGGTAATGGCCTGGGGTAACGTTTTGGGGTAATGATATGGGGTAATGATCTGGGGTAATGATCTGTGGTAATGTTCTGGGGTAACGTTTTGGGATAATGATCTGGGGGTAATGTTCTGGGGTAACGTTTTGGGGTAATGATATGGGGTAATGATCTGGGGTAATGATCTGTGGTAATGTTCTGGGGTAACGTTTTGGGATAATGATCTGGGGGTAATGTTCTGGGGTAATGTTATGGGGTAACGTTTTGGGGTAATGTTCTGGGGTAATGATCTGGGGTAAAGTTTTTTGGTAATTTTTCAACGTTTTTGGGTGAGTTTTGCCCCAAACTAATGATCTGATTTAATCTTTCAGAGAGGCCATCACAAGCACTGCAAGGACGACGACGACCCGCGCTCCCACGACGCCAGGCATATGCGAAAAAGATTGCGACATGGCGGCCACTTTGAGGCTAGTGGGAGGTGCCAAGTGGGTGCCCGAGCTTTTGGACCACAACACCCTCGAGTGGCAACAGCTGGCCAACGAAGTGGAAACTCAGGTAATGGAAATGTTTGGAAATAAATTTTTTATTTTTTTTGCCTTCATCTTCAATTTTTTTGTTTTTTTACAGTATTCTCTATTGATTGAGGATTTGTTGATTTTTTCAGCTCGAAGCCGTCTATAGCAGCTCGGATTCTCTCAGTAAATGGTATAAGAAGATCACCATCGATGCATTCAGGTAAACTCGAGCTTCTGACAGTTTTTTATTAGTTGGAGGTTTAAATCAGTTCAGCCCGTGCATTGTCTAATGAAGATTTTGGTAATGGTTGTTGGTCAGTTTTTGAATATTTATGTTTTTCCACTTTGTCAGCGAGGGAAGCGTGCTGGTCGACTATTTTGTCGAACTTACCGAACTCGGACGGACGGTGAGCACGGCCGATATGAAACGGTTGTTCCACGAGTCGCTGGCCAAATACACGGCCAGCCAGGCGGCCCTTGTGGGCGACACTAGCGCTGCCATCGGCACAAGCAACCAGACCGAATACCATATTGGAAAATTCGTCATCGACCCCAACTACACCGATTTTATTGGTAAACAATTGTTAGCGTAGTATTTTAAGTCTTAAAATTTGCGTGTCGGTGCGTTCGGGATCAGTTTGATCTGGAAAATATAGAAAAATATAGTAATCGCCAAATAAGATGCTCTACAATTGACAATATTTTGGTTTTAGTTCTTCCGAGACAAGTTTTGCCGACGGTTGGCTACGCTGAGGAAAACGAGCTCTTGCCCCAGTGGGCGATTGCAGTAATTGTCATCGGACTAGCTTCCCTGCTTTTCGTCATCATCTTTGGAGTCACAGTGGTACGAAAAACACATCGGTTTCAATTTGAATCGGCATTCAAATAATATCAAGTGCTAAATTCTGTTATTCTTCTCAAGTTGGTCAACCGGCATAAATCGGCGAAGAAGAAACAGCCGACCGTTTTGACGGAGGATATGATCAGCGAGCTGAACAAGAACCACATGGGCGGTCTGGACAATTTCGGGGCCGACGATTTGTACAACATGGAGGACGTGTGGGCGGACAAACCGGTCGCCAAAGTGAGGGTGAGATATTCAATGAATCTTCTCCTGCAGATTGACTTAACAATTTAGAAATTCACGCGATCCCACATTGGTTGATGATTCCTAATGACAGTTTTGGATACCATAATCTCGTGATTTTGTATTGTTTGCAGAGATCATCTGGATCGATACAGGAGAACAGCATGGCCAATCTGTACGATTCGTGGAGGAGCGAATGGAACGGCTACTATTACAATGCTTATTACGGCAACGGTAAGTAATGGCACCATTTTGATATTCAGGGAACATCAACGTTCCAATTTATACACGTCACTGCTCCGCTTTGTCACACTTCACTGCAACAATTTGAGTTTCTATGAAAAGTCACTGCTCCATTTTGACAATTCAGTTGTAGTTTTAGCGCGAGTTGTCACATTATTCAAATTTCAGTGACATGTTACTGCTCCATTTTGAAATTCGGTCACTGCTCCATTCTGAGTGCCTGTCACTGCTCCAATTTATGTACTGCTCAATCCGATCACTGACAAATCCCTGTTCCATTTTTATTGGTGACCAATCACTGTTCCATTTTGAGTGGTGACATATCACTGTTCCATTATCGGGAGTTACATAATGACAATAACTGGTTCATGGAACTGTTCCATTTTGAGAAGTGACATATCACTGTTCCATTATGAGTAGTGACATTTTGTCACTGTTCAATTATGAAAGGGACATATCACTGTTCCATTTTGAGAAGTGACAAATCACTGCTTCATTATGAGTAGTGACATATTGTCACTGTTCCACTATGAGAAGTGACATATCACTGTTCCATTATGAGTAGTGACATTTTGTCACTGTTACCATTTTAGTGTTCGACACTGCAGCAGGCCGTGAATATTTCAATTTTAGTGACATCTCGACAACTGCTTCAATTTTGAAATCCTTCATTAAATCATACTTTATTCCGAGTAATCATGTCCCAATTCGTTCCATCAGGTTCCAACAGCGGTTACGGAATGAGCAGGCGACGATCGGACTACGATACGAATTTCTGAAAACCGACGTAATGTCGGGCCTCAACTCTCGATAAATGCCAATCCGCCCCTAGACGTCCAATTGGTTCCAAGGAAATTTGTAATTTCTCATTTTCGGGAAAATTCCAGCGGTACTCAAAGTACCCCTAGGTACATAATACTCGATGAAATCGCATGTGTCTTGTGAATTTTGGAATTATATATTACCTAATTGTTGAATGTTAACTGTTTATCGTCCATGAGGTATACAATCCCTTCAAAAGGGATAAAACTTTATTACGCGGGAAATTTTTTCTCTACGAGTGCCAATATTTTGTTACCATGACTGTTTTTGGGAAATTTCGTATTCCGATTTGACGAATGCTCGCCAAGATATATAAATTTGAAATTTTAAAATTGCCATTTCGAAATCCTCGCTGTGAGGCTGTACATCAGTTTACCTCCGTAATGTGAAATGACCCCTTGTACCCGAGCGAACTTTCGAATATCAAACATTTCTAGAAAAATTGATGTTCTCGATCCATATTTTGGTGTCTGTTAATTTTTTATTAAATTTCAAACTATTGTTATCCTCCCTTGGGTACCTACGGCCTCCCCCTGTTATTTACCTGATAATGGCACTTCATTCCGATCGCACTCGTCCGATTCCTTAAACTTATCAATTTACGTATTTCCCTTGCCTCCAAGCCATAGGATACATTGAGGATGGTTGACCCACTATTGGCCGATGGGTCATGCATATCGTACATAATAGCAGATTACCCATAACCCTTATTCTGCCACAACTAGAATTAAATGATTTTTTTAAATTTTTTTTGCTCAAATCTCATTTATAGGCTCTATGAACATAAAATATGAAGTTTAAAAAAAATTAGCTATATTTCAAGGGGGGTTTCTGAGATGGTGTCCTATAGTACACTCCGGCAAGATAGCTATAGAATACAACGGTGTCCTATAGTACACCGCGGTAAGTTAGCTATCGAACTTGCTGACGTCGAACCAATGGGGGAATGTAAATAAATAAGCACTTATTCCATGAATACAACAGTTTTATTATCTATTTTTCAATTCAAATTGTCAAAATAATGAAAAATAGGTACCTATACCTGATCAAAATTTTTCATTCTCATAATATTCTATCAACAATGCCGTCTTTTTCGGCGTGATGTAGGTACATAATGGAAATACTAGTATACTGACGAACAACATTGGTAAAAAATAATTTAAATTTCTCTAAAAAGAGGTAATTCAAGATTTTTTCATTATTCCAAAATCAGAAAATTTATTCCAATAATGGCCGGTTTATTGACGAAAGTTATCTATCCGATATCCGAGGAAGCTTTAGATAAACTTTTCCCATAAGATGTTCGCATACGAATTTTATATAAATTCCACCTTGGTGAATTTTATTTGAAGCTTCCTTGGATATCGGTTGGATAAATTTTGTCAATAAACCGGGCCTAAGGCAGACATTTTTTTGGCGCAAGGCACATGATCGAGAGAATACTGACAAGCGATTCACATCTACGTAAAAGGAGTGAACAATATATAAAATTCAAAAAAGGTAATAGTCAAAACTTTTCATCTCAAAACAAAAATAGGTTATTCATCCCGATCCTGGTCCCCTTCCGTCTCGCATTCTTCTCTATCTGAGCCGACACCCACCTGTGGTAAAAGATTTTGGAAGCTCGGTTAGGCCAGGTTTTCTGAAAAAACGTTTTATTGCGAGTGAAAATAATTGCTATAAAAGCAAATGAACCAAAAACCCATCTGCAGAATGCACGGTCATAAGTATACCCTATCTTGCCAAGGTGCACTATAGTACACCTCACTTTGAACGAGTAATACGAAACAAATAAACAAGTTGGAGAGGTTTTCTAATATTATCTTATTGAAACAACTCATAAGCTACCATTTTGAACAATTATGAATCGTCTGACTTTTGAATTTTTAGTGATACATTGAATTTACTAACCTTTTCAGCCATGGCGGGCGGCGAGGAGATCGACGACTGACAACAGCACATTTATTCACTGATAATCGATATTTTATCACTTATCGATATCAAAAAAGAGTTGCCAACCCTTCCCAACGAATAAGAGAATACGATTATGTGGTTCAAAGCTAAAAAAAACCGTATCCTTACCCTAGAAAATTCGGAGAAGGCATGGTGTCCTATAGGACACTCCGGCAGGATAAGGGTTAACCCTTATGGCCCCTCTTGAACAGACCCACTAAGGTACAATGATTCAATCTCAATAAATTTTGATCCCATCAACTAATTCGTTATCATATTATGGTAGCGTAGTCCCATCCCTCCTTGACGGCGGCAGGGCACGCCCGGGACAACTTCGTTTATGGGGCAAAAAGCCAACTCCCGGAACGGCGGTTAACTTCACTCACTTTCATCATACCTAATTATTGTGCAACGTACTTATTATCACATCTATTACCCATATTTTGGCACATAATATTGACTCACCCATGGTTGGTTAAGCTATGGGTCGAAATACCGGCAATGTGTCATAAGTGACCCACTATGGTAAGGCCGACTATGATTATGGGTTCACTAAGTCCGTATGGGGTAACTAATGGGCCATCCAAGTCCAAATCATTGCACTGTTGTGCGTCAGATATATACGGTCCATAGATTAACATTACATCAATCATGGTCAATAGGAAATTCGATAATGTATGACCCAACTGTCCAAGTATGGACAATAGTGACAATACGTCGGCAATCATGGATTAACCATTTTCATATTTTCTCACGAACCGCTTCAAATCGTTCAAATTTACTACAGCCCCACGTTGGGCGCCATTCATAACAATTTTTATCTCACAGTTTCTGCTATAGAATATTTTTGGCCCATATGGTTGACCTACTCATACAATGGGCCGAACTTTCCTAGAACTATGTTCGAGAGTGGCTTTTCAGATTTTTCCTAATTACTGGGGCCCCAAATTGGGCGCCACTATTAAAATTTGTCAACATTTACGATTTATTGGAAACTCATACTTCCAAAAAGTTGAATTCCACTCAATATTCAGTACTTTATCTAGCATAATCGAAGACCAATCTTCTTGAACGTATTTTTTATCGACATTTCGTTTCTTTTTTATAGAATGTAATAAGCTAAGCTCAATTTTCGAAAGTAGACATTTTGTAAATTGGGATTCGAACAGAACAACCATAGATTGGCATTGGCAATATTTCGCCTTGGAAGCTCTTTTACTCTAGTCACTGGACGTTGCCAAGGCCTGGACAAAAAAGAGTCGGATTTTCATTGGGAAGCGTTGAAGAAAGTGCGGAAATGGGCTCCCGAGGGAACCGGGTGACCGGATATTGAATTGGGAGATTCGGAAAATCCGAAGTAATGCGAGTAAAGCGAGCGATGCGAGTTACGCGAGCGATGCGAGTAAAGCGAGCGATGCGAGTAACGCGAGCGATGCGAGTAACGCGAGCGATGCGAGTAAAGCGAGCGATGCGAGTAAAGCGAGCGATGCGAGTTAAGCGAGTAATGCAAGCAAGCAATGCGAGTGAAGCGAGCAAGTAAAGCAAGCAATGCGAGTAAAACAAGCAATGTTACTAAAGCGAGCAATACGAGCAAGCGAAGCGAGCAAGTAAAGCGAGCGATGCGAGTTGAGCGAGTAATGCAAGCAAGCGAAGCGAGCAATGCAAGCAAGCGAAGCGAGTGAAGCGAGCAAGTAAAGCGAGCAATGCGGATGAAGTGGGTGGTACAGGTTTTTTCCGCTCCTCTAATTCAAATTCCACTTGTTCGGTTGCGCTTTCGGGACCTTCGTTCCGCAATGTCTGCGACGCTTCGTATTTTTAGGTACCGTTATTCCAATGAGCGACATTCATGTGATATTTAGGGGGAAACTACAATTCGTTCAAACCGAGTCTCTCGGACTAGATATGTTAGCATTAGTATCGGCCGAATTACCAATACTTTCCTTCTAAAGGCATTTCGAATAATACTCATCCGCCGTCGATCGTTCGCATATTCTACTCTCGTGTTCTCTATTAAATTTATCAATTTCGGAATTTTAATATATTAGATATGAAATATAGTTTTATATCATAGAGTTTGTGACGAATACTCATTGTAAATAAGGATAGATTCAATAAATGTATCGTTTGTAAATGGAGATGATTTCGTGATTTTTGAGCAACCCCCGTCCGAAGATTGAGTTCCTGGAGAAGAAAATTACTACCACAATAAGTTAACTAACACCATACAACCAATTTCATAGGGCATTACTTTAAGGCTAAATTTCCAATGATTAGTCGTCAAAGCACCCCAAAATGAGCAAAATTTATTTGAGCAACTCAACAGAATTTGGTGTTGTTAAGCTTATTACTCCCCAATTATGCGTAGGATTGATAAGAATTAAAGTTAAAAAAAATAAAGCAAAGGTGAAAAATCGATTTTTTAAATTTCACTAGGTTGAAAATTTCCGATATTATCCTATATCGCACTTCATTAGGCCTAAAAAGAGCCTATGCCAATTCCCTGATGCAAATCAGTTGAGTAGATTCGCTCAAATACGTAATTTTGGATAAACGTAAGACCCCCACCCACTTATTAATCAAAATAGCCGACCCTCGGGGACGACATGCGTCACAAAGTCCCTATGCCTGATATCCTACAACGTTGCCAAATGTCTTACATCGTTACCAGATTTCCTACAGAACATTGCCTGAACTACATTGTTGCCAGATCTCCTACAACGTAGCCAGAACTCCTACAACGTTGCCAGATCTCCTGCGACGTTGCCAGATCTCCTACAATCTTGCCTGATCTCCTACAACTTAGGCAGATCTCCTACGACGTTGTCAGATCTTTTACAATGTTGCCAGATCTCCTACAACGTTGCCAGATCTCCTACAATGTTGCCAGATCTCCTACAACGTTGCCAGATCTCCTACAACGTTGCCTGATCTCCTACAACGTTGCCTAATCTCCTACAATGTTACCAAATCTCTTACAACGTTGCCAGATCTCCTACAACGTTGCCAGATCTCCTACAACGTTTCCTGATCTCCTTAAACGTTGCCAGATCTCCTACAACGTTGCCAAAACTCTTGCATCGTTGCCAGATCTCCTACAAAACATTGCCTGAACTACATCGTTGCCAGATCTCCTACAACGTTGCCAGATCTCCTACAACGTTGCCAGATCTCCCACAACGTCGCTGAGCTCAGCTGCCTAAATCAACAAAACATTTTTCTGATTTTCTATCGATTCTTTTCTAATTTAAATATATAATTTTATTGGAAATCTCGCCTGGAAATCTTCGCGCGAGATGAATAGGGAAATTTTTCAATTTCAGAAATTATACTATAACAGAAGTGGATCGCCATGAGGCAGGTGCTGTTACGCATCTTTTGTTTTAATTTCAACTCGGGAAAATGTAAATTTACGAGCGAACTTGAAGCTGTTCCGAACAAGTGGCTCATCACCCCCACCCCCACTTTGCCCATTCCCGCCCCTTTTTAGCCCCCATTTCAACCCCACCCCCGTTTCAACCTATACTCTATGAATACAGTACTACCACTACACAGTCCAGTATAACCAACTTGAAGCCTTTTTGCGCTATAAATTCAAAAGCTCTTCTCCCACTTGAACTTTCAAACGGCGAACAATGTTCAACTTCTTTCCCAGCGAAAAAGTGGAAACAATTTTACACCGATTTGGGCCAGAATGTATGGAAAGGCATGACAGTTTAATTTCCCCCGAAAATCGAAAAAAAAAATTTTTTAAAATTAAATTGACTTACTTCCTTTTAATTATATCAATACCTACATGGTTGTATTACAGAAGAAGTAGGTAAAAAATGTGTTCTTCATCAGGAATAAAATTATTCAATCAAAAACCAAAAACCACGCTCTGCTACCAATTTCGGCTGTACAGTAGTAATTCGAAATTGAATATTAAGTACCTATTCTACATTATTTTGGCAAAATTGGTATTTTTGTGTGAAAACTGAATTTTTCGGGAGCAACATCAAATTTTTTTGTTACACAGATACCAATGAATAAAATAAAATGAACAAATGTAAATAAATTAAAAAAAATATTCACCCACCCCAAAAAACATTAATACCTAAGATATAGGATATTTATTTACATTTGTTTCTTTTATTTTTTGGCATTGGAGCAATACGACATCAAAGGGGAACCTCCTGAATTATCCTTTTATTCCGGAAGATGTAAAAAATGTTATCTCAATTGAGAATAAATGGCTTGAACAACAAAAAACTACGCTCTCGCTAAATATCGCATCATTGTACGCCCTCATTGCCACCCTCTCGAATAATCGATTATCAGGAACAATCGATTAGGGGAAATTCGATTGGTGCGACGGGATGGCGGGAAAACGGGAGGGAAAAATTCGGGGAACGGCCAACGAGGGGAATTCGGAGGGGGTGGCCATACACGTGTACGGCATTCAGGGGGTGGGGGTACAAGGGGTTGAAGGTTACGGAGGGGGTGGGTCTCGTCCTCGGATGGGTCGATGAAGAGACAGTCGGGTCGGGCCACCGAATTTCCTCCCGACCGCAGCCGGAGATTTGGCAAAAAAAAATTTTTGCGAATTTGAAAATTTTTATTTGGTTTGTTTTGGATGAAAATTTTTCCCTTTTTTAAATTTTCCGATTCATTTCCAAATTCGAATAGCAGAAAACACGTCGAACAAAATGTGAAAAAAGCCGAAGTGCTCTTGTCCTGTAAGGGAAAATACGATTTTGAGAAGTTTTTTGATAAAAGTTAACATTTTGATAAAAGTTGAAAGTTTTTGATAACAAAATAGAAAAAGGTCGAGGTGCTCTTGTCCTGAAAGGGAAAATACAATTTTGAGAAATTGGATAAGTTTTTGATAAAAATTTTTCTAGTTTATTGTCAGAAAAATGTAATAAAAGCATTTTTCAACCGGGGAGAAAATTTCTGGAAAACATTATAATTATGTCAATTATTGACAAGGTGATATTAGAAATTTCAAAATATCGTCCCATAAATTCAGCGGTCAGAGGACGAAAATGTAAAAAATTGATAAGCATTTTTGGTGCACTACTACTAGCACTTTTAAAAATGTTAGATGCTTTTTATAACGTAAAATTTTTTTTCCTCGGATTCGAGTTTGATCAAAAATTGAAGGAGCTACGGAAATTTTAGCGAGTAAATTTCGAAAAAAAATGCCAGAAGCAGGGGTTTTTGAGAAGTAGGAAAAAATGACGCAAAATATAGATAATCGCACAGACGCCCAAAAATGAACCAAAAATCTTGGAGGAAACTAATTGCCAATTCCAAATGTATGAACAAAAAATATGCAAATTTTTCGAAAAAATGTGTTTTTTTTTCAAATTTACATTTTTGCACTTTTTAACTTTTGGCAAAAAAACTAGGTCAATTGAAAAAAAAATCTTAAAAAATGTTGGTTTTTAGAGGTTTGTTTGGCAAAATTTATTTATTTACAAATATTTTCGGAATCGCCGATAAATTTCCTTTGACGAGACAGTTTTTGTGGCATTTTCGGGTCTCTACAGATGTACACAGGTACGCCTATCGATTAACTAGACTAATAATAGCCGAATAAATTTTAAACATAAAAAATTTGAATTTTTCAAGTTTTGAACATAAAAAATTTAGGCTAATGCCTAATAGCCAAATACATTTTAAACATAAATCTTTTTTTAATTTTTGCTACATTTTTAGTTGTAGAGCCGCCAATATTCATCCAAACCAGTGGTGCGTAGATAACACACAATACTTCCATATTTTGAAACGTAAAAGTGCGACACAATTTGATCGTATTTTGACTGCTTTTAAGGGTGTTTGGGTCAAAAACATCAAAAAATTCAATTTTAAAATTTCAAAATTCGCCCAAAATAAAAAAACGCCAGTTTTTCGGAACATAAAAAATATCCACATATTCTGCAAGGTAAAACAAAGATTTTAAGACCAAGAACGCTCAAATCGGTTCATTTTTGTGGCCGGAAAAAAATAAAATGGAAAACACTAAAAATGCAAATATATCGGAAGTACTGTGCGTTATCCAAATTCCGATTAAACAGGGTGTTAGGTCTTGCCGAGACAAACATTTCAGTTCAGGAAATTTGAAAAAAGGTTGAGAAATGAGGGAGTTATGGCCATTTTTACTTCCATATTTACAGAGTAAATGGAAGTATTGCGATCGTCCTAAAATCGAGAATCGGAACGGAGCTTCAGAAAAAACTTTTTCTTATACACATTTACTCAGAATCACTTCCTGAACAAGTGTCTGTGTGTCCGTCTGTCCGTCTGTCCGTGTGTCCGTCTGTCCGTCTGTGGTCATTTACAACCAGTGGTGCGTAGATAACACACAATACTTCCATATTTTGAAACGTAAAATTGTGACACAATTTGATCATATTTTGACTGCTTTTGTAAGTGTTTAGGTCAAAAATATCAAAAAATTCACTATTAAAATTTCAAAATTCGCCCAAAATGAAAAAACGCCACATTTTCGGAATGTAAAAAATATCCACATATTCTGCAAGGTAAAACAAAGATTTTAAGACCAAGAACGCTCAAATCGGTTCATTTTTGCGGCCGGAAAAAAATAAAATAGAAAACACTAAAAATGCAAATATCTCGGAAGTACTGTGCGTTATCCTAATTCCGATTAAACAGGGTGTTAGGTCTAGCCGAGACAAACATTTCAGTTCAAGAAATTTGAAAAAAGGTTGAGAAATGAGGGAGTTATGGCCATTTTTGTAAATGACCACAGACGGACAGACGGACAGACGGACAGACGGACAGACGGACAGACGGACGTAACGGACACACAGACACTTGTTCAGGAAGTGATTCTGAGTAAATGTGTATAAGAAAAAGTTTTTTCTGAAGCTCCATTCCGATTCTCGATTTTAGGACGATCACAATTCTTCCATTTACTCTGTAAATATGGAAGTAAAAATTGAGGAATCGTGGAAAACAGCGGTGAAAACTCACACAATCGGATCAAAATCGGCTTTAAAAAAACGAAACAAAAATACCAAAAAAGCGAAAAAAATTAAATTAAAAAAATAAAAATTCTCACTTGTCGACTTGAGTAACCTCCTCATTATTGAAGTACGTCCAATTCGATTTTTTTTTTCAAGAATTTTCTCGAAAAATCGACAAGGAAAGGAAAGTAGTGCAGCGCACACCTGCGGCTCTCGATAGAGCCCATCGATGCCGCCGCCCGGCGCCCGTTATCGATTGCTCGGCGGGGCGGCAATTGCTCGGGGGCGGCCCCGCTCGGGGGCGGCCGGATCCGCAGTTGTGCGACGAGAGCCGATCGACGGCCGCCCGCGGTGTCGGCCAATCGAAAGTTCGGCCCGCCGATTCGTGCTCGATGGTCCGCGCGGTCCGTTTCTGACGCGATGGCGCCGCTTCTCCTACTCATTTCCATCGCCTGCGTAGGCGCTTTCACGCTCGAAGGCTCGTCGACGAGTTACGCGCAATTTAGAAAATGGAACGCCGGCCTGAACGGGACGTTGGAACTCGAATTTCGGACGGAACAGGCCAACGGGCTTTTACTATATACGGACGACGGTGGGACGTACGATTTTTTCGAACTCAAATTGGTCGAAGGCGCTCTGAGGCTCAGGTACAATTTGGGCGGCGGGGCTCAAATCCTGACGGCCGGCCGCGACCTGAACGACGGCCATTGGCATAAAGTGCAGCTCAAGCGGCTCGGCGACCGGACGTCGCTGACCGTCGACGGCGAGACGCAGACGCGCACGTCGCGCGGCAAAGAGTTCAATTTCGGCCGGCTCGCCTCCAACAGCGACGTCTACGTCGGCGGCATGCCGTCATGGTACAATACGAAGCTCACGCTGCTCGCCCTGCCGTCGGTCATTTTCGAGCCGCGGTTCGGCGGCTCCGTCAGGAATCTCGTCTACGCCGACGACGAGTCGCCGCTTCCCCGGCGCCAGGAGATCCGCATGAAGGATCACAAGGTGAGATAATTAATTTATTTAATTTTATATATATAATGTAATTTACATTAATGATTGAGTACCGTACTGTTTTACGCATGCTCGTAAGATTTTCATGCATCGAACCGAATCATACTTGAACATTAACGTTAAATTTGAATTTTACTAGCCAATTTTATATTTTTTCATTATACATCATGTACTTACGTCGTTCTAATCTTGTACTATTTTTTGCATGCTAGTAAATTTTTTACTCATTTCAATAAAAAAACGCCGAGTTACTGGAAATTTATTTTAATTTTGAATTTTAGAAAAAAAATTTTCA
Organism: Nesidiocoris tenuis; assembly: GCA_036186465.1. Lineage (NCBI taxonomy): Eukaryota > Metazoa > Arthropoda > Insecta > Hemiptera > Miridae > Nesidiocoris > Nesidiocoris tenuis. Next base: position 1,754,961 of record AP028918.1, read on the forward strand.
TTCAAACAAACAATTTTCATTGGGGCAAAAAAGTATTCATTATTTTTTCTGATTTTCCGCAAGTTTGTCTAACGTTAGATTTTGCTTTAAATATTTTTTTAGATTTATCCATGCTTCATTTTTTATTTTTGCTTTAACTCGAATTAAATTTTTTGCTTAAAATTCCAGCTTATGAATAAATTTGAATTATTCGGGCCAAACTACCTTACTTTTTTATTAAAACTTTGGTTTGAACGATTTTTATTATTTTGATTTATTTTTCATATTCGTTTTATATTACATAGGTAATTTATTTAGATTTCAGATTATCGACACCAATAGTGCTCAATTTTTCGTTGTCAAAAATCAAATTCTTAAAAATACCGTATTGAATTTAAATTTTTAAGCTCCCTTTTTAAACTTCAAAAGTTCCTCAATTTTTGAAAATATTATTTTAAATATCCCTTCTTAAATGGGTCGATCTCATTTGAACTGCACATTTGAGTCTCTCCATAACAGCAAAGTGGCCAAATTTAAATCTCACTGTTTATGCTTGGCGCGATTTTTGCTGATTCCAACCAACTCCCAAGACCACTATTCCATACGAATTTCGGGAGTTTTTCTGTTTTTTGGAAATAAATGGAATTTGAATGCTAGATTATGTGTGTTACCCTCCAGAAAGTAACGCACATGAGCGGTAACGCACATGAGAACCCATCTTCAACTGTCGATTGCAGACAAACTAACCAACCCAGGACGGTGTAACACACACGAAATGAAAAGGGTTTCCAAGGCTTATTGACGAAAAATTTCCAGAAAATTTTTATATTCACTGTTACCAAAAATAACTTCGGTAACACACATGAGGTCGAATAAAAATACGCACCATTTTTTTGGAGTTTTGGGCATGTTACGTGATCCCACTTCGCGTATCGGCGAGGAACCAGGGAAAAACTAATACTAGACTAGTTTGTGATGATAATGAAAGGTTAACCGCCAAAAAATTCCGCAATGCCAGTAAATGGCAGCGGTAACATACATTAGGTTACTAAAACTTGAAAAATGATGGACACACTTCAATGATGACTTCATGAAGAGAGGAGAGGTCTAGTAGATCTGTGGCACCATTTTTCCTCAAGTTTACACTACCCACTACAAGTTAGAGGTCCGCGATTCCTTCCGAAAAATTTATACTCGCTCATATCGAATTAAGACGCTGGCAACTTGAGGCTGAGGACGGTAACGCACATGAGATTTCTAGATGTTTTTTGTCATAAAAGGTCTTAAATTTCCACTAAGTTTGTATTTTATGGTGTTGTAATTAGGGAGGCTTGAATAATAGATCCAGCAGATTGAAAAAAAGAATCGTCGGGTTCTTCAAAACGGTTGAGGGATAAAGCGGGATAGGGAGGACACGAAATGTGTGTTTCAAATGAGAACGACCCAAATGCGTGAGCTCCGGTTCAGTCGGATTTGAGAATTTTTATTACGAGCATGGGTGTCAAATCTCAGCATGTGCACAGGCTTATGCTGCCAACATTAATGCTTCTAGTGTGTCGAAATATTAATTTAAAAATTTGTTCGGTTGCTGTAACATAGAAATTTTAGTTCGACTGAGCTCTCAATTTGAATTTTATTCAATTAAAATTTTTAATTTTTTTTTTACCTTTAAAAATGGATTTTGTTAGTCGTTCTGAATCCTTAGAGTACCCACACGGGGTATCTGCCATCGCTATATTTTCAGTCCTGCGCGGCTGAACCGTTTTCGAATTTTAGCTCGATTTCCACATTTCCAATCACAATATCGAGATTTCTTACAAAACCATGAGGCGCTGGCTTTTGAAATTTGTAACCCGCCATGAGTACGAGGGCAGATTTTGAAAAATCGCCTACTTTTTTGGATTTAAATTATTCAGGCGCCGAACATCTAATTTGATTACGCATAAAAATTAATAATTAAAAGGGAATTTTATTTTACAGTCAAATTTCACGAAGGCACTGCATGAATTTATGGTTTCACTATTTATCCAACTGAACATGAACATTATCAGTATTTATGGTCTGAGGAACTCATTACGGGATAATGGACCGCTGTGTTGAATTTGCAGCATGCTCAAATTGCATTATCCCCGGGTAAACAATGAAGAAAAAGCTCATTACCGAGTCGGGCTCCTTTTAGTTGTTGGTTTAGCGGGGGGGCCCTTTGTATTTTCCTTTACAGGACCTTTACGGCCAAGGATCCCTTAAGCCCTACATTTCTGTCCACCGACTTCCTCCCAATAACCGAACGGCGAGGGGAGTTCCTCTCCTTTCAATGACCATCGCTTCATTTCATAGCGCAATGCAGTACAACTCTCATTGATTTTCCCGCTGAGCTTCCCGCCGTATCTTTTCCAAATGCCGGCCGTAATTGTCCCGCCAATTTTCCCTCCCTAAAACTTTGAAATTTCCCCGTAATTGAAATGTGCGCGCGATTTTCACGGAAGCCGCGATGCGATGCGTAACGCACGTTACTTCCATGCATCAATCCGTTCAAGGTCGAAATATTTCATTTTATCCAATCAGCGTCACCCGATCAGATTCATCAACAACAACAGCAACAACAACAAAAACAAAAACAACAACAACAACAACAACAACAATGAGAACAACAACGTCGTCTTGCAGTCCACCGACAACTGTTTATGACTCCAATCAGATGGAACAACTACAACAACAATAAGAACAACAAGGTCGTCCTTAAATCGAACTTTGAAATTTCCCGTAATTTAAATGTGCGCGCGATTTTCACAGTAGCCGTGATGAGATGCGTAACACACGTTACTTCAACCCGATCAAGGTCAAAATATATTATTTTATCCAATCAGCGCCAACTAATCAGATTCATCGACAACAACAACAACAAAAACAACAACGTTGTCTTACATTCTACAAATATCAGTTTATTGCCCCAATCAGATTCAACAACAACAAAAACCATAACAATCACAACAACAACACCAACTACCACAACAACAACACCAACAACAACACCAACAACCACAACAACAATGAGGACAACATGAGGTCTTACAGTCCACCGATTACGGTTTACGGTCCCATTTAGATTCAACAAACACAATTACCTCCATTTACAACAACAACAACAACAACTACTACTACTACTACTACTACTACTACTACTACTACTACTACTACTACTAGTACTACTACAACAACAACAACAATGTCGACTACAGTCCACCAATATCAGCTAAAGGCCCCAAATCACATTCAACAACAACAAAAACAGCAACAACAACAACAAAACCAGCAACAACAACAACAACAACAAAAATTAGAACAACAACATCGTATTACAGTCCACTGATAACGGTTTTCCAATTGGATTCAACAACTAAAACTACCTGCATTTACAACAACAACAACAACAACAAAAATAAGAAAAACGTTGTTTCACAAACCACCAAAAACGGCTTACAGCTCCCAATCAGATTCAACAACAACAAAACAGCAACAATCACAACAACAACAACAACAACAAAAATTAGATCAACAACGTCGTAATACAGTCCACCGATAACTGTTTCCCAATCGGATACAACAACTTGAACTACCTACATTAACAACAACAACAACAACAACAAAAATGAGAACAGCGTTGTCTTACAAACCACCGATAACTGTTTACAGCTCCCTATCGATTCAAAAACTACAACTACCTCATTTACAACAACAACAACAATGTCACCTTACATTTCACCAAAATCGGTTTATGGCCCCCAATCAGATTCAAAAACAACAATAACAACAAAAATGAGAACAACAACGTCGTCTTATAGCCCATCGATATCAGTTTAGCTTCCGAAAACATTTGATCCACTCGAAGCGTCGAATCACGAGGTTGAGTTTGGTTAACCGGTACAACAACCTTTCACCTATTCGTTTAAGTGGACTGTCACTTTCGTTAAAGGATTTTTCTTCGGTAACGTACAGGGCCGGCAGTCGGGGAGGCCGTGTCTCCGTTAACGAATCTAATAACCACCCCCAGTTACCAAACCGCCTGTTTCAGACACTTTGCTGTCCCCGTACGAATTAGCGGTTTTTAACGCTGTCAAATTGTTAACCACGTTTGAGGAAGGTTGTGATGGCCCTTAAATGATAATAAGGCGTGGTTTAGGCCGGTAATGGCTGACAAATTAGGGAGGAGAAAAAGGTACAGCTGCTCGGCAGATGGTCTAGGAGTCCATATTACCAACAGTGTCCATAATACCTCCTTATCAATTAAATAAAGACACCAGAGCTTTTGATTTGTTATAGATAACCTTTGTTATAGATAACCATCAAGAACAACAACAACAAAAGAGGTTTTCGTTTGGGTATAACAGCAATGGACGCAACCGCGGCCGACAAATCAGGGGGTAGACACTTGTTTTGTAGTTCTACTCATATGAACAAACCAATCGTAAGCTTCTGTTTTCAATTGTAGAAGCAACGTTAGCGTGAGAATGTCCCATGGCAGACATTGCAATTTTTCAATTCAAGCGTCAAACTTTCCACTATGCGTTGGCAACAATTCTTGACTATGGGTGCCTGAGGTGCTATTTTGAGTATTTTTGTCAAACGTGGCTCTTGTCGAGGCAGACATTAAGAAAAACAACAGCAAAGGGTTTTGGTCCAGTTTAACAGCCAATCGCGGCTGAGAGATTAGCGAGGGACAGGTCACTGGTCCAGCAGCTCATCGTGTTAAAACAAACACGTAGTTAACATTTTGTTGTCAAAGGAGTTGCCAACCTTAGCGTGAGAATGTCCCGTGGCAGACATTGCTGTATTTCAACTCAAGCAACAGATTGTCAAACATCCTGATTTGAGGACGCAGCAATTCGTGATTTTGGTTTCCTGAGGTGCTATTTAGAGTACTTTCGTTAAAAATTTTGTCAAACATGGCACTTGGCGTGGCAGCCATCAAGAAAAACAACAGCAAAGGGTTTGGGTCCAGTTTAACAGCCAATCGCGGCTGAGAGATTAGCGAGGGATAGGTCACTGGTTCAGCAGCTCATCGTGTTAAAACAAATATAGGTACCTACTTAAGATTTTATCGTCAAACGAGTAACGTTAGCGTGAACGTTGGAATCATCAACGTGAAAATGTAAATTTAACGATTGGAATTTGATTTTTCGACTCAATTACCCATCTCTAAAACAGTTTTTCCCATTTTTGTCCACAAATTCCACAAGAGCAAACCACAAAAATGATCCAAACAATCATTGTTGTCAAACAGTGCAGTTCACAACTTTCCCGCTTATTTGCAACACGCAGCTAGTCGAGGGGCCCAGCAGTATCCATAATACACCCTTCCTCTAATGAGGAAACCAAAACTTTTTATTTAAGAGATGTTGCCATGGACAACCATCAAGAACAACAACAACAAGTTTTAGTTGCTACGGCCGTGGGCACAATCGCGGCCGACAAATCAGGGCGTACGTCAGCAGTTCTGCACACATGAACGAATTCTACACATATGAACGAACCGATCGTAACCTTTTGTTGTCAATAGTAGGAGTAACGTTGGCGTGAGCGTTGCCAACGTTAGCGTGAGAATGGCCGGCGGGCTGTGGACGATGAGATCTCAGTTTGACAGTTTGGGGTCGTGCGTGTCCAGCGGTCGCACGCGTGTGGGCGTGTGTGGGTGACCCTCGTTCCGGTCCGAATTTCACTTGACAGTGAAAACTTACAATGGCGAAGGTCGAGGAGTCAAAACATTGCCATCGCTGTCGGCCCGGCATCGGAGCGGATAACGGATAAATTGATGGGAATGAGTTTAAATACAACAATTGGTGAAATGTTACGTTGGAAAAAAATTGAGTTCCAGCACATAAAAATGTCAAACTTATCTCAACATAGACCGGCAGACCGAATATAAAATCTTCGGAAACTTACCCTCGCCGCTCTTCGCTAATTAAAGAGTTTACAATAATAATGTTCATTAGTAACTTTCCTCCCTCGACCGGTTACTTCTTCGCGTTTAATTTCTCAACAAAAAAAAAGAGAGGAAAAACGGACAAGCGAGACAAAAAGTAACGGAGGTGAAAGGAGGGGGGCGAAGTTAAAAATTAAAAAAGCCAAAACTCGGTTTCCTCGTATTGCCCTGGCCAACTCGAAAGTCTAGCTTACTATAGGCGAATATCAGGGTGGGGGGTAGAGTAATTAATGAAGTTCTAAGGTAGACCCCTCCCTCCGTTACACACCTCCGAACCACCACTTCCCTTTCCTCTAAACGAGTTTTCTCCACTCTTTTCGACCTCCTGGGAATTCATTTCCCGTTCTACCCGCTCCGAATTCGTCGGCTTTTATCGAATTCAGCTGCGCCGGGAGGGACGTCTCTTACCGGGAAATCCCCGCAGCGATCGGCTGAATTTTCCTTCGATACCTAATTTATTATTATCGCGTTCAACTTGACGGTAGTTATTGTCGAAGCTATTTTTTGAAAAATCGCATTTATTAGGGGAATTTTGGATTTTTACGCTGTGACTCGGTGTGTGTTACCTGGTGATAAGGTTGACTTTGATCTCGAAGTTGACTTTGAACTCGAAGTTGACTTTGAACTCGAAGTTGATTTTGATCTCGAAGTTGACTTTGATCTCGAAGTTGATTTTGATCTCGAAGTTGACTTTGACCTCGAAGTTGATTTTGAACTCGAAGTTGAATTTGATCTCAAAGTTAATTTTGAACTCGAAGTTGACTTTGATCTCGAAGTTGACTTTGATCTCGAAGTTGACTTAGAACTCAAAGTTGACTTTGAACTCGAAGTTGATTTTGATCTCGAAGTTGACTTTGATCTCGAAGTTAACATTGATCTCGAAGTTGAGTTTGAATTCGAAGTTGATTTTGAACTCGAAGTTGACTTTGATCTCGAAGTTGACTTTGATCTCAAAGTTAATTTTGATCTCGAAGTTGACTTTGATCTCGAAGTTGAATTTGATCTCGAAGTTGACTTTGATCTCGGAATTGACTTTGATGTCGAAGTTGACTTTGATCTCGAAGTTGAATTTGATCTCAAAGTTGATTTTGAACTCGAAGTTGACTTTGATCTCGAAGTTGATTTTGAACTCGAAGTTGAATTTGATCTCAAAGTTGAATTTGATCTCAAAGTTGAATTTGATCTCGATGTTGACTTTGAGCTCGAAGTTAATTTTGATCTCGAAGTTGACTTTGATCTCGAAGTTGAGTTTGATCTCGCGATTAATTTTGATCTCGAAGTTGACTTTGATCTTGAAGTTGAGTTTGATCTCGAAGTTGAATTTGAACTCGAAGTTGACTTTGATCTCGTAGTTGATTTTGAACTCGAAGTTGAATTTGATCTCAAAGTTGAATTTGATCTCAAAGTTGAATTTGATCTCGAAGTTGACTTTGATCTTGAAGTTGAGTTTGATCTCGAAGTTGAATTTGATCTCGAAGTTGAGTTTGATCTCGCGGTTAATTTTGATCTCGAAGTTGACTTTGATCTTGAAGTTGAGTTTGATCTCGAAGTTGAATTTGATCTCGAAGTTGAGTTTGAACTCGAAGTTGGATTTGATCTCGAAGTTGATTTTGAACTAGAAGTTGAATTTGATCTCAAAGTTGACTTTGATCTCGAAGTTGAATTTGATCTCGAAGTTGAATTTGATCTCGAAGTTGACTTTGATCTTGAAGTTGACTTTGATCTCGAAGTTGAATTTGATCTCGAAGTTTACTTTGATCTCGAAGTTGATTTTGATCTCGAAGTTGAATTTGATCTCGAAGTTGAGTTTGAACTCGAAGTTGAATTTGATCTCGAAGTTGATTTTGAACTAGAAGTTGAATTTGATCTCAAAGTTGAATTTGATCTCGAAGTTGACTTTGATCTCGAAGTTGACTTTGATCTCGAAGTTAATTTTGATCTCGAAGTTGACTTTGATCTCGAAGTTGACTTTGATCTCAAAGTTGATTTTGATCTCGAAGTTGACTTTGATCTCAAAGTTTACTTTGATCTCGAAGTTGAGTTAGATCTTGAAGTTGAGTTTGATCTCGAAGTTGACTTTGATCTCGAAGTTGATTTTGATCTCGAAGTTGACTTTGATCTCGAAGTTGACTTTGATCTCGAAGTTGACTTTGATCTCAAAGTTGATTTTGATCTCGAAGTTGACTTTGATCTCAAAGTTTACTTTGATCTCGAAGTTGACTTTGATCTCAAAGTTGATTTTGATCTCGAAGTTGACTTAGAACTCGAAGTTGACTTTGAACTCGAAGTTGATTTTGATCTCGAAATTGACTTTGAACCCGAAGTTGACTTTGATCTCAAAGTTGAGTTTGAACTCGGAGTTGACTTTGATCTCGAAGTTGACTTTGATCTCAAAGTTGATTTTGATCTCGAAGTTGACTTTGATCTCGAAGTTGACTTTGATCTCGAAGTTGACTTTGATCTCGAAGTTGACTTTGATCTCGGAATTGACTTTGATCTCGAAGTTGACTTTGATCTCGAAGTTGACTTTGATCTCGAAGTTGAATTTGATCTCAAAGTTGAATTTGATCTCGAAGTTGACTTTGATCTCGAAGTTGACTTTGATCTCGAAGTTTACTTTGATCTCGAAGTTGATTTTGATCTCGAAGTTGAATTTGAATTTGTTCAAAGTTTGCTGATTCACGGCACTGAACTGATTGCGATAGCAGGATGATTGCCGGTTGTTGTTGAGGGGCTATGAATTTCTCGACTTGATCCCTTATCTTCTAGAGAAATAGGATTGATTTTTTTTGGGTTTTTGAATCTTGTCTATAATAAGGAAGTTCGCGGCAACGATAACAAAATGATTTGCCGTTCTCAAGTCCTCATGGCCAGTAGGAAAGACGAACAACAACAAGATTTGCCGTTTGTTGTTGAGGGGCTATGAATTTCTTGACTCAATCCTTTATAAAGGCGACCCTCTGGGGCGACCTCTAGCGGCGTACTTTCCAACTATCCTTAGAGCCGACACTCTCCCTCGTGGTACCCCCGGAAAACCGAACACATGTTCCACAGTTGCCGAGCAACATTTTTCGCGCGGTTTTTGGAGAATTTTTCGAACACATCGCCTCCTCTTCAGAGATTCTGATCCAAAAATCCAAGTTCCCCGTTTATGCGGAGGAGGCCAAAGTTTTGCGGGGACCGGCAGTTTGTCCTTCCATTATACGACCAAACTACCGGGAGCGAGAGGGAAAAGTTACGAGAAGTAATCCGGCTGTCCCGCCGGTTATGACGAAAACGGAATATTATCATAACATGGTTCGCCTTTTTGTTCCTAGCTACCGCTCGGGTCAGACTGCCATCAGCGTCAGACATGTTTTCTTCGCCCCGGTCCCGATGCTGATGAGGTCGTGAATTCATGCAGGAGTTCCCATCTTCAGCGTCGAATATTTCGAGCAGATGAGGGAACTTGCGGTAATTGAGATGCCACGAGGCTCTCATGTTGACGGAATTTTGTTTACTTACAGCCTATTTTTGAAAAGATGGAACCCCCCTTCCAACGTGATGAAAATGATGGATCAATAATTGATGACTAGTAATTATTACTGGTCATTTCATCATAGGTAAATTTACTTACCGTGAAATTTGAAAGAATGAGCGTAAGACTCGTTATTGCTGAATAACTAGACTAAAACTCAAATAAATAGAAACAGTTTGACTCGATTGATATCAACGTTTGATAACATCAGAAATACGCGGGTAGCTTGCAGATAACAGCTTCGGTATGTTGGTCCATGCGTAGTGCAACGGCTGACACAGTCAAGATTGAAAACCTCCACTCTAACAGCCTGCAATTTGACAGTGATAACCTTTGTTGTTGCTGTTTCTTCGTCGGTTGCCTTCGACGCTTGTCATGTTAGGCACAGTATTGTTTTATAGTCGTGTATGATGCAAATTCGCATATTGCAATCGTCAACGAATCGCAGGATATCTTGCAGGAGGTATTGGGATGTTTTTGAGATTTGCAGCCAGGTATTGATGGGGGCGATATTGCTATCGCTTTTGACTTGTTGTCTTAGTTCCCGGAATCCAAAAAGAAGCAGATTCAACAACAAGGCGTTATCAATAGGTTTTTTTTTTAAATCATGTTCGTATAAGGTTTTTGACGGCAAATGTCTACTCCAAGGTCTTCAGCAAAGGAAGCAACGAGGATGTAATTTCTTCAGTGGCGATTTGATAACATCACAATGGCTGCAAGGACTCGTTCAGCACAATAAAGCCAAAATACCTATTACTATACATTTCTTCATCAATAGGCTATTCCAAGGCGCGAACTCGAACTCTAATCAGGTGAGAGAAACTAATGCAGCGGGATAGCATTCTCATTTCTCTCGGAAAAGTTACCCCTTGAGACCGGGGCAACTGATGGGCCTTATCACCTTGAGCCGGAATACTGCCAGGTCGCCCTTTGGGAGTCGGACTAACGTAATAGGTAATACAGGTCCGGCAGGGTCCCCGGGGAAGCCCTTGTACAAGGGACAACGAACTGAATGTTGTAGGTGTCGTGGAAGCAACCCGACCGTACGTATTCGCAAGGCTAATGACCCGATCGGCCCTCGGTCGAACATCTCCATTTCCAAGGGATAGGCAACTATGAACTGATACAACATGGGTCGTACAAAGAGGTCCCGTTAATTATACCGACGTCCTCGAACCCTATCGGTAAATTTGGTTTACAACACCCGATGCACCCGAATTTATGGCAACTCACCGTACCCGGCGAATCCGGCCTCTGCTTTTTCCGGTCACGTGCTAATTTCCAGGATATCGTCCATTTTTCGGTTCTTATCAGCTAAGGCAATTACTTTAAGCAGTTAAAACTGCAAGGAGGCAATAATAATATACGATTTTGCCAAAAACGCTGGAAAAAGAGTGGTTTATACTTAATATAACTTAGCATGTAACTTTTTTTACTACCGACTCGATTCATATTTTTGTCGTTCAATTCAGAAATTCCAAAACTTCACGCTCTCGGCAATTTTCACACCCGATCAATCTCCTATTCCTTTTAATGCTCATCGGCGGATTTTTCCTGTAACACCGACATCGAAAGGGATTCTCCACTTTCGCCCTTCGTAACGAGATTATCAACGTACGACAGGCGAATAGAAGTGACAAAGGGCAGAAAATAAAAGTGGATCGACAGTGGATGCAGGTGTGTGCCGAGTGGGGCGTGTCTCGCACGGGGCTGTCTGCCAATGCCGGGGTCGTAGTTGAAGGGTCGGGCTTGAGACAGCAGAGGAGCACGTCTTATTCGATTACGGGGCGTAATTCCGTTAAAGGAGCGGCGGCTCGCTGACGCTGAAACTGCGTGAAAAGGCGACGTTGACAAGTTCTAAGACGGCAGGTCAGGTCGAAGGAATGAGAAGATGATCCGGGGGAAAAATTGTATGCGAGGCCGATAATACGGAACGGAGCCTTCGCTCCCCGAGGCCGTACGACTGCGAAAGGATTCTCTTCTCGTCTCGTTTTCGGGTGCTGGGGATATTTGACCCACTCTATTGTTCCTAATATGGACAAGTATAGACTTTACCCCGCGATGATACCGACGATAGTACGCGAATACCGGAGATCTCTATCGGCCAAGAAGAATGATGTTACTCTTGAATAGGAATTGAAAATGTACCTATCTACTTGCATTCTGGCGTGGGTCAAGCGTACTCTATGGGCTAAATCCCCATGGGTCAAATACCTATGGGTCAAATCCCCATGGGTCAGATCCCTGTGGGTCAATCGTACTCTATGGGACAAATACCTTTGGGTCAAATCCCCACGAGTCAGCTCCCTGTGGGTCAAGCGTATTCTATGTGTCAAATTCCCATGGGTCAAGCGTACTCTATAGGTCAAATTCCCATGGGTCAGCTACCTGTGGGTCAAGCGTACTCTATAGGTCAAATCCCCATGGGTCAGCTCCCTGTGGGTCAAGCGTACTCTATGGGTCAAATTCCCATGGGTCAGCTCCCTGTGGGTCAAGTGTACTCTATAGGTCAAATCCCCATGGGTCAGCTACCTGTGGGTCAAGCGTACTCTATGGGTCAAATTCCCATGGGTCAGCTCTCTGTGAGTCAAGCGTACTTTATGGGTCAAATCCCCATGGGTCAGCACCCTGTGGGTCAAGCGTAATTTAGGGGTAAACTCCTATGGGTCAACTCTAGCAGGGTCGATTGTACTAGATGGGGTAACTCGTAATGGGTAAGTTACCTGGGAAGTCAGGCGTACTCTATGGGTCTAATCCCTCTAGGTCAGCTCCCTGTGGGTCAAGCGTACTCCATAGGTCAGCTTGCTGTATGCCAAGTGTGCTCTATAGGTCTGCTTCCTATGGGTTAAGCGTACTATACGGGTTAACTCCCTATGGGCCAGTTCCCTGTGGGTCAGCATCCTGTGATGGGTCAGCTCGGAGTGGGTCGAACGGACTTAATGTGTCAACTCACTATGGGTCAGCTTGATGGGTCAAGCTTATTCTTTGGGTTAACTCCCTGTTGGTAGCTCCCTATGAGCCAGTTCCTTGTGGGCCAACTCTCTACAGGTCAGCTTCCCGTGGGTCAAGCTTACTCTCCGGGTTAGCTCCCTACGGGTCAACTTCCTACGAGTCAGCTGCCTATAGGTTAAGCGCACTCCGCAGGTTGACTCTCTATGGGCCAGCTCAATGTGAGCATAGGCATACAAGGCAAGTCAAGCGAGCTCTAGGATACCAGGTGACTTTTCCCAAACAATATTGAAAAAGTGGCAACACTGGAGAATTTCCTCAAATAGGGACTTTTTTCTCCGACGGGAGTTCATGTTGCAACATACTAACATTCCGGAGTGGGTCATATTTTATGCACCGTCTTTTCCTCTTGCAACCCATCAATTTTCGAAGGTTCAACTTTTCCTCCGAAAGAAACAATCCTCAGTTTAGATTTTGCTAGCAGGCAAATAATACCCACTTTCCTTAGCAGATATTTCAATCCCGCTCACCTCCGCCGGGAACGGAAAATGGTAAAAGATGGGTTCATTCAGTTCGAGGCGTTTCCACGTTTATCCGAGACCTTCCGAAGAATCCGCATTTCCTTTTAGAGTAATGGCAGTCTAACCTTCCGCTACTTCATCACTATTATACTTTTCCCCAGCAGAGGAGCCATAAATTTATTTAGTAAGCAGGGAGGGCTTCATTACATGACAAAGAGAGTATCGAGCCGACCGCGTCAGGAAGGGAGAGGGCGAACCGCCCAGTAATGGCTACTCTTACGAATTCGATGGGCGTCGCAAAAAATAGAAAAGTAAGGGGAAGATTAGGAAAATTCGTTACATTATTTAACGCTTTGGTCTTTGAATGGAACTGTCCTCCCTCTTTCATGTTTGCTTTTTTGGTCGAATACAACATTTTCCTTATAGGGAGCTAATAACGCATTGTTTACACTTGTTATTCGCATGGGATGGTGGGGGTATACAAGGGAGGAGTAAGCATCAAAATTTTGATGCCTCGTTTTAGGAAGAATCCTATGTTTTCCTCATTCTGGTACAAAGAAACTCATTTTTTGCATAGATCTCGCTACCCTGATAGGATTTTTGAGCTGAAAACAGGCGCTAAGGCTTCGGGGATCGACTCGAACTGCCGATCATTATTTTCTCGCACTTTTTCGTTTCGTAACGGTCACCATTTTAGGCATATTTCCTCATAATGCGCTAGAGTTTGCGTTTTTTAGTCATTTTTTCCCTCTTCACCCGACTACCACCATAACAAATGCCCATTATGATGAAGATAAAACCTTCCCTTAGCCTGCCATCCCTCGAGGCCCTCTTGAGGTCTATTACATATTTATGTACCCCTCCACCAACGTAGCCGAACTTCAGCGTCACTCACCCTTTCGGCCTTTCTCGCTATTCCCCATTCAAACCGCTTCCGCACTCCTCAGTCACATTCGCCTAGAACGTTCTACTTTCTGAGCTGCTGGGCCTTGCGAACGGAAACTCGACCCGGTGTGGCCGCTTTCGGCAAACATTCGTTTGTGTCGGGATTGGCAGAAGAGAGTTTCCTCAGGCAGAATTATACATACAAACAACCCGTTTTAACCCTGCGCCTGCTGGTACAGCTATTTTTCGACGGAGACGAAGGGTAAAAATTCGTTGCTCAAACAGTCGGGCCGACAAAAGGTGAAAGTTGAACGGCATTTCTTCGCGAACGTGTTGGAAATTTGAAAGGAGAGCAGGGAATGGAAGTGTATTATAGGATACCTTCGAAATTGCGGAGGAAGAACCTTTCAGAAAATGCAGTATAATTATTGAGGGCTTGAAATACTACAGAAACGCAATTTCAGAAGGATAATCAAGTGTACCTACCAGTATCAAGTCAAATTCCGTTTTCGAATTCGACGTGCGAGATTTCCCATTTATCGTAGCCTTCGGAGGTAGAAGACGGTGAATTTGCAACTGTTTTCAAATTTTGTTTTATGCCAACGCTTCGCTCAATTTGTCGAGCATCATCACTCCCAAGGAAATAAATACAAAAAGAGACGAAAACCCTTAAGTGTTCGCATGGTGAAAGATTTTCAAACTAGACGAAAAGGGACAATAAAAATTTCGTGTAAATGAACAAACTTATCGCTCTCCATTATCTAACCGATAACCTATCAGTGATTAGCTTGTCTTTGTTCATCTTCCTTTTTTGCTGTCTTTGCATTGGTCTTCTATCAAGGCCTTTAACTTATCACTGATAGGTTATCAGTTTGATAATGGACAAGCGCCACGCTTGTTTGTTTACACGATATTTTCATTGTTCCTATTTTTGCCAGTTTGAAAATCTTTCCCCATGTGAACAATTGAGGTGTTTTGTATCTTTTGGTATCCATATTTTAAGCCCTGACGATGCTCAACAAATCAAACAAACGTTGGCATAAAGTGAAATTTTAAAAAATCGACCAAAACTCTTCAATTACAATACCGTTGTCGTGCAACGTTCACCATTTAGCCTTATTAGCCCAGAAATAATACCAGACGATACAATATTCTCAGACATCGCCAATCCTCAAATCGACCATTTGCATGTCAATAGCGCTTTGTCAAAGAAATCCTTTCGGCACGGTCGAATTGGATTGGAGGGATGATATGAAGACAAACGGAGATACATGCGCTATCGAACGTCGCCGACGCGAACTTCTATTCGGCGAACTTTCTGTCGTTGATAAATTACCCGGGGGAAAACGATGGGATGGAACATGTGACCTTCCTGTGCACTTTCGGGTCGCGAAAGCCGTGGATCGTTTAGGCGTAGCACGCTAGATGGCATGACGGTAAATGACGATCTGGGGACACGAGGGGATTGGATTTTCTGAAGGCGAATAGACAACTTCATTCTGAAAAGTACGAGCCATCCTTTACCGGCAGATAGGGGAAAGCAATAATAACTTTTCGATTGATAAGTAGGTAACCGAGCAGATCGGAAAGCGATCAATACGGACTTTGGACTGTTTTGAAATTGAAGGATGTAAAGTTGCTTTGAAGTTTATTTCAACTGGGAACTGTTCAAATGCTTTGCCTCATAGTCGAAGAACTACTAGTGGTTTTCCTCACATTTCTTGACTCCCTTGTTGGATGCTGCAACCAAACGTCCCATCCGCACACCAACCTTGGACCTGAGGCCCTTGAACCCCTCACTCTTGCTTGCGGGGTGGTTAGAAAAGCCTTTCTAGATATTCAGCTATTAATTCCCATCAGTTACTGTCTTAATCCATCCTCATTCCAAGAAGTAATCCTGGCAGCAACTCCATCTTGTTATTGCTAGCGATGCACCTACTTTTTACCCAGATCCCTGATTGGATGCTGAGCACTGGATGTTTCCGCTGGTTGCTGAACGCTTTTCAAGATATTCAGCCATCTATCCCCATATGGAGGGCTGTCTACATCCACTTTCTTCCTAAAGAGCCATCTGCATCAATATGGGTTTGTTCCAGGAGCGTGAGTGCAGGCATGGCAATTAGGCAGTATTAATAGCCAACGCTCCAGCAACGGCACGGTAAGTGTTGTTGCTGGGGCGTTGCCTATTAATACTACCTTACCATACCTATGTTCACGCTCCTGGAACGAACCCTATAATATGTTGTGTTCCTGACCTTGCTTTATGTTATGATCCTGCAACCAACGAAGCATCTTTGCTATAACCGTGGAACAGCGACCCTTGGGCTGCTCACAATTGTTGCTTGAATTGATGCTGTAGTGCCATTTTGCTTCAACTTTTCATTACAACATGGCTCTCTTTTATTCCATTCCAAGAAGCAATCCTGGCATCTCTTACATCTTGCTCTTGCTAGCGACGCTCCTTCGTTCCCCCAGATCCCAGGATGCTGGATGCTTGCCACAGCTTCTGCTCCATGGAATTCCTGCAAGATTGAAACGTCACCTCAAACAGCGACTCTTCACTCACCCACAGGCAAGCTTCATGACCCAGGCTCGAGAGAAGCTCTAATATCAGCCCCTCTCTCTTACCCTGGCCTTGCTTGCTGCAAATAGAGCATTCTCGGTTGGCTCCACCCTAGATCCGTACTTCGAGCAGCGCATCCTGCAAAGTTCGTTGGCCAAAGATTGTCCAGCATCGAGCTGGCCACCCCTGGCAAAAGTTCGATCTCGTTTCCACCAATCCTGCCGAAGGATTCCCACAACGTCTGGCGGACTCCTGCCGCCTTCGTAATTCCGTTCACTGACCTAAAATATCAAGATAAATTTCAATATCTACCATGGGCCACCAGGGTCCACATGTATTAAAATCCTCATTACCGCTGCTTTAAATACAAGAAGCCATTCCAGCTGACGATTCCAAGCGAAACGTCTCAGCAAGTTTTAAGATCTGCATCTTCATTGCAAAAGGATCACTCCCTTCCCCCAATACTGGATAACCGTTTTCTCGGGAAAATCAATATTTAATGAAGCGGTTGGCTCTTCCTTCTTGCGGCGAAAAAGGGGAACGTATAAAAGACTTCGCGGGAGAGAAAGAATAAAGGGACGACTCCACTTCCGCTACTTCCACTCGAGGAAGCCACTCAGGGCAGAGACAGTGGAGGGACTCTACAAGATAAGGGCTAAGAAAGAGGCGATGTGCAAGATAAGGGTAGACAAGAAAGAAGAATGATAGAGTGAAGATGATAAGAGCCGGGGCTTGTCTGATGGTTCTTCTCGCCGAGGAAGGTGGAACTGAAGTAGGGGTTTTGCGGGGAGATGCGCTCCGGCTTTTTTGCCAAACCCTCTCCAGACACCGACTTGACCTTCGCTGGAGTATTTTGGTACATCATTTCCAGAATGTACCCATGTAATCGGTTAGGGAATGTTTCTTACAACATCCCCTCAAACTTTCACCGTTCACGTTTCAGACGGTTGAGATCAAAAATCTAAAATTTAAAAAAGGTCCGTTTGCCGTCAGCAGCAAAACGAAGTAAAAAAGCGGTTCAATTTTAAAAGAAGCATGCAGCAAATTTTCCAATGATGTGCTCCTCCTATAACGGAACCCTTTAAATTCAGTTTAAAGTGCTAAAAAAATGTCAAAAAAATATTTCTGATTTTTCATAAAAAATTCAAGGTTTCCAAGGTCTAGAAAAATTGCAAATTATGGATTTGACTTCGGTTTTTTGGCACGAATGTATCAGTATTGAGTAAAAAACATGAACTTGGACGTTTTCTCGGGATTACGATCGACATGGTCAATTTGAGGGGTAGTGATACGGCCGAAATCGCGTTTTCCACAGTTTTCATGGTTTTACGGCCGAAGTTTGGGTTTTAGGCAAAAACTTGATGGAGAAGAAAATGTCGGGCGTTAAATTTCCCATCAGATGCATTCCCTGCCAAACCCACTGTTCGCTCGAGAGGGTCCGTTTTTTGGCTCGCGACTGAAAAACGGGAAATTTGGCTCTTAGACAGTGGACATATTGTTCAACTGCCCGCGGAATCGGGTAGATAGAAAGTCATTAGGCGGGTGAGGTAGAACTGATTAGATTTTCGATCGCCTTTTTTTTACGAATTCTTGGAGGATTTGTTGGGTTAGAAATGAGAGAGATGCAAATGTTCTTTGGCAAAATTAGAATTTATATTTTTTCAGCTCAAGTAGCTACAAATCGGGCAAAATATCCAAAATTGATCACTCCGACGAAAAAAACCCTGCAAACCCGTACAAAATAGATTAGGAACAGGAACTTTATTTTTCCGCAGAGCGTAAGAATCTCCGAACCCGACTCCATATTGACCCAACTGGGTCGAAAACGTCTGTACTGACTGGCTATTGTGTTTGCCCGGGAAAACCTTCGGGACGTTAGATATCGTTTTTCGCCGGCAGTGTCAACACCGCTAAAGTCACAACAATCGACAAAGACATCGTACGATGCGTCGGTCCGACATTTTTTTCCAGGAGGAGCGTGTGTTTTTTCTGAGGAAATCCACTTCTTCCATTTTCGTCCGACATAATGCAACCTACGGGCCTTTCCCGTCCGAGTTGGCATTTCCCCCAACGAGATATCCCGCAGTTTCCTTCTTGAAAATATAACGAGTCTCCTACGGTCTCCCTCAGGCTTTTCGCGATCCTTCAGAAATATGAAAAAGCCTCAGTCGAGTTTTTGCCGGATGTCAACGTTGCAGGTGGAATTCTCCCTCGTGTAAATCCCGAGGGTGTGGCCCCTGGATTTTTCCACGGTTCGCTTCCCCGAGCCTTTTCTTGAATGTTTTCCTAAGTTGGAAATAATTCGGAAAATAATTCATCGAAAGATAATATAGTAGTACGATTCTGGCGCTACCGCAACAGTCGCCACTCCAGTCGCTCCAGCTGTGCTCAGAAGTATCCCTACAAACGGGGAAAAGAGAGGGAAACTCTATGAGGGCAGGAGAATCGAAATATTTCATCCTCGTAGAGGTTAACATTGTTGACGAATGTCATATCATTCAAGTATACTCGAAAACATCCTCGCGAAAAGTGTCAAAATGTCAATTACGCATTATAATTAATGTCAATTTACAGAACCGAGAAGTAACTATTTTATTGGGGGCAACACAGCAAAAAGCGGCCCATTCGAATTTTGGCAAAAAGCGGGTCAACTATTGTACTAGTGCCCATACCCGTTCCTTATACCTACTCATACAACAACTCAAACTGATACTCGTACACAAACTCGAACTGAAACCGATACACAAACTGAAACTGAATCTCAAACTCAATCTGAACTGATATTCAAACTCAAACCGATACTGACACAAACCAACTCAAACTGAACCTAACACTCAAACACAAACTGAGACTTGCGATCAAACTTAACCTGAAACAAAAACTCATAGAACCATAAAATTGGAACTTAAACTTATACTGATACTAAAACTCAAAGTGAACCTCAAGCGTTAACTGATACTGATACACAAACTCAAACTGATACTAAAACTCAAACTGATTCTTGAACTGGTAGTGATACTCATGCCCAAACTCGAACTGATAATCAAACTGAAACTGATACTCACATTTAAATTCAAACTGAAAGTCAAAGTCAATCTGAAATTCAAACTGAAACAGAAATCAATTTCAGTTTGAGTTTGAGTCTCGGTTTCAGTTTGAGTTATAGTTCGACTCACAGTTTGAGTTTCATTTTTAGTTTAAGTTGGTGATCAGTATCAGTTTCAGTTTGAGTTTGAGAATCAGTTTCAATTTCAGTTTGAGTATGAATTTCAGTTCGAGTTTACCTTTCTTTCAATCTTTGAGTTTGAATATCAGTTCAAGTTTGATATCAATTTTAGTTTGTGTTTTCGTTCTAGTTTGAGTTGAAGTTTGAGGATAAGTTTGAGTTTCAGTTTGAATTTCAGCTTGAGTTTTAGTTTCAGATTGAGTTTCGATTCGAGTTTGAGTATCAGTATCACTTCGACTTTTAGTTTCATTTCGCGTTCAACTTTCTTTCGACCTATGAGTCTGAGTTTCAGATTGAGTTTGAGTATCAGTAACAGTTTGAGTTTCGGCTTGGGTTTACCTTTTTTTAACCTTTGCGTTTGAGATTGAGTATCACTTTTTGTTTGAGTTTTCAGTCAAAGTTTTCGTATCTGTATCAATTTGATTTTCAGTTTTGGTTTCAATTTGAGTTCCAGTTTGATTAAATCGATTCCAAAATGCGGGGTAATCAGTAGATAGATAAGACGGCTTAGGTAAGTAAAATGTTTTGTCCCAGAATTCGTAGACTTGACAGCAACGAGATTTTTTTGAATACAGCGATTTCTGCATCTTTTCTGCAACTGGTTTTCCAATGTAATTTTTATTCTGTCGATGTCGCATCATGTTGTAACATGCAGTGCCGTCGTGAATTTAGCTTTTTCTTCTGCATTTCAACAGATTTTGGTAGTTTCTAATTGTTCTTGTAGTCTGACCCCCAGTAGTTTTTGCAAGCTTTCGTCGTAGTAGCTTTAACCTTCTTGTTTCTTCAATCCTGGTAGCACAAATCCTGCAAACAACTGCACCATTGTGTGGCTGCGTGGATTCGACCGGACACAAAAACACAGGGTGATGAAGGCGTGTCTTAACCGATAAATTTCACAATTCGAACAATTTAGCACTGCCTCTGAGATTTAGCGAAGCTTGCACTTTGCACAGAGAGGACAAGTATCGGTACCTATTTATTGAAAATTAAAAGATAACGTCATGAGTACTCTGACGTTAATGTATACTGCCTTCAGTTCGTACCTATTCAGATAATTAATTAGATCGATTTTACCCGTTTGTGCGTACTAAAGGTAGTTTCGTGTGTGACATAGAAAATATACTATCGAGTGTACAATTTTGTGACCTTGCTATTTGTTGAGTTGAAGAATAATTTTGTCCTTGCGTAGTTGAATCAATTATATTGCGATAGCTCTCGGAAAAAACTGTACCCTCGAGTTTTTATACAGGCTTGTCCGAAATTACCACCAATGCTTCTCAGGTGTGTTTTACCCATAGTTAACATTTTCTACGAATGCTACGATACACCGATTTTGAAGACTGTGAATCACTGCTTTCTGAGCAGAATACACGCTTAACACTTTTGTCATGCTATAGGTAGTGGAGAAATTTACCTATGCAGATTATGCAGCTCTACTGTTCTTTTTCAGCGGCCACTTGAACCATGGAAGCTTCGATACGATAATTTGTCTAACCGTTCTAACAGAAATGCAAACATTATCTTTGTAACATACAAATGAAAAGTTTAAATAATGTTTCAAGTATTTATTCTTCAATCAATCAACAAAATAGTAGCAACTTTATCACAGCTCCGAAAAAGTGAATTTTGTCTCTTCACGAGTAGCAGCGACTTGTTCACCGTTCCAAGAGTATCAGTGACTTGGTCACCGTTCCAAATGTATCAGTGACTTGGTCACCGTTCCAAATGTATCAGTGACTTGGTCACCGTTCCGAATGTATCAGTGACTTGGTCACCGCTCCAGATGTTTCAGTGCCTTGGTCACCGTTCCAAATGTATCAGTGACTTGGTCACCGTTCCAAATGTATAGGTGACTTGGTCACCGTTCCAAATGTATCAGTGACTTGGTCACCGTTCCAAAAGTATCAGTGACTTGGTCACCGCTCCAGATGTTTCAGTGCCTTGGTCACCGTTCCAATAGTATCAGTGACTTGGGTACCGTTCCAATGGTGTCAGTGACTTGGTCACCGTTTCAAAAGTATCAGTGACTTGGTCACCGTTCCAAATGTATCAGTGACTTGGTCACCGTTCCAAATGTATCAGTGACTTGGTCACCGTTCCGAATGTATCAGTGACTTGGTCACCGCTCCAGATGTTTCAGTGCCTTGGTCACCGTTCCAAATGTATCAGTGACTTGGTCACCGTTCCAAATGTATAGGTGACTTGGTCACCGTTCCAAATGTATCAGTGACTTGGTCACCGTTTCAAAAGTATCAGTGACTTGGTCACCGTTCCAAATGTATCAGTGACTTGGTCACCGTTCCAAATGTATCAGTGACTTGGTCACCGTTCCGAATGTATCAGTGACTTGGTCACCGCTCCAGATGTTTCAGTGCCTTGGTCACCGTTCCAAATGTATCAGTGACTTGGTCACCGTTCCAAATGTATAGGTGACTTGGGTACCGTTCCAATGGTGTCAGTGACTTGGTCACCGTTCCAAATGTATCAGTGACTTGGTCACCGTTCCAAAAGTATCAGTGACTTGGTCACCGCTCCAGATGTTTCAGTGCCTTGGTCACCGTTCCAAATGTATCAGTGACTTGGTCACCATTCCAAAAGTATCAGTAACTTGGTCACCGGTCCAAAAGTATCAGTGACTTGGGTACCGTTCCAATGGTGTCAGTGACTTGGTCACCGTTCCAAATGTATCAGTGACTTGGTCACCGTTCCAATAGTATCAGTGACTTAGTCACCGTTCCTAAAGTATCAGTGACTTGTTCACCGTTCCAAGAGTATCAGTGACTTGGTCACCGTTCCAAATGTATCAGTGACTTGGTCACCGTTCCAAAAGTATCGGTGACTTGGTCACCGTTCCAAAAGTATCAGTGACTTGGTCACCGTTCCAATGGTGTCAGTGACTTGGTCACCGTTCCAAATGTATCAGTGACTTGGTCACCGTTCCAACAGTATCAGTGAATTAGTCACTGTTCCTAAAGTATCAGTTACTTGGTCACCGTTCCATTAGTATCAGTTACTTGGTCACCGTTCCAATGGTATCAGTGACTTGGTCACCGTTCCAAAAGTATCAGTAACGTGGTCACCGCTTCAAAACTATCAGTGACTTGGTCACAGTTCCAAATATATCAGTGACTTGGTCACCGTTCCAAAAGTATCAGTGACTTGGTCACCGTTCCAAATGTATCAGTGACTTGGTCACCGTTCCAAAAGTATCAGTGACTTGGTCACCGTTCCAATGGTGTCAGTGACTTGGTCACCGTTCCAAATGTATCAGTGACTTGGTCACCGTTCCTAAAGTATCAGTGACTTGGTCACCGTTCCAATTGTATCAGTGACTTGGTCACCGTTCCAAATATGTCAGTGACTTGGTCACCATTCCGAAAGTATCAGTGACTTGAACAATATCAGTGAATCGGTCACCGTTCCAAAAGTATCGGTGACTTGGTCACCGTTCCAAAAGTAACCGCGGATTGGTCACCGTTCCAAAAGTATCAGTGATTCGGCCACAGTGTAACAGTGATTATGCTGGGACTGTCACCGTTCCAAATAGAACAGTGACTACTTAATTGTAATGGCCCTATGTTTATTAGCCGTTTTGAAACAACTCGATTTTTTCAAAAATTATTACTCGATCATCCCGCTGGAAATTATTCTAATAAATAGGTGTCTTCCTCTCGCTCGCGGGAATTTCCTGCCCTCGTGAAAATAGATTCGAAAGAGTTTTCCAGTGAAATCCTCGCATTTACATCCGCCGAAGTAATACGGGGAACGGAATCGCGTGAAAAGACATTGAATTAATTCGAAAGGCTCGTCCAATCTTTTCAAGCAATCTTTCGCCTCGGCACTCCACTCCGACCTGGGGATCGTACACCATGGATTTTTCCGACAGTGTGCTTTTTAACCGCTGCTACGGCAGTGGCAAAATATTTCACGCAAAAAGCGAGTTTTTCCGCCAGCCCTTCGGTTTAAGGTCGGACGGCAGTTAATCTTGGACGAGAGGAGGCTAACCCTGGCTCGACAGGTAAAAGACAATGACGGATACTTTGGCATGATTTTCTTCCAAAAAAAAGGGGGGCGGAAAAAATTCACCGCGGCATAACTGCGAGGGTTCCCCGTTTCTCTCACCTTTTCCCTGCGACGAAGTTTTCGTCCACTAGCGAACGGTTATTTTCTAGGAGCGTCTCGAAAATTACGTTCAGTCCGGGAAAAGCGACAAAGCATTTTTTTATGCCATCAACCCCCACCCTACGTTCTACGCACCTTATTCTCATTCGCCTTTACCTTCCGCATGAATGAAGCTTCTGCAAGGAAAAACTCCGAGGAATTTCATATCCCGAAGAAGATGAGGGTTGTTGCCTTTCGTGCACATTTCTCTCCGCTCGGTGAAATTTAATTTAACGGCGGCTCGAGTGCTTTTTTTCACGCCGGATCGGCGGGGAAATGCGAAGTTGGCTTTTCGGCTTTCGGCCGCTGATCGCCGTTTTTGATCCGAGTTTGTTTTTTTCGCAATACCGAGCTTTCGGAGCATCCTGTTTTGAGAATCGTGATTTTTCAAGCAAAGGTGCCTAAATATGCGTGAATTATTGTGATTTTAATCGCTTTCTCATAAAAGTAATTGTTGAACCTGCAATTACAACTAATTTCCGATAGATACAGTTCAAATTACGGTCACATGTAATTGCCATTGTAACAACAGCTTGTACTTACAAGCAATAGAATGTCCGGCTACCTCCGTATCGATGGCACCGATGTATCGGAGATCAAATATCGATATCTCGAGGTTTCGATATATCGGCTCTCAATTTTTCCTGGATCCTGCTAATATTAATTATTTTAATTAAATAAATTTTTCCTGAATTATGCGTGTTAAAATGTTAATTTTTCCTGAATCCTGCTGATATTAATTGTACCGATTGATGTACCGATATATCGGAACAGAAATATCGATTATTGGTTCGAAATATCAGAGCTCAAATATCGATGACGATATATCGATATATTGGAAGCAAAATATCGATATTTCCAATATATCGATATATTGTAAGCAAAATATCGATATTTCCAACATATCAATATATTTAAAGCAAAATATCGATATTTCCAATATATCGATATATTGGAAGCAAAATATCGATATTTCCGATATATCGATATATTGGAAGCAAAATATCGATATTTCCGATATATCGATATATTGGAAGCAAAATATCGATATTTCCAATATATCGATATTTTGTTGCCATCCCTATAAAATATAATTGATTGTATTTACAATTAAATGTAATCGATTATACTTGAAATTACATTCAATTGATTGAAGGTAAAATTATGTGTAATTGATTGCAGCTACATGTAATTGCATGTTGATTGCAGTTATATGTAATTGATAGCAGTTCACATGTAATCGGTTGTACTTACAATTACAGGTAATCGATTGCAGTCAGACTTAAATGTAATAGATTGAAGTTGCAATTACCTATTGTGATCAAAACTACGCAGGTCCCAATCACAATTACATGTAATTGTAATCTCGGTGTTTCAATCACAAATTTCGAGGAATCGTCGAGTATTTGCGATTGTAATTCGGAATTTCAATTTGCCTCACTTCGTCTCTCTTCAAATTTCGTCTATGAAACCGAAGTTGCCCCGGGCATGCCCTGCCGCCACAAAGTTGCTTGCTGGAGGGGGGCACCCGACATAACGACTCAAAATCAAAGGTGTCAATATTAAATTAAACACATTCGCGGTCTAATCATGTAAATTTTGGTGACAGAAAGGAGCTAAATGAAAGTCGTTTTTTCCCATTTTGCCCTCGCGGCTATTCAACCCTTTTTCTCCCGACTGCGGTGAAGACTGATTATGCTAGACGAGTGGATTTGAAAGAGAAAGATGAGCCTTTTCTGCGGGTTTCTACCCCCATCATTATTCCCACAGCTGAGCTACCCTTGCGGTTGGCCCTTTCGGAGAAAAATAATTATCACCATTCTCCGCGGCTTAGGCCATCCCGCGTTATGTGTTACCACATATACGCACTCTAAATGGAGAAATGTTCGTTACACGTCAGTACTGGAATGTCGCGAAAAAATTTTGCGCCAAGTAGGAAACACGATTTTGAGCAAATGGATGATTCCCAAATAACTGCCAATTTCTTGTCCCTGGGCAGTAACACCCTACTCAGACATGTTTGAATTTTTTTCCAATTTTTTCCAGTAAATAATAGGTGTGTTCTGTTAGGTTACCATGAAATAAGAACGCTACCTGTTGGTTCAGAGGTGAAACCCAGTGCAAACATACTAATTGGGTAACGCTCCGTGGCTGTCCCAGCCCACGATTTTCTAACTTAACCAGTGGTGCGTAGATAACACACAATACTTCCATATTTTGAAACGTAAAATTGTGACACAATTTGATCATATTTTGACTGCTTTTAAGGGTGTTTAGGTCAAAAATATCAAAAAATTCACTATTCAAATTTCAAAATTCGCCCAAAATAAAAAAACGCCAGTTTTTCGGAACATAAAAAATATCCACATATTCTGCAAGGTAAAACAAAGATTTTAAGACCAAGAACGCTCAAATCGGTTCATTTTTGTGGCCGGAAAAAAATAAAATAGAAAACACTAAAAATGCAAATATATCGGAAGTACTGTGCGTTATCCAAATTTCGATTAAACAGGGTGTTAGGTCTTGCCGAGACAAACATTTCAGTTCAAGAAATTTGAAAAAAGGTTGAGAATTGAGGGAGTTATGGTCATTTTTGTAAATGACCACAGACGGACAGACGGACAGACGGACTAACGGACTAACGGACACACGGACACACAGACACTTGTTCAGGAAGTGATTCTGAGTAAATGTGTATAAGAAAAAGTTTTTTCTGAAGCTCCGTTCCGATTCTCGATTTTAGGACGATCACAATACTTCCATTTACTCTGTAAATATGGAAGTAAAAATTCCTGGAAATGTCCTATGACATGCTAGAAACAAAAAAGCGACTGTTTTGTGGTAAGAGATTGTGATGGAGTGTGTGATGAAGATTTCAGCTCCAAAACTCGCTTAGTGTGCTGTCAGTGATCTCACAAAGTCAGTTTTTCGTTTCTGTGTAACAGACTTTTTAGAAAGAACGGTACACATTTCCCATGTCGGGATATTTCATGGGAGAAAGCAGGTGGCAACCCTGGTCGACCGACTACCCCATCCCTTTTCCACTTCAAGCCAGTTGATTCGTGGCCTTGGATGAAGAAGGTGTGGTACGCGTGACTGTCGGTTTTTGAGTGTAACATCCATGTGCGTATCTCCTAATTTTTTCAATCAATTTTTTCTCCTTCCCCCCTATAGAATATCAAAGTTCTCTGTCAACCTAACGTCCCATAACAATTTTATTCAGTAATCCTTCAATCCTGATTTATAATTTTGGAGAAAAGTTGAAATGTAACCCTCCATGCTGCAAAACCTGTAACCTCCACATTTTAGTTAATACCCATAGAGGGTTACAATTGACCACGGAGGGTTACAGTTGACCATAAATCGACCATGGAACGTTACCAGCTTTCCATGGAGGGTTACAAAGAGATTGATTTTGAGTAATTTTGATCCCTTTGACCTGAAATTTCGAGGGTAGACTCTTTTGAAGTTTAGGATTATTACATTTACTGCTTATTTCTTGGTAGCTATGCTAATAATTCTGTACACGCCAATGGTGTAACCCTCCATGGATTCTAAATTTTCAAATTTCAGTTCAAATTTTCAAATTAAAAACTAGAAGATTGTGATTCCGATCTTTTTCTTGATTTTTTTCAATCTTAAGATGGTCCTGGGAGCATGCAGGAATTTCTTCAAGATTTTTCAAAGAGGTGAAATTTTAATTTTTTTCCAAATCGAAAATTGACAGTTATTTGGGAATCAACCAAATACCCCAATTCCGAGAGAAAGGTTCAACCTATCAATACGAAATTCGCCGATCTCTCAATTTCGGCGACCTGGCGGAGGGATGGTATCGAAATTGGATGGAGATGTATCACTTGAAATGGAAATCTTTCCCGGCGATAATCAAACCATCCGCCTGCGAGATTCGCGGAATCTGATGAAGTCTGTGATCAAGGGGGTCGTGGAAAATCCCATTTCCAGTCTGCCAAGTGATTCCATCGAAGATCAAAATGAGTTCATTTCGAAGAGAGACGATCGGTATGGCAAACAACTAAAATTGCCAGAGCAGGGGGGGGATGGGGGGGAGCCGTTTTAATTTCCGTTCCAAGTCGTAAAGAAAAATAAAGCGAGTTTTCTCCGCCGAGATTTCGCCAATCCCTGTAACGAATATAAATTGAGATGTTTTCTTTTTTCCGAATTATCCGTCCCTTTTTATCTTCTGATCTGACGATGAAATTTTTATGGAAGCCCCCTTCGCCAGACGGTTATTAGGATTCCTAACTCAGGAACTAGGAAATAAGTAATATCAATGTTTCGGACTGAAAATTTTCAGAATAGTTATTAAACTCCTGAAAATGTATTTTATCGAATTTCAAAAAACGCCGAATTTAACACACCGTATTTCGTGTTCACCGGCCATCGAAGTCAATGTAGGCTGCAAAAAGCGGGTAGCCGAATTTTGCGAATTTTTCTAAGAGCATGATAACATTTTTTCCAACTCCAATTACCTAGCTGATAAACCAATTTTGGTTTTACCCACAAAAAGTTTTTTTCCTAACATGAAATAGTGAAAATGTGTTTTTTTTTTCAAAAAATTGTGTTGTTCGCTAAAATTTCAATTAGGTAGGTAGGTACCTCAAAATACTGTTTTTCACAAAAACCGTGGTTTTCACAAAGAAATGCGGTTGACCAAAAAAAATTGTGTTTTACACTTCCTAACAATTGTTTTACACGAAAAGTCGCGTTTTCCGAAAAATATTTCGTTTTATTAAAAAAATTGTGTTTCACTTGTAAAATGGTATTTTGCTCGAAAAATTGTGTTCTACACAAAAATTGTGGCTAATTAGTCAAACAATTGTGCCTTGCACGAAAAATTGTTTTCTAGCCATGAAACTGTGTTTTACACATAAAATTGGGTTCTATTCACAAAATCGTGTTTTTTTCAGACAAAGAATTGCGTTTTTTACGACAAATTTTGTTGTAACCATAAAACTGTGTCCTAATTGTAAAATTGTGTTCTATTCTAAAAATTGCGTTTCACACGAAAACTTGCGTTAAGCACACAAAAATTGAGTTTTCCAAAAAATTGGTTTTATTTATTCAAAAAATTGGGTTTTCTAGCAAAAAAACGCGTCAAACTCCTACCAAACTTTCGAAATCCTCCATAATTTTGAAAAGGGGAATCATAATGGTTGAAAAACTTGAAATCGGATCAAAAGTTCAAAAGTTCAGTCCGTTGTAAAATAAAACAAGATACATTACGATCACGCAGTTCATAATTCAAGAACGCTTCGAAATTTCAAAACGCTAGTATCAAAATATGCGAGCAATTCGAGTTATCATTCGCCGCTCGTTTCGATAATGGCAAAAAAGCTGCACTAGCGGAATCGAGACCCAAATTCATTACCTCGGGGGCCGGTAATTTCGAAAAACAGGTAAATCTTCGGGGGTCAGCTAAGCAAGGATTACGACGCAGCTTTACTGGCGAATATTGCTCGACGCCCCGACATAGAAAACCTTCTATCACCGCGGCTTTCACAACAGCCCGGGGGTGAACCGAGGTTCGAAAATGCTACTCAGGGAAAACTTGGACAGATCCAGCGGGGGTGGGAGCATCCACTTCGGATGCATAAATCATAAGGTCGAAAGGAAATGATAGCGATAAAACTGGGAGAAAGCCGCTATAAGATTTTCAGCTTGGAGCCCAAATAATAGTATGGGTTAATGTAATGGTCGAGCTACGCATTTTTGCCGCAGGCGCTACACTATAATGAGAAAAAAAAATTTTCTTACACAAAATCATATTTTTGCCAGTTGAAAAAATTATGGCGAGCCGGGGTAGGTGCATACTTGAAAGCATTACTTATCTGCTCCTCAGATTTTAACCCATTCTTTCTAGCCATGAATTTGATAACGCACCTGCTCCATATTTGAAAACGCTCCTGCCCTTAAACCCAGGGGGTGCACGTAGGCCATAAGATAACATAATATTATGGAACAATATTTTCTCCTCCACAGTAAACTTGGAAAAATTTGATTGAACCACCTTCACGTCATTCATTTTTATACCACAGAACAAAAACAATGTTCTGATACCTTCCGTGATTTTTACTAAATCATATCAGTTTTCGAACTGATAAGATTACCTCGATTAGACCGCATTCGACCAGCGGTGCAGACACTAAATCGGCTCCTGGCTGATGAGGCATTGGCCTAACTCATCAAACACTACCACTAACACCGTAGTCTACCGTAAGCGCCAACCTACCTCGAGCAGTACTAGTTCATGCACGAGCCGCCATACTGTTTAGCGCTAGTGTAGCGAACCTCCTCCTTTCCGTCGGTGATCCTGAGGCTTTGCCAATGAAGTTGTTGTTGTTTTTCAGAGAGAATTAATGGTGAAGAGTTGAGAGTAGTGTGACAGTAATAGTACAGTTACAGGTACTGTACCTAATGTTATTAATAAAGTAGGTCACTGTTTTTTTCTTTCTCATTTTGGCCAGGGGGTGCAGTGCTCATCTGCTCCTGCCAGTAGCCCCGTTTTTGCTTCTACTACTAGCGTTTTGTCTACTACCGTCGCCATTTTCGTCGGAAAAAGATTCCAAGAGCTCAGTGCATGCGAAAACAAACGGGGAAAAGATTAAATGGGGAATCGAAGGTTTTGAAATAGTTTCAGTCGTGAATATCTACGAAAAAATGGACGCACCTCGAATTTAAATTGCATTTTTAGTGGAAGGGTTCGCGAAACTAGCTCTGGCGTTCGCTGAGGGGACTTTCAGGCGTACATAGAGAACTGTTTTATCAGTTCTTTGGAAATGAATTAATTAAAGTGACCTCATGAAGAGGGATAACGAAGAAACGCACTTACCTCGAGGATTTATTCCGCCGCACCATAGTTAAAATGACTTTTGTGCGCTATCGCAAAAACGTGAAAAAAAAACGTCCACCTAGTGAGTACAAAAGACATTTGATTCTTAATAATGTAGTTCTCCGACAATGACATGATATGGCAATCGCGATTAACAGTTTTTTGAACATTTTTCATTACCTCAGGAGAAAATGTTATGCATACACATTTCAAGCGCAAATCAATTCTCGCATTCGTATACAATTGACTCGGCTTTTTTCTCAATTTTCCTCACCGCTTTTGACAGGCGTGTTCGACCCTCATCACTGCAGCCGTCGAAGCTTTGCAGACAATATTGAAAATGGGGGGATTCGTATGTCGGATTACGTTTCCGCCCTTTCACATGCAGTAACGCTGCACAATCTGATAGGTAAAGACAACATAGTGCGCAGGATGGCCGATAACTGCAGTGTTGCCAAAGTGAGCGCGTCGAAAACCCCCTATCCTCCCACATGAGGAAAAATCCCCGAAAAAACCCAAAAGTTAAATCACACGAAACACGACCTAACTTCAAAATAGTAACTCTAACTTTCAACAATTTAATACACATTCTTTCCGACTACCGATCATCCAATTTATACATAAAATCAAACTTTTACACGAACCTTTGAACATGACGAATTATTTTGACAAATATAGCTCGAAAAGTCAGTCAATAAACAAACCAAAACATCATAACAAAATACTGAAAGAACTGAAAGTCGAAGTCAAGCTCAAACTGAAGTTCAAACTCGAACTGAAAGTCGAAGTCAAACTCAAACTGACGTTCAAACTCGAACTGAAACTCGAAGTTAAACTCAAACTGAAGTTCAAACTCGAACTGGAAGCTGAAGTCAAACTCAAACTGACGTTCA
The DNA here is from genome assembly GCA_036186465.1 of Nesidiocoris tenuis. Lineage (NCBI taxonomy): Eukaryota > Metazoa > Arthropoda > Insecta > Hemiptera > Miridae > Nesidiocoris > Nesidiocoris tenuis. The sequence goes on from AP028918.1 coordinate 1,786,485, forward strand.
AACTCGAAGTCAAACTCAAACTGAAGTTCAAACTCGAACTGAAAGTCGAAGTCAAACTCAAACTGAAGTTCAAACTCGATATAGCTCCATCAAGACTGCTGTGTAGAATTCCAATTTTTTTTTTTTTGCAAAAAAATGTTCCAGGATTTTTGTTGATGGTCACTTTGTCTTCAGATCCGATTCCCTGCAGTACCCAACGAGTTTAGCCTTTGAAATTGTTCCTATTGCATTTTCGCCAATAAAGAATCCTTGCATTTGCCGGCGATTTTAATCGGCTCGGTTAGCGGAAAAAGCACCACCGATCCGATTCGAGAGAAGAAATTGGCCAACGGTGAAACGTGCGATCAAAGAGGCTTTCATGTTTGCTGTTCGAATATCGGTTTTGAGTTTCCGCCAATTCAAATATTGAAATAACGACTGAGCGCTGTGTACGGATTCGACGCGATCCGAGCCCCCCAATACCGATTCATAGATATGAAAATAAGAAAAGCTCTTTAAATATTTATTCGATCGTGGAAAAACAGCGGCAACTGCCTAGCGAATAAAAGTTGAAAATAAATATTCCCATCGTATTTATGAAGTAAACAATTCGCAGAATACAATTTGAAAAAATGCATGGAACGCATGGCATTAAGAAGACCGGAATGAAAATAATAAATACATAAATCGCTGGAACGAACGGACCGGCAGAGAGGCTCAACGGTGTTTTTGGTGGCGGAGCGTCGGAAAAATTTCAAAATCAATAGCTTCCGTCAATATAGCGTTGTTTATGGTAATTCCATCCTCGTACGGTCCGATGAATATTTTGCGCGGAGGTTGACCTACTGTCCACGGTTCACTGCTCCTCAGGTCGTGCAGAAAGGGTCGACCTGGAAATGAAATTTCTCTCCGACGGATTCCCGCATTTCATTCCTAAAAAGGTCAAAATAATATCGAACCGACAATAAAGGTTAGCGGACGAAGTCATGAAAGGGCGTGGCAAAAAATCGAAACTTGTGTAGTACAATTTTCGTTTTTGCCGTACGGTTTTCTGTGAATTGGTTTTTCGGTTCGGGCTCCTTTGCTCGCTTTTCGAGCCGTCTGAGGTGAAAGACTTTCATGCTATTCAGCACTAGTGCGGTAGAAACATGGGAGTAATTTCACTCAGAAGTATGTACAGATCAAGAAATTTTTATCAAAAATTTGTCAAGATTTTTGATAAAATTCCGAATGGAAAGGTGGATTGACATTTTAACAAGGGATTGAACAAATAGTTCGAATTTCAGCTCGTCGCAACTATAGAATCGAAATTCATGTCAATTTTCAACGGAACGATTTGTATTGCAACAAAGGGCAAACCGAAGCGTATTTATCGACCAACCCCAGGTGGCCATCAGATATCTTGAATTTCCCCTCGTTAGAGGCAAATCGTATGAATTATCTTCATGAGATACCTATCATACGTCAGCCTTGACAAGGGGTGATTTACCGTTACTCAGTGTCCAATGTCTGCATTGTACACCAATCAGCTGGGATCGGGGTCAAATCCAGGCATCGACGTTTATTGAGGATGAGCACTAAGCCGGCTCCGTGAAATTGATGAAATTCCCCTTCAAAATAGTAAGCAAACAATAATTTACGGCGGTTTGCAGAAATATTTCAACGCGAGACCCGCGCATTTGTAAAGAGACAAGCCCACTTTACAGCTAAAAGCTTTTTGGCAACAAACATGAACAACAATAGCAGAATGATTACTGTACCTACTTACCTATTTCGTGTTAAAACTTCCGCTTGCGACCATCGAAACAGGAACGAGCGCACATTCGATCGAACATTAGTTAAAACGAGTTAACAATGTTCAAGTTGTTCCGACGCTTGTGTTGCAGTTTGTTAATAGTTACGCAGGAGTAATTGATGGCTGCCTTGTCCCGGGGCAAGACGGGGTGGAAAAGCTTGTAGCGAAACAGGGACTCGAACGATAAATGCGCTAATACGAGAGCGAGATACGCCAACGTACAGAATGGCAACTCACACCAATAACATTCCCCGGCACTAGAACAACGCACACCAATTCACCAACCGGTGCAGACATTGCCAGACTTCGGTCATTGTCGTCGCTCCCACGATGGGCCGGTTAACTGTTGTACGCGTTTAAATGTTTGTTACGTATGGCTGCTCGGCTGAAACTTAATCAGCGATTCTCTCTGCTGCTGAGCTGAGCAGTCACGATGAAAACTTGGTCTTGAACGATTTTTTCTTCAGGTCGAGTTATTCCTTGAAATATTCGTTACTGATAAGGACCGAAAAGCCGATAACCACTAAGTTGGCTTTTGGTAAAAAAACAATTTATAACTAGGTCTATGGAACAGTGGTGAGTGGTTCCAACATTGTGTGTTGTTCCAGCACAGTGTGTCGTTCCAATACAATGTGCGATGGAAGGAGTGAGTTTTCCAATGAATGTGTGTTTGTACACAACGTGCATTCAAATGTGCAATCCTTGAATACGGTTGCTGTGAAGTGAGTTTAACGATAATGTGGCGCGCTACGTTTGAAGCGGCAATAAAAACATCGAAAATGTTCATCCACCAGACGATGAGTCCTCTGGATGTGCCTCAAATGTTTTGGGACACAATTTCCAATGAAAATCGCACACTAAAAAATTGCACAGAAATAATTGCACGGAAATTCAAGAATCAAAGGATAGACGAGAAAAATGGAACATTTGCCGTTATCAGCTAGGATGACTTGGATAACAGTACGCAGTCTGGGCGGCAGGTCTAGTAGCTCGCGTGCTGCCACGGGTAGCGCTAGTGTATGGCAAACAGAGGGGGATCTGCAGACTCCTCACAACATGCGTTTGGTTGTCTGGCGGAGGAAGGGGATAATATTCTTTAAGTTAGCCAGGAGTGATAGGGTTTGCAGTTAATTATTGTGAATCATAATGATGAAAATTTTCAGCTTTCAAGAATTCTCTCGATGAGATCAATTTTTAGCCGTTCAAAATGCCGCAAAACAGGGCGAAAAATTGGGCTTTGGAAATGCGGACTTTTGATGCACTTCAAACATGATAATGGTTAGCAATGTTGACCATTGGCTCATTTCAAATTTCAAAGAGACGAATTCCAATTAGCCGATGAGGTTTCTGAGATACGTATTTCAATTTTACTCGGAATTGCCATTCCGTGTCAGGCAAGTTCGTCCAAAGGTTGTCGGGGCGTTTCTCCGAATCTCCGTATTCTCAAAGGTCGTGTATAATCCGTGTTTCTGACGCGCGTCAGCTCAGAAATCGACTGGCGAATATTCGTCTCTTTCCATAATTCGGGATATGAATCATTGATCGAACCAGGTTCAGCGCTTGGCAGACACATCAACGTTATTACGCCCTGACCAGACCCGACTTATTAGTTCAGGAACGCCCTGCCACTTAGTAGTTCAGGAATAGATGGCATTTGAAACTCCGGCTCGGATGTCGTTCGTTTATGGAACTTATCCGGGGCGAGAATCGATTCGGGTCATGCCATTTCTGCACTTCAATTTCAAGCCAGAAGGTTGAGCCATGGAAGACAAATTCTTCTATTTAATAGAAGGAATATCCACTCCAGGGTTGCCGACCAGGCGGCCGCGCATTACCGTACTCTGAAGACAAGAAGCGTAATTTTGAAAAGTGTGAAATTTTCAGGGGGTTGGCTTCGGAATCGATTTTACAATACCAAGAAATGAAACCAGCCGTAATGGAAAACAACTTGCAGGAGCAATGGAATGCCTACCTCATCCACTCGAAGCTATAATTTAAATTAACCGCCTCAACAACAATACCCCAATTGATACTAGGTACATACCTTTAATTACTGCTCAATCTCGCTAATGACCTACGTTCAATCGTACCTATCCATTATCGTTCATTAGTGGGATGAACAATAATTATATTAATGGTTAAATGTTCATAATTGAATACGTCCTGTGAATAACCGGTACGCCGATTCGAAAATAGGCTTTTTCCGAGAACGAATCGTTGAGGAATGTGCTTGTAAATACTGAATGCCCATTTCGGATTACATAATGTATGTAATTACTAATGAACTCTAAAATTAATGTAGAAACGTTGAGAATGAGAGGAAAAAAAAATTAAAATTATTTTATTCATTAAAGCTCGAGCGCTTTCGGCCGGGTGGGCCTCATCAGGAGTTTTCGAATAATATAATTAGGCAATGTTCAAATGGCCCTCCATGAAGCCCAACTCGCCGAAAGCGCTTCTGCTTGAATAAATAATGATTTTAAAAGTCGTCTCGTATCTTTCACCCTCAACCTCTCCAAATTGAATGGGGAGCAAATGACACACACATAAAAGTAACATAAATTTTTTAATTAAATTATAAATGCTTTGATACGTTTAATTTATTGTTATATTATGATATTTTGTATCGGTAAAGAATTCTGAAGGTTTAATGTTAATGCTTTTCTGCTTAATTAAGATACTCGGAGGTTTTACTTATCCCTCTGGTTAAAGCTAGTGATAAGACTTATCACTTAGTGATTGATTTTAGAGGGAAAATTGACACGCCTCTCACCCTGTGTTTTGTATGTTGCAGTGCGGTGGTTTCCATTGTCTGGGTACGCCCCTAGCTCTCAGAGAGAAGAAGTCGTCGGTGAGTGATTCATATCATTTTGGTTACGTAGGCACTTTAACCTTTCTGAGGATTTTTACATTTTATTTTAACCCATACAGAGGAAAGGTCCTTTTTGGCCGCTTTTCTTCTGGTCCCATCCTAGACATGTAAATTATCCTATTTTTTGCTTCATTTTTCAGCAAAAAATCAATTGCTGGGCTGAATTCCCATGCACTACTTATGGATTATCATTATCAGCGCTGAGAAATGGAAAAAGTAAATTACGACATTTCCATTCCGATTCCTCGCTATCGTCTCGAAAACGGCGATTCTCCCGAAAGAATTCCATGTCTTCTCGATGCTAAGTCAATAACAACAACAAGGTTCGAAGAGTAACTGTGTTACGATCCTTTTAACGCCAACTTACTGTTCGAAAGAGGGCGTCCCGCTTCCCGGCCTGAAGAGACGGGCTATCGCCTTAAAACATCTTCGGATCAATAAGTCTACCCTCTTCTACACTACCCTGGATACCCCCTGGATAACCTCACTGAAAATCCTGAAAGCCCCTACTCCGAAGGTTCTTACTCGCTATTTATTCTCAAGTATAGATCTCCAGCGCGGCGTTTGATTAATGGCCGGCTCTAATTTAGTTAACCTTATCTCGACGATTGCAGCCCCCGCAGTAACGACCTCGTTACTTTCGCTGTCGGGACTTGGAGAAACGGCGATTTCCCAAGGCTGTACGGCGAATATTTCCAAGATATTAACCCTTAAATGTCCGATAAGATCCGGCCTAAACGTTGTCCCGGTTAAAATAGCTAATTGGGCGCCTGCTTCGGAAACGCGAGCGATCGAAGTTGAGAGGTAGGTACGCAGAAAGTTAACTTTCCTCGAAGTTGTTCGAATTTGAGGAAATTAACGCTCGAGATTTTGAATTGGGGAGAATCGGCTATGGACGGTCAAAACTATGCGGTGATTTAGGCACGGATATCGGATTGACAAATTTTGTCAATAAACCGGCCCTTAGTGCGTTTGGATGACGTCGATACTTGAGACTGTCTTTCGGGTTGAGCCGGAAACCTTATAGTTACATCTTTTGCCAAGAATTCTCTCAAGAGGTGCTTTGTCCAATCATGGGCGTTCAAAATTATGCAGTCATTGGATGCATTTCGGTGGTTCTTCTTGCAGGAAGCCAAGAATTCATAGCTGAAGCCGAGAATCCTCTGTCAAAATGATTTTGGGCAAAGCAGGAAGCCTCAAATTGACAAATCCTGAGAGTACCTGCCATCCCCATCAACAACTGTCTGCTTCGATGATTGGAACTCTCGATGATAGCCTGCCAAGGCCAAAGCTGTTTCCAGAAATCTGGATGCCTCTGAGCGAAGCCTTAAGCTCTGGGAACTCTTCTGTTCTGAATGTATTGTAAGCTAAGTCCAGCTCATTCCTGAGAAAGTCCCCAAAAAATCTAAATTTCAGCTTCCGTGTTCTTCCTTAAACCAATGCACGCAGCATTTAGGTGGCTTTTCTCGCAAGAAGCCATAGATTCATAGTTGTGATCAAGGCTCCTCAGTTTGGTCGATTCGGCAACCCAGCGTGCCAAAAGTAGACAAATCCTGGGATTACCTGCCATCTGGAAGCTGTAACCAGGAGTCTGTCAGTCTTGGAGATCGGATCACTCATGGCGTTGGTTTTTGTCAGCCTTTCATGGCCGAAGCTGTTACCAGGAGTCTGGATGCCTCAGGCCGGAGCCATCATGCTCTGGGAACTCTTCCATCCTGAATACCTCTGGGTGAAGCCAACATGCTCTGGAAATCTATTCCTGATGCATTTCAGGCTTACTTCTAACTTATTCTAGAGGTTCTAGCTCATTTCTGAGACAGCTGTCCATTTCGACAGCTGGAAATTTTGATTTGCGTGTTCTTCCACACGTCAATGTACAGCAAACCTCCTGTTTGGAACTTATACTTTGTATTCTGAAGCTGTTGCACTGCACAATGAGTTTGAATAGCATTGACTGGCATGGGCTGTAGACATGATGTAGATCCGAGGGCTCCAGCTCCAGAATCAGCTACGGATCTGCTCGAACACCGAATTATGAATCGATTTCATTGAATCCCTCCCCTCCACGAAGTCTATTCAATGGAACGACGCGAGGGAGCAGATTTTACAATCATTGTTCCACACAATTCCGACCATAACGGCGAAGAAGACCGCAAATATTGAGCCAACCCTCGTCGGCGAACAATAATCTCCGACGAGAATGGTTCATTTTGTTCTCTCTCCGACTTGGCGTGTTACCTCTGTCACGTTCGCCTTGTTTCAAGATGGATTGAGATTGAACGGGCTCGTGGGTTTTAGCTGCGGTTTCTCAGCTTTCCAGGCCCCGGAGATGTGATCGAACGAAATCCCAGCTATCCCGACTACGCGTGTTTCCAGCGCTATTCCTGTTTGTTCGTGCTGTTGACAACCGTAATCAAACGTTAGTTGAACGTGAGTGGTTTGCTCGAATTCATGCGATGCTCGCTCGGTAAATAGTCTGGCGCAATTAGGGTTTGACCGGAGTAATACGGTGTGCGGGGAAAAACTGAGACAATTGAAATTTCGGAGGAAGAAGATTGAAGATCCTACGTAAAGGGAATTTTTTCGAAAAAAAAAAGTCCCGAAAAAGAGAGTCCTCAATCGTGAGAGATGTGGGTAGATGCACTCGTCAGATTAGACTCAGCATTGAATCATATCGTTCAATCGGTAGTACTGCGACTAAATCCTGTGACAAGTAATTGAAATTCCGGTTAATGAGGGTGATAGGTCTTGTTGAGACGAGCATTCCACTTCAAGAAATTTGAAAAAACGTTAAGAATCGAGGGAGCTAAGGCCATTTTTGTAAATGACCATATAGCAAAAGAGCGCGTGTGAAATTCTGAAGCTCGGATCCGATTTTCGTATCGGGGTATTTCTGGCGCGACTTTCGAACTTTTCCAACTGAAATAATCGCCGATCAATTCGCCCTCGGTAAACCATAATAGGTTGCATGCATAACGTGACTTGGAGTACTCTATAATTTATCGGCTGATCGTTCAACGGAAACGGGAACGTAAATGCTACGTCGAAATCATTTCTGCCGTTCACTCTTCGAAATTCGATATTATTCTTCCATCAACGAACCAATCTTTGAATCCTCGGGGGATAGTTCCATCCTTATCCTCGCGAAATGAGTTTGTCAACTGCACTCGACTTTTTCATTCACTTTATATTCCTGCCGAATCCTATTAAAACTTCCGACAACTCTTATTTTTCCCTCGAGGCTTCGTCGGTATAAAGTTTCTTCTCGAGGCAAATATTTCCGCCGAAGCGATGCGTGGGAGGGAGAGGAATTGAAAAGAGCGGCATTCGTATCTCTTGCCTCGGAAACGAACTATAGGAATGAGATAGGAGAGAATCTTGAGAAAATAAAGCATTCTTTATTCCGGCCGAAGAATGTTCCGGCATCCAATCTTCAACTTACGCGGGTGCATCTCCCTCTTACAGAACATACTTACAGGGATGGTTTCTTCCCCGAGTCAGGCTTTAAGAACTCTTTCGAGAAAAGTCAAGTTTAAGAGATAGATCGACGGGTGAAATTGGGAGAGCGGCAGTCCGGCGATTGTAAAGGTGATACTGATTTTGGGAAAAGGGTGAGCCAATAAGGAGAACGAAAGATCTCATTTTGGTGTTAGATGCAAGTCGGAGGAATAGGCCGTGCAACTCGGTCCAAGAAGAAATTGGCTCAATCCAGCAGATAATCCATCAAATTGGCCCCATTGGAAACTCATGTCCTCCTGCAAGAAAGTCATGAAGTTGGTCTTGCTCAGAAAGTTGAATTGGTCACATTCGAACGTCATCATGCTAGAAAGTCATCAAGCTGGTCCTGCTAGACAATTATCAAGCTGGTCCCGCTAAAAAGTCAAAAAGCCGATCCCGGTAGAGTGTCTACAAGGTGGTCTCACTAAGAAAGTCATGGTTTTGGTTGTACTAGGCACTCATCATGCCGGTCCTGCAGGCAAGTCATCAAGTCGGTCCCGTTGGGAACTCATTATGCCGGTTCTGCTTGAAGGTCATCAAGTCAGTCTTGCTAATCAAGGCAAAGAAGTGGTCAGATTCGAAAGGCATCATGCCAGTCTTGCTGGAAAGCCATCAAGCTGGTCCTGCTGGAAAGTCAAAAAGCCGATTCCGGTAGAGTGTCCACAAGCTGGTCTCAGCAGATGGTCATCCTGCCGGTCTCACTAAGAAAGTTATAGTTTTGGTTGAACGAGGCAATCATCAAGCCGGTCCTGCTAGAAGTCATCAAGACAGTCCTGCAAGAAAGTCATTGAGTTGGCCTTGCTATGAAAGTTATAGAATTGATCCTATTCGACAGTCATCAAGCCGGTCCCACAGAAGAAATCATCATCCTGGTCTTGACAAGAAAGTTATGGAGTTGGTCCAACTTTGAAGTCGTCAAACTGGCCCCGCTAAAGAGTCATCAAGCCGGTCCCGCGAGAAAGACTAATAGAAATTCAAATTGAGGAAATTGAAGTAGTCTGTTCCACAAAAGATTCATCAAGAGCCATCAGGCTGGTCCTGCTAGAAAGTCATCAAGCAAATCCCTCTGGAGGTCATAAAGACGAAGCCATAAAGTTACTTTCTCAAGAGAGACATGGGTTGATTCCAATAGAAAAAGGTCGCCAAGCTGGCCCCAATAGATTGTCAAGCCGGTCCCAATGGAGAATCATCAAGCTGGTCTCAGCTGGTCGATAAGAAAGTTATGGAGTTGATTCTACTCTGACGTCATCAACACACCCTAGAAAGCCAACAAGTTGATTCCGGCAGAAAGTCATCATGCCGATCCTGGCGGACCGTCATCAAGCAGGTCCTAATCGAATCAAGCTGTTCCAGATAGTCATCATGCCGGGCTCGAAAGTTCTGAACTTGATTCTACGAAGAAGTCATCAAGCCGATCCCACTGGATAATCATACCGGCAAGTTCGCGCAAGGAATTCATCAAGATGATTCCGATAAAAGTCATCATGCCGGTCCGGATGGCAATTTTGACGACTCGGCCCCAATAGCCAACGAGCCGCTCCGGCTAAAAAATCGTCAATTTGCTATCCTTATAGAATGTCATCATGCCGGTCCCGCGAGAATTAATGCTTTAATTAGAATGGTATACCCAGTATTGAGTTAGGCAAACCCCTTGTTCTGTAACAGATGTTCGAGTCAATTCAATTTTTTTCTTCTCGCAAAATCAGCATTTCAGTTAGAGCTCGAGGAATTCGTTACGGAATGAGAAACCTTTAGAAGCAATGTTTTGCGAATTCGCGTAGGTAGAGGTACCTGTGCAAATATCGCCGGAGCTCGGCCCATGTTTTCCAAACGGGCAAATGTTTACTGAGGACATCAGCTTAATTAAGGGCTGATTCGGCAAAGGTTGGCCTCGCCGGCGGGGTGTGCGTTGTTACGCGAATTTCGATGTTGAACAAGGTTTGCGAAACGGATAGTGTCGGCCTCCTGAATGTCGATATTTACGAGCCACTAAAGCCGGGCGGGAATTTCGTGACGAAATAACGCCATTGCTAGCGCAGAACGGCGTCCATTTTTTCGGCCGGCGTCATCAGAGAGTCGCTAGTTGTTGGGTGACCCCTAACGCGTCCGTTTGTCTGGCGATCGGTTAAATATATCATTCACCCATTCTTGTAAACTGAGAAACTGTTATTTTGCCGATAGAGAACGATCTTCTTCGATTACTGATAACGACCGAGCAACATATCATAATATGATAATATTATCACACATTAGAGGGCTCGGTAGCCGTGTAGGACATGCGGTGGAATTGGTTTATTCTTGATACGTTTCTTTTCATGTTTTAGTATGCAACATTTTGAATCAAAACCACGTCTTTGTAGCTGGTAGGGTGGAAAATGTGTGGAGAACATAAAAAACACCAAAAAACGAAACACGAAAAGAAAAAAATCAACATTTTTATTCAACAACAGAAAGCCTGGAGCACTTTTTCGAGTAAAACCTTCTAAAGAAACTCCCAAATTTCTGCTTTAGCGAATGCAAGCTTGTGCAAATCGGAATTGAAAACTTCTGATTGAGTTACGACCTTTCTCGTCGAATTACGGTTAATTCGGATAATTCTCAATCCGAATGAGCGATGAAGGTGGATCAGCCGGGGAGTTATTTACAGTCCGGCTGATCGATAGACCATTAAATTAACCTCGAGCCCCCCCACGTTCCGATTGTCTGAAACCTTCCTCCTCATTTCCTTCGAATTACCGACCTCTGGCCGACGGCTTTCCGCAAACTGCCGATGACGGGATGGGGTTCAATGGGAGGGATAGCTGGCGCTTGTGCGTATTTCAGTTCGTCGAATTGGGGGTTTCTTTGGAAACCCGTGGTTTGGGTGTGGCCGAGACAAACATCGGTTTTCGATAAATTTTAAAAACTGCCATACCTGAGTATAGGAATTCATAATTACAATATTGACTAGGGCAGTCTAACCTATCAGAATTTTTGACAGGAAACAAACGGCCGCAGAGTTGTGGTGGTACCTGGAAGCCGGATCTTTCTCATACTGCTCGTGAAAATATTCAAGTTGGTAATGTCGAATGAATTCGCGCAATTCCTCATGCGATACGCGGCGAGTTCTTCCGAAAAGAGATAATTTTATCTGCGCTACATTTTCGGCGTTTTTCACTTCTCTTTTTCTTCACTCCGCCCTAAAACCAATGGCCGTGTAGATGAGTTTCAAGTGAACGCTTGCGTGCTCCAACGTTCTTTACCGGTCAGATTTATTTGCTCGTGTTGGCCGACCAACACAGAGAAGAAACTCGGCGATATTTTATTACTACACCTGCAAGCTACATGCTACAGTCGGAGCGGTCTCCATCGATTTCGACTCAACTACATCGTCCAAAGGTCTACTTTGGGCTGAAACGTCCGTCTAAATGAGAGTACTAGAAAGTCCCTCCGAATTTATGTTTCCCGTGAAAAACTGCATTCTGTTACGATACTTTTCGGAGAAAGTCGTGCCAGCGGATCGTTCAAAGGGCAGCTCAGTTCTATTTTGGAAAAATACCACGGGTGGGAAATTTTGATGATAATCGTATTGGAGAGAGAATTTTTTGGTTCATTTTGGTTCATTTTTCTAAAGAAATGAACCTTTGTAATCGGTCAGAAAAAAAAAAATTTTAACACCCCCTGAAAATTTGTTGGTTTACGTTTCAAGGGGTGTAGAATCCGAATCTGCAATAAAAATTTTTTGTCCGTCCGCCGTACGCCGTACGCCGTACGCCGTACGCCGTACGCCGTACGCCGTACGCCGTCCGCCGTCCGGGGTTTTTAAGGGGGAAGGAGTTATCGAAAAAATTTGAAATTTCTACCAAAAATCAAGTTCCGTATCTAGTTGGTCCTAACGTCTCGGCAGAACCCTACCTTAATTTTAAGGCCAGTAAAACAGCTGTTGAAGTGGTAAAAAATTCGTCTTTTTAAGGAAATTTGCAACATAGGGATGTGAGGTATCATTTTCTATAGATTTTTCTATGCTGAATCGAATGAGACCATCGCCACGCCGATAGCTTCAACCGTTTAGGAGTTATTGCAGTTTTAGTGAAGCAGTTTTGAGTTTTTTAAAATTTCCCCAATTCTTAATAACTCGAAAACTACTAGAGCCACAAAATTCGTTTTCCACTCGTTGGAATCCCCACAAAAACTTCTGTCCTCCCAATATCTTCAATTTAAAGAATTTGGTCGAATTACACAAATCAGCAAAACAAAAATTGGAAAAAGTTGGGAATTCGGCATCGGTTCTTAGATACAGTTGATTGATCTACTTACGACCACTAGCCTATGACACCAACAAAGTGACGCACTCACACTAGGCCAGTTGCGCTTGGCAACGTGATAGCGAGTCAAGCTTCAACAATGGTTCTGAGGCATTCTTGACGCATTTTTAATTTAATTATTATAAATTTTATTTAATTATAAAATAATATATAAATAAATTATTAAATAAATTTATATTAATATTAATTAATATAATATAATATAATACTAATAATATATAATAATAATATATAATAATATATAGGTAATAATAATAATAATATATAATAATAATATATAATATATTAATATTAATTTTATTAATATTAAATAAATTTATTTATTATTATTAAATAATAATAAATAAATTTATTTAATTATTCAGATAATTTAATAATTATTATTATTCTGTTAGTTATGTAGGTAAATAAGAATAGATTAAATGATGATTTCAACAAAAATTAACGACGCGCTGCGTTGAAAAGATAGATAGGTAGGTCAAGCAAGGAGGACCAAGCAAAGAGGATGATTATTTTTTGCCGGGTTGAAAAAACGTTTTTCCAAATCCCCATCTAGAACACCAATTTATACTGAAATTCTAGAATAATAACAACTCAATTCCGTGTTTGAGGAGAACCTATGTATCGTAAGATTTGTCTTTGCAATCGAAAAATGAACCCCTGTGCAAAATTTGCAGAGTTCTTCGGCTATACCAAAAACTGATGTGCACATGCCACTGATCTACTTAGCAGCGTTTTTCTATAGAAATGAACCTTTGTAATCGGTCAGGAAAAAAAAAATTTTAACACCCCCTGAAAATTTGTTGGTTTACGTTTCAAGGGGTGTAGAATCCGAATCTGCAATAAAATTTTTTTGTCCGTCCGCCGTCCGCCGTCCGCCGTCCGCCGTCCGCCGTCCACCGTCCGCCGTCCGCCGTCCGGGGTTTTTCAGGGGGAAGGAGTTATCGAAAAATTTTGAAATTTTTACCAAAAATCAAGTTCCGTATCTAGTTGGTCCTAACGTCTCGGCAGAACCCTACCTTAATTTTAAGGCCAGTAAAACAGCTGTTGAAGTGGGAAAAAATTCGT